>CM049570.1:37306941-37906941 GCA_027123335.1 Amphiprion clarkii | reverse complement strand
GAAAGAAGCATTCCGGGGACATGTGATACTTTCAGTAATTTGAGTAAAAAGACTCAAAAGTCATCTAAAATTAATCAAAATAAGTTCAAAATGACTCAGAAACTTTCTGATCCATGACCAAGGTCACCAAATGTTCTGCTGCTGTTGTCTAAAATGACTCAAACACATATAAAAATAATTAACATTTGTCCAATGTGATTGAAAATTGATTTAAAATGCTTCAAAAACTTGGATAAAATATAACAAAATATGTTTAGAATGACCAAAATTTGTGCAAAATGACTTTAAAGTTGTTGAAAAGGGTTCAATATGGCACATCTAAGCAAAAGTACCAAACTTTCTATTAAATAATTTTCCTATTACCTTTGATAGTCGACCACCGGCACAAATCACTGTCATTTTATGGCCCCATCTTTGCAGATTTTCCCCAAAACATCCAGATTATAGTCACTGGAGACAGACGTGAGCTGGTGGAAGTGAACAGATTTATCAGAATAAAACTCCCCTTGGATGAATGTTTGAATTCATTCATGTCTCTTGAGCGTTTTCATCATGTTTATTTTGCTTTATCGGTTCCTCAGAGCTCTTAAAGGCCTTTTCTTTGTCATCATCCTGAAGCTTTCTACTCTCTGGAAATTAACTTGACCTGTTTTACAGATAATATAATACATTTGACTTCTCCTGTGTTTATTCTCCAGCCTTGACTTGTTCCCTCTGATTCCTTTAACACAAACTCTACTTGTGAGTATAAAGCGGCCATTTGAAAGAGCGGAGAGGCTGAATAAAGAGCATCGATGCAGCGTTCAATGAAACTGTGTGGAGTTTAGCTAAAGAAAGGGTCACGACTGCCAATTTAATTGACATTTCTTCTGCTTTGTCTTTGTTTCGCTGTTCAGACGGATGGATTGAAGCAGCAACATTCATCCTTGTTAACAGAATTTCACTGCAGCGTGTTGAGTTTTATGATTACAGCAACACTTTCACAGAGATTATTTCCTTCATAACCACTAAAATGATGCACTTGATCTAATATTAGTCGATGAAACTTTAGTTTTCTGACTTATCAATGATCCCCTCATGTTTCCTCAAAATTTGAATTTATCTGCGACTTTGATTCATGACCAAATATCTGCAAAAATAATGGCTAACCATTAGCTTCAGGTCTTCTTTGTGCAGAACTTGTGTGCAAACATTAGCATGTTAACGCACTTGGTGTCTTTAAACTGGAACTCTTGAGCTTGTGACTACGATATGGGAAGTTGCATTCACCAAATGCTTAGAACTGTAGTATGTTGGACAATAAGGCTGGCATATAGAATTCATGAAGCTAACTATTCACCAAACTTGACTGCAGCAACTACTTCAGTTCCAACTGTTTATGACCAAATACCAGCAAAGGTAATGGCTAACCCTGAGCTTCAAGTCTACTTTTTGCAGTACTTTACAGCAAATGTTAGCATGCTATCACATTTACTGCCTTCAAACTGGAACTCTTGAGCTTGTGTTTACGATATGGGATATCATGTTCACCAAATGCTTGGAACTGTTGCATGTTGGACACAAGTTTGACAATATGGCTGGTATTGTTGGCATCTAGAAATCATCAAGCTAACCGTCATAGAATTACGAAGAAGACTTTGTGTTTAAAACTGCACAAAATTAAAGGCTGATTGATGGTTTTCACATGAAGACTTTGGGGCTGGACCCAAATATCCGGATATCCAAGTATTCGGTCGTTACGGTGGTATATGGTTATTTATTTTGAGATCCGAATATTCGGACCCCTCCATTGGACGATGTCACATGGCTAATGCAAACTTTCAAAGCAGCCAGTGGACATACATGTGGTTTGTTCATACTGTAACACGTACACTTTGTTCTGCTTTCACAGAGCACAGGACATCTGGAGATTTTAGAACTTCCAACTGTGTTTGGGCTAGAAAAGATTGACAAATCAAACCTCCTCCAAAATCCTGCAGTGACAACTTCAACTACAATTCCAGTTTATGATCAAATACCTGAGACAGTAACGACATTACGTTAGCACGCTAAACCACCATAGCGATTATGCTACTACATATTACACCTGAAAAACATTAGCATTTGTCATTCACTGCCTTTAAACTGGAAGTCTTCAGCTCATGATTACGACATGGGACGTCTTGTGTGACAAATGCTTGGAGTTAAGGTGGTATATCAGACATAATTTAGAGAATATGCACGGTATCGATGTTTAGAATCCACAAGGCTAACCATTTAGCGCGCTAATAAACGGTAAATGCAACAGCTGTTTGGACTATCAACATCTTCCTTAGACTTTTTTCTATTCTTGAAAACAGATATTTTTGCTTATATCATCACGTGTGTAAAGATTCTCTCGTTTTGATGGGATTTCCATAAAAACTGAACTGAACTGAGGGTTTCTGAGGAACCTACCCCAGTGTTTGGAGTTTGGCCATCGCTTTGAAACCGACTTCACAGCTGCTGCTCATCATTTAATGAAGTTCAAAGCCAGAAAATCCTCGTTAGCTGGGTGAGAACCAAACCGGCTCTGACCTGTTTGTGGTTTAAAGAGCTAAAGAGGGTCAGTGGAAGTGGGTTAGACCTTCCTCTGAGGCCGAAGCTCTTCTGTCTCCAGCATCAGAGCAAATATAATCCTTATTAATCATCCATTACCAGCAGACTGCAGTCAACAATGTCAACTCAAACTTCAAACAAGCTCCAGGACACTTTCTCTGGAGTAAATTGTTAAAACATGGACATTTTCAATTTAAATTCTTAACTATTTACAGTTATGGTTTTGCTTTTTTTTTTTGTTAAATTACAGCTAATATCCCATAAAAGTACACCAAAAAGCATTAATTTAATTCAATTCAATTCAGTTTAATTTTATTTATATAGCGCCAATTACAGTCAAATTATCTCAAGACGCTTTACAGAACCCATATGCCTGAACCCCAGAGCAGCACTAAATGCTAAACATGCTAAACATAAAAAACTGTCCAAAACTGTAAATAATATCCAGATTAAAAATCTGTGCTTTTACTTAAAAATAATTATGAATTAAATAACTTCATATTTATTATTCTCCTGACAGATAATGTCAAATAGCTGTAAAGTAATGATATTTAAATATAGCAAAAATAAATAAGTAAATGGCCACACACTGTAAAAAAAAATCCAATTACTATTTGTAAAAAATACAGCTTTTTCCTATGATTTTCTTGTGAAACTGTATTTTTTAAATTGAGAAAAGTGGAAAACTGATATTTATGATAGTCAGTAATTATTTACATTTGTTTAAATCCATTAGACACCTAATTTACCCTTCATATAAAGGAAAATATCTGTAAAATAATGATATGTTGAGCAGATTTCTAAAAATATTTTTAGTTTTTTGGTCGAAGCTTGAAAAAACTTTTTTTTTTTTAAAAATACAGATTTTTTTTCAGTTTTGGTCCCTTCCTTTAGGATTAAGATGCAAATTAATATTTTTTTCTGTAATTTTACCAGATATTTTTTCGAATTTAACAAATAAAATCTACTTTAAAAAATACTGTTAAAACATTTTTTACAGTGTAAGCATGGTTCAAGAACTATAGAGTCCTTCTTCGTATACACAAAAAACAGGGATGTGGTTGTTGCTTTTGCAGGTCTGTTTATTGAGATTTGTGTTAACGTGTACGTCTCAGTGTTTTACATGCGTGTTGGCGGCCTGAAGAAACACATCAATGTGAAGTTTCTCCTTTATCTCCGTCGGTGTCCCCAGCAGAACTGGGTCAGCTCCACTGGGAGGAACCCTGAGCCGGTCCACTCTCCGGTCGGCGTGCATTAATCACAGCTGCTGCACACAGCGAGCCTCCAGCCAAACCCGGACACATGCCCCACACTCAAACGTATACATCCGAGTTACATGCTTAGAGAATAACAAATGAGCTTCTCGTGTAATAATAAGGCTGCTCTGGGGGCTTGAACTCGTGACTGCTGATTAGTGTTTGCGGTTAAAATTAGAAGAATCCAACCTGGAAGCTGCAACACGTCCACACATGCTATTAATTACAGGAAAAGTAATTAAAATCCTCGTCTGGAAGCCACACGGATCTCAGCTGGCTCAGAAGGACTGATTATGACTTTATATCAGTGGGATTCTTTGTGTCCCACAGTCACAGAGAAGTCATTAAGAGTTACCAACAGCACTGCCATAAAACAGCAGGTTTTCTGTGAACTCAGAGGAAAAAACTGAGAGAAAAAACAAAGTTTGTTCTTGGACAAAACTTATTTAAACAGTTTCTTTTAACTCACAGTCGACCACAGTAACAATAAAATGAATGAAATATGGTGGAAATTCTTCTATATGCTAATAAAAGTAAGAAAAGTCAGCTCCGTTACAAAACGGATAAAGAAGCATGGAGGTGGCAGCATCATGATGTGAAGCACGGTGGTGGCAGCATCATGATGTGAAGCACGGTGGTGGCAGCATCATGATGTAAAGCATGGAGGTGGCAGCATCGTGATGTGAAGCATGGTGGTGGCAGCATCATGATGTGAAGCATGGTGGTGGCGGTATTATGTAGTGAAGCATGGTGGTGGCGGTATTATGTAGTGAAGCATGGTGGTGGCAGCATCATGATATGAAGCATGGTGGTGGCAGCATCATGATGTGAAGCATGGTGGTGGCAGCATCATGATGTGAAGCATGGTGGAGGCAGCATCATGATGTGAAGCATGGTGGTGGCAGCATCATGATGTGAAGCACGGTGGTGGCAGCATCATGATGTGAAGCATGGTGGTGGCAGCATCATGATGTGAAGCACGGTGGTGGCAGCATCATGATGTGAAGCACGGTGGTGGCAGCATCATGATGTGAAGCATGGTGGTGGCAGCATCATGATGTGAAGCATGGTGGTGGCAGCATCATGATGTGAAGCACGGTGGTGGCAGCATCATGATGTGAAGCACGGTGGTGGCAGCATCATGATGTGAAGCATGGTGGTGGCAGCATCATGATGTGAAACATGGTGGTGGCAGCATCATGATGTGAAGCACGGTGGTGGCAGCATCATGATGTGAAACATGGTGGTGGCAGCATCATGATGTGAAGCACGGTGGTGGCAGCATCATGATGTGAAGCACGGTGGTGGCAGCATCATGATGTGAAGCATGGTGGTGGCAGCATCATGATGTGAAGCACGGTGGAGGCAGCATCATGATGTGAAGCACGGTGGAGGCAGCATCATGATGTGAAGCACGGTGGAGGCAGCATCATGATGTGAAGCACGGTGGTGGCAGCATCATGATGTGAAGCACGGTGGTGGCAGCATCATGATGTGAAGCATGGTGGTGGCAGCATCATGATGTGAAACATGGTGGTGGCAGCATCATGATGTGAAGCACGGTGGTGGCAGCATCATGATGTGAAACATGGTGGTGGCAGCATCATGATGTGAAGCATGGTGGTGGCAGCATCATGATGTGAAGCACGGTGGTGGCAGCATCATGATGTGAAGCACGGTGGTGGCAACATCATGTGGTGAATTAACTAGCAAATAAAAACTTCATTCAAAGCTGCTGTTCAGTGATTAGCCCAACAAAATCTATAATCCAATTTAATGTAAATTTCTAAAATCTCGACCTGATAAATTGAAATAACCACTTTTTTGTGTGAACATGATTAATTTTAGTGGATTTACTTTGTTTGGTGAAATATGAGCCATGATTTGACCCTTTGATTGATACCAACCTGCAGAAAGTTGAAACCAGAGCTGGTCGTCCAACTATTTCACGTCCTCCAACTAAACTGTGAGATTTTTATTCGTTAGCAACAACTGACTTGTTTTTTCCTTCTTCGGTAATTTCTAACTGAATGAAATCAACCAAGTGGAATAAATACGACCATAGCGTAAAGAAAGCAGATGGAGGCTAATCATTATTGACCGCTACCATCCTGTCTTAGTTTACTGATCCGAGAAACTGTCATACTCACTTTTACGCTAATTTAGCAGCTAAAGTGCATTTTAAACTTTATTCCTTTCTTGTCTTCCGTTTAAAACACTCTTGATTTATGTTGTAATAGCGATATTGAGCTAAAATGCTAGTTTGACGTTTGAAGGTGTAATTTAATTAGAGGAACTCCTGAGACTCACTGATCGGTCCCGGCTCAGTGAGCAGCGATGAATCATTTAACTGTGTTGCTTTTGCGTATTGAATTATTGCCAATTGATGGTTCCATCATTTCCTTCTCTTGTAGTGTGGTGCACATTAGCGTGTTTAATGATTTTGGGAGCTACATTTCAGCTCGTCTGCTGGGGATTTTCTGTCTTGTTGCTTCGTCCTCATTCGGCAGAAGATTTTTTGGCGACAAAGACGATGAAGAGCTGGGAGACGCTGGACCCTGAAGGGCCAGTCGATAGTATTGACTGCAGTCTGGTTGGCCCATAATTAGGACCTTGATGAATGGGGTCAGCCTGAGCACTAAAACTGTGTCTATGTGTGCGTTTGTTGTTAATTCATTAAAGGAGCTTCCCATTTCCCAACAATGATAAATGACACCGTGTAACAAGCACTCGTCCTTCCATTTGCCCGCATTGACTAAGTGAGAAATATGATTCTCCAAACACTTACGGCCAATTGTGTCAGTGGGGGAACATTAAAGGGGCAAACATACATGGACTGTATGCACACATGGGGGAAGTGTGTGTATTTTCCTATCGTTTCGTTGTATATTGTAGTTCATCCTCATTTAATTTGCCATTACGCCTCATGTTTCTTTATTTCTGTCTTTAAAAACTCATAATGACATTCTGCAGATTTACAGTATACAACAGAAATTAGTCAAAAGATTTAAAACAATGTTACCTGCATCATTTCTAACTTGACAAAAAAGTGTTTCCGTTTGTGAACAGTCAAAAAGAAACACTCTCGAGAGACCATGTTGTAAACATAGATCCCAGAGTAGGAACTCAATGCAACAAAAGTGAATCCAGCTGTGACCACCTGTGATTTCCAATCAGCCAAACTCCATGGACATGGTTCTAAAATGACCCCGTGAACAGCAGAACCTTCTCAGTTTTGGACCTACTGACTGTGTCAATATCCATGCCTTCATCATGGCTCCACATGGAAAAAGGAATTGGCAGAAAAATATGATTGTGATGCTTCACAAAGGCGGAAAAGAAATGTGGAAGATCAGCTAAAAACTGGTGGAAGAACAGTCGCAGCAGTAATCAGGAGTCATAGTACCACTAATCAGGGCTCCTAAAATGACTCCATGGACTGCAAACTACTCTCATAATCCAACTGCTTCAGATTTGGCTCAGGGGTTGTCAATGGAAACCAGAGTTAGTGTGAAGCTCAGACAGTGTGAAGAACACTTCAGAACATAAACCTCTATGGACGGAGGACTAGAATAAATATCTTTCAGTAGAATGTTTGCTAAAGAACATGAAAAGAAGCCTGAGGAACATTGCAGAACATTCTTTGGTCAGCTGAAGAGAAATTAGTTGGGCTCAGATGGAGTCCAGATGTTTGGTGTGAACCTGACCAGGACTAACAGTGACTGCATCGTCCTGACAGTGAAGCACAGAGGAATTTGTGTCTCTTTGTGGTTATTTTGTGTCCCTCCGGACCACGACTACCACAGTGAATGGGTAGTCCTGACAGTGAAGCATGGAGGTGTATGATGATGTTTGTGGATGCACCATTAATGTCTAAGGATAAACCAAAATACTGGATGATAAGATGACTACCAGCCTGAAAAAGCTTGAAGAAGAGGAATATTCCTACATAAGACCAAAGAAGTAAATCACACAAAAGTTTCTACAGAAGAAAAACGACAACCTGGATAAATATGCGGCTTGACTTGAGTTCAATAGAACATCTTTGTGGTATTTTATTTTATTTTATTTTTTTCTTTGCGGTATTTTAAAGAGAAGATTGATGAGTGCAAGATAAATTTGTTGGGCTCAGATGGAATCCCGTAGGTTTGGCGTGAACTTGGTGAGGACTACCACAGTGGATGCATATTCCTGACATTGAAGCACGGCGGTGGGAGTGTGATGATATGGGCTGCAGGAGTGAAATGGTGTGGATTCACCACGAATGTCTGTGGATAAACCAAGAAAACTGGCTGAGAAGATGACTCCCAGTCAGCAGAAGCTTGAAAAAGAATAATAGTATACCTGGAGAATCAGCCAAAGAACTAAATCACACGAAAGTTTCTACAAAGGAGATACTACAATCTGGACAAGTATGTAGCCTGAGTTGAATCCAGTAGAACATCTTTGTGGTAATGTAAAGAGAAATGTAGAGCAACACAACCTCTCTAGATAAGAGCAGCTGAAATAATTGTCTTTAAAGAAAGCCAGAATGTCTTTTCTTAAAGAATAAAAGGTGGAATTTGTAATCCAGTAACTGTTAGTTAGTAATCATTTGACATTTAAGTGGTTAAGTAATGAAGCAGACTTCTATCTAGAGCCAACAGGTGATTAGCTTAGCATAAAGACGGGAAACAGGAGAGAACTGGTACCATTTAACAAATACAGAACACCACTAATGCTCACAAGTAAGATTTTGAACATTGAACAGAACCAGACAGTTCTGCCCCATTTCCAGTCTTTATGCTAATCGCTAACATAAAGCTCAGTGGCTCTAAATTCATATTTAGTGTACAGACATGATCCCAACTCCTGGCAAAAACAGTGTGTTTCTTAAAATGCCAACTCTCTCGTTGCCAACCTGCCTTTCAGCATCCAATCACAAGGCGTAAAATTCTGCTGAGACTTAAAGTTGCCCTATGGACTTGTCTAATTCCGTCTATGTTTAGTACTCATCTCTGAGACTCATTGTGTGTGTCCTTGAAGTCTGACTAACATAGTGAACGCATTTTCTTAGTCATAAAACAGCTACAAAGCAGTTTTTCCTAGTAAGTCTCACAAATTATTTAACTCTGGTGAAATTTCAGAGACGGATTCGCCCTCCTGACCGAACCAAACTATCCTTTGAGGAGGCAGGGAACCGTAGAAGCTGAAACATTTGAAGCTGTAGCGCCATAAGTTTTGTGGTCCCATCATTGGGAAATGGTTTGCTGACAATTGAAACAGAAGCTCATGGTACAAATACTCAAAATACAAGATGATTGATAAGTTTTTGCTTTTAATGCTAATCGTTGGGACACAGTGGGCATCTCCTTGACATTCTGAATGAACTTCCTTCTTCAAAACATTTGCAAATCTATTTTTCTTATAGGTTTGCATCATTTAGACACTCATTTTTAGCTGTTAGCTTGTAGTCTTCCACTTTGCTGATCTTCCAAGCACAGTGCTAATTTTCTTAATGCATTACCACCATGCGTAGATCAGTGAATGATGTGAAACCATAAATATTGGAGAAACTAAGGCTACCATTGGGATCATGCTGTTGAGAAAACTGACACTTTTCAATTCTGGGTCACTGGGTTGTTTACTAATGTAGGAACCATAAGGATCATTTTAGAGCATCCCGAACCTTCAAGCACATTCCAACGAATGAGAGCATCTCTGTAGAACCTCTTTCAGGGATGTTTTTGATTGGGGAAAAAAAAAACTACTTCTAAACGGCTTTACAATATTGGGTCTAAATTTTGTTTCAGTAAACTCAAAGAGACCAATAAGCACCATTATTTTTCCCAGCCCTCTTGATGTCCTTGTTGTCTAGCAGTTTTCGTCTCTTAAGTATCAACAAAACAACGTAAAATTTGTGCTTACAGAACTTTAGTTGTGTCCAGTAGTTACTGTTTTGGCGCACTCAGCATTAATGTTGCAGTCAAAGCGGCTGGATTAAACATTGGAATGGAGACAGAAAGGCTGAAAGCACAAACATGATGTGAAGCACGGTGGTGGCAGCATCATGGGGTGAAGCATGGTGGTGGCAGCATCATGATGTGAAGCATGGTGGTGGCAGCATCATGATGTGAAGCATGGTGGTGGCAGCATCATGATGTGAAGCACGGTGGTGGCAGCATCATGATGTGAAGCATGGTGGTGGCAGCATCATGATGTGAAGCACGGTGGTGGCAGCATCATGATGTGAAGCACGGTGGTGGCAGCATCATGATGTGAAGCATGGTGGTGGCAGCATCATGATGTGAAACATGGTGGTGGCAGCATCATGATGTGAAGCATGGTGGCGTCAGCATCATGATGTGAAGCACGGTGGTGGCAGCATCATGATGTGAAGCATGGTGGCGTCAGCATCATAATATGAAGCATGGTGGTGGCAGCATCATGATGTGAAGCATGGTGGTGGCAGCATCATGATGTGAAGCATGGTGGTAGCAGCATCATGATGTGAAGCATGGTGGTGGCAGCATCATGATGTGAAGCATGGTGGTGGCAGCATCATGATGTGAAGCATGGTGGTGGCAGCATCATGATGTGAAGCATGGTGGCGTCAGCATCATGATGTGAAGCATGGTGGTGGCAGCATCATGATGTGAAGCATGGTGGTGGCAGCATCATGATGTGAAGCATGGTGGTGGCAGCATTATAATGGAAAACTCTGAATAAATACATTATTTGGGAGTCCAGTGTCAGTTTGTAAAGTATGCTTGAGTTTATTATTATCTGAAAAAATGTCTTAAATTACTGCAAAAATAGTCGAAAACCCTTCAGTATCGCTCTCTGACTTACATCTGCTTTGTTGTCGTGTCCTTAGAGATTATCGGTAAAAATTTAAATGAATGAGAAACACTCGACACAGAAGCTCTTGTAGCATGGAAGGTAAACTATTTGGAGTCAGTGAACATTTCTTTCAAAACAGATAGAGTCTCTTTGAACTCGAATATCTTCCCGTACAGCTGCATGTACAGTCGTCTCTCTGCTGTTTACAGTTATTAGGATGCTTTAGGCCTTCAGACCTGATTCTGCCATCGTGTATTTATCGGTACAGCTGAAGCTGAGCCGAGGCGGCGAGTCGTTTCCTTCCACCGTGTTCATCCAGGCAGATATTAGCTGATTGGTTCTCATGTAACAGGATCTTCAGTGTTTAAGTGAGCTGAATAAATGCTTTGCTTTTTGTTGTCTTGGTGCTGAGCCACTCCAACAGCGCTACAGCAGGGAAAACAGAGAAGTTTAACACCAAACTCCACGACAACTTTGTGGAACACAAACACTTGGTACAACCGAAGCTTCTCCATCTATCTGCTGACCAGCAATCTGAAAAAGTATTTCATCTGCACATGATAAACAGAATATATAATACAGGATACATTGCATGAAAACTGTGTGCAGATCTAATAAAAGAAGGAACCAGTTTGCCATGGATACAGCTTCAGCAGTCAGAACATTGTGAAACAGACTATTCTTAGACTGCTTTATGCATTTTTAACACCAGTTTTACAGGAATTATTCTCAATGCTCCAAAAAGTAAAACTGACAACTATTCCCAGTGAGTTTGTGTACAATAAACTGAAGATCAATAAAACATGTTGAAATGTTGTGCTTTTTAACTGCATATTATACAGATATATGATTTTTTTCCAAGTTACAGGCCCTTAAAGTACACAAGGCTGAGTTCCATTACTTTCTCCAGCATTTTGAGGGCTTATAACTTCATACCTCAAGAAGACATCTATATACACTAAGGTTACTGTAGATAAACAATCAGCTGATTCTAAGGGGTCTGGTAGGTACTTTTTTTAGTCTTGTCAGATGGAATATCTCATGTACTGTTTGGTTTTATGCTTTCCTTTGTAATGTTTCCAGTGTGAATACACTACACTCCCAAAACCTGCTAAAATTTAGTGTGATGTATGGATCTGGTCTAAACCCCAACAATGCTATCTGCTTGGCAACATGAACTACTGCCAGCAGTCTAAGTGACCACCTGGCTACATGGCTTCTACAAACATACTAAAGTTATTGTTGATTTATTTATTTATTTTTTAAACAGCTGATTCTGAGGGGATCAGATGGGAACTTTTTTAGATTTGTCTGAATTTGGCTGATGAAACGACCTACACACTGTTTAGATTTATATTTAAGTCATTTATCCAATGCGAACACACCAAACTCCCAAAAACGAGTTCAAGAATTCGACCCCAATGTACTCGACCACAAAAGTCTTTGTCATGGTGCCCATTGCTAGCTAAACCCCAACAATGCTATCTGCTTGCCAACATGAGCTACTGCCAGTAGTCTGAGTAACCACCTTGCTAAGTGACTTAATGAAACATGCTAAAGTTATTGTACATAAAAAATCTTTCCCCTTTCTAGGTCGTAATGGCCTTTAGACCGGCAGACACTGCAGGAGATTAGATATCGTCTATTCTGACGTGACTAAGCCGGCTAGTTGTCTCCACATTGGTCCGTAATCTACATCTGACCTTCTCCCAACTACAATATATACCCAAAGATCAGAGAGAATCCTCACAACTGATGCTGGCGTTGCTTGCGTGTACTGCTGCTCTATCGCTGTCACTTCTCCTGACGTCAGTAAACTTTACTCTCAGCCCAAGTCATCTGAGTCTCCAGCATCTCTCTGTATCGGCCTCCTCTTCCTCTCTCAACCTCGCTGAACTTCCACAGAAACCATCACAAGGGAACAATGTGCACAAGTGGAATCGTTTGAATTTATTACTCCACCAAGGAATGGCACAGTTATGTGACGATCGGCGTACGTCTGTCTGTCTGTCTGTCTGTCTGTCTGTCTGTCTGTCTGTCTGTCTGTCTGTCTGTCTGTCTGTCTGTCTGTCTGTCTGTCTGTCTGTCTGTCTGTCTGTCTGTCTGTCAGCAACATTACTCAAAAACAGACTAACGAATTTGGATGAAATTTTCAAGGAACATCGGAAATGACACAAGGACCAACTGATTAGATTTTGGCAGTGATGCAGCTTATAGTCTGGATCCACGGATTAGTTAAAGATTTCTGTATCATTGCCAGATAGCGACACAGCGTCACTGTAACCATGACAACAAGTGTCAGCTGCCTGCTGACGATCACATGATTGCGATCCTACTACCAATTGACCACTGAGGACTTATTGGGACTTATTGTTGTGGCATTTTAAGGCAAAACAAATGATAAAATTAGATGAATAGGATGTTTAAATCAAATTTTAGAGCAAACAGTGACAAGATTGGAAGAGCTAATGTGTCAACTGAATTTATGAATACACTAAATTATCCTGTGGAGAACGGCAACCCAACGGAAGCCCATGGAGCCCATATAAGACGTTAAGACTGGAAGTTCATGCCCTCTCTTTGTCTGCACTTGTGAGTTGAAACCTCGGTCACGCTGAGCCAAGAAGAAATAATGCTAACCTTACAGAGATAAAAGAGAGGAGGTGGTTAAACTTTTCATATGATTACACCGTATGTATCCTGATTGGGTCTTAAGATGATGGGTGTGGTTTCCCAGAATTGAAAAGGAGTGTTTAAGGGAAGGTATAAAAGACGATGTAACGCTTTGTGTAGTCGGTTAAAATCTCGAGGTTTTGCTCACGTTTGTTCTTACAGCCTCTATATTGAATAAACATTATTCGCATCAGACTCTGAAGACTGCTTGAAGACACTTTCTTGAGAACTTTTTGAAGACTCCAACAGTTGATCCAGAATTGATTTTTGACTACATGTTTCACAAAGCTGCCTGATCATCACTGGCCTTTAGCAGGCAGACTGAGTCACAACATTATCCGTCGAAAATGATCCAAGGACAACTGATTAAATTGTGGGGGTGTTTCTGAGCCCCATCAATTCCCACCGGCCGCTACATATTTAGGTCACGTGATTCCGTATCCATACATAACGTACACATGCAGAACACACACCTGGGCTCAGTCTAAGGTCATTTAGTTTATGGGTTCATCTACAGGGTGGGCCATGACTTTCCATATATAGGAAAAATAAACATTTTATGCTGGACAACTGTTTTTATTTATATAATGTGCTCTATATGATTACCATTGTTTCAAAAACACATATTAATACATGTTTTCCACTGTTGATGAACTTGCATCAGCACAGTTTAAGTTGTGCTTGTAATGACGTTGGTGAAACGTTCCTGGAGATGATTTATGTCTCATATCTTCACCTGATACACCATGGCCTTCAAGTGTCCCTAAAGATAGCATCAAATGCATCTTCTAGGGTATCTGAAGCATAAAAAAAATTACATTATACATTTTCCTATGTATGGAAACTTATGGCCCACCCAGTATATTAAATGGACACATTCTATGGTGCCATGATTTGTGCCACAAATTTTTACAACATTTCAGCCGTTGTAAATGATCCAACGACTGAGCAGCCTTGGAGGAGGACTGAGCTCTATGAGTGCTCTTCTTGTTGGAAATGTCGCTGTCACAAGTGTTAAAAACAGTGATTCATTTCACTATAGCACATTGTTAAACATGAAACAGGCTCACAGAGAGGAGGACGAATAATAAGAATGAGAAGATGGAGTTAGGCTGAGATTATGAACGACACAGCGATGGAGAGGCTTGTAGACGAAGGCTGGCTGCTCCTGAGGGACAGCAGGTGTTAGCATTATAATTGGAGAAGATGGACTGTCCACACTCTCTCTCTGCTTTATTGGGCCGCTTCAGAGCACCGGTCTAATTTAATCGTCCGAGCACAAGTGACCATAATCCTGACCGCAGGCTTGATTTGAGTGCTCATAAGAGTAGTAGCCGACACTCTACAGTCTGAAACCTGGAGTCTGTGCGATGGGAGGAGGATATCACATTATCAGTGGAGAGCTGAAGGGCCTTTTGATCCTCCGTCTCTGCACAGACCTGCCGCTTTGCCAGAATTCATGTCCACCTTGGAGACATCACAGAGCTGATTACTGCCCAGAGCCTCAGAGGTGGATTCAGTCGAATGAATCAACTCGTCAGAACATGGCAGCTTCTACGTACGCGTTGGTGTGTTTGCTGACATCCGTGATGAATCCCTTCATTTTGTTCAATCTGGTTTTCAGTGATTTTGAGCCGAAGACTCGGAGCAGCAGCTTTCTAATGTGCATGTGTGGCGTTCACATAATGTGACTCCGGTTAATCTTAATCAGCGAGACAAGCAGCTCATCGATGTCTTACTGGGACAATGATTTTCCAGCAACATGTGACCTTTAACGAGGCTTTCTAGCTAATTGGTTACTTCTGAAGAAACCTAAATGCAAAATCACTAACATCCTGTTTATTAATCACTCATTGGACAGAATGCATTAAAGACACCCTAAAGACATCCAGTGTTTTCCTTTTATTGCTTTCCATTGAATTAAATTTGTTTTTGTTGACAAGAATTTACAAAAAAAACCTCGGTCATGTCAGAGCAAAAACAGATTTCTACAAAGTGATGTTAATTCATTAAAAACACAAAGGTCAAAATGAACAGTTGCATCAGTATTCACCCCCTTCAGGTCAGTATTTAGTAGATGGACTTTTGTAGGTCTTTAGATCATTTCTGAGGATCTTTGGCTGTTTGCTTCAACTCATCGTCTGGATGGAAAATAAATCTTCTCTAAGTCTCATTTCTCTTCAGACTGCATCAGGTTCTCCTCCAGGATTTCTCTTTTTACCCTCTACCTTTACAAGCCTTCCAGGACCTGCTGCTGAGGAACATTCACACGTCATGATGCTGCCGCCACCATGCTTCACATCATGATGCTGCCACCACCATGCTTCACACCATGATGCTGCCACCACCATGCTTCACATCATGATGCTGCCACCACCGTGCTTCACATCATGATGCTGCCACCACCGTGCTTCACATCATGATGCTGCCACCACCGTGCTTCACATCATGATGCTGCCACCTCCATGCTTCACATCATGATGATGCCACCACCGTGCTTCACAGTGGGGATGGTGTGTTTGTGATGATGTTCAGTGTTTACTGTCCATCAAACATATCATCTAGTCTGATGGTCATAAAGCTCCATCCTGGTCTCCTCAGACCAAAGAACCTTCTTCCAGGTGTCTTCAGAGTCTCCACATGTCTTCTGGTGAACTCTAGTCCAGATTTAATTGGAGCTTTTTCCAACAGTCTTTCTCTTTGTCTCTATAAAGCTTTGACTGGCCAAGAACAGACAACAGTTGTTGGATGAACAGTCTGAAGCTGGAACTCCTTCTGTAAAGTCATAGTTGTCTTGGTTGTCTTCGTCACTACTCTCTTTCTTCTTGGTCTCTCAGTTTTTGAGGACGTCCTGCTCTAGTCAGATTTATTCATGTTCATGTTTCAGAGAGTCTCTTGGAGATTTTCTTTAGTCTTCATGGTGTAGTTTTATCCAGCAGTCCTTTAAAATCTCCAAAATATAGCAGACTTTTTCATTTGGCTTCTTTCAGATTCCCCAGCAGGAGCTCTGTGGCAGCTCAACATGTGCATGAAAACTAGAAATCAGAGTTTCCCCTGTAAGAAACCTTGTCGTTGTTCGCGTCTTGTAAACACACCGCTCACCTTCACACCATCGCACGTTATTTTCAGACGTGTTAATTAGGAAAAGAACTTGACATGTGCACGAACGTGGGGGAGGCTGTGAAATCAGGACGTTCTCACAGGAAAACAGGAGTAGGTGAAACGTGACGGCGGACAAGTTGAAGCACATATTCATTTAACGATGCAGCAAACATCCCCACAGAATAGCCTGCGTGTCATTTCAATGCTTCGACTTGTCATTTCTGCCACATCGCAGATGTGATTTCAAAATGTTTCCAGGTTTTTCTACCCAAGGTGTTGCATGATCCATATCTGAGGTGTAAATGCTTGTGTCATTCATTTACACATATTATAATGTGCCTTCTGTTGAAGCTACTGCAACCTTGTTTGGTTTTAATCACAAAACCCTTCACCAAAGAAAGATGTTTGGACCACAGACTGTGGGCTGCGTTTTCAGGGCTGATACAGATTATTAATGATCAAGGATTTCTGATGAATATTTGCAGGAAAAATGAAAATTTTGGTGTCAAAATTTGGACTAAGACAAAGCACAGAATGTTGACTACAGATGGAGAGAGGCGGCTGCATCAGAGCCAAACTAGTGCATTTTTAAAAATTGTTTAATTCTGAAAATGTAAAAAACTGACTGAATATTGGTACCAGAAGTGTTCGAGTGTTATACTCATTCACAAAGTACTGACCGACTGTCTGGATCCATGTTCACTGTTGATTTTAAATGGCTTTTCTCCCTTTAAACTTCCTAAAATAAATGTTTGGTAGCTTCTTTTGTGGTTTAATCTCTTAAAAATCAATCAACCTTCTGATGATATAATAACATCAAGACTGAAGCTTTAAATTTTCTCATCTGGAGCGAAGTATATATACAGATTTCAGCGTTTGCCATCTGTGACTGCAGCTATTTCTCTTAAAAATGGATTAGAGTTTGATATGAAAACTTTCTGCAGCAGAGAGGAGCATGAGCCGCATTGAAATAGAAATTCAATCTAATATTTCTTCACAGGACAACGTGGATCTTGGAGAGCTGATGTTCTCTCTGTGTTATCTCCCCACGGCCGGCCGGCTCACCATCACCATGATCAAAGCCAGAAATCTCAAAGCCATGGACATCACTGGAGCTTCAGGTGGGCGCTGACTGACAATGGGCTGAAAAGCTGGGCAGTAAAATGGAAATATTTGGTGTTTAAGTTCATTATTATTGTTTGTCAAAGTGGTTTTTGCTTAAAATTGCCGTCATGTCAAGATATTTAAGCATCTTTACTCAAGGAAATGTTATTTTCCTCCAGATCCATACGTAAAAGTGTCTTTGATGTGTGAAGGCCGGAGGCTAAAGAAGAGAAAGACGTCAACGAAGCGTAACACTCTGAACCCGGTGTACAATGAAGCCATTGTGTTTGATGTTCCGCCCGAGAACATCGACCAGATCAGCCTGCTTATAGCCGTCATGGACTACGATCGGTCAGAGTCACGTTTGTTTACATTCTACATTCACTCTCAGAACATTTTAGAGTCTATATTCGTCCTGTTCTTTGCCGTCCTGCAGGGTCGGACACAACGAGGTGATCGGGGTGTGCAGGGTCGGCAACGAGGCCGAGAGTTTGGGCCGAGACCACTGGAGCGAGATGCTGACGTACCCACGAAAACCCATCGCACACTGGCACCCACTTATAGAGGTACGGATGGGTTCATGTTAGAGGTTTATACTGGATTTACTACAGTACGGACAGTCAAAGTCTGCTAGCAATGCTAACTAGCACAAAACACAAAGGGTGTTCAAGATTGGTAGCGGATATCTGGCTATAATCAAAGTACAGGACCAATTAGAAACTATACCTAACTATACTTTATATGATGGAGCTCAAAGAAAAGTTGAGAAACTAAAGTTATTACAATTTATCCTGAAGGGAACAATAATGTGTCCACTAAATTTTATGGCAATCAATCCAATTGCTAGACATCGTTAGGAAGTAGGAACATTTCATCCAAAACCACAGATTCAAACTTCATGATGGCAGAGTAGAAAGAAAAAGTCTGGAGAGGATGGAAACATGGAAATGTTCATATTCAAAATGACTTGAATTTTCTCCAAAACGTCTCATATTTGGTCCAAAGCGACGTACAATTTCAAAAAGATTCTAAAAATCATGAAAAAAATAGAACAAAATGGCTCAAAATTTTCCAAAATGATTGAAAAAAAATGTCTAAAATGACTTAAACTTGTCTGAATGTCTGAAAAAATGTCAAAAAATGAAGTATGTAGAGATAAAAACTGCCACAAAGAGACATGAAACAGCAACAACACGACCAAACGAAGACACAAAATGATTACCAACAGACAAAACACAAACGAACTAGTTTTTCCTCACTGTGGGCTCATTTTTATTAATCATGGACTCATTTTTCATCACTCTGGGCTCATTTTTATCAAACAAAATGTCATGTTTAGGTAGAAATCTACTCATGTACACAGAGTCTTGATTCAGAACAGAGTTATCTGAGTGTAGTGATTATTGTCCATGTTTTCATGTAAACAGCAAAAATAATAATAACAATAATAAAACAATTGCATAACAGAAACGCAGCGCGACCCTTGTGTCTACTCCACTTGTTTTTTTGCTGTGATTACTGCGACCGAAGCACCTTTTTCCCTTCACAGAGAAAGAGGCGGCTGCATTCACAGAGCTGCTGCTATTTCTGAATTTCCAGCCCACACTCATTAAAAAAACAGATGCTGGACCGATTCATGTAAATTCATGCTGGTGAGCTAAATATACGCTCAGCTGGAGGGGTCAGGAAATAAAACACCTCCAAACGGGTCGGCTAAATAAAGCTCAGGGTCTGGGCTCTAACTCAGCTAGCCGGGAAGCTAACGTGCTAACGGAGCTTCTGGAAGTCCTCTGCAGACTTCATTAGTTTAGCTGCAGGAGGTCTGCTGATGCTCATTAGGACGGAGGTGAGGGACCTCAGCAGGATTATCAGTCTGTGATGAACGTGTCGCTGAAATAAAACCCAATAATGAGTCTGTGTGATGCTAATGAGTCAGATTCGTTTCCGGTTATTGGCGATGATGTAATAAAGACGATATTTAGACACTCACAGCTGTAAACAGATGGAATGAGATGAGTAATGTTCTGTTTGTGGGAGTTTTAGTGTTTGGAAATGATGTCTGTATTTTATTCATCAGAGAGATTTAGGCTTGTGGAAAACCTATAGGAGAAAAATGTGGTTCTGAAGTCAGTAATTAGCCCCATTTGGGGACTTTTTTTAGCTCCTGTTACATTTTTCCTCACTTTGGTTCTTTTTTCATCACTGCCAGCATATTTCTTTTCACTGTGGATTCATTTTCCCTCACTATGGGCTTTTTTTTTATGGTGGGCTCTTTTCACTTCACCGTGGGCTCATTTTTATTCACCGTGGGCTCATTTTCCTTCACTATTGACTAATTGTCTGACTGTGGGCTACTTCATCCTCACTGTAAGCTCATTTTTCATCACTGTGGGTTAATTTCTTTTTACTATGGACTCATTTTTATTCACTGTGGGCTCATTTTTATTCACCGTGGGCTCACTTTCCTTCACTATTGACTAATTTTCTGACTGTGGGCTACTTCATCCTCACTGTGGGCTCATTTTTATTCACTGTGGGCTCATTTCTTTTCACTGTTGGTCACTAATGACTTTTCCGTTGTGCCAAGGAGCACAGAATCTTCTATATTTTCTCTGCAGTATGGCACAGTTAGAATGACGTAGAAGTAGAATTTCTCTATTTATTCTGCGAAACATTTTACCACCTGGAAGTAACATTTTTCTAAGTGTCCACAGCTGTTGAACATATAGAAATTATTGGAGAAAAGAAATGGTGTTTCTACATGCTGCTATAATATAAAATATTTTTCTATTTACGTTATTTTCATTATTTACTCTTCTTTCTGTTCTGTGAATACACTGCCTGCAGTTCAACTGAGAACTCCCTGATTTTTTTGTCACTGATGGCTTCACAGTTACACCGAGGCATGCAGAATTTTTTATTTTTTACAGAATCTGGTTAATGCAAAGCAGTTTTTTCTACTTATTTTAACTAAAAATGAGCAAAAACACAGATTTTCAAGAAACTGCACAATTTAAAGCTTAGATTTTGGTTCATTTTCCAGTCAAAGGGCACAAGGCTTGTAAACTATACAATCTGACAATCCTGTTTTCATATTTTCTAGCTGTTAAACTATGTAATTCCGATAGTTTTTTGGTAATAGTAGCCAGTCTTTTAAACCCATCGGTGGGTCATTTACCAGATTTCACACTGGACCAGATGCTGAATTGATAAAACTGAGCTGATTGTGTTCGTAGCTCCTTTGCAGCAACATCCACAGTTGAAGTATTGTCTATTTACGACCACTTTGCGTCTATCAGAAGCAGTTTTACACTCTGTAATACTAGATCCACTGCATGCATGTGGACAGACGTGCAGCTCGTCTGGTCGAGGCCGTGATTCTGGTTATGTAATCTATAGTATGTGAGCTGTGGGCTGTTTATTCTCCGTTTGTGCTGCTGTTCCTTGTGAATGGCTCCTTCCTCTGTGTGTGTTCATGTATTCGCTGAGCCAGAAGCAGCAGGAAACTACATTCAGCACATTCTGTTTCGCTTTCAAAATGCCCATCGCTTCATTTCGGTCACCAGGAACCCGCCCACAGTAACAACACGCTGTTTTCACTGCAGAAAAACTAGCAAATGAAGCTTTGGCTTTGTTTACCGGAGGTCAGCAACCCTGATATTTGAGGCCAGAGGAGCTCTCTCGTCTTCTCCAGGGCTGTTTGTACGGCGCTAACAGAGAAGCAACGAGTTCTGTCCGACACTCAGCGCTCGTCTGAGGCCATTAGCAGCATCTCCGGACTCCAGCAGCAGCAACACAGACCCGGCTAATGGCTTATTTGTGTTTCTTTGAAAGATCCTCGCAGAAGCCCTGAGGGAAGTTCATCGCTCATGCATCAGCGTGTGCACAGCTGAAGCTCAACTGATACGTTCACATCAAGTAGAATCAACAGATTTCAGTGTATAAAATCAAAATACATCCATCGAGCTGCGGTACCATAATTAGAGCACTGAAAACCAAGTCCAAAAGGACTTAAAAATAGTCTAAAATGACTCAGAATGTGTTCACAATGACTCAAATGTATCCAAAATGATGTGATGAGTCAAAGACGAGTTGAAAATTCATCCAAAAGGACTCAGAATTTGTCCAAATTGACCTGAAAACACAACGATGTCTTGAACCGACAAACTCACCAAATGTTCTGCTGTTGCCTGTAAGAGTGAACACTTTCACTCCAACTTGCCCAGAATGGCACAAAACTCGTACAAGATCTACCAAAACATGATTCAAAAATGTGTCCAAAATTGATGAAAACCTGTCGAAAATGACTTGAAAATTTGTCTAGAATTACTCAAAACTTGTCCACAAAGACTCAGATGTGTGTAACGTGACAAAAACATGTCAGATGAGTTGAAAATGTGTCCAAATTGACTTGAAAACTCTAAAATGTCTGAACAACAAACTAAACTCATTAAATGTTCTGCTGTTGGCTGTAAGAGTGAACACAAGAGTCTTCATGCACTGCCAGCATCTAAACACCTGAACATCCTATGGATTATTATTATTTTGATGGTCTCCACAACTATAGGAAAATCCTCACTATTAGCATGTTGTGCAGCTAATGTGGCTAAAATTGCCATTAGCTTTGATGGTAGAAACTACCTGTTAAATCGGTTAAATCAATCACAGACAGAGAGAGTTTTCTTCCTGATGGGGGCGGAGCCAGCTGCAGCTCATTGGTTTTCAAAGCTAGACAACTCATTTATCCTCATGTTATCCTCCCAATACCAGAGTTAATCAGACATTATTTGCCTTAGAAACTGCCTTAAATCAGTTAAATCAATGACAGACAGAGAGAGTTTTCTTCCTGAAGGAGGCGGGGCCAGCAGGAACTCATTGGTTTTCAGCGCTAAACAACTCATTTAGAACCAAGAGTTATATACTTACAGCGAAATGAACCATATTTGCAGTATTTTGAGCTGAAAAATTGAAAGACAACCTGAAGACGTGAGATTTTGATTAATTAGCTGAAAAAGGGACCTTTAAAGCTGCACTGACACATTTTATTGCAACTTGGAAGCAGCAGAATGAGCCGGAAGCACGTTTACACAAGCTAACCGCTAATTTTTTCTGTTGTCTTACAAAATGCATGTTATCCTCCCAATATTAGACATTACTTTCCTTAAAAATTGCCTTGAATCAATCCCAGACACAGGTTTCTTCTCCACTTTAGGTTTTCCTGAAGTGTCGGACTAAGACGCTCTGACCTGCTGACCACAGTCTGACAGCATTAATAATTCACCGGCTCGATCTCTTCAGCCAAAGCTGTAAAAACACACTAAGACCAGCAACAACAAATTGCTCTCGAGTCCCCCAGAGTCACTTCAAGCCAGTTCCGATGCTATTGAGTGGAAAGTAAAGGGGATGCAGAAAGCTGAAAGCTCGCTCGCATGAACGAGTGGCTGGATAACAGCACGAGGGCCGATCTCACCAAGGTCCAGAAGCCAACTTTCAGCTCGTATCTCGGGGGTTTTTTAGTCTCTCGGGAGCTGGCTCAGGTTAAAAGGTATCGCCTGTCAGCCAGCTGCAGGCCGGGCTGAACGCACATCAAAGAGGAAAACATCAAAATCACCAATCTACAGGGAATTAAAAAAAACACTCATCCTGACAGAATCCAGCCAACAGAGGCCTGATCGCACCAGAGTTTACAGCTGAAAATTACAGCAAAATATGATAATTGCAAACTAATCAGTGAATCCATGTGGGCAAGTTGCACTTTCCTGACATTTTATTATTATTATTTTTTATTAAAGAATAAACTTCTTTACAAAAGTGGAACAGCTGATAATTGTGGGACAGGAGTCGATGGTACAAATCTGTCTTTTCAGCAGCTCTACAATGTTTTAGGACTAATCCATTATTTTTTGTAGGAACAGACGCAACCACAGGGCATTTGGGGAATAGTATATCTGAAATGACCATAGACGTTAGTGACTAAGAGAACAGGGAAAGAGTGATGCGAAAACCAAGTAAAATCTACAAAAATACGAATATAACGCACCTGACATTGCACCTAAACTTCAATAAAAATGGTGAAAATCCTTTTATATTGGGTTTTGTGGACATTATAAACTTGGAGGTGCAAAAATAAAAGCTGTAAAGATGTGAAAACATTTCTCAACCCCCCGATCAATGAGATAATTTCCCAACTTGTAGGAATTAGACCCCAACTCCGCCCTCTTATGGCTTCCAGATCAACCAATCAGAATGAGCAACTGCTTGTCAGTCCACCAGGTTTATTTATTTTCTACAGCTACTTCGGCTACTAAACTCTAAAATATCTCAGCCATGAACAAAACTCAACAAATTTTCTGCTGTTGGTTGCAAGAGTGAACACAAGAGACTTCATGCACTCAAAGTTGCCAAAAATGACCCAAAAGCGGTGCAAAATGGCTTAAATATTGGTCAAGATCGACTTGAAAACTCTAAAATGTGTGAACAAACAAAACCCACCAAACTTTCTACTGTTGGTTGTAAATTCAAAATTACAAAAACATGTCAAAGAGGAGTTGAAAGTTTGTCCAAAATGACCAGAATTTGTCCAAATTGACTTGAAAACACAGCAATGTCTTGAGCAAAACTTACCAAATGTTCTGCTGTCA
This sequence comes from Amphiprion clarkii, assembly GCA_027123335.1. NCBI lineage: Eukaryota > Metazoa > Chordata > Actinopteri > Pomacentridae > Amphiprion > Amphiprion clarkii. The sequence continues at coordinate 37,882,766 of CM049570.1, read as the reverse complement.
GCTGCAAAAGTGAACACGAGTCTTCAAGCACTCAAACTTGTCCAAAATGACTTAAAAGATTTGTCCAAAATGACTCAAAACGTGTCCTGAATGACTCAAATGCGTCCAAAGTGACAAAACATATCAAAGATGAGTTGAAAATTTGTCCAAAATGACTCTGAATTTGTCCAAAATGATTTGAAAACACGACGTCTTTAACAAAACGCAACAAATTCTCTGCTGTCGGCTGCAAGAGTGAGCACAAGCGTCTTCATGCACTCTAACTTCCCCCAAATGACTTAAAAATCATCCAAAATGTATTTAAACATGTCTAAAATGAATTGAAATTTGTCCAAAATGACCTAAAATGTGTGAAAATATGTTCAAACTGCCTCAGAATTAGTTCAAAATTACTTGAAGTCTGTCCAAAATAACTGAAATTTGTCCAAATTGACTTGAAAACAACAATGTCATGAGCAAAACTCACCAAATGTTCTGCTGTTGGCTGTAAGAGTGAACACAAGAGTCTTCATGGACTGCCAGCATCTAAACACCTGAACACCCAGTGGATTACTATTATTTTGATGGTCTCCACAACTATTGGAAAATCCTCAGTTTTCAGAGCTAAACAACTCATTTAGAACAGTATATTGCAGCATTTTGTGCTGAAATACTGAAAACCACGGTCTGAAGATGTTAGATTTTAAATAATTTGCTGAAAAACAGACATTTAAAGCTGCACTGACACGTTTTCTTGAAACTTGAAAGCAGCAGAACAAGTGGGAAACTGAACTTTTACACGAGCTAGTCGCTAACTTTGTCTGCTGTCTAATAAAATATACGCTATTTTTATTTTCCTTAAAAACTTCCTGCCACAGCTGGAAATGGGATTCATGAGTGTCGTCAGAATGAAACAAAACCATAACGTTGCAAATTATTATTAGTCTGTTCTAGTAATTTCAGGAGAAACTAATCAATCAAAATGAGAAACTAAAATAATACGCAGTTTGTTTCCTTTTCTTAGAGCAACACGCTTCCAATCACACGTACATTTTAGACATTTAATCCAACTTTAAAATTCTATACCAGTCTGTTGCTAAATGTAGAACAAGCTTCTACCGTTCTTTTTTTTATCAAATTAAGTTCATTTAAAACAACCTGAGTCCACCAAAGTTCTTCCACAGAGATGAGCTCAGAAAGAATCTAGTTTGAAATCGATCCGTCCACGTTTAGCAGCATTAAGCCGCTCAGGATATTTACCTCAGTGTACAATACAGTCAGAAGACTGAAGCAGGTTAGATCTGAGGCCATGACTTTTAGCACCGTGACTCATTCTAAAAACACGACGGTTAGCCAGTCAGTCCATTACCCACCACTTCAACACCTCCAGCCTCCAAACACCACCATTTTCTGGGAAATTTACCAAACACAATCATGTCCCCCAGACAAGTTCAGCTTTTAGTGCGGAACCGAGTCAAAAACCTTTTCACCAGCAACGAAAATCCAAACAGACAGACATCTGTGTTTTCTACTGGCTCACAAATTCTATATACAGTTAAAAAAACAAAAACAAAACAAGCAACCAACCACCTCTCCTGTGCAGGAATATTACATAGGTTCAGCTTTTCACCTATTAGAAAATTATATTCCCACAGAGTAAATCTTGTCTAGAAGATGATTCTGGTATCAAATGTTGGTAACAGTTAAAAAAAATTGCCAAGATGGATCAAAATTAGCTTTTAGGTCAAAATGAGACCCTTCATTGTCTAGGTCACTTGGAAGTCATTGGCAATGACCCAAAAATGTCCAGAATCACCCCAAAAATCCAAATTTATTCAAATTTGCCAAAAAATAACTCAAAACTTTCCAAACAAGACTGAAACATTGTCCAAAGTGACTCAAAAATTTATTTCTAGGTAAAAATGGGACCTTTCAGTCTCTATAACTTGTTCTAGACAACCATCTGTCTCATGTGACTTGGAAATGATTAAAAATGACTAAAAAGTCTCCAAAATTACACCAAAGTTAGCTAAAATTACTACAAATGCGTCCAAGATGACTCAAAATTTGACAAAAATGACAGAAATTGTCCAAGATTACTTGAAAATTGCCCAAAATGAGCTAATCTGTTTTTAGATAAAAAATGAGCCTTTCATTGCCCATAATTTGTTCTGACCAACCACCTGTCAACTTGCTGATATGAGCCTTAAAGTTTACCCAGAATGCACTTCTTAAAGTTTTCTCTAGTGAAGCATCAGAAACCAGAAACACATCCACGGTACCAATTATTGTTTCTATGACTCTATGTCATAGAGTTTTACTGTTCACACTATGATGCATCACTAGTTCATAGTAAACAATGATCCAAATGACTTCAAAATATTCCAAAACAAACCAAAATGTATTAAAAATGACACGGAAATAGTCCAACATTACTCAAAAATCACCTAAAATGATATGACATGTCAAGAATTACTCTAAATGTGTCTAGATAAATGTGAAAATTGTCCAAAATCAAAGAAAAAAATGGCCAGATTTAGTGTTTAGACTGTAACACTTGGATGGATGTAAAACTGATCTGGTGTCAGTTTTTACCAGAACTCAGATGTGTTTTTCCTCCTATATGTCCTGGTTCTATCTGCTGGACTGATGAAGTTCTGAGGCTCAGAAATGATGGAAAAAGTCCATTAAAGAGTGATAAATCTGGACCCACCTCTATGGAACTCTGGAAATATTCCCAGGATGAAGGTAGAACTCTGGTCATTGGTAAAGTTACTGTAGATGAAGAACCAGATGATTGGAAGACTGATTGATTTTTCATGGAATTATTTGAATAGATATGAATATGGAGAGGTGTAGCATACAATAACCCAACTGGTCATTGAAGAGTCGGTACGATTTCAGTCGATTTCCTTCGGTTCTCTACAGCGCTACTAAGTAGTGCAGCTTTAACTGTTGCAGATTATTCCAATTCTTGTACATAACATTCAAACTAATTGATATATAGTGGATTTCAGTCTTTGCCTGGTTGGTGATCCAGTTCTGTACCCAAAGGATGAACTGTTTCATCACTGGATGGTCAAAACGTCAACTGTCCATCCATACTTTCTAATCTTCGCAGGCTTTCCAAGCCCAGTACTGTTTTTACATCAACTCTCAGCTCGAATGTTGCATATTTTGTGGTTCTCTAAGGCCCAATCCAAAACTTTGGTGAACTTTTCTAGCCTTCCTTTCTGTCTGCAGCCCATTAACGCTGTGTCTTTGTTTTCCAGTGGGTCGGACAGGGACCGACGGTTAGCGGCAGCCAAGGAGGATCCACCAACTCCCTGAAGACACCTCCATCACCGTGACCACACATCAAACACTCACTCTAAAGAGGCTCAGGGTGGTAGAAAGATGGACAAGGGACCAACAGAAGGTCTTACGTAGACGTTAAAGCAGACTAACCATCGGTAGATCCATCAGCTAGCAGCCATTACTCCAACTGATGCGTCATTAGACTGAGATTTAGTGCTAAGACTGTTGCAGAGGCTAACACCCACTTCTTACTTCCTCTTGTGTCTTCACAACCAAAACTAACTACATTCCAAGTGAACTACTACTTTCGTTTGTCATATCGAGCCGTTTACTGACAGTATTAACAGGCTAACAGGCCCAGCTTTTGTTCTTCTTTTTTACTTTTTAGCAAAATCGCAGTTTGTGGACCAAAATCGTTTATTTTTAGGCGAACGTGTGGAGCTGTAACTGTGTGAGTGATCCGCTATCATACACAAAGTATTTGCTCAGTAGTAAGAGTTAGAAACGACCTGTTCAGGACTCTTTTGGACATTTTTTGCGTTGGTTTAACAGTTGGTGTTGGATGGTTTTGTGGCAGAATATTTCCGGTAAAGATGTAAACTGAAGAATAAAACAGCTGGCAGAGTGAACATAAAGTGTTTTATTAAGTGCATGTTAAATTGTCATACTTTGTTAGCAGGGTGTGGTCAAAGTAAAGGAAACACAAGCGGAATAGTTGTCATTATTGGCTGTTCTGGCAAAAAGGTCGGCTGGTTCTTATTCTCTGAGGCAGACTGATGAAGATTTTGAGTGATTCTTTTGTTTTTTTACAACGTGAATGGTAATTGTTTTGCAGTTTTGGACGTCATTTGTGATGGTAATCGAGGTCGTTTTCTTCTCCAGGAACTCTCAGGCCATCTTAGGATGACCTCAGCCTTCTTACTCATCTTCTGACTACTAGAACCAACACTGTAGAAAGAGTTTCAGAGCTGTTTTCATGGTTGAACAAGCTCATAATTCAGGGCGCGATCTTCAGATCGTCCTGAAAAACTCCTGCACAGGTTTTGATGGTGATTGGTTGGACTCAGAGAAGACCAACACTGATTGGTTAAAGTCAGGAAGTGACAGAAGCTAACATAACAACTAGAATTACGTCCAGTGACCACAGTTTGTCATTAATTCAGCCAATGCTAGGCAGTATTATCAATCAATAACCCAATAATCGTTAAGATAAATAATTATACAATGGAAATTAGTTAACATGCTACTAGAGCTACTTTTTAGTCAGACATTCACCACAAAGGTTGCTCGCTTCCTTTGGGATATATCTGTTATTTTTCTAGATAAATGCCAGAAATGTGCCATTCAGGGCTGGACAGGAAGCAGGAGTAGGTTTTTTTTGACTGCAGATCCCAAACAATGAGCTAAAATGAATAGAAACTACAGAGTTTAGTGGTTATTTTCACATTTCCATACATTTTTTATGTGGTAGCGCTGCATGTTAATAGAAAAATATCAATTAGCGCAGCTTTAAGTGTTGCAGATCCCTTCAGAAATTCCGTTAATGAAATTACACGCTGCTGATTGACGTGCACTGAGGATTTTACAGCCCCTGAGGGTGGATGCTAGCACAAAGGTGAATGCTGAAAAGGTGTGATTCATGAGTGCCAGGTTTCCAATGAGCTCACTTTGATTTCACCAATTAAATCCAGATATTCTGAATAAACTTCGACAGCTCAAGTACTGATGAGAACCAAATCTGGAAAAAAAGAACCGATATTGTAGTAAACTGCTGTAGAATGATTGTTTTAAGTGATGTTAACTGCACAAAAACTACACCTGCAAACTGATGGGGAAACCTTTGTGCCTTTAAGATGGAGGCTTTGCCATTATAGTGTAGACGGCTTCTATTTAGACAGAATTTAATATAGAATAAAGGTTTTATTCCAGTGATTTGAGCTGCCCTGAGCCTCCATAATGAATCCGAAAGCCGTGTTCTTTAATCTGGACCACACCCTGCAGTTGTTTTTACTAAACCAGTGTTTGTTTTTTGAAAAAAAAAAATCTGATTAATGCCAGTATTGTTTCTGTCTTTGTATTGGACACTGTCACAGATAACGGTTTGTGTTTGTTGGTACGATGCATGCATCATTTTTTCCGGAGTCATTTTTAAAACATGTTTTTTTTTCTTTTTGTTGTGAGATATTAATCATGCTGTAAACACGAGATGTATTCTGAACCTTAAGGCAGACTGTGTAAATTGTCCATTCAGATGTTATTAATAAATATTTCTATACATAGTTGAGTTTTGAGGTTTCTTCACACCAGAGCTGGGACTGAAACACCTGTGAGGAGCTTGTGACACACTTTATTTACACACCTTTACTGAGAAAAAACTCAAAAGGTGAAATGTCTTCATGTTTTTAGGTGATTTTGTAGCTGAGATTCATTTATTATCACCTCAGAGCCGCATTCATTAAAAGACAGGATTTCAAAGCAGCAATTAGAAATGTTAAGTCTGCAGTAATTCACTAGCCAGAGAATGCTAGTAACTAGCCAAAGAATGCTAGTAACTAGCCAAAGAATGCTAGTAACTAGCCACAGAATGCTAGTAACTAGCCAAAGAATGCTAGTCACTAGACAAAGAAAGCCAGCTGCAACTCTATTAACACTACTAACTAGCCAGAAGAATGCTAGTTGCAAGCCTACTACAGCTAGTAACTAGCCAAACAATGGTAGTTTCAAGCCTATTAATGCTAACTAGCCAGAAGAATGCTAGTTGCAAGCCTGTTAATGCCAGTAACAAGCCTATCAATGCTAGCAACTAGCCAAAAAAAAAGCCAGTTGCAAGCCTATGGATGTAAGTATAGGTATGCAGCAGCCCTACGGATGCTAGTGGCTAGCATAGGAATGCTAGTTGCAAGCGTGTAGATCCTAATGACAAGCCTATGAATGCTTGTGGCAAGCGCATGGATGCTAGTTGTTAGTTCTGGAGTGTTGCAACCCTTGCGACTAGCCTTGGAATGCTAGATTCAAGCCTATGGATGCTAGTTGCTAGCCTAGGAATGCTGCAACCCTACGGATGCTTGCTGCCAGCCTTGGAATTCTGCAGTTTAATGGATGCTAGTGACTACCCTAGGAATACTGCAACTAAATGGGCACCAGTTGATAGCCATGGAATGTTAGCTGGAAGCCTATGGATTTTTCTTGCTAGCCCAGGGATGCAGCAACCCCCACAGGCACGAGTTGCCAGCCTAGGAATGCAGCAACTCCATGGATGCTAGTGACTAGCCGAAGAATGCTAGTTGTAAGTCTATTAATGCTAGTTGCTAGTTTATAAATGCTAATTGTAACCCTATTGTTGCTAGTTGCGAGTCTTGAAATGCTAGTTTCAAGCCTATGGATGCTAGGTGCTAGCACAGGAATGCTGCAACCCGACGGATGCTTGTGACTAGCCCAAGAATGCTGAATAAAAGTGTATATATGCTACTTGCTATCCTAGGGACGCTAGTTGATAGCCAGGGAATGCTATTTTCAAGCGCATCGATGCTTGTTGCTAGGCAAGGGCTGCTAGTTGCAACTCTACAGAAGCTAGTGACTAGCCGAGAAATGCTAATTGTCACCTTATGGATGCTAGCAAGGAGGTGAAAGACCTCCTTAACGTGGTGCAACATCAAACCTCTACTTTCCTCCAGTTTATGGCGATCACCAAGTTATTTAGTTATAAATACTGAGAAGTATTATTATCCTCTGTTCTGCCCCATCAGTCTGGTCGACCACCTTTGACTCCAGCCAGCTATTTTCTTTAACTGTGAGTCCATCAGTACGCCGGTGGGTAAAAAACAGCAGAACCTTGTCTTCTGTCCCGTTGGCCTCCTTAGGCGTTTCTGAATGTTAAATCTGCTTCGACCCACTCATCACTGCTGGTAAACTGTCAAGGATCCGACCTATGACCGTCCTTGGAGACTCCAAAACAGCACAAATATGAGTCACCACGGTAACCATGAGTCGGTAAAAACCAGAGGAGTCTTTTCTTTAAAATGTCCTTTGGCCGTTTGTTGTTTGCTCGGTTAAAAGACGTGGGGCTTCTGTGGGGCTGCATCTTCTCAGATTTATTTCTTTTCAATATATTGGCTGATTTATTAGAATTTCATATGTTTTCAGAGCTGGGATTTTCTGTTTTCACCCTTGAAGCCATTTTTAATGTTCAGTATCTCCAGAAATAAAACTTCCACAGCCATGAAATTCGGCGACGACACAGACAGAATAGTTTCTAACAGATCAGAATCATTGAATGGAAACAGCTTGTACCTGTGCACATCTAACACCAACATCTAGACCTCTATGAACATCTAGACTTCTATGAACACCAACATCTAGACCTCTATGAACACCAACATCTAGACTTCTATGAACACCAACATCTAGACCTCTATGAACACCAACATCTAGACCTCTATGAACACCAACATCTAGACCTCTAGGAACATCTAGATCTCCATGAACACCAGGTTCTGGTTCCTACCAATGAGTCCACATCAACATTTAGTATAAACATCTAAACACTGGAACCTTGTCTGGTCAAACTTTCTTGACATCAGATTCTACTGATGTTAGAGCCTCAAAAGTTGGTGAAATGTTGATGAAAATTTTTGTAGAAATATGGATCCATCCATATATATATATATATATATATATATATATATATATATATATATATATATATATATATATATATATATATATATATATATATATATATATATATATATATATATATATATATATATATATATATATATATATATATATATATATGTATATATATATGCTCCAGCAGAGGCCAAATTTGAAAATGGAAAAACAAGCAAAATTTTCAAACCAGGGTGGTCTGTCTTCGACACATCACCAAAGATGACTTGAATCTCGTCTGAAATGACTTCAAGTTTGTCTAAAATGATTCAAAATTTGTCCAACACATGATAACGATGGTCTAAAATGACTTGAAAGCAGATATGGTGAAACTAAAGCCAGGGAGAAATCAAGGAACAAACCAATAATCTGACACAAGAATGCTCTGTACAACGTGACCTTACAGTTTTATAAACACCTACTGACAGACAGGCCATCATCACACGTCAAGTATTTCTTTTACTGTACAGAACAGGACGAGGTGTTCTGCTGCTAAGACGTCCGCAGTGTGACAAAGAAAGAAGCTGGATTTGATTTACGGAGTTCAATGAGGCTGAGAAGTTGCTGCTTCCTCACCAGAGGAAAAAAGTCACGCTGCAGATCAAACGGTGCAGGAACACATGAAATATAGAGTAAATTATCAGTACACGCATATAAACATACGGTTTTTACAATGTTTGTTGGTGGAATTTACCTTCAGCCCACAAAATTCACACTGAAATTCAATAAACATGTTGCTGCACCGACTCAGATTCTGTTCAGAGTAACCTGTTTCATTTAGGACCAAAAACGAGGTTTTAAAACATATTCTGGCTGAATTTCTGAGAATTAAATGTTTTCCCACCTTGGAATTTGTCTTTTCATCTTCAAATGTCATGTGGGAAGACATTTTAAGGGTTAAATATCTTCAGAAATGAAACTCAAATAGCCATGAAATGTGGTGAGGAAACAGACAGAATAGTTTCCATGAGATCAGAAGGACTGAATGGATCCAGCAGAGGATTTATTTTTCACTATTGGACCTTGAAAATGGTTTTTTTAAAAAAAAGTGCAAAACATTCAAGCCAGGATGGGATCATATCCCCATAAAGTTCCTGTAAGTGAATATATATATGTGTGGATCCACATTTCTGCTACAATAGTCCTTGGTTGACATTTCACTAACTTTTCAGGTTCTAATATCAGTAAGATTTGATGTGTGGAAAGTACAGCAAGACGGAATTATTTTTTGGTGATTTTGACTTAAAACTGGTTTAAAATGACTCTAAACTTGCCTAAAATGACTTGAAAACTGCACAAAATTATGCAAAATTGCACAAAATATCCCAAAAATGTTTTAAATCCTGTCCAAAAATACTCAAAATTTGTCCAAAAGAAGATAGAAAATGTCTTAAAAAAAAAAAAAAACTAACAACTTTCCAAAAATGAGTTGAAACCAGAAAAAAAATGTCATGAAATGTCTTGACAATCACTCAAAATCTGTCTAAAATAGGGTAAAGAGTGTTCAAAGGGACATAAATGACAAAGAATAATAATTACTGGTTCTTAAAAACAGAAAAACTTCCAATCCTATTTCCAATCCAGGCTGGTACTGTGTCTCCATAAAGTTCCTGTGAGTGTATATTTATATGGATGGATCCATATTTCTACTAAAATCCAGTCTTTGGTTCACATTTCACCAACTGTTGAGGCTCTAACATCAGTAGAATCTGATGTGTTAAAGTTTGACCAGACAAGGTTCCAGTTTTTAGATAGTGAGACTAAATGTTGATGTGAACTCATTGGTAGGAAACAGAACCTGGTGTTCATAGAGGTCTAGATGTTGGTGTCCATAGAGGTCTAGATGTTCATAGAGGTCTAGATGTTGGTGTCCATAGAGGTCTAGATGTTCATAGAGGTCTAGATGTTGGTGTTCATAGAGGTCTAGATGTTGGTGTCCATAGAGGTCTAGATGTTCATAGAGGTCTAGATGTTGGTGTTCATGGAGGTCTAGATGTTGGTGTTCATAGAGGTCTAGATGTTCATAGAGGTCTAGATGTTCATAGAGGTCTAGATGCTGGTGTTCATAGAGGTCTAGATGTTGGTGTCCATAGAGGTCTAGATGTTGGTGTTCATAGAGGTCTAGATGTTCATAGAGGTCTAGATGTTCATAGAGGTCTAGATGTTGGTGTTCATAGAGGTCCAGATGTTGGTGTTCATAGAGGTCTAGATGTTGGTGTTCATAGAGGTCTAGATGTTCATAGAGGTCTAGATGTTGGTGTTAGATGTGCAGAGATACAAGCTGCTTCCAACTACTCATCTGGATCTATTGGAAACCATTCTGTCTTTGTCCTCACCACATTTCATGGCTGTTGAAGTTTTATTTCTGAAGCTATTAAACCCACAAAATAGATTTTTGGAGGCAAAAATACAAAAGTTCAAAATTCTCAAGATTCAGACCAAATGCTTTACATAACTTTTGGGTTTTTGAGGATTTGAACAGCAAATAATTAAACTGTGAATGAAATCTGAAACGGTCGAGCAGCATATTTCCTGAATTTGATAAGAAATGCAGCTGTAGTTGAAAAAATGTGAGCTGCAGCAGTTCTTCATTTTCAGATCGGTCCTTGAAGGCATCTTCAGCCAGTTTAGCCATTTTTCATCAGACTCATCAGCGATCACAGGAGAGCAGAACATCCTCAGAGGAACTCGCACTCTTGGAAAAGTGCTTCACAGCAGCAGCAGCTTCCTCCAAACTGCCTCTGAGAGCTGGAGAAGGATGAATTAGGAGGACAAATCAGCAGCACATGCAGCCTGAAGGTTGCTCTCCGTTGGATCGTTTCTACAGCGTGTTGATGAGTTGAATTACATCCAAGATGCACTTTGTCTTCGCTGCTGCTCCCCTGCTTTTAAACAGGGCCCAGATTCACCAGCGATCTGTGGATCTAACAGACTGATGAACTTGTCACCATCAGCATTAATTCTATCAGTTTCATGGCGGAGGCACTTTTCAGTTTCCTCGCTGCTTTTGTAGATGTTACAACTGAAATGTCATCGCATTGTGTCAGCAGCAGACAGAATATCAGCACAAACAGTCTGATGTTTTATCGTCTCGCCGCTGCCTCGGCTTCCTCCCGTCTGGAGAGTTTTATTCCCGTCCTCGCTGCATTGTTAGACGTTCAACCGCAAGACATCAGGGGAAATCTTGTTTTTATCTGGAACATCTTCTTCTTGTTTTGCTTCAGTGGTTTGACGAAGGGATTCCACTGAGGCAAAGTAACAGACGTTCCTACAGGTCAGACAGCAGAGTTCCTCTTTAAGTCAGTGGAGAAAAGGGTCATTTAGAGCCTCGGGCTTCGGGTCCCACGATAGCAGCCCTGATTGGAAATTTAGCATTTTAGCATTTTTTTCTCCATTTTCAAGGAGAATTTTGAGGCATTTTGGACAAGTTTTATGTTATTTTGAACAATTTTTTCAAATAATTTCAAATAATTTTGGACAAGTTTTGTTGTTTTGGTCCAGTACCATGTCAAAAAATGTGAAAAAATGGAACCTTGTCTTGTCAGACGCAAACAACATCAGATTCTACTGATGTTCGAGCCTCAAAAGTTGGTAAAATGTCGACCAAAGACTGGATTTTAGTAGAAATATGGATCCATCCATATGTATACACTTACAGGAACTTTATGGAGACACAATACCAACCTGGATTGGAAATTTTGCAATTTCTTCCATTTTTCAAGGGCCAGTATTTATTAATTATTCTTAAATATGGACAATGTGGGCCAATTTTATGTCATTTTGGACAAATGCTAAGTAATTTTACACCATCTTAAAGTCTAAATTGCAGGAAAATAATCCTCTGTCTTGCCATATGTGCATAACTGCCTCAAAAGTTGGTGAAATGTTGACCAACGACTGTATTTTAGTAGCAATATGGATGCATCCATACACTTACAGGAACTTTATAGAGATACAAGAACACTTTCTTTTGAAAGTTTTGTACTTATTTCTGTTTTCATGGACCAGTAGTTGTAATTTTGTCCAATTTTTAGTCATTTTGGACAAATGTTGAGTCATTTTAAACCAGTTTTAAGCCAAAATCACAAGAATATCCCTCAGAAATATTAAAAAAAAAAAAATCATGTAAACTACAAAAACGTAAATGGTAAATATCTAACTGTTATATTACAGTTTTGTTTTACAGAAAAAATAATAATTCACATGCTGACTGTAAAAATGAAACAAACTTCATCACCATTTCTTCACAGATTTCTTTAGTAGAATATTCGTAGGGAGGTTAAGTGACTTTTAAGGTCCCCTTTGGTATGGAAGCACCTTAGTGCCATAGAAATAAATTCATCCTAAGACACAAGTGAGATCCCATTTGGCCGTACTTTAGAGGCCCATATCTTTGCTTCTGTTGTAGCTAGAATGATAAACCTGGTGTCAAAGTGTGCATTTTTGGGGTCAAAGAATCCAATAAAATAGGTTCCAAGAATTAAAAAAAAAGAATAACATTCTCCTTACTGTGATAAGAGAAGGTAAAACATGCAATTTATTTAAAAAAAAAAAAAACACATACCAAAAACACAGTCGATTCACAACTCAATAATTTCAAAATAACAACTGAAAGTGTTGAATTTGTCTATTATGGATGCAGAGAAACTGAGTAATGAGACAAGTTCATAACTACAGTCATGGAAAAAATGATTAGACCACCGTTTTTTTCTTCAACTTCTTGTTCATTTCACTGCCTGGTACCACTAAAGGTACATTATCTGAAGAATACAATGAACACAACAAAAAATGCATCTGATTCCATCATACTTTATGTCCTATTAGACATGCCTAAGATTAATTGTCATGGTAAGGGGAAACTTGTTTATTTTTTTAACTTGAAACCTATTTTATTGGATTCCTTGACCCCAAAAATGTACACTTTGACACAAATTTGTCATTATACCTACAATAGAAGCAAAGACATGAGCTCTAGAGTAGTTTTTGGCACATTGGCAGCCATTGTTGAAAAAATGTGTTTATTTCCGATACAAAGAGTGAGCTCCCTTGTGTCTTAGGATAAATGTATTTAAATGACCCTAAGGTACTTCCATACCAAAGGAGACCTTTGCATCATGACTAGAAGTCAAAGGTCTATTTCTTGGCCTTAACCTCCCTGCTGTATCTCAAACCAAATATTAATGTCTGGTAATACTGTAAAGCTGCACAAACTGGACCTTGAATGGTGCCGCTGCTGAAAGCATCCTGACAGAAACGCGAGCACGATCTCACCTTATTTCCCTTCCTGTTTCTATGAATGGTGGATTAGTGTTGGCGTTCGTGGACCGCGCTGCTGCTCTGCTCAGGTTTTCCATGGAAACTGATGTGATTCTGCACAGAGGAGTTAAATAAACAGAAACATGCAAACGTTCACTGCGGCTCTGGAGACCTCCGCTCTGCAACACGACTGACCTTTTCTCTTGGCTGTGATATTTAAACGCCCAAAGGAACCTAAACTGCACATTCACCTTCGATTATAAAAGGCATCCAGCGGTTTGGTGGCTGCAGAGCAGCTTCTTTCCGTGGCCTCGTCCTAAACGCTGCCAGTTCCACTTGGGTTTGTGCTTAATTTAGTTTATGGAGACGTGTAGGTGTTCGGCTTGGGTTTGATTTGAAAACACTCCCACACACTGTTGCTTTGTGCTGTTTCTTTCCCATTTTAACAGATCACTAAGGATGCCGCATTCAAACGGCAAGAGGCCCGTTTGATTCATTAAAGTCAAACCGAAATCAGATGAGGGAGAAAACTCAGCCTGTGACTGTCATTTAAGACTAATATGAGACATTTTGGGCAATTTTGTGTAATTTTAAACTGCTTTCAAGTCAGACTATCGAAAAACTGGAACCTTGTCTGGTCAAACTTTCCACCCATCAGATTCTACTGATGTTAGAGCCTCAAAGTTGCTGAAATGTGGACCAAAGACTGGATTTTAGTAGAAATATGGATCCATATATTTATATATAAACTTAATTAGTTTTACTATTTATTGAAATCAGGTAAAAATGTTATTATTTTACAAATATTTGTTGCTATTTTACTGAACGTTAAAGTATTCAACCATATTTTAATGCCACTGTGTTTAAAATCAAAGTTTTGTATTACAGATTTTTCCTTTCTGGCTAAATTAAAATTAAATTAAATAGTTTGGAAGAGTTGTATTGATCTTAACAACATTATATAGGAAAATAATAGCAGATTGGGACACAATATTGACAGATATTTGATATTATTAAATGCTTCTGGTTGAATTAAAAACAAAAACCTTGATCTGGACATCCCTAGTTTTCAATTTTAAAAGTAATTTTCTATTTCCCAGATGAATGTGGTGTTAATTTGAAGTAAAGCTGGGTCTACACTGTGGATTTAAGTCGACTGATTTTCCCAGTGTGTGTGTGATAATGTTGTTGTAACTAATTCTTCAACGGTCCCACCGGCTGTGTAAGCGTTCATGGTCAACTTGGTTGCTTGAATAAGAATCATAATTAACCTCAAGAACCAGCAGAACCAAAAGCTAATTAGCTTTTTCTGTGTGTTCGGGAGCGTCTGAATGAACGAACGCTGGCTGCTCATTACTGCTTTAAAACGCTGTCCCATTTCCACCATCTAAATGGAGACTGTACTCCCTCTGCATCGTGTTTGATCTCAGAGAAAACAAGGAAAAAAACAGCGAGGAAGAGCAGGAGGGCGAGGAAGATCTGGGATCATCCCCGCAGTAAGAAGCACTTAGTTGAAAGGGCGGCAAACGAGGTCACTTAGTCTGCAACCGCATCATCACCAATGGGATCCCACCCAAGCATCAGCGCTACACAAACATGTGCACACACTCCGGCTGTAATTGCTCCAGCATGCTAATGGCACCACTATCCACATCTATTCTCTCCTTCCTGTCAGCCGGCAGTGAGTTACCGACTTGTTTGTGATCGCCGGGTAGAAAAAAACACTACAGAAACATGAGCTAATGCGCTGACATAACATGCAGTAACACTAAAACGCACCAAAACATGAATGCTCAGAAAGATGTGCACTCAAGAAGGCAATAGCCATGTTTCTGAATCAGTAAAGTCCAAGTAAACGCTTCATAATTTGTTAAAAAAAATATAGAACAAGAAAATACTATGATGTGAAGCACGGTGGAGGCAGCATCATGTGAAGCATGGTGGAGGCAGCATCATGATGTGAAGCACGGTGGTGGCAGCATCATGATGTGAAGCACGGTGGAGGCAGCATCATGATGTGAAGCATGGTGGAGGCAGCATCATGATGTGATGCATGGTGGTGGCAGCATCATGTGAAGCATGGTGGTGGCAGCATCATGATGTGAAGCATGGTGGTGGCAGCATCATGATGTGAAGCACGGTGGTGGCAGCATCATGATGTAAAGCATGGTGGTGGCATCATCATGATGTGAAGCATGGTGGAGGCAGCATCATGTGAAGCATGGTGGTGGCAGCATCATGATGACTAGCATGGTGGAGGCAGCATCATGATGTAAAGCATGGTGGTGGCAGCATCATGATGTGAAGCATGGTGGAGGCAGCATCATGTGAAGCATGGTGGAGGCAGCATCATGATATGAAGCACGGTGGTGGCAGCATCATGATGACTAGCATGGTGGTGGCAGCATCATTATTGAAGCATGGTGGTGGCAGCATCATGATGTGAAGCATGGTGGTGGTTTAAACTGAATGCAGTTAAGGACTCCGTTAAAATGAACCTTTGTGAGCTTTTTTGGTTTTTCTGCTCCTAAAGTGGAAGCCATCTGGCCGACTGGCTCCCTCTGGGCCAAACAAACTCTTCATTATGTTCCCCTCAAACATGTTTGATTTATTTTAAGAGGCTCATCTTTAAAATTTAATGAAATTTGTCGATCCTGTAAGTGGAAATGCTCTCCGTCTTCACTATCCCTGAGAAAAGCCTTCCAAGAACTGACCGAATCACTGTCTTCTCCCCTGTAAATATCAGTTTTTATAACTATTTATTTATTTGTAGGTGCTTATGTCAAATTATTACCCTCAAAAATGTAATTTACTGCATTTATTTACTAGTTTCTGCCCTATTTTTCCTTTTCAAACACTATATTCCACATGCAACTGTCTTGTTTTTCGTGCAAACAACAAAAGAAAAGGATTCACAGATTATTTTCATCCATACCTGTGCTGTAACTTGGTTGATAATGACTCCAGTATGTTTGTTTGCACATTTATTAACACGTTATCCTTCCTGTATAGAACATGAGTGCCAGTTTCACATCCGTTTAGAACATTCATTCTGCTATAAAGTGTTTCTCATGTAAATATTCTTCTTGAAAAGACGTCAACGTTCTGATGGAACACGAATTCAGAGAAACTTCAATCAACACAACAGCTCCATTTGTTCCGCTTTTTATTTACTTTGTCTTTTTCCCTCCCAATCTGTCCAAGGTGAATAAACCTTTTCTCTGGCAGCACCTTTGTCTCCTCCTTTGTACTGATTTAATAAAGAAATCACACTTTTTTTCTTTGCTTCACTTCGTCCTTTGAGTTCATCAACAGCAACTGTCTCCAATTCATTGTTTTCACGATGCAAAATCTTTAAAACTCATGAAAATGCAACAACAGCACGTCTTGGTTCAACTATTCAGCACATCTTCCCTTAAAAAAAGCTCCATAAAATGCTCCTTTCTTGATTCTGCCTCTCTGAAAGTAAACCAGATGACAGTAATGGATCATTTTTCCAGCCCGGCGTTTATCGTTTCCACTGAATGGACCAGATTGCTGCGAACGCCGAGTCTGTGACAGTAATGGGAGGAAAACTGAGCATTTAAAACACCTATTTTCTAAGTGTAGAGCCAAAATCACCAAAGATCTGCTGCTCCGGTGAATCAGACCGACTGCTTTAACGTCTGTGGTCATGAAGTCATTGGAGCGAATCATCCTCTCATCTGAAACCCAACACCGCCCATCTGATGGACACTTAACAGTTATCTTACTGAGACACTAGGTCTGCTGAGGATGCTGTTAACTTGGCCTCCATCACGGCCTGCAACACTTGGAACCACACAGCACCTACGCCCAAAACTTCATTTAGAAATATCAAATGTAAAATAATTGATGATTGGTGCTAGAAATCCCAAATTAGTAACAGTGAATGTATTTTAGTGACTGTAGTATAAAGACCCCTGAACCTGGAGGTCCAGTCACTGGTGGATCAGGACTCCTGGATAGAACTACACCATGAAGACTAAAGAAAAACTCCAAGAATCTCTGAGAGAAGGTTGTTGAAAAGCATCAGTCAGGACGAGACAAGAACATTTACCAAATATCTCCTGGAGTCCCGTTAAATCCATCATTAATAAATGGAAGGAAAATGGAAAATAAATAAATCTGACTCGAAAAAACAGAGAGAAGAAAGAGACTAGAGAGGGAGGCCACCAAGACACCTATGACTCCTCTGAAGGAATTACAAGAAAGAGACTAGAGAGGGAGGCCACCAAGACTCCTATGATTCCTCTGAAGGAATTACAAGAAAGAGACTAATGAGGGAGGCCACCAAGACTCCTATGATTCCTCTGAAGGAATTACAAGAAAGAGACTAGAGAGGGAGGCCACCAAGACTCCTATGACTCCTCTGAAGGAATTACAAGAAAGAGACTAGAGAGGGAGGCCACCAAGACTCCTATGACTCCTCTGAAGGAATTACAAGAAAGAGACTAATGAGGGAGGCCACCAAGACTCCTATGATTCCTCTGAAGGAATTACAAGAAAGAGACTAGTGAGGGAGGCCACCAAGACTCCTATGATTCCTCTGAAGGAATTACAAGAAAGAGACTAGAGAGGGAGGCCACCAAGACTCCTATGATTCCTCTGAAGGAGTTCCATCTTCAGACTGTTCATCCAACAACTGTTGTCTGTTCTTCACCAGTCAAAGCTTGATGGAGACAAAGAGAAAGACTCTGATGGAAAAAGCTCCAATTAAATCTGGACTAGAGTTCACCAGAAGACATGTGGAGACTCTGAAGACACCTGGAAGAAGGTTCTTTGGTCTGAGGAGACCAGGATGGAGCTTTATGTCCATCAGACTAGATGATGTGATTGATGGACACCAAACACTGAACATCATCACATCATCAACACTGTGAAGCATGATGGTGGCAGCATCATGATGTGAAGCATGGTGGTGGCAGCATCATGATGTGAAGCATGGTGGTGGCAGCATCATGAGGTGAAGCATGGAGGTGGCAGCATCATGATGTGAAGCATGGTGGTGGCAGCATCATGATGTGAAGCACGGTGGTGGCAGCATCATGAGGTGAAGCATGGAGGTGGCAGCATCATGATGTGAAGCATGGAGGTGGCAGCATCATGATGTGAAGCACGGTGGTGGCAGCATCATGATGTGAAGCATGGTGGTGGCAGCATCATGATGTTCGATCAGGAACCAGGTATTCCATTAAAATCATCCATTCTATTCTGTTCTGTTCTGTTTTTCAGCTTACAGAATAAAGAGTTTCCAACCTGCTGTTAAGGGAAGTGCAGTGAAACGGTTCAAAGGCATCCAGCTACAGGGAAGTGGAGGAAAATATGAAATAAAGCCAAGACAGAGTCCACGAATGGAAAAAATCCCAGCAGGTCCCCACATCAAATACATCAAAAACACCAGATGTCATTATAGATTTCAGACAGTGGCCACCTCCACTAACCCTCCAGAGGAATCTACCAGCAGCTCATTCACATTTCTGAGCTTCTACAGCAGCAATAAACTCAAATTTAACACTGATCACATTATCAAAGAAGACCAGCAGAGGTTGAATTTGTTGCTCAGTAACCACATGTGCAAAAAACCTGATTCATCTGTGTTTAAGGTCTGCTATGCTAGTTAGCATTCCTAATGTCGAATATGATGCTGATACCTGCTTATGTTTGTTGTTTGCGGTTCTATTTTCCCACCTTTTAAAGAGGTTTTAGCCATAAAAAAGCTAAAATCATGAGCTAAAATGATAACAATTGAGAGAAAAGAGGAGGAATTTCAGGAGTTCCAGGCATTTTTGTTGGTCAAAAGGTCAGGAATAGCAGGAAAAGGCATATTTATGTTCAATAAGGCAACAGACTCACTTCCTTCACCTTCAAAGGGTCATTCTGAGGAGGAAAAACCCTGAAAATGACTGACATTGTGCAGCACTGAAGGTATATTCTGCAAAACACCATCAATCTACACATCACCGGACATCAGATGAGTCTTCCATGCATTTATTCCTGGATGTCTGAGTACCGTAACGCCGTCTTGGAGCGTATTTTTAGAACCAAAGTGTGGAGAATATATTGACTTATGCAGATGAGATCATGAATATTTCACATCTGCTGGCAAATCAGAGCGTCGCCGCAGACTTTGAGCTCCCAGCAGCTCTCAGCCGACCGCCGAACTCAACGAGATGAAGCCGAACCCTCGGGGAAAGAGGCCGGGCGGCAGAAGGAGCTCTGAATAAAACAGCCACTTGAAGAAACGCTCGGTGGTCAGCAGCAGGTTGAAGGAGCTGCACGGTTTCATGTATGTACGTTTGAACACGCGACTCTCAGGGATGAAAACCTGGATTTACATTTAATCTGTATTCTAGAACCGAAGACGTGCGCAGACGGTTTAAGGTTGTTGCTCTAACCTGAAGAAAGGTTTGTTTTTTAACCCTCGTCTCGTCCTGAGGGTCAAATTGACCCAGTTTAAAGTTTGAAAATGTGGGAAAAAAATTTATTTTCACAGTGAAACTTCTGATGTCCACATTTTCAACATTTTTGGGAAATCTTTGAACATTTTTTGGTGGAAAAAAAGAAATGTTAAAAATGTTTCTTAAGAACATTCACACACACACAAAAAAAAATCAACCAAAATCCAGTGAATTTTGCTGGATTTTGGTTGATTTTTATGTGAATGTTCTTAAAGAAAATATCAGAAGTTTTACTGATATACATGGAATCACTTTAGATATTTTTAGGATTTTTTTGGAAGATTTTTACTAATTTTTAAAAAAAATGTACAAGAATTGTCTTGCCAAATTTGGGGGATTTTTTGAAAATAAAACCTTTAAGGGAAACTTTTAAGGAATTATTGGAATTTTCTTTCTGAAGGTTTTTGCAAATTTTCAGAAATTTGGGGAATTTTTTTGCTGAATTTTTGTATTTTTTTCAGACAAGGAAACAATATTTTCTGGTGCCTGTAAATGAAGACAGCAGGAGGGTTAAATGTTTTAAAGTTTAATTTTGGTGTAAATTAACACATTAATGTCGGTCTAGTTGCCAGTTTTAGCGTAAAATCCATGTATGGTGATCACACTGTTAGGTTTCTTAGAATCAGTTGATTCTTCATCTACAATGACTTTAGTATATTTAAGAGTTTTACCTTCATACTATGAATATTCCCAGTGTTTCAGGTCCTTGAAGTACATAGAGGTAGGTCCATTTTCACAGTTCTTAATGGACTTTTTTCTTTTTCTTTTCAGACAGAAAAGTTCCCAACAAATCAGAATCATTGACTGGAAGCAATTTGTAACTCTACACATACAAACACCAACATCTAGACCTCTATGAACATCTAGACCTCTATGAACATCTAGACCTCTATGAACATCTAGACCTCTATGAACATCTAGACCTCTATGAACATCTAGACCTCTATGAACATCTAGACCTCTATGAACATCTAGACCTCTATGAACATCTAGACCTCTATAAACACCAGGTTCTGTTTCCTACCAATGAGTCCACATCAACATTTAGTCTAAATATCTAACAACTGGAACTTTGTCTGGTCAAACTTTAACACATCAGATTCTACTGATGTTAGAGCCTCAAAAGTTGCTGAAATGTGAACCAAAGAATGTATTTTAGTAGAAATATGGATCCATCCATATATATACACTTACAGGAACTTTATGGAGACACTAGACCAACCTTAGTTTGATAATTTTGCACTTTCACCCCCATTTTCAATCATCAATAATTAAAAATATGTCTTCTGCTGGATCCATTCAATCATTCTGATCTGATGGAAACTATTCTGTCTGGGTTCTCACTACATTTCATGACTGTTTAAGTTAAATTCATGGATATATTGAACCTTTGAAACAGCTTCCCACTTTTTTGAATGTAAAAATGCAGAAATCGTCGGGTCTGAAAACACGAAACTCTCCAAATTAAGCCAAAAATAGTTGACAAAATATTTAGTTTTGGGTCCAAAATAAAAAATAATTAAACTCTAAAAATCTGAGACGGTGAAACAACACCTGTATTTGAAATGTACAGTTTATATATACGTCTGGAATCAACTGAAAATGTGTAAAAATCTCAATAACTTAGACATTTTGCATGTCCTTTTGATGACCACAGAGTATTTTTAGACTGATTTGCTGCTGCAGGACTTTTTTCCCAGTTTTTAACCATATATCAGCTCACACCTGGGCACAGTTACAGCTTCTACTCTCCCATCATTTTACACCAGTTTAGCCTGATGACAGACCTTCTCTGGACTGCAGTCAGCTGTCAGGTTACCACTGTGTTGCGTTGACAAAACGTTGCATTAATTTAATATTGTATACAGCTGGAACTCAAATTTCTGCCATTTTAGATCATTAATCACATACATTTTTGTTTAAACCTCACAATAGTAAAGTTGGTGGCAACATTATGTCAACAAAACAATGTGCAACTTGAAAGGTTGATCTAAAAATCAGTGAATATGAATTTTTAGCCTGCAACCATCCATGTAATGAGGGGAAATTAATGTCTTTTTTAGTGTTTCTTCCCTTCAAGTTACACTAAACTGTAAAGCAGAGAACTTCAGCAATGAAAGGGCTCCTACCTGACAGCTTCTACTGAGAGCTTCTGACAGATTTCATGGTGTGAATGGAGTTCAGTCTGAGAGCATCGGCTGCTCTGCAGCTTCAGTTAACTCTGTGGGATCTGAGGCTGGATTTCAGAGTTTTAGATGAAAGTTCAGCCTCAACTGCAGTAAAAAAAACGAGCAACAGGTGGAGGTTTAGGATACGTTCTGCAGGTAAACGAGGAAGGAAAGAAGGAAACTGGAAACCTGCCTTCAGACACTCAGTGACTGAAAGCAGCTTTATGAGCTCTGAGCTGATTGGATGAGGAGAAACAGGTGAAGTTCAGGTGATGAGATCAGCAGCAACACCTGAGTTCCTGCAGAATTCATGAATATTTTCTCATATGTGAAGCTTTAGAAAGGTGAAAATCCAATAATATGCTGAGTATTATGTTAAAAAAGTGCCAAATAAACATAGTTTTTATGTTTTCTGTGTTTTAGTTAAATAAAAAGCTGAGAGTTTGGGGTTTATTTACTGTTTTACTGAGAGATTTACATAAAAAAAACATTCATTTCTATTGGAAAATGTATTTTCTAGGAACATAAATAATGCACAGCTCATGTTTTTTTAAAATATTTTTTAAACGGTGTGCAGACAGCGAGTTTGGAAGGTCTGACTTTTCCAGCTGCTGTAGATTTTGAAGACACTTTATTGTTATTTAGGTCTTTTTGGAGCGATAATATCCTAAAACAGAAACTGATTAGAAGCTCTAAAATCAGCTTTTTGACATCACAAGATTCACAATGAGCAATTTAACGGCTGATAAAAGGTTCATTGTTTTAGTATTTTAAAGATGAACGATATAAAAATGTTCACTGTTACACATTAATGTAGATATAATTTCCTGTAAACTAGTTTATGGGCTGCTTGGTGGGCGGGTCACTAGTGGGCCACTAGGAGGTCACATGACTGCCCTTCAGACCTTCAGTCCGGTAGAAGCATCGGACCAACATGGCGGTTCAGTCACAAACTTTCTCTTTTATTACGAAAACAGTTCAGCAAAAAGTATTTCTGAAAGCATTTGAAGCGAGAAATAATCTGCTGAGTCTGTCCTGGTTTTAGTTTAATGACGGCTGGTTTAGAAGATTCACGAAAGTTTCACGATGCGTCGGACTTCCACTCCCTGCACCTCATTTGCATAAAGTAGAAATGATGGTTCGTGTCCACACGATCCGTCATTGTTTTGTTGACATAATGTTGTTGGTAATTGCACCAACTTTACTATTTTGTATGGTTTGAACAAAAATTTATGCAAAAAATGATCTAAAACCGCAGAAATTTGATCCTGTGGACATGAACCATCATTTCTACTTTAACAGCGTAGCCATCCCATAATAGACCACTTTTCAAGACATTGAAAGTGCTTGAGTTTACAAAGAGTCTTAAAATGTTGACTATAATCACTATAATTGAACTTTGAGTTAAATGAAGTTCACTTATGTTTATTCATCGGTTCAGTCGTCAACCAACATTTATTAGAACTGACAAACTTTGTTTATTGTGTCAAATATTGCTATTTGACAAAAATGTGATAAACTATTTTTAATCATGTGCCACCAGTAATAATTTCACATAAGTCATCAAGTTAAAAGACGTTGAAGCTAAACCTTTTTTAGAGTACAATGGATTGATTTGAATCATTTTAATGCACTTAAATTTTGTATTATCAGAAAAATGGGATCAGATTTTAGCTCAGCGTGCAGATACTAAATATTAAAGGACTCTAGGGGCAAAAAAAAGTTTACTGGGACGTAAAAACCGATCGTAAAGAAAAAATACTAAAGTTTAGCGACTTTGCTCCTCAATAAAGTTTGAAAATTATTCTTTTTTTTTTGCAGTTTCATGACATGGCGGTTGCATTTATGAAACAAAAAAATCGATTGGATGTTTCACAGTTTGGTGTTTTAAAGGAGACGATTATATCCTGAAATGAAACCGCCGTCTTTAGCTTTCTAGAGTTGTATTTCTATATTCTTTACGCTGCTTTTCAACATCTCTAGCTCACTTACTTGACATTTTCTTTTCCCCGTCTAGGGTCACTTATCTTTTATGAGTTTTTCCTGCTTCATTGTTCCTGAGCAGTAAAAAAAAAAAATCACATCCAAGATATTCCATGAACCATTCTACAGTCGATCTGTTCTGCTTGGCTTCCAGTCCAGACCCAGCATACAGTAAATAAAACACTCCCTGACATGAACGTTGGGGCTTGAGGAGGTTGAATTATTGAATCTCTGCTCAGAAAGTTACCAGAAAGTGCTACTCATCCTCAGATAAACTTCTGGGTCTCGGAGGGTTTAACGGAGAGCAGCAGGGGAACGGTTGCAGAGTGCTTCTGAAAGCATTTCTAATTGTTGCTCCCAGCGAAGCTGCAAAACATCATCCAGTATTGATTATTAGCGGATAAAAAGCTATTGTACTCCGTCTGCAGAATTCATGAGCATCCTCTGCTGGTGATGTGTGGTCCGACTCGGTGACACTTAAACAGGCAGCTGAGGTGCAACATGTTGGGTTCTGCTTCACCGCTGAGGAGTTAAAGGGACAATCCAGAGGTTTTCCCTCATAAATCCAGTCAGGAGTGGAGCTGAGTGAAGCTCCAGTCGCTGAATTATTCATCATGTTTCATGTTGGAGGTGAGTTATGAAGCCAAGTTAGTGCAGGTTGAGAGAAAAGAAGCTGAGGTGCATTATGGGAAATGTAGGAAATTTGAAACTTTAGGGGAACTGCATAGGTGTGACCCAAAATGGCTCAATAGCGCCACCTAGAAAATGTCAAACAGGAACTACGGCCAGTACGTTTCACCTGCAGCTATGACATTAGGTACACATATGTAACATGTTAAGATGTGGGAAAAAGTCAATGGCAACCATGCCCAAAACCCAACAGGAAGTCGGCCATTTTGAATTATGTGTCATATTTTGGACCATTTTGGACCAATTTTTGGACATTTTCAAAAGCTATTAACTCAAATGGGGTAACCCCGAGTGAGCTGAAATTTGCATGTAAACCAGGCATGGGTGATCAAAAGCTGTCAAAACGCTCCACAAAAATTTGAAGGTGTGGAAATGACTGCTGGTGGGATTTTGACCATTTGCTATGAAACAGGAAGTGCTGTCTAACTGGCCTGAACATGCTCCAATCTGCCTCAAACTTTACATGTATGATCAGAGTCTGGCTCTGATTCACTCTGTTACAGTTTCAAGCATCGTTTTAATGGGTTGTGATGACCTCATACTGTTGCCTCAGATTAAAATTTAATGCAATTAAACTCACCTTTCTGTGTTAATTGTTTTGAAACTAAATTCAAGTTGAGATAACTTAATGAAATCGGCTTCATAACTTAATATTTCTAGACTTTAAATTAAGGATTTTAAATTCCATTCTTTCCTGAATGTCTGCAAAAATATTAGTTAATTAAAAATACCTTTAATTGTTGAGGAATTCCCCTGACTCGATATTAACAATAATTTGTGTTGTTGTTTATCAAGTGAAAATGGGAAAACTGCATCAGAAATGAGTTCTCTTAATGTAAATTTAAAATAATATACGAAATACACATCAACTTACACAAAATGTCAATTAAATTTTGCTGATTTTTCACCATGTAAGTCTTTATTTCTCAATAGATGACACCCAGGAGGAACTTTATTAGATGAGGATCAGTAATAATGAGATATAATATTATCTTATATAATTTTAAAACTAGAAAAACATTGTTTCAGGTGCATTTTTTAAAAAAAAATTACACTCCCTTTCACCGACCTCTTCCTTGTGTGTTGCATGAATTTCTAGTCTTGTGTCTCCATCTAGTGGAGAGAAACTGTCAGTACAGCAGATTCAAGGAGGCTGTTAATGCAAATTAAACCTGCAGAAACACGATCAGTAGAGTTTTAACAACATTACTTTAGTTTATTTTGTAGCCGGTGAAGCAACGCCAGCATTTCAGAGATTAAAGAGGAGAGCCACAATAAAATATAAATAAATAAGGAAATAAATGTGGAAATATAAAGAGAAATAAATAAATAAATATATAAGGAAATAAATGTGGAAATATAAAGAGAAATAAATAAATAAATATATAGGAAATATAAAGAGAAATAAATAAATATATATATATAAGGAAATAAATGTGGAAATATAAAGAGAAATATATATATATATATATATAATATATAATATATATATAGATATATATATAAAATAATAAAGGAAATAAATGTGGAAATATAAAGAGAAATAAATAAATAAATATATACATAAATGCAGAAATATAAAGAGAAATAAGTAAATATATATATGAGGAAATAAATACAGAAATATAAAGAGAAATAAATATATATATGAGGAAATAAATGTGGAAATATAAAGAGAAATAAATAAATAAATACAGAAATATAAAGAGAAATGAATAAATAAATAAATAAGGAAATAAATGTGGTCAACACACAGAAATAATCTCCACCAACATCTGGAGTGCATGGCACACATTATATCTGACACTAAAGCTGCATATAAAGTGCATTAAAAGCGGCACCGATACGAAAATAAACATTAACTTACCGAACTATCAGAGTCCTTTCAGTGTCTGCTGGTAGAATCAGCCGAAGCTCCACGGTGCCATCACTTGACTTCAGCCGTGCTGGGAGCTGAGGTCAGGCAGGAATCCTGTGATCAGGTACGACTACCCACCTGGACAGAAAGCCCCGCCCAGAGCCATTTGATTGACAGCTCAGTCCACCAAGTGAAAGCAGAGTCTTTTGTCTTTGTTTTTACTTGATGGACTGAGGAGTGACAAAAGGAAAAATAAAAGGAGAAAAAAAAGAGAAAAGGGAAAAGCAAAGACAAAATCTACCTTTTTATGTATTTTTTTATTTATTTCTCTTTATATTTCCACATTTATTTCCTTATATATTTATTTATTTCTCTATATTTCCACATTTATTTCCTTATATATTTATTTCTCTTTATATTTCTGCATTTATTTCTCTTTATATTTCCACATTTATTTCCTTATATATTTATTTATTTCTCTATATTTCCACATTTATTTCCTTATATATTTATTTCTCTTTATATTTCCACATTTATTTCCTTATTTATTCATTTATATTTCAATGTGGCACTCCTGTGACTCCACAGTCCTTCAGACTGTACAGGATAAATCTCAAGAGTGTTTTTAGCCTCCCTCCGTCTGACGGCACATTAATTATAACCTGAAGCATCAAAACATCCCAGTGAAGGAGGTTCAGCAGAAATCACAATATAAACACTTCTACTGCTCACCTCCATCACCGGGTTCCCTCAGAACCATCTGGTTCTTCATCTCCAGTAACTTTATCAGTGATCAGAGTTCTACCTTCATCCTGGGAATATTTCCAGAGTTCCATAGAGGTGGATCCAGATTTATCACTCTTTAATGGACTTTTTCCATCATTTCTGAGTCTCAGAACTTCATCAGTACAGCAGATAGAACCATGACATTTAGGAGGAAAAACACATCTGAGTTCTGGGAAAAACTGACACCAGATCAGTTTTACATCCATCCAGGTGTCTCAGTCTAAAGACAATCAAAATTTGACCAATCTTGGACAATTTTCAAGTCGTTTTGGACATTTCAAGTCTTTTGGAGCAAATTTTGAATAATTTGGGGAAATGATTCATCATGTGAAGCATGGTGGTGGCAGCATCATGACGTGAAGCAAATATGTGTTGCTGCTTCTTTTTAACCAGGATATTCTGGTCTACTTTTTGCTCACCTGGTGTCCTTATTGGCTGTAAAAGACAAAGTTATCTGAGATTCAAGATAAAAACCACTTCAGCGACGTCACGATTTTCACATTTACTTTTTTTTTATTGTAAAGGTGGTTTCTTACAAAATAGTCACATGATACAGAGGCAAAGAAATAACAAACAGAGGTCTCTAAACTGAAAAAAAACCCTAAAACATCTACAGAAAACAGAACTTTGGTGGTGATGATGTAAAAAAGAATTAAAAAACCACAACATAATCAGCTAAGTAATACTAAAAAAAAGGTTTTACAGATCACTCTAATCATGGCAACACAATGAAAAGCGCAATAATAAAAAAAAAACAATAAATGGAACTAAAGAGTGTAGTAACCGAGGGCCCGGTAACAGTCTACTGCATGTTGAGCTAAACTACAGCTTTAATACTGTAGAAGCTTCTATGTTCGCTAATTTCTGAACTCGACGTGATGCTTCTAAGGCTCCGTCTGTTTGGGTTTTCAGGAACCAACAAAGGCAGATACAGTCATTTAAGACAACAAGTACAGCTGATAAAGCCTGAAGTCCAAACCAAAAACAAGAACAACGAAGAAAAAAAGTCCTCCTTGCACATGCTAAAGAAAGTTTTCTGAATGCTACATCAGCTGAAACGACAGATAAACAGCAGTACAGAATATAAAGACTAATCTGAACAGTATAAAACATCTCCATTTAAATGTCTGTCTAGTAGGGAAAGTGGTTTTTAGTAATTACATAGCAGTGTCATTTATACGTGTTGGTTAGATAGTAGATGTACAGTACATCCAGAAGTCTTTACGCAAAACCTGTGTTAGCATCTGTGTCTTGCAAAAAAATGTTTTGTTTACTTTTCTGTCTATTTTTTGACAATTAGATGCTTGAAATATATTTTTCAAAGCTATGGTTGTAGATTTTCACCTATTTTGTAATCCGTATTACCTCCGTGGGCTGTTTTTTTTTTTTTTGCAGAAATTCTGGGAATTCTCACCAAAAATGAAGTTTGAAGCTCTTGATAGTTAATAAAAATGATTTAGGTTGTAAGAAAGTGGAAAAATGAAGTTCCAACAAAGAGGAGACCCTTCTAAAAAAGACGTTTGACATTATGGGAGTTACATTTATGGCGACTATGAATCTTGAGCCAGCAGCTAGTTAGCTTAGCTTAGCACAAAGAATACAAACAATGTTGGAAGCGGCTACGCTGGTTCTCTTTGACTGGAACCTTTCTACAACTGAAACATTAACAGTCTGTAAAATGCTGCATTATTCAATATAGTAACACATGTTAACAAGTGAACTTTAGGCTAACTGTTTTGTGTTTTGCTAAGATAAAAAAAACACTATTGCATGAAACAGTACTGTGTAGAATGGTCTGACTGCACCTCATTATCACTGTTATACGGGTGGAAAAACACTGACTTTCAATCATAATTGTCTCAGGTGATGCTAAGCAAGAAATCAACCAACAGTACTGTGTAGAAGGGTTTGACAACAACTTATACTGATTCTGCTATATTCTAGCTTGTTTGTAGTTCTTTAAATCATTACAATCATCTCAGGTGATATGAAGCGAAAAATCAACAAACAGTACTGTGTAGAATGGTCTGATGTCACCTTATAATGATTCTCCTATGAAGAGAAAGAAACACTAGCTTGTTTGTAGTTCTTTAAATCATCATAATCGTCTCAGTTGATGCTAAGTGAAGGACGCAGCGATGGTGTTCCTGCAAAATAGCTACAAGGAAACTGTTCTGGTGGAACATTTGCATATAAGAAGGCGAGAACTGTTATCAAAAATCGCTAATTTTCCAAAAAATCAAGCAGGAATGCCTTATTGCACAATCCATATCCTCTGCAAAATGTAGCATTTTCAATGCACAGATTGCTGCTTGGATTTTGTTGCTAATCAAAGTGGAAATGACAGACCTACACCCCAAGTCTAGATCTGGTGAGTCAGGATAAACAGCTACAAGGGTCGATCAGAAAGTTTCAAGATGGTCCATGGGGTCACGTGACATTGTGCTATCGACATTAGGACCTCTGTTAAACAACTTCTATTCAACGCCATCTGTGACGAGCACTAAATCTCTTTGAAAAAGCAGTTCTTTGACTTGAGTTAGGAAGAGTCAAATATACCAAGTAGGGTAGTCGGGGAGCTAGGATTGAGCTGTTGTGGCCAAAAACTTTGTGCACTAGTGTTGTGTTTGAATGTTTTTCCTCAGACACCTCAGGACGCTCCAGTAGAACTCTGCCTTGGGATGCCTTGGTGCACAACTTTATAAATGCTGAAGAAAACAGCAGCTCGTCCACTGTTAAACTGTTGTTTCTTCTCCTGATGGTAGCTGCAGACCCTCCTTTGGTTGCCACCATGGTCGTAAACAAGAAACTTGGATCATTCAGCTGCTGAATGATACTGAATCTGATGTTTTATACTTTAAAGCAGTTTGAGCTCCATCTAGAAATCACAAATCTACCTACCGGTGGTCATATAAACGCCTGTCCTGCTACCACATGTTGCACTCCATGAACAGTCCTGAAACTTTTTGATCAACCTTTGCTAAGCTATAGCTTCAATTTGACCTGATAGATGAAGTTCCTGCTCCAAAAACAGCTGCAGATGGCAGTTGTTCTTCTTCTTCTATTATTTTTAGGTCTATTTCATGCACTGTATCTATACTCCAACACTTGTTGCCCTTATGACATTAAAAACCCCTAAAGGGTAGCAGACGTCCAGAAAGAGTCCGTATACTCTCGGGGACCCAAGTGAAGTCGCTGTTGTGGAAACTTTAACACCAGACTGAGAGGACTATTGATTTATTTTGTGTAACTCTGCAAGAAGTTTAGCATGAAAAATAACTGGAGGAAATCTAAAAATAAAGCAGATCCGGTTATGACGCATGTAAAGGTTCGTAGAATAGTTTTAAGTTCTTTTGTTCAGACATAAGGTGACTAGATAGATGTTGATTACCTTCTCGACAGTTTCGGCGAACACTTTCACCTTCATCGGAAGCATTTCACTGACTGATGAAGGCGAGAGCGTTTATCGAAACCGTCAAGAAGGTAATCAACATCTATCTATTCACCTTATGTCTGAAAAAAAGAACTTAAAACTAATGTATTAACAAGAAGACATGATGAATGTTTCTGAGCTAAGGTTCGTAGAAGGCGTCTTTGTTTCAGCGCACGAGGCAAAAATCCCAAATCTACCGACTGGTGGTCATAAAAACATCTGTACTGCTACCACATGTTGCACTCCATTAACAGTCCTGAAACTTTTTGATCAAGTTTTGTGCAAATTTTAGCTTCAAATTTACCCAACAGACTAAGTTCCTGGTACAAGAATGGTACAAGAACAGCTGCAGACACCAGTAGTTCTTCTTATTCTACTATTTTTAGGTCTATTTCACACATCCACCTTAGATGTGCGCCTATACTCCAACATTTGTTGCCCTTATGACATTAAAAACCCCTGAAGGGTAGCAGACATCCAGAAAATGTCCGTATACTCGTGGAGTTCCAAGTGGAGTCACAGTTGTGGAAACTTAAACACCAGACTGAGAGGACTATTGATTTTTTTGTGTAAAACTCTGTACGTTTGGTGTGGAAAAATAACTGGAGGAAAAGAGATCCAGTTATGACACATTTAAAGGTTCATAGAAGGAGCCTTTGAGCCAAAAATCCCAGATTTTTGGTGAAAATTTCCAGAAAACTCTAGTGTTCATTAGAGGCCAAAAGTAGAGAAAAACATTAAAAAGTAGTTTTTTTGCAGGACACAGACATTTCTCTCTAAAACTTCCACCGTGGTCTAAAATAAAAGTCAGCCCTGTTAACTAAACGTCTACAATGGCTTCACTAAACAGCACGTCTTCCTTCGTCTCAACTAAACTCCTCATATTCGTCCCAAACCACCCCGTCCTCCTGCCCTCACCTCGCTGTACACAGATCAATCAAACCCCGTCATCTTTAATAAATCAGCCCGTTGGCGGCGCCCCCTAGCAGGGATGAACGTTGCAGGCTCGGATCTCCTTGCGGTCCTTGCAGCTCGCCGTCCCGCTGCCCTTCGCCCTCTTCTTCACCGTCATGAACCGCTCCTGGATCCCCCCGCTGCAGTGTTTGGTACAATCCGTCCAGCTGCTCCACGGCTGCATCCGGCAACCGGCTGCAAGGAATCATGGGTAAAAGACACCAAAAAAAAAAGTCAATATTCCGCAGAATTTAGTTTCTGTCCTTAATACTGGAGGTAAAATGAGATATTCTGAGCTTTTGGGCAACAACATAAGTTTGTTTTTTCAGATAAGATGTAACGATGCTGCCACCACCATGTTTCACATCATGATGCTGCCACCACCATGTTTCACATCATGATGCTGCCACCACCATGTTTCACATCATGATGCTGCCACCACCATGTTTCACATCATGATGCTGCCACCACCATGCTTCACATCATGATGCTGCCACCACCATACTTCACATCATGATGCTGCCACCACCATGCTTCACATCATGATGCTGCCACCACCGTGCTACACATCATGATGCTGCCGCCACCATGCTTCACATCATGATGCTGCCACCACCGTGCTTCACATCATGATGCTGCCACCACCGTGCTTCACATCATGATGCTGCCTCCACCGTGCTTCATACAATGATGCTGCCACCTCCATGCTTCACATCATGATGCTGCCACCACCATGCTTCATACAATGATGCTGCCGCCACCATGCTTTACATCATGATGCTGCCACCTCCATGCTTCACATCATGATGCTGCCACCACCATGCTTCACATCATGATGCTGCCACCACCATGCTTCACTTGATGATGCTGCCGCCACCTTGCTCCACAATGCTTACTTTACAATTGTACTTGACTGACATTTGTTTGTAGAAATCTGCTTTCAATTTGAAATGAAATAGTCTTGTTTGTTTTTGGAAATTCTTGTCCAAAACTCCAGCTAAAATTTGCCATTTTTCAGCAATAAATAGTAAAAACTTCCTGGTGGTGAATTGTTTTTATCGATGCTGTAAAGCCAGCTAACCAGCGACTACTGATGCCCGTCTGATTACTAGTTTGAGGAGAAAATGAGTCTGTCTTCTGGAGGTAAACAAATCAGTTATCTGGAGGAATTATCGGTAACGAACCACAACACCTGTAACAGTCTGCACCATTAATATCATTAGAGAAGGAAGCCCACCAATCATCTTAATGCAGGAATATCAGCTGTTTTAATAGATGATAGTATCCCACCTGGCTGCTCCTCCGTGGCTGAATCTCGTCCCTGTTTCCCTCGTCTCCTCCTGTTTCCTCCTCCTCCTCCTCCTCTCTCCTCCTTTGTCTTCGGCCGACACTTCCTGATCTTGCATTTCTTCCTCTGGATGGTTTCAGGACAAGCGCTGCCTCCGAACTGAGGCTCCAGTTTCACCATCCGGGTCCGAATAGTGTGTCCTTTTCCGCAGGACTTGTTGCACTCGGACCACTCGGACCACTCGGAGACCATGCAGTCAACCGCTGGGTGGTAGGAAAAACAGGAAACAGACCAAGATTATCAGTCTGGATTCATATATTCCTATCAGGTGTCGTTTCATTACAGTCAAAACAATCCTGACCTTTACAGTCCTGATGCAGATTTACATTTATTAAACCCAGGTCACTTTATATCTGTTCCTGTGTGACGTGAGAAGCTGGACAGAACACTTTTATTTGTACATTGCAGCTCACAGACAATAAAGTAGCACCGAATCTTTTCATTTTGCTTCTGGAACATTTATAATAGTAGCGAAAAATGGTCGGAAGATGCATAAAGTATGGTCTATTTTATTAGTACACTGTAAGAAAACATGAAAAATTCTCACTACAACAGCTAAAATCTGATAAAAAATGTGCTATAAAATGTCAGAATACTGTCATTCATTCAAAAACTGTATCACCGTGCTTCACTTCATGATGCTGCCACCACCATGCTTCACATCATGATGCTGCCACCACCATGCTTCACATCATGATGCTGCCACCACCGTGCTTCACATCATGATGCTGCCTCCACCATGCTTCACCTCATGATGCTGCCACCACCATGCTTCACATCATGATGCTGCCACCACCGTGCTTCACATCATGATGCTGCCACCACCGTGCTTCACATCATGATGCTGCCACCACCATGCTTCACATCATGATGCTGCCACCACCGTGCTTCACCTCATGATGCTGCCACCACCATGCTTCACTTCATGATGCTGCCACCACCGTGCTTCACATCATGATGCTGCCACCACCGTGCTTCACCTCATGATGCTGCCACCACCATGCTTCACATCATGATGCTGCCACCACCGTGCTTCACATCATGATGCTGCCACCACCATGCTTCACATCATGATGCTACCACCACCGTGCTTCACATCATGATGCTGCCACCATCATGCTTCACATCATGATGCTGCCACCACCGTGCTTCACATCATGATGCTGCACCACCATCATGCTTCATATACAGTTTTTGAATGAATTACAGAATACTGTAATTGCATTTTTTTCACAGTTTTTACAATTCAGTGATTTTATTGCACTTTATCTACAATTAAACAAAATAGGGAAACCTACAAAATAATAAATAATTCACATATTATTTAGCATTTTACAATTCTTAATTTGCAGAATTTTTCTTTCAAAGAATGGCACACTTCTGTATTTTATTCATCAACATGTAATTAATACTCCTTTTCTGTGATTTTATTGGATATTATCTGTAATTTACCAAAGCAGGAATAAAACTGTTTTGGAAAATGTCATGTTTTATAAATTATTTACAGTTTTTCAGTCCTTATTATAAATAATTTTTCTTTCAAATGACAGCAAATGTAATGTGATTTCATTCTTTTAAGTGTAGGTTTGGTTAATTTTCCTGAAACATCACATCACAGACGAGTAGTTCAAGGACTACTGCAAATGTTTTACAGTTCCTGGCTGACAAATGGTTAAATTCTGGTGATTTTTACAAGACAACAGGCCTCTAAAACCCATTGAGGATCATAGGTCTTAAGGTTCAGAGGGTTAAAATCCAAATGTAACATAAACCACAACCTGGAAAACAATTCATTAGGTTACTTTCAGCCGGTGGTCTCTGCTGGATGAATATAATCATGACCTTTTGTAAATTACCTCAAACCCAGGTTGGCATTTGTTCTCTGACATTTCTTCTCATTTCACAGCAGCTTGCATACAGACACACTGATGACAGCATGTCTTTATATATATATGGTAGTCTGTACTCAGCTGAGAGGCAGCAGTGAGTTAGATAACTTCATCAATACCCACAAATAAACCAGTGCAGTTACTTAGAAACAGCGACAGACTTCAAGTCATGTACATTTCCAAACACTCTGCAAATGACATGTTGTCACAATAGAAAACATAATTAATGCACCTGAAATGGAACCAATAAAAAAAGGGCAAAAAAACCCATAAAATGTGAATAAAAGCAAAAAACTGCACCTTAAAAATCTGTCAAACACATAACTCATGCCCAAGTTTCTCCAAAATTACCAAACCTGATTAATATGACTCACAACCTGTTTATTATTGCATGATAATTGACCAGAAAGAGTTGAAATTTGCTTAAATATCTCAAAAAATGTCCAAAATGACTCAAAGAAAAATTCAAGACAACATGAAAGTTGTCCAAAATGACTCAAAATTTATCCTTATTTTTTGTCTTCAGACTATGACACCTGGATGGATGTAAAACTGATCTGGTGTCACTTTTTCCTAGAACTTAGATGTGTTTTTCCTCCTAAATGTCCTGGTTCTATCTGCTGGACTGATGAAGTTCTGAGGCTCAGAAATGATGGAAAATATTCAAAAGCTTTGAATGTTCAAAATAACAGATAAAAATTACAATATTGTTCCAAATTACTCAGAATGAGTCCAAAATTGCTCAAAAGTGATGCAAAAGTTTCCCAATGCAACTTTAATTGTTGAAAATGACTCAAAAATGTGCAAAATCACACAAAAAATGCTCAAAATTACTCTAAAAAAATTTCTAAATGAAACAAAAGTTGTCCAATTTTACATGAAGGTGAATAAATAATTGTTGAAAATTACTCACAAACTGTACATAGTTACTCAAAAAAATGTCTAAAATCACTCAAAAGTTACATAAAAATGATCAAAATGATTAAAAAAAACCCTGTCTGAAATTACCCAAAGTTGTCCAAAATGACATAAAAATTGTTGAAAATGACAATGACTTTTACCAGAACTCAAATGTTTTTCATTCATCAGAAATTGCTGAAAATTTGTCAAAAAATTATCCTGTAGTTCTAAATATTTGTCAAGAAGGGCTAGAAAAACTGCTCAGAATGAAAAGATAGAAGAAGAAGATAGAAAGAAAAGATATATAAATTACACAAAATTGTCCCAAACTTATTCAAATTGGTCCAGAAAATGATCGAAACCTTTCAAACCGATTTAGTATTTACCCAAAATTACTCAAAAATTAGTCAAATTTTGATTGTCTTCAGACTGTGACTCCTGGATGGATGCAAAATTTTATGTACCTCTATGGACTTCAAGGACCTGGAACTCTGGAAATATTCCCAGTATGAAGGTAGAACTCTGATCATTAATAAAGTTACTGGACATGAAGAATAAAACGGTTCTGAGGAGGTTCTGGTTGTTGAATAAAATCACTTACGACACTCCGGCAGCATACACTTCTCCGTCTGTTCCAGCTCCTCTGTGCACTCAGCAGGATCCGACTTTAACATCCGTTGACGTGTTCGAACTCCACGACCGCATGTTACGCTGCAATCACTCCAGTCCGACCACGGAGACAACATGCAGGGGATCGTATCTATGGAGACGGATTTATAGTCAGTGAAGCATAGATAACTCTTAATATTTATTAGGGATGTTTTTATTCAGTCCAAACCCACAACAAACACATAACATGAAACTCCAGGCTGTTCATGTTGTGGGGGTTTAGCTAGCAGTGGGCACCATGACAAAGACTTCTGTGGTAGCTAATGACCTCCGACAAGAGTTAATGTGTTTCAGACAAAAGACAGTCTTCCTACATCCCAGAAACATACACAACGCATTTGTGAACTAAAGCACCAAACTGCAGGATTGTGTGTTTTTAGGAAATTATTGAAGGAATTAGCATGGATTTCTCTCATATTTCTTCCCTCCTCCTTTTTTTCAAAGTAGAAACTCTCCTGTCTGATTTCTGCCAACGTTGTCACTTTGATGCTGTTTTTACTGGCAGCAACAACCTCTCCAACCACACAACAAACCCTCACATAACATGGAACTACAAGCAGAGAGCATTGTGGGGGTTTAGCTAGCAGTGGGCACCAGGATAAAGACTTCTGTGGACGTTAATGACCTCCGATAAAAGCTAACACAGTGCAGACAAAAGACTGCTCTTATTTCCCAGTTACTCATGTAAAAGGGCCACATTTGGATCCTTAATCATGGTGCTTGTTGACTAAAACAGTAATTTTAGTTGTTGATTTTTAATGCTTGTGCTTCATTATGGTGAAATGATTTAGTGTAAATCTCCTGATATGTCAAAATAAACTCCTAATATGACGATTATTCACTCACGGCATTCCGGCATCATGCATTTCTCCACCTCGGCCACCTCGGTTTTACACATGGATCCGTCTATCGGAGGCATCTTCACCATCCGCTCACGTCGCTTCATGCCCATCCCACAGGTGACGCTGCAGGGATCCCACTCGGCCCACTCAGTCACCACACAGCTGCTGGGAGCTGTGGGGGCATTTCAGAATAAAAGCAGCTGTTATCAGCTTTAACCAGTTTTAACACGTTCTATGATTACGGCACAGAAATTAGAATTAAACCAAACAATCTGCTGCAATCTTTTTAAATTCTGACAACTTCTAAGGAAATTGCATCGAGTTAGAGGATTTAAATTTTCCTCTACAACCAAATCTGTTTTAATTAACACTTTCTTAACCCATAAACACAAGTTTCTCAGTCGAACACTCATAAAATAAAAGAAAATGGAGCTGTTCTGTTCTTAATTACCATGATTGTGAACACAAGTTTTCAAGATGGCACGTTTAAAAAAAAAAAAATCATCCAGTTACCTCAACTTAATTGTGGTTTAAATGAAATACTGCAGAAATTTTACTTTAAATTACTCAAAATATTAAGTTGATCAACATTATAATGTCAAAGGAACCAATCACAATAATGTTTGCAACTTAAATAGTTGATTTAAATCGGTAAAGTAACATTTTTAGCCTGAAACGGTGCAGTTACTTTTAATTTTGTTACTTTTTAGTGCATTTATTGGCTCATATGTACAGCAGATACACAATTTCTTCATCATTTTTGACTCTTTTTAAGTCATATTGGACAACTTTCATTTTAGAGATTTTGTTTCCAGTATATTTGGACATTTTTGAGTAATTTTCAACAATTTTACATCAACTTCAGGTGACACAATCTAAAGTTGGGACAAATTTCGACAAATTTGGCACAATTTTTGTGTAATTTTAGACCATTTTCATGGGATTTGACCAACTTTTTGATGAAAAACACATCTGAGTACTGCTAAAAACCAACCAGATCAGTTTCACATCCACTGTAGGCGTCTCAGTCTAAATACTAAATCTGGTTTCTGTTCATTTTCTCTATAACTAACTGGGAGCATCAGTGTTATGGGATGTATCCTAGTGTGAACAGTTTAGAGTCCTACAATCAATCACTGGTAACCTGGAAGTGTTTCTGTTTTCTGATGATTCACCAGAGAAAACTTTAAAGAGTGCATTCTGGGTAAACTTAAAGGCTCCTATCAGCAGGTGGTTGGTCAGAACTATTATAGACAATAAAACAATCATTTTTTATAAAAAAAAAATGAGGTCATTTTGGACTATTTTCAAGCAATCTTGGACAATTTTAGTCATTTCTAGACAAATTTCTACTAATTTTGGCAAATTTTAGTCTCATTTTGGAGACTTTTGAGTATTTTTGGATCTACAGTTAGAAGGTAGAACTCTGATCATTAGTCAAGTTACTAGAGATGAAGAATCAGATGATTTTTTGAGGGAATTTTGCTTTTTTAGTGCTGATGTTGCATCTCTTTTAGTGGATATTTTGTGTATTTTGTCTTTTTGTGCCTTTTTTTTTGTAGCTTTTGTCTGTTTTTGTGGTAATTTTCCAGCGTTCTTTGTTATTTTAGTTGTAGTTTTTCCCTCCTAAATGTCGTGTCGATCTGTTGAACTTTTTAAAAGTCCATTAAAAGGTGATAAATCTGGATCCACCTCTATGGAACTCTGGGAATATTCCCAGGATGAAGGTAGAACTCTGATCATTGATAAAGTTACTGGAGATGAAGGATAAAATGGTTCTGAGGAGGTTCTGGTCGAGGTCTATTTCTGATGACCTGAACTGGCTGAACTCACAGCATTCTTCGTTGACGACACATTTCTCCGTCTCCTCGGTGTTGAGTTGACACAGAGACCCGTCCTCAGGATACTGTTTGACGTATCTTTCTCTGGACCTCATCCCCATCCCACAGGAGACGCTGCAGGCCGACCAGCTGATCCACTCCGACATCATGCAGGTCGACGGTTCTGTCAACCGAAAAACAACATTTTACTGTTTAAACTCGTCTCTACTGGGTTTTAATCCAGCAAATACAGGGAAAAAAAATATATATTTTATGGTCAAATACAGTTAAAAACATAAATTTTACTTAATTAAAATGAAACATGTATGATATTTTTGGATGATTTAAGTTTAAAAAAAAAAGGTGTTTTCTGGTCATATAGTGAGACAGAACAATTTACTGTGGTAATGATGTCAGTATTATTTTATTTCTCAAGTCAATACATAAATCTGTGATTTTACTAGATATTATCTTTAACAAAACAAGGAAAATCTGTAAAATAACAGTTAAAAGATTTTTTTCAAACCAGTTTCAATATTTAACACATCACTTTTCTCAAATCTCAAAAAACAATATTTTTAAGCTGATTTAAATACAGTAAAAATATAGTTATTTCACACACACACTGTAAAAGGACAAATTATCATTTATAAAAATACAGATTTTTGATGTGGACATTATTTACAGTTTTGGCCTCTTTGTTTTTTGATTCACACACATTAATTATTATTTTTCAGTGATTTTACTAGATATTATCTGCAATTCAACAAAAACAAGTTTCAAAAATTAATTACGCTTATTAAATCTTTCATATAAATATTTTTCTCTTTATAATAATTGATAACATTTGTTTGCTGTTCATAAAAAAATGTGTAATTTTCCAGTCAAACATTGCAAAAGAACAAATTACTATTTGTAAAAACTGAATATTTTGATGTGGACACTGTTCACAGTTTTGACTTTTTTCTTTCAATGATCTATCTAAAATAATAATATATAATATATAACAATAGTAATAATAATATCACTACTACTACTACTACTACTACTACTACTAATAATAATAATAATTATAATAATTATATTATTATTATTATTATTATTATTATTATTATTATTATATTTTAAAATAAATAAATGGTATGATAAAGTATTGTAAAAGAACGATTTTGATGTGAACACCTTTTTTCTTATTTTTTACAGTTAATTAAACAGTTAATAAAGTAAATAAAAAAGTTGTAAAATAATAGAATTTTTGGCCGATTTCAGTACAATTGAAATGTAAATGAATAAATTAATACGTTTTTAAATTTATTTTACTTGTTATTATCTCTAATTTAAGAGAACTAGGATAATTTGTAAAATATGTATGTTTGGCTGATTTAGTTAAGGTAAAAGGTAAAAAAATAAATATATACAAAAGAAAATTTTATGATCAAACATTGTAAAAGAATGAATCCAAAAATATAGATTTTTGACGTGAATGCCTTTTATTTATTTTTTAAAGTTAACATGTAAATTAATATTGTTTTTCATTCATTTTACGTGTTGTTTTCGCTAATTCAAGAAAACTGGGAAAACTGATAAGATGACGGTGAATTTTTGTAGAAATTACAATTAAAAACATTTCATTTTTTACAGTGCATCATTTCTTACTGAACTCTTTAAATTGTTTTCTGTCACTAAAAAGCTCAAATGACTTTGAAAAAAACAACTATTTCAGCCTCTAAAGACATAAACTCTGCAGCCGAAACCATCAAACCTTCAGATTTTTCCTTTAAAAGCGGCTTGTCAGACGGAAATCTTGAACTTTCAGTCGCTCTGAATCACTCCGAACCTCCGTCCTCGGATTTCCTCCTGCTCACGGTTGAAAGTTCCATTTTCTAAAAAAAGAAAATTGCCTGGTCTCTGTTTTTAATAAGGCGAGCTGCCTGGGGGACGTTCTTTTCACGGCGAGGCCTGGGGGAGTCGATATGTTTGACCTCGGCCGGTATCAGCGACTCCTGGAGCTTAACAAGGCTCCACTCTGGAGCGTTTTATCACCATTAGCTTCAACATCTGCCTATTCTTCACGTCCACTCAGACACTATACGAATCCGACTGCCTTTTCCCTTCCAACAAGATAGTCCGTCAAAAAAAAAAAAAAATGGTGGGGGGGATTTTTTTTACAAAGAACAGACCCAGTAAATTGGAATTTTATCCAAACTTTGGAGCAACTTCCCGAGGATTTTTATTACTAGTGTTGCTCACCGGCTAACAAAAGGAGTGAATCATTAATAAAAGATAACAGTTATCTGCAGCCCGAAAGAGGCTTTCCCAGGAATATTAATCAACCTCAGAGATGGCCCCCTGCAATTATCAATCTCCCAGCACTACGCTAACGGAGCGCTAAATGAAAACAAAGGAGAGGCTGCCGGGGAACAAGAAGCTACCCATGTAGCCGCCTGA
The DNA here is from genome assembly GCA_027123335.1 of Amphiprion clarkii. Lineage (NCBI taxonomy): Eukaryota > Metazoa > Chordata > Actinopteri > Pomacentridae > Amphiprion > Amphiprion clarkii. Next base: position 37,841,296 of record CM049570.1, on the reverse strand, counting down.
TAATCGATAAGAGGAGCAGCGGAGGGTGGAAGGTGTTGGAGCTCCACTCGACTGATGACTGCCAGACGTCCTGGGAGGAAGACGAGGACAAAGGCAGGCGCTAACTGTGCTGCTTCTCAGCATTTGTTCCGAACTGACAACTTCACTGGAAATTGGACAAAAAGCAAACTCCTGGGGTTTCATGCTCATGTGAGCGCTTGTTGTGTGAGTGGAGGAGGTTGTTACCAGCAGTAAAAAGAGCATCAAACTGACAATGCCGCCTGAAATCACACAGAAAAGTTTCTTGTTTTGACAACAGACAGAGGGAGGAAAGAAATGAGGGAAATGTTGATGCTAATTTGCTAATTAGGTTCCCGAAATACACAATTCTGCAGTTGGGATGCTGGTTGAAGAGTATCTTGTTTTTGAAGTTAGGGATGCAACTTTCAAGTATTTTCTTAATTAATTGGCAGGAATGTTGTTGCAGTTGATCCCAACTTGTCGTCAATATATGAGCTCCGACCAGAAGTCATTAAGCATCACAGAAATCTTTGTCATGGTGGTCTGTTGCTACCGAGTTTTCAGTGTTTTCATGGAAGTGGAGGGGTTCGTGTTGAATGTTGAATACTTTTTAAAAATCAATCATCGTCAGCAAACTTGGCTTGTCTAAAACACATGAGTTCAGGCCAGAGATCATTAAGCGTCACAGAAGTCTTTGTCATGGTGAACCTCTATTAGCTAAATCCCCATAATGCTCTAATCCTTCAAGAAGGAGGAAAGACACGAGGGAAAGTTCATGCTAATTAGATTCCTGAAAATAGACTGCAGACATGTTTTCGTGCCACTTTTTTGTTTGAGGAGAGCAAAATCTGTGGCAGGACACTAAGGATGTCAAGTTTGAGTAATTTTCATGTCAATCATCAGTTAGCAGTACTGTCCAAGTCAATTTCAACTTGTTAACATGTAACCTCTGGCCGGAGGTCATTTTGCTTTACAGAAGTCTTTGTCATGGCGCCCGTTGCTAGCTAAACGCCCCTTGCTTGCCAACGAGGAACACCCTGTAGTTATGTTTATTTTTCTGTGGGATTGGGGTTGTGGTTAATTGTAATAAAGCAGCAAATCAGATAGAAAAGTTTCTCCTTTTGACAACAACAGACAGAGGAAGGATAGATGTGAGGGAAAAGTTGATCCTAATTGGCTGAAACACATCTGTCATCAGCTGTGATACTCGTAAACTGTGAACCTCAGTTCTGTTAACATGTTTGGATCCTAATTAGGTTCCTGAAAACACACAATTCTGCAGTTGTTCTTCTTGGCTTTATCACAATAATGATCGCATGCTGCGTTGATTTCTGTAAGTCACAGATAAATACAATCAAATCCCGATTTAAGCATTCAGGATGCGGGAGGCCGCCCAGCGTTAGCAGCTAATCCACATAATCTTTTATGTTTCACTGAAGTAATTAGGGTATCTAATCACCAGTGTTTGCTCGGTGTAATTAGGGATTTGCTGTACTTTGTCACATATTCTCTTGATGTAACCACATCGTCCTCGGCTGAATCTGCAGATTCTCCTGCTAATCACAGCAGTGCCACCTGTTTCCCCACAGACGCTGTAATCCTCCGCAACAACAGTGGCACACAGTGGAATATTTGTGAGTAAAATAATTCCACGAGGCTGTGAAATATAAATGAAGCAGCGTCTTTTTAAGGTTTAAGCCATAGCGAAGCTCCTGCAGTCGCAGAGATAAATACCTCAGCTTTAATCTGCTTATTGTTTTGAGGGTTCACCGATTGGCCCGCTTGTTGATCGGAATTCAACGCCCCGGACTCTGAAAGGATTAGAGCGTTCAGAAATGCAATCTTTGTTGTTTCAAGGCTCCTTTGTGTAATGAAGTGTTGCAGCAAACAAAAATAGCAGAAGGTTTATATTCAGGCAGTAAAATAAAAATGACATTTGTGAATACAAGTCTGAACACTGAAGGGACAGTTAAGTAGTGCACACTGAACAAAAGGTATCACGAGTGTACGTACCGACAACGGACGGCATAATGGGGATGCATGAATCCTGTTTTGATTTAGCAGATTCTACTGTATAGTACAACTTAAATAGGTATTAGACGACGTGTTGTCGCTTAATCCTCACTAGGGTCGCAGGGGGGGTGGAGCCTATCCCAGCTGACTCGGGCGAAGGCAGGGGACACCCTAGACAGGTCGCCAGTCTGTCGCAGGGCTACATATACAGACAATCACTCTCACATTCACACCTACGGGCAATTTAGAATCATCAATTAACCTCAGCATGTTTTTGGACTGTGGGAGGAAGCCGGAGTACCCGGAGAAAACCCACGCATGCACAGGGAGAACATGCAAACTCCATGCAGAAAGATCCCGGGAAAGCCGGGACGCGAACCAGGGATCTTTTCGCTGCAAGGCGAAATTGCTAACCACTACACCACTGTGCAGCCCACTTCAAAATGCATTAAAGAAAATTGCAAGATGCCAAGGAGACGAAGAGAGATGTCGCTAATTGGCTTAAAATCAGTAAAACAGCTGTTTTTTGAAACCCGAAGAAGAAAATGAAGCATTTCTGCACCAAAAACTGCAAAGGACAAGGAAGAAAAGCAGTGCTGACAGTGTTCTAATAATTATTTGTAGAATTGTGTTTACTGAGAAGTCTGTTTGCACATATCTAGACAGAAATATAAGGCAAAGAAATGCTGCTGCTCATGTTGTGGCTGAAGAGAAGCTACTTTTGGGACCTCGGGCATGTTTTCCTAACAGATGGAAGGCTTTTGAGAGACACGTTGGTTAAATCTCTCAGGATCTGAAGTGGATGCTCGACACACAAAACACAATCAACAAAACGGAGCCGGCAGAGGATGAAGTTCAACCGGCCGGAGGAGCTGCTGATCCTTTTCTACACGACAGTAATCCAGACTTTTTGCTGCACTTCAGATGCTGTCTGGTCACAAAAAAGGACAAAAACCAACTGCAACATACAGTCAGAACTGCAGAGAAATCACTGAAGCCAACCTAACTTCTGTCCAGGACTTAAGGATCTGGATTCTGGCCGATTGAGGCATTTTCTAGCTAATTGATATCAACTTAAACTTCAGCATGATTCTTTCTGTATGCTCATTGTGGCTGAAGATGCAAATTTTAAATAACTTTCTTCATCATTTATAGGTTGGAACACTGTCCTAATCGATCCCTGTAGGCTTTAAACCCGTAAGCTCTATTCGGAGGTCATTAAGCCCACATAAGACTTTGTCATGGTGCCCGTTACTAGCTAAACCCCCCCAATGCTCTCTGCTTGACAACATGGACTTCTAGTAGGTTGAGTGAAACAAAAAAAAATACACTGTTAAAAAGATCATTATGCTACAGATTTTTGGCATCATGCTCACAATTTTGTACAAAGATCTTTGAATGTTACAGAAATCTGCTGTATTTTAAACATATTTTTAAAGCTTATTTGCAGCTAGACTGCAAAAAACGTTTTTTTTTTACTGCAATGAACAATTTGCTCCAATTTTACAGATTTGTGACTGATAGTAATTATAATATTAATGAATTATTAATATTAATATTAATTAATATTTTTAATTGATATTATTAATATTAGAAAAATCACAGAAAAAAGTTTATTTTACAAGTGAACCTTAAAAAAATAACGAAAAACAACTATAAACAATGTACACATTAAAAAAAGTCAGTATTTTTTTTTTACAAATAGTTTCTTCTTTTACAACGTTTGACCATAAAATCAGTTTTTGTATTTAGGCTCCACCTGGTGGAACAACTAGGTATTGCAGCTGATCTACAATATATCTACTGGTACGTATCTGGAGAATACATTTTTTTCTAAATTATAAATAGTAACTAGCTTGAGCACTGATTTTTTGATTTTAGATAAATAAAAAAGGCCAAACTGTACATAATGTCCACATATTTTAAAATTATGTTAAATTAGTTTTTTCCAATATTTCACCATAGAATTAGGTTTTGTTTTTACTGTATTTAAATCAGTTTTTCAAATAGTCATTAAACAGAAAGCGGCTCCATCTGGTGGAACAACCAGGTACTACAGTTGATCTATGATACATTTACTGATATGTATGTAGAGAATACAGATCATTATTTTTTTGTGGTAAATTACAAAAAACTGGCTAAATCACATTTTTTAAAAAATTAATTTACATGTCCACCTTAAAAAAATCCCCCCAAAGAACAGGCCACACTGTAGAAAAAAAAGTATTTTTAAAAATACTGATTTATTCTTTTGCAATGCTTAACAATGAAATTAGTTTGATTTTAATAGTATTTAACATTTTTGAACTTAAAGGACACTGCAAAAGTACATTTCTGTCTTTCTTTTATTTTACAGCGCACATTTTCACTGTTGATTGTTTTACGAGATTGTTATTAGTTTACAGTGCACTCAAAACTCTACAATATGTTTTCTGACATGAATGTAGAGAATCCAGGTTTTCTCCACACTACGTTCAGTCTGATCTTGATAAAAATGCAACTTCAGGTGACTAAAAACAGACTTTTTGTGTAGCATTTGCATTTGGACATTTGATAGGATTTATATCTCTTTTCTTTGTTTTTTGTTTGGCATTAATCAGGATTAGAGACAAAAAAGAATAAAACTGCCAATGATTTTACTGGTATTGTTAATAAATTCTCTTCATTATGGGATTACTCTGACGTACATACAGCAGACTATGTTGCATCCGAGTTCTTTACACATTTCAGCTAATTTTTTTTCTCATTTCATCTTTATTTAGACGTTACAAATAAACTCAGTTGTTGTCAGATGAGAGTTACTGTGATTTTCTTTGTAGTAATTGAATAAATGCATCTAATTTCTCACTCTGAGCGAAGATGAAATGTTTTAACTGCTGAAGTGTAATTCCCATAAGTTTGATAAATACTTAAGTGTTGATGCTCCTCGGTGAGATAAAGCATTCCTTCTTGGAGGGAATTAAAAAGCAGTTACTTTCAATCTAATGAGGGGAAATAAAGAATCATCTGCACATATAAAGGTAATTTATTGATGGACAATTGGTTTAGAAAGCTTCTTCTGTTACAAATCTTCCATTAATTGTACCTGTAAGGTAGTAAAATAAGTCTCTGCTCATTTTAACCACACTGGAGGATTATTCTATGGTATATTTTCTCTCTATATTAAATTATATATACATGTGTCAGTGAGTGTTTACCCTCCATGCTGCATCCGGGGCCCATGCAGGGCTGGAAGTCTTGGGTGTGGGGACACGGGACGCTGAGGTCCAGCTGAGCCTTCAGCATCCTCTGCCTCATCCTGCGACCTTTTTCACATGTGGCGCTGCTGCAGGCCGACCACGGCGACCAGCCCGAGTAGATGCACGTCTCCGGAGTGTCGTCTGAGGGGAGAAACATGGAGGGAAGGCGATAAATAACCGCTCGAATGATTTCACTTTTGGGTAAGTTTTTGTTCTTGTAACAGTTATTTCTGACATGTGGATGATGCTTCCTTTATATCTCATCTAACGCAGCATGAAGGCCTCAAAGGTCCTCAGGCGGTTTGAGTTTTGTCCGACAGATTGGAACTTCTCAGTTCACTTGAGCGAATATCTTTCGGCTGTAGTCCCACTTAGCCTGGGAGTCCCTCAGGGCTCCATTCTGGGCCCAGTCCTGTTTCCATTATACATTTTATACACTAATCCAACAATCTTCTTATTCTTCAGTAATATAATCGGTAATTGATCAATTTAGAAATGAGAAACTTGCATAAATGCAATTCTGCAATGGAAGAGTGGAAAAAAATCATTAATATGTCCATTTTTATGTTTCAGACCATAATCAAAATCAAAAGACCAAACCAAGCCATGTCAGGGGATCAGTAGCTCAGTAACCTAAATGCTCAGCATCTCTGGGAACTCCTTCAAGGCTGCTGGAAAACCATTTCAGGTTCTACCTCATGAAACTCATGGAGAGAATGCCAAGAGTGTGCAAAGCAGGAATCAAAGCAAAGGGTGGCTACTTTGAAGAATCTAAAATATAAAACATGTTTTGACTTATTTCACACTTTTTTGTTTACTGCATAATTCCATATGTGTCCATTCACAGCTTTAATGCCTTCGGGGAGAATCCACAATGACTGATAGTGTACATCTTATTAAACTTTTTATATATATATATATATATATATATATATATATATATATATATATATATATATATATATATATATATATATATATATATATATATATATATATATATATATATAAAATAAAAAATAAAAATGAATGATAAATCCAGTGTAGACATCGTTAATGTGGTAAATGACTATTGTAGCTGGAAACAGCTGATTTTTAATGGAATATCTCCATAGAGGTACAGAGGAACATTTCCAGCAACCATCACTCCTGTGTTCTAATGCTACATTGTGTTAGCTAATGGTGTTGAAAGGCTCATTGATGATTAGAAAACCCTTGTGCAATTATGTTAGCACATGGATAAAAGTGGGAGTTTTCATGGAAAACATGAAATTGTCTGGGTGACCCCAAACTTTTGACTGGTAGTGTATAAGTATCATCTACAGATAAACCAAGCTAAATTAGCACTTAAGAAAATTAAAAGATGACAAGAAGACAAAGAGAGATGTTGCTAATTGCCTTAAAATCAGTAAAACAGCTGTTCTTTGAAACCCGAAGAAGCAAATGAAGCATTTCTGCATCAAAAACTACAAAGGACAAGGAAGAGAAGCAGTTCTGACGATGTTCTAATAATTATTTTAAATTTAATTTTTAATTTAATTTTAAAAAACAGAAATTGTTTGGGTGACATCAAATGTCTGAACGGTAGTGTATATATATATCTATATCTATATGTCTATATCTATATTTCTTCCAGAGATGATTATAAACCCAACTAAATGAGATTTCTTTATCCAATTTGCATTTAATTTTACTCATTTTATTAAACTTACATATATATGTGTGTGTGTATATATATATACATATATATAACGTAATAATGGTAAATATCTGTAAAATAATTCTTTTTTTTACTGTTTTAAATACAGTAAAATTTTATGGTCATAACTGTACATATTTACAGTGTACTCTGACTTTGTTGTATCTTTACATTTATCATCATTATATCTGAATCACTTTGCTTTACTGTGTTTCATTGGATGCTATTTATTAGTAATTGTGCAGAACTAGCTGAATTTCAGAGGAAGTGAAGAACGAGGATGATTTAACGTCTGTGAAGGTGATTACTGCAGGTAGTCGACCACTAAGTGACATCTGAGCGGCGAATGGAAGCAGGAGGATGATTTGTGAATGTCTCGTCCAATTAGAGCGACGAGGAGCTACCGGCTTCAATTAATAACGCTCTCCTGAGGCCCGGAAAATGATCCAGAGTCGGACCGCCGGGACCAAGCTGAGCGAGTCTGGTTCTGCAGGATAACATGTAACGACAGAAGACGACGAGGAAGTTAAAGCTCCGGAGGGAAAAGAACCAGCGGATCCTCAGTCGTCACACACCGAGGGCAGAACAGAAGCAAACCGAGTGAGGAGGATGTTTATCAGACAGCAGGAGATCCTTGTTAGGGATTCTGCTGAGTGGACAGAATCCTGCACAGCGATGCAGAGAATAAACACTGCCTTGGTTAGAGCATCTGTGAGGATAAAGAGGGAATAAAAAACAACTTATCCTGCAGCTAGAAGGTCACAGAGCACATTCACTTTGTGCTGCTTTGTGCAACCCGCTGTGCAAAAGTGTTGAGAAAAAGTGTTTAAAGCAGGATTGCATTCAAACTTTAGAATAAATAAACTCTCAGTGCAGAACTTTTGCCTCCCCTTCCAAGCAGTGATCTTTCTGTTGACTGTAATGTGTCCAATAGCCGGAAAACGACATTAATGTGCTTTAATCCTGATCTGTAATTAATGTTGGAGCGTGAAAATGTGATTTTCTGGTGCTGTTTGCCTGTTTTGTGTGTTGACTTGCAGGTGGAAACTGATAATATTACTTTAACCCTTTGAATCCCAAAAACAGCCGGACAGTAGGTTTTAAAGACGCATTGTCATTACAAAAATCACCACAATTGCACCATTTATCAACAGTAGTGGAATAAACCATAAAAACTGCACATAATTGAACATAAAGCAGTATTTTGGGAGGAATAAACTCCCCAAAATTACAAGTAATTTCACAGAAAGTCAGATTTTTAGAAGAGAAAGTCTTTAAAACTACAATTACTTCAACATAAAGTAGTGTTTTGGGAGGAATAAACCTTGAACAGTAGCTGTACTTGGGCACAAAGTAGTGTTCTGGATAGATAAACCTTTAAAAACACAAGTACATTGATATAAAGTCAGATTTTCCATAGAATAAGCCTTTAAAAGTACAAGTACTTGGACATAAAGTAGTGTTTTGAGTGAAATAAACCTTTAAAAGTAGAAGCAATTGGACATAAATTTGGATTTTGGAAGAAACAAACCTTTAAAAGTACAAATACTTTGACAGAACGTTGTATTTTAGGTGTAATAAACCCTTAAAAATATGAGTACATGGATAGAAAGTAGTGTTTTGGATGGAATAAATCTGTAAAACTACAACTACTTTGACACAAAGTTAGACTTTTGGTAGAACAAACCTTTAAAATTACAAGGACTTGGACACAAAGTAGTGTTTTGGGTGGAATAAACCTTAAAAAGTAGAAGCAATTGGACATAAAATTGAATTTTGGGTGGAGTAAACCTTTAAAAGTAGCTGTACTTGGACATAAAGTTGTCTTTTGGGAGAAATAAACCTTTAAAATGGCAACTTCTTTCCTAGAAAAGTACTAATTGAATGGAACACGCATTGAAAACTGCTCATATTTGACATAAAATTGTGGTTTGGAAGGAAGAAACCTTTAATAGCGCAGGTACTTTGACACAATATCAGACTTTTTGGTAGAATAAGCCTTTAAAACTATAAGTATTTGGACATAAAGTAGTGTTTTGGGTGAAATAAACCTTTAAAAGTAGATGCGCTTGGACAAAAAGTAGTATTTTGGGAGAAACAAACCTTTGAAACCACAACTTGTTAGTTAGAAAGTACTAATTAGGTGCAAAAAACTCTTCAAAATATTAGTAAGTGGAGAACAAGTAGTGTTTTGAGTGTAATTAAGGTTTAAAATTGCAGATACTTGGACATAAAGTGGTATTATAGGTGGAATAAACCTTTAAAAGTACAAGTTCTTGGACATAAAGTAGCATTTTGGGTGGAATAAACCTTTAAAAGTACATATTGTGCTCTTTAAATCAGTCCTTGAGTCTGTGTGGGAAGAAGAACATCTTGTCCTGTATATTTAGTAGAAGCAGGTCAAAGATGTCTGTATTTTGTTCAGCGATCGGTCAGCTGTGAATAATTTAGATTGCCTTGTTTGTTGTTGTGGCTGAGCTGTATTCGACTCATATCCTGTCGATGTTAACGAATAAATCTAGTCTGTTTTAACCGCTCATCTCTGGGAGTCATTTTTAGATTCTGTTGCTGTTCTGATGTTAGAGCCTCAAAAGTTGGTGAAATGTCGAACAAAGACTGTATTTTAGTAAAAATATGGATCCATCCATATATATATATATATATATATATATATATATATATATATATATATATATATATATATATATATATATATACACACACACTTAGAGGAACTTTATGGGGACATAATACCAGACTTCAATGGAATTTTTTAAAAAACTTTTTTCCATTTTGAAGGTCCAATAATCATTCACTACTGTCATTTTGGACAATTTTAAGCCATTTTCGACAATTGTTGTCTTATCTTATACTAATTTTGAGTCTCCTAAGACAGTTTTGAAGATTTTTTTTTTTACATTTTTGAGTCATTTCGGACCAATTTTGTTAATTTTTAACTTATTTTGGACCAATTTTGAGCAATTATGGACAAATTTCAGACAAGATTTAAGTAATCCTTGGTGAAATTTTAGGAGAAATGTGGATCTATCCATAAATATACACTTACAGGAGCATTCTGTAGACACGATACCACTCGAGTATGAAATTTTTATCAACAGTAGTGGAATAAATTGTAAAAACTGCAGAAAACTGAACATAAAGTGATATTTTGGGAGGACTAGACCTTTAAAAGTAAAAGTACTTGGACATGAAGTTGCATTTCGGAAGGAATAAACCTTTAAAAGTCGAATCGCCTGGACAGAAAGTATATTTTGGGAAAAATAAGCCTTTAAATCCCCAACTTGTTTGTTAGAAAAGTACTAATTGTGTGAAATACACATTAAAAACTGCTCACATGTGACATAAAGTTGTGGTTTGGAAGGAATAGACCTTTAAAAGCACAAGTACATGGACACAAAGTAGTGTTTTGGAGAGAATAAATGTTTAAAACTACAAGTACTTTGAGACAAAGTCAGAATTTTGGTAGACTAAACATTTAAAAGTACAAGTACTTGGAGAGAAAATATATTTTGTTAGAAATAAACCTTTAAAACCACAACTTGCTGGTTAGAAAAGTAATAATTGGGTGGAATATATAATGAAAACTTCTCACATTTGACAAAGTTGTGGTTTGGAAGGAATAAACCTTTAAAGCTGTAAGTACTTCAACAAAACATACTATTTGGGTGGAACAAACTCTTAAAACCACAATTTGTTTCTTAAAAAATACAAATTTGGTGGTATAAACCTTGAAAACTGCTCATATTTGACATAAAGTAGTATTTTGGAAGGAGTAAACCTTTAATAGTACAAGTACTTTGACATGAAGCCAGAACTTTGGTAGAATAAACCTTTAAAAGGATAAGTACTTGGACATAAAGTGGTGTTTTGGATGGGGTAAACCTTTATAGCCACTATTGTTTGTTAGAATGTGATAAAATGATGGATGTCGACCCGCTGACAGACTTCATATGCCGCCCTCCTGAGACATCACTTACAGGCTCTCTGCTGCATCCCATAATATCAGGTCCATTTGATGAGGGCAGGACTCAAGCCTTCACACAGCGGGATGCAGATAGAACCTGCCAGATGGGTAATGTGACTATCTGACCTCCGTCCGAGGCTTTAATGAGACGCTGAGAGTCCTTCAGCATCAGAAAACTCCACGGTCAGAGCGAGTGTTTAGCAAACACCCAGGAATGTAACATCCCATAATGACGGGGTCTGAAGGCTCTGCTAAACATCCAGCGAGCTCTCTGAGTGAATCTATTGTTCCTCTGAATCACTATAATCAGCCAAGTGTGTGTTTTCTGAGTTTACTGCACCTTCCTCCTTCTCCTCCTGTCCGATATCGGCCACGATGTCGTCGACGGTGTCGGGCACCACGTTGCACTGTTCTCCCTGAGCAGAAAAGGAAAGATGGGGTCAGATATGGCACAAAAAAGTACAAAAATGTGTCCTTATGAAGCAAACTTAAAGGACAAGTCTCCATCTGTGGATATGAAAATTGCAGAGTGACCTAAAAAGTTGATCGTAATCACTTTAAAGTACATTTAGTAGCTTTTTTCAAGAGGCTTGTGATTATATATTTACATAAAGTAAGTCCTGATGAAGGAATTTTTCAACTGGCTGGTATCGGCACAAACCTAAGCTTGATCCTTTATTTGTGTTTGTTGTAAGGGAACAACACAATTAGTGGCAGCATTATCTATCTAGAATGGATTAACTGATAAAAAGAATTGAAAACAGTGGACATTTACCATGTCCTGATATTCTTGTTTTAATCCAAAGACTAATTTTGTACTACAAAGGTGACTTTTGTTTAGGATTAATTAAGTTTAATCCTACTTTTATCTTATCTATCACTGGAATATAAAAAGTTTTTTTTTTTTACTCATTAGGTCTAGGTGGAGGTCATTAATTGTCACAGAAGTCTTTGTCATCATGCCCCTTTCCTAGTTAAACACACATAATGCCTCCACCTCCTCTGGTCTCTATTATATTAGTATTAACCCTTTGATGCACAACATGGGTCAAGAGATATCCATTTTCTACTGAATATGGGTTATTTTTGACCCATGTTGTGCATCAGAGGGTTAAACAGTAAGATGCTCCACCTGGTGGTACAACCAGGTACTGTGATTAATTTAGCAAATCGGAGAATAATCACAGAATAAGGGCTGATCAAGGGTCTTTTTAACTGATCAGTATTGGATCAATCTATGTCCGGTTCTTTGTTTACATCTGCTGTCACATTGGTATCCTAAAGGACGAACACAATTAGTGGCAGGACGTTAAGGATTCAAGCTTTCAATCGTTATCTTATCAATAACTGGCAGTATTATCTATCTATAATGCATTAATTGATAAAGCGTATTGAAAACAGCAGACATTTATCCTGTTGCTTTAATCCTGAGACAAAATATGGACTAAAAAGATGAGTTATGTTTTGAATTAATGAAGCTTTATCCCGTTTTATCTTATCTTATATACCACTGGAACATGAGAACACAATTACATTTGATTCCAGTTTGTTTTATAGCTCTAGTCGGAGGTCATTAATTGTCACATTAGTCTTTGTCATGGTGCCTGTGGCTAGCTAAACTCCCACAATGCTCTCTGCTTGCCAACATGAACTGTTGCTGTTTTAATCAATAGACAAATGACATAGACTACAAACATGACTTTTGTTTAGGATTAATAAAGACTTATCCTGTTATATCTTATCTTATATACCACTGGAATACAAAAACCCTATTGTTAAACTCATGAGCTCTGTTCGGAGGTCATTAACGTGTCAGAAGTCTTTGTCATGGTGCCTGTTGCTAGCTAAACCCCCACAGAACTCATACAGACAGCATTTTTACCTTTCTAGCGATACGCTCCACCACCACCTTGGCTACCGGAGTGATTGCGCCTCCCTCTGGGTCGTAGAAGGGGCTCTGGGGGTGGTCCAGGCTAGTCAGGGGTCGGATCTTCTCCTGAGGATTGGTGGGCTTGTTGGGCGACTGAAAAAAGACAGAAAACGGTGAAAGTGAGCTACAAATGTGATGTGGAACATCTGAAGCGGCTATAAAAGACAGTATGACAGCCAAAAGTGGATCAAATAACTATGTGTGAATATAAGGTGTTGCATTAATGTCTCATTTTAGCAAAATTCAGCTTGTTATTGGGGCTTATGTCCAATGCCGATGAAGGTTTCATTTTAATATTGGGGCCTTTGAGCGTCAAACACTTAACTTCTAGCATTCTGGTGAATTTTCTACATCAATTTATGGTGGAAATGTCTTTACATATTCAGGCAACGGGTGAAAGTTCAAAAATATGAATATAATTCCGTTTTCACAATAAAGTCAGTGGTTGTATGATTTCATAATTAATAAATCATTATTGAAAGACTTGTAACTGACTCTGACCCTTTATTGGTTTGTTGTTGTTGTTTTTTCTAGTTTTCGATCACTTTATTTTTAAAAATTAAGACTTTGATGAATTTTCTTGCATATTTGATAAATATTTGGAATATTTACTTAATTTTTTAAGCATATGTTGTTCAATTTTTGAATATTTTATTTTATTTTTGTCAAAAATTTGTCAAAATGAGTGAAATCTGACATCTTGTCTGAATTTACTGAGAAGATTGTCTAGAATGACTTCCGGATTTGTCCAAAAATGTCTCAAAATTTGCCCAAAATTACTTCAAATTGTCCAAAATGAACTTAGACACTGGATCAATAAAATAAACATAGCATGAAACATCTTTCTTTCGACATTTTTCCAAAGCCCATTGTGTGGAAAAATTAGTTACTAGTGAGGAAAAGTGAGGCAACGTTTTTCTTCAGTATTTGCAGGTCTTCTTTTCTTGCATATTTAATATATATTTAACAGTTACTTAATTGTTTCTACAATATTTTATTCACTTTTTTGGATGTTTTATTTTTTATTTTTGTCAAAACTTGTCAAAATGAATGAAACCTGAAATAATGTCCAAAATGACTCAAAATTTGTCCAAAATTACTTCAACTTGTCCAAAATCAATTTACACTCAATCAATAAAATAAACGCAGCATGAATCATCTTTCTTTCTACAATTTTCCAAAGCACATTGTGTGGAAACATGAGTTAATAGTGTGGAAAAATGAGCTCCTAGTGAGGAAAAATTATGCAATTTTTTTTCAATATTCATGGGAATTCTTTTCTTGTACATTTTATAAATATTTGGAACATTTACTTAATTTGTTATACAATTTTTATTCACTTTTTTTGGATATTTTATTGTATTTGTCAAAAAATGTCAAAATGAGTGAAACCTGTCAAAATAATTGAGAAGATGGTCTAGAATGACTCAAAATTTGTCCAAAATTACTTTAACTTTCCAAAAATGAATTTACGTACTAGATCAATAAAACAAATGCAGTATGAAGCATCTTTCTTTCCACAGTTCCTGAGTGATTATTTCATCAAAATAAACTGATGTACTGCAAGTCAGAGGTGTTTAGAAGCAGTGAGAAGTTCTGAATTCTCCAGATATCCGGTGCCGTGTCCGTTCTCTGTCAACGACATTTTTAAAGAAATATATTCAGGGTGCTGCTGTGTAATCTGTATTTACTCCCCTGTAAAACGTGCAGCCTTTCAGAAACATCCACAGGAGCCTTGTGTGTTTTTCTGTGTTTGATTTTTTATTCAAAGTCGACTTTGTTCATGCAGAAACCATGAATTAGCCTTGAGGCGATTGGAAGCTACCGCTGAGCTGTGTTGCTCCCACGTGGCCAAAAAAATCAATTAATGCAGATTAAAGTAACTTCTATAAAAGCCTCTGGAACATTTCCAGCCTCCAGTAACCTTCCTGGATGGAATATTACAGCTGAGCGCAATGAGAAGCTCCCAGGAGAAGAACCCCCTGCTGCTCCAAATGCTGAATCTTTTAGCACTACCAGGGCCTTTTACTTCCCGCCGCCTCCCCAGGTGGACGAGTTTCAAAGTGAATCTAGAGGTGAATCAGCTCTGACGGCTCTTCAAGGATTGAGGGAGGACGGACGTGCTCAAGGAAGACGCGTCGGGTGAAGATCGGGTCGCGATTTGAAGGGGAATCACTCCCAAAGTCCCACATTAGCATTGTGCTAACGGTGCCCGGGAGTGAGGAGGTCGGAGTCCTGCAGGAAAACATCTGCCGCTGGATGCTGAGAATCAAAGACGCCAGAGGGAAGAGAGTCTCAGCCCGCCGCCGGTTTGGAGTAATCACAGTTAAACAGCCCAAATTTAGGACGTGGGAATTATTTGCGGGAGAAGAATACTAATCCGATGTCTGTGAAACAGGCTTTAGGAAGAGAACAACAGGGAACCTCTGGAGGGAAGCAACAGAGCAGCAGCGCTAATTTACAGCACCATTAATAAAAGTAATAAAGCTGCGATAGAGGGTGGGATTTGTTCTCTGTTCTGATTAAAAAATGTGAGAATTAAAAAAACGCAACATTTGTTGGAGCCAGAAACTGTAAAAGAACATCTGAGCTTCAACTTCGTGTCTGATATTTGCACCAAAATCAATTTATTCCATGTCTCATGAAAAAATTCACTAAAAACAAACAGTTTGCATTGATCTTATTCTGTAAAAAACAAAAAAATTCAGTTTGTTGCAGCATAAATAAAAACCCATGACTGACTGGGCTGTGACCAACAGTCACATTACAAAAGTTTTCAGGTTGAACTGCAGGCAGTGCTTTATTATTATCTTGGGGCTTTTAAACAGGACATTTTATGAATGAGTTTTTTTTTCTGCATTTTTCACACTTTTTCAAAATGCTTCATTGTTTTTTTTAGTTTTTTAAAAAAGTTTTTAATAACTGGATTTATTTTAATTAAATTTTTTGGATAAATTTTCAATATTTGTGGGACTTTTTACTTGTAGACACACGGGGGGGGGGGGCAAAATAGATGTGAAGATGTTAAAATACATGCTTTAAAAAAAAAAAGAGATCAAGGTGAGGAAACATGACTTCATAGTGAGGAAAAATGAGGCAATAGTGAGGAAAAATTGGCTCACAGTGAGGAAAAATGAAAAAAAGCCCAAGGTGAGGAACGTGAGTTCCGAATGAGGAAAAAAAGAGTCTACAGCAAGGAAAAATAAACACAGTGAGGAAAAATGATCCCACGGTGGGTAAAATGAGCCCAGTGAGGAAACATGAATTCATAATGAGGAAAAATGACTTCACAATGAGGAAAAGAGTCCATAGTAAGGAAAAAATATCCCAAAGTGAGGAAAAATTTGTCCTCAGTGGGAAAAAATGAACCCAAAGTGAGGAAAAATGAGGCAACGGCAAGGAAAAATGATTCTACACTGTAGTTAAAAGAGCACAAATTGAAGAAACATGAGTTCATAGTGAGGAAAAATGAGGCAACGATGAAGAAAAATCAGCACACAGTGAGGAACAGAGTCCATAACAGGGAAAACAGAGTCAACAGTGACTAAAAATGACCAAAATGTGGTGAAAACGACTGCAAAAAGACGTAAAACAAGGTTGTAGAAATGGAAATAGTTAAATACCTGGAGTATGTGGTGCCTTTTTTCATAAGACAAACTGATAAACATGTTGAGTCTGTTTTTTTTTTCCAATTGTGGTGAAATTAAATGATAAAAGAAATTAAACTTTAGTTATTTTTTACAGACATTTCTTCATTCTCTCTCCTTCAATGTGTTTCCATAGAGGTGCAGGACTTTAGATTGAAAAATGAGCCACAGTGAAGGAAAAAAAGTGTTTGATGTCGACATGCATCATTTACATCCATCTAATCATCCTTTTAATGAGAGGTTCTGGCAGCGTTTCCAGGTGTGTGTCCATGTATTGTTAGCACAAAAACCCTCGTCTACAGAGAGAAAAGACAGAAATACGCGACCAACATGAATCATTCTCTTTCTTCTCTCAACGCTGTCATGTGAAGTTACAACTTTGGCTTTAATCCATGCAGGGGAATCGAAGGAGACGACGAGATTCAAGGATCCATCCTCATCTACGGCTTCAGAACAACAGATTCTCTTTGTAGCTACAGGAGAGTTGAAAGTTTCTTCCCTGTCTGACCTTTTGCTGCTCTTTTCCCTCCACTGTTCTGTGGAATGGAAGGCCGGCGACATAAATGCATTTAAAGCTCCTTCTTTCACTCCGTCCCTCATTGGAGACGATGAAAAGCTACTTCACTTGTAATATCTGCAAACAGAACCACGCTGTAAAAGCTTTGCCCTTCATGTGGTTGAAGTAAAGTCCTGTTTCACATTAATCTGCCCACAAAAAGCAGTTTACCTTTGTAGATTCTATAAACTCAAATGCACATTTTGCTTTTTACTTTAACAACTGCTTTTCTAGTTTCAACAAAAGTATAAAAAACAAGTTTACCGCCAACATTTCATTGCATTTTTCTGCTACAACCAGGATAGCAGAAGAAAAGGAAACAAAACAGTAAGTCTAAAGACAAAGTGATGTTCCTCATTTTGTTTTGGGGTAAACCAAATGCGTAAGTTGGAAAATTTGGGAACTTCAAGCTGACGTTCCTTAAAATGAAGTTTATTTTCAGTTCAGCTCATTTGAAAGGACTCAACAGAAGCAAACCATTGGAGAAATATTACCTGTCAATTTGGATAAATTTTATTAAATTGCATATTACCAATTGAAGTGAAGTCATTCACTTCCAACATTTCTCTTTTTTCAGTGTAGTTCATGATCAAGTAATTTAAAAAACAAGCCCACATTGAGGAAAAATTAGTCAATAGTGAGGAAAAAAGAGCCCAATGTGAGGAAAAATGAGGCAACAGTGAGGAAAAAATTTGTCAACGGTGACGAAAAATTAGTCAATAGTGGCAAAACATTACTTTACAGTGATAAAAAAAAGAGTCCATAATAAGGAAAAATTAACCCAAAGTGAAGAAAAAGAAAACAAGGTACAGAAACATGAGTTCATAGTGAGGAAAAATGAGGCAACAGTGAGTAAAAATGAGCCCACAGGGAGTAAAAATGAATCCATAGAGAGGAAAAATAGCCCATAGTGAGGAAAAAGAAAACAAGGTACCGAAACATGAGTTCATAGTGAGGAAAAATCAGCCCACAATGAGGAAAAATTTGCCCAAGGTGAGGAAAAATGAATCTATTGAGAGGAAAAATTTGTCCACAGTGAGGAAAAAAAATGAGTTCACAGTGAAGAAAAGTGAGACCA
This sequence comes from Amphiprion clarkii, assembly GCA_027123335.1. Taxonomy (NCBI): domain Eukaryota; kingdom Metazoa; phylum Chordata; class Actinopteri; family Pomacentridae; genus Amphiprion; species Amphiprion clarkii. The sequence continues at coordinate 37,823,149 of CM049570.1, read as the reverse complement.
AGGTATGGAAACATAAGTTCATAGTGATGATTATTCTCTGTTGATACCACATTTTCTAACTTAAATACACCGAAACATACAGGAGTGTTGGATTTTCAGACTGATATTTGATGTCAGTGTAAGATCACTCCCAGAAAGCAGCAGGATGTGAATGTGGTTTCATGTCTGTGAGGTTTCTGAACAGTATTTACCAGCTTCCCTCTGCAGGAGCAGCTCTTTGCTTATTCATGAGCTTGTAAACTACAAATACATTCCTCTGGTCTCCAAACGGTGAGTGAATATGGATGAGCAGCTTCCATCCCGACGACGTACAGAAGTCAAGTCACGGCAACAGACAGGAAGTCGGGAGGTTTAACAGGGAGTCGAGAGGTTTAACAGGAAGTCGGGAGGTTTAACAGGAAGTGTGGAGGTTTAACAGGAAGTCGGGAGGTTTAACAGGAAGTTGAGAGGTTTAACGGGAAGTCGGGAGGTTTAACAGGAAGTGAGGACGTTTAACAGGAAGTGAGGAGGTTTAACAAGAAGTCGGGAGGTTTAACAGGAAGTCGAGAGGTTTAACGGGAAGTCGGGAGGTTTAACGGGAAGTCGGGAGGTTTAACAGGAAGTGAGGACGTTTAACAGGAAGTGAGGAGGTTTAACAGGAAGTCGGGAGGTTTAACAGGAAGTCGAGAGGTTTAACGGGAAGTCGGGAGGTTTAACGGGAAGTCGGGAGGTTTACCAGGAAGTGAGGAGGTTTAACAGGAAGTCAGGAGGTTTAACAGGAAATGATCATTAGTAGTCACATTTTTTGGCATATGGAAAACTGAATTATTTGAGTTGAAGATGTCCTCTAAAGCTATTTCAGACAGACTGTTATTATCTGAACAGGTAAACCAAGGCAAAGACTTGAGTAAAGGTCATTTTTATGTCTGTCTGACCAGAAAAAAGCAACTGCAGCTGAGTTTTTTGCATGACATGAGTAAATCATAAACTCTAAAATAAGTTGTCCAACAATCTCCATTTGGACGGGCGGGTTCAAATTGCGAAAACGTGGGGGTGTTAACAGGTAGGTTTTTCCTCCTGCCACCAAAAGTAATGGATTAATCCTGGAAGGCTGTTGATTAGACACTTTTCTGCTCATAAAACTAACACCAGAGGTCGACCAACCAATGAGAATTTGGTAGGATGAGCGCAAATTGAGGAATTAATCAATCTAGAGGCTGGTTTAGGAAACCTTCAGTTGGATGTTCCACCCGTCAAAACATGGGACAGAACCAGAAAAATTAAGAATAACTTACCTCATATGTGACTCCGCCGTCAGTCCCAGCATCCCAGGGTATGAGGTCCGTCACCAGCCTCTGGACCCAACCACAGTCCTTGGTGCACAGATCTTCTCCTGAAAGTCCAACGTTCCAGTCCGGACTCGGTCCCAACATGGTGAGGAAGGACATGAGGTGTCGGGTCCGATCCACAGAGAACTCTGCTGACGGAGCCGCTCGTCTGGTCCAAGGAAAGGCAGAAAAAACAAAGAAAATATCCTCAATATCACTGTAATAAGGGAGAATAATAACCTCATGATGAACTGCTTCCACCATGACAAAGACTCATGTGGTGGTTAATAGTCTCCAACCAGAGCTCATGTGTTTTAAATGAGCTGTAGTCTTCTAATTTTTCCTTTTGATGATTACTGACAGATGCTGCTGCGGATTATCAGTTAAAATTGGCAGTTGGTTATGAAATTGTTTAAGATTTTGAGTAATTTTCAGCACATTTTAAGTAATTTTGGACAATTTTTGAGTAATTTTGTTTAATATTCAGCTTATTTAGAATCTGTTTTAAATGATTTTTGACGGATTTTCGTATGATAATATTGATGTTCAAAGTTGGTTATAAAATTGATTGGACAATTTTATAGGAATTTGAGTTAATTTTCAACTTATTTGGGACCAGTTTTAAATGATTTTTGATGGATTTTTGCCATTTTGGAAAAGTTTGGAGGCTATTTTGCAGACATGATGCATTTTGAGCAATTTTTGGCTTATTGTAGACAACGTTATAGTCGATGTGGACAAATCATGAGACTTTTTGGCAAATTTAAGATAGATAGGTGCAGTTTCGGTTAAAAACATCTGATTCTGGGGTCATGACCGCCGACCCGTTGCAAATTGCTGCCTAACTGAAGCTCTGAATTAACCAATTAGCTGCAGAAAATCGCTTTTTATGTCATATTCTGTTTTCATGGTGGTTATAATAAGGTATTGTGGAAACAATAATGAGGTAATTTGAAGTTTCTTTGGCGTCTTAATTATCACATTTTAACCAAGACGTCGACTATTTTGGAACAACTCTTGGAAAGAAAATCGAGGAAAATGTGCCGCATCCATGTGTGTGAACATTCTCATTAGTAAAAATAATAGCGCCACAATATATCGCAAATGACAGACAATGCTAGGAGGGGTAATTAAACAGATGTTTGGCGGAAGATGCAGTACATTAGTGCGGCTGAGTGTGTTCACGGCCGTGCAGTGCTGAAGGCTACAACGGTGATAAGTTTCTAATTGCTCTTGAACTAATTCCAAAGAGTGCACAGGATGCCAGAGTGTTCAGACGAGTCGGCATGGCGTTTAAAGAAAAGGTGTCAGAAAACTATTTATTCAAATTCACACATTGCCCTAAAATAGTATCTGTATTTTAATTATAATTTATAATTCACTCAGGGTGTCAGAAATGAAACTTAAATCCAACTTATCGTGCTAATTAGGAATTTACTGCCACTCATAATGAAGATTAGGTCACAAACAGGTCGGTTTATCAAAGTGTTTTCTATTGTTTGACTCTATTACTTGGTGCAGAAAACAAATTGATCTCTGAGTTTTATCTTTGTTTACCTGAAGCTAACCGCATTATTTCAGAAACCGCATAACAATCTTGGCTGGAAGGTAAGATCTGATCAAAGAGCTTTTCAACAAGATGCAGCCATTTATTGTTCTGTACGCCTCAAAAATACCAAGTGAAAAAAGAGAGAATCACGATTATTTTGAACCTGGCCAAAAGTTGTGCAATTTTTGTCGACCTACAGAGAAGCATGTAAAGAAAGAAAATAATGGATTTTATCCTGCGGGAACGTGTTTTAAGGCGCAGTCCTGCTGAAAACATGATGAATAAATGATCAAATCCATCAAAAGCTCAGACGTGTTCGAGGTCTGGGTGGAAAATGTAACGCTGGAACCAGTCAGGGAGGAAAAACTGTTCAGCTGGAGCACGAATAAACACTCTGAAAAAGCAATTCAATGCACCTATAGCCACAGTTTAATCAAATGCATGATTGCAAGAAAAATATATCTTATTTAAGGTGCACCATATTGCCACCATATGTCCCTTCTTGCCTGTTGTTTAAGTTTCTGGTCTTTTTTGACTTATATTAAACTTACTAAACTTTATTTACTAGTAAAGTCATTTTTCTGGTTGAAAAAAATCTAAAGTGGGTTTGAGGCAAAAAAATATCATAGTCTGACAGGAAAAAAATGTGTGTGTTATTTTTGTAAGAATATACACACAACACATATTTCCTGTTGACATAAGAGTCATGTGGAGAGTTTCTACTGATATGAACAAAATATAACAAGAACTTTTTCTGTAATATGTAAAAAAAAAAAAAAGTAAGATTAGGACTTTTGAGGGTGGTTGCTAGCTAGTTAACTAGCTGACTTTTGGTTAAGCTAGTAACATTATGCTACCTAAAATTGCCTATGCATTAGCTAACTAGCGAATTTTAGGTTAGGCTAGTAATATTAAGTTATATCATCTTGCCATAGAACTAGCTAACTAATACACAAGTTGACTCTAGACTATTGTCGTAACACTATGCTATGGTAGCTCTCTGTAGTACTACCTAACTAGCTGACTTCAGATCACACTAGTAACATTATGCTATATTAACTGCTATTACTACCTAGCTAACCTGCTGACTACAGCTTAGGCTAGTAACATTACATTATATCAGCTTGCCCTGGCACTAGCTAACTAGCGGACTTTAGGTCAGGCTAGTAACATGAAGTTATATTAGCTTGCTGTAGCACTAGCTAACTAAGAAACTTGCCGATCCTAGCTTATGCTAGAAACATTATGCTATAGTAGCTCTCTGTAGCATTAGCTAAGTAGCTCACTTTGGGTTAAACTAGTAACCATATGCTACATAAGACTTTAACATTAAATTATATTAGCTTGCTGTAGCACTAGGTAACTCACAATTTTGCGAGCACTAGCAAACTATTTAACTTAAGGTTAAGCTGGTAACTTTATGCTGCATTAGCTTGCAGCAGAACTAGCAAATAAACTAACTAGCTGACTTTAGATAAAGCTTAGCTATCTGTAGCACTAGCTAACCGACTGACTTTAGGTTAAGCTGTTAACATTATGCTATGTTAGCTTGCTGTAACACTTGCGAACTACCTAATTAGCCAACTTTAGATAAAACTAGCAACATTAAGCCATATTAGCTTGCTGTGGCATTAGATAACTAGCTGACTTAAGCTAGTAACAGGCTGGCTTTCTGTAGCACTAGCAGATCAGCTAACTTAAGGTTACAATAGTAACATTACACTATATTAGCTTGCTGTGGCACTAGCTAACCAGCTGACCTTGGGTTAAGCTGGCAACAATATGCTATATTAATTTGTCTTAGCACTAGCTAACTAGTTAATTTTAGGTTAAGCTGGAAACATTATGCTACATTAGCTTGCAGTAGAACTAGCTAATAAACTAACTAGCTGACTTAAGGGAAAGCTATATTAGCTTTCTGTAGCACTATCTAACTACCTAATTAGCCAACTTTAGGTAAAGCTAGTAACATTAAGCTATACAACTTTGTCGCGGCAATAACTACTAGCTAACTAGCTGACTTTAGGTGAAGCTAGTAACACTAAATTTTCCTGCTGTGGGATCAATAAATGTTTTATCTATCTACCATGCTATCTTAGTTTGTTGTAACACCAGCTAAGTAACTGAAGTTAGGGTAAATTGGTAACATTATGTTATATTAGCTTTCTGCTGCACTAACTAACTAGCTGAATTTAGGGTAGGCTAGTAACATTGTGCCTTATTAGTTTGCCGTAGCATTAGCTAATTAACTTATTGGCTGACTTTAGGTTAAGCTAGTAACACTATGTTATATTAGTTTGTCACAGCACTAGCTAACTAGCTTAATTTAGGGTAAGCTAGTAACATTGTGCTATAGTAGCTTGCAGTAGCACTAGCTAGTGAACTTACAAATGCTATATTGGGTTTCTGTAGCACTAGCAGATCAGCTGACGAAATTTTACAATAGTATCACACTACATTAGCCTTCTGTAGTGCTAACTAACTTTAATTTATTTTGATTTTAATAAATGTTTTTAGAACAAACAGGATTTTGATGTTTAGTAATTTCATCCACTCATGTCTTGGTTTTTCAAACATATTATGTCAGGGTTAGCAGCTGGTTTTACCTCCATGTCAGAGCAGCCTGAGGAGGAACTTCTAGACCTCAAATTTAAAATAAATCAAGCTCTCATTCTCCACCAACTCAGTTACACAGCTTTTCGTAACCATCTGATGAACCACAGCAGCCGCTAATACGTCTGCTAACACTGTTAAAAACCAATATTAAACAAGAAGAGATAACTCAGATGAGTCATAATGACATTTGAGATGTCTGTAGCTGTTATTTGAATGAGTCCAAACTGAATTACTGGAGCTCTCTAAGTGTCATTTTGATTTATCCGAACGATGCAGTAGATATCCAGAATAAAACTTCACACTATTCAGAGTGTAATTAGTCAAAATAATGTTCCAGACATCTGTCGTTTTGATCCCAGACAGCAGCTTTAGGCTCATGCATTTAAATATCCGTTTCTGTTTCACAATTTCCTGATTCTTCTTTTTTAATTTCCCACCACATCTGTCTCAGAAGAGCCTTTTCCCTTCAGTAAAGCTGACATTGAGTGATACTTACAGGTTGAGCGGCTGCCAGGCCGGCCACTGGGCCTTCGTTTTAATCACAGTCAGAACCTCATCTCCCTGCAGAGACGGAAAATAAAAGAGAGAGACGGAGTTACAGGAAGTAATCTGTCACTATAAAGGGACAAAAAAGAAACACTGACAGAGAAAAGGAAAAAATTGACAAATTGATGTGGTGAGTACTCTCATCCAAGGACAGCGAAGTGTCTTCCACTTTTCAGAGGCTTAAGAGCCGGACAAAGTGAGTCTCTTATCAGGACAAAGAGGCTCAGTGCTGCTTTCTAATCGCCGTCTGTCATTCTAGCGGGAACCATCGTCTCGCTGCAGCATTACGACCACTTTATGCGCCGCACAACACATTATCTACCATCGGATCTAATTATTCAGCCCGGAGCCGGAAACAAACGACGGATTTAGAGCCTCGCAGCAGTTGATTAGGACCAAACTGGAAAAGGCCAAAATGTGGCCTTTTCTGCTTTTATAAGAGCCTTTATTGTGTTTTCTCCACTTCGCCATCTTTTTGCCTCTTTCAAACACACAAATATGACAAACACACACACACACACAGCTGGTTTAGTTTGGTACACAATATAGTGATATTTAAAAGATATAACTTTAAATTACCACAGACATCTTTCCCTAGTTTACAATAAACCTTTTCAGCACAAACATTACTTTGAAGGGTTGGTAATTATAGCACGTGTAGCACTGGCTAACTAGTTGACTTTAGGTTGAACAAGTAACATAATGCTATATTAGCTTACAGTAGCACTACGTAACTTGCCAACATTAGGTTAAGCTAGTAACATTGTGCTATATTAACTTTTCACAGCACTAGCTAACCAGCCGACTTTAGCTAAAGCATGTAAAATTATGCTATATTAGCTTTCCTTGGCGCTACCTAACTAGCTGATTTTAGGTTAAGCTAGTAACACTGTGCTATATTAGCTTGCGGCACAACTAGTTAATAAACTACCTATCTGACTATGGGTTAACTCATATTAGCTTGCTCTAGCACTAGCTAACTAGCTGACCTTAGATTAAGCTGGTAACATTATGCTATATTAGCTTGCTTTAGCAAGTTAAACTGGTAACATTATACGACAATAGCTTGCTGTACCACTAGCTAACAAATTAACTAGCTGACTTTAGCTAAAGCTAGTAACATAATACTATACTAACTTGCCATAGCACTAGTTAACTAGTTGACTCTATATTAAGCTGGTAACACTATGCTATATTAGTTTGCTGTAGCACTAACTAGCTGACTTTAGGTAAAACTAGTAACACTATGCTATATTAGCTTGCCATAGCATTAGAATACTAGCTAACTACTTAACTTTAGGTGAAGCTAGTAATACTGTGCTATATTAGCTTGCTGTGGAACTAGTTGATGAACTAAGCTGATTTTAGGTTAAACTGATAACATTATGCTATATATTAGCGTTCTATAACACTACCTAACTAGTTGACTTTAGGTTAAGCTAGTAACATTGCGCTATATTAGCTTGCTGTAGCACTAGCTAACAAACTTACTAGTGGACTTTAGGTTACGCTAGCAACATTATGCTATATTGGGTTTCTGCAGCATTAGCTAACTTGCTAAATAGCCAACTTCAGGTTACTAATTAACATTGTGCTATATTATCTTGCAGTAGCATTAAATACCTGACTTAATTTAAGGTAGTAACATTATGCTATGTTACCTTGCGTAGCACTAGCAAATTAACTAACAAGCTGACTTCAGGTTAAACTAGCAACATTATGTTACATTAGCTTGCTTTAGCAGCAGCTAACTAGCTAATTTAAATTAGCTTGGCAACTTCATTTTTCCTCACCAGGACTTCAAGATTTTCTTGTCTGTCTTAACTCACATTTATTTAAACTGTTTTTGTGGGGCCTAAATATTTGCCTTTAAGTGTTAACTCATATAACTTATTCCTAACAAATACACAGTTGCAAGATTTAACAAAAAAAACCCCATTTTAACACATTATCTATCATAGAGCATCAAATCTAATTATTCAGCCGAAAACTGGAAGACAAAGAAAAGATTTAAAGGCCAAGTGTGCCCTTTACTGCTTTAATAAGAGCCTTTATCGTGTTTTTTTCCATCTCTTTTTTGTGTGTTTCAAACACACACATATCTACAAACACACACACAACGTGGGATATGCCAAAAAATAAATAAAAAAGTAAAAAAATTCCTGTTTTCTGGTTGACTGAAGGTTCCACAGTCGCCTTGAAAGCTTCCTCTCTTCCCTGGGGCAATATGCACAACAAAAAAACCAACTGTATGTGTGTGTTGGTTAGTCGAGTGTTTGTGTGGATCAAAACAAGAGTACAAGGAGACGTCCATCTCGTGTTCAGAGCTCTGCAGCTCTACAGATATATGTAGATGAAGCCGGAGGGACTCGAACGCATCGTCAACAAAGACGAATGTCCAGGCAGAGCAAAGAAGGGTGGCGGCAGACAATAACAAGTTATTGTATTTCCACTGAAAGCAAAAAAATCAACTCGTTCACTTTAAAGAAAGCGTTTCGGAAGATAAACAGTCCTTCGCTTTGGATTTTTCTGACTCGAGGCTGTTTTCTCAAACTTTAAGTTTTGATGTAAAAGAAAGAAAAACTCTGATTGTACGTTAAAAGACAATCCATGCGTGGTTTTCTTAAATGATACTTTTGGACCAAGACGGTGCTAAAGTCAGATAATACAGTGGTACTTGTTAGAAAAATTAGACAATAGCTGGGTTTCCTGAAGAGATGTTACTGATCAACTGTCCAAAATATCTTAAGGCAGAAAAAGAAGACGGTCATGCATGTCAGAAAATGTATCGTGGATTAGCTGTAGTAATACTTCTCACTATTCACTACTTAAGAGGCGTCACTTGGACTAAAGGTAGTTCATCTTGGCAAGAAGAGAGCCTTGGTTGAATTGTTCAAAATCCCAGAAAGTTGTTTAAAATTGCAAAAAAATTGTCAGAAATTTGTCAGAAATTGTCCAAAATGACTCATGAATTGTTCCAAATTACATGAAAATTCTCCAGAGTTAGTCAAAAATTATTAAAAATGTTCATAATTACTCAAAGAATTGTTCCAAATTACATGAAAGTTGTCCTAAATTGCTCAAATATGTCCAAAATGACTTAGTGACATCTGGATGGATGTAAAACTCATCTAGTGTCAGCTTTTAACAGAACTCAGATGTGTTTTTCCTCCTAAATGTCATGGTTCTATCTGCTGGACTGATGAAGTTCTGAGGATCAGAAATGATGGAAAAAGTCCATTAAAAAGTGATAAATCTGGACTCACCTCTATGGACTTCAAGGACCTGGAATGTTTTAAGTGAAACTAAACTTAGAGACTGGAAGCAAGAAAGGAGAACGTCCACTGGAGAAAGTTCTAGAGTAGACCTACCGACAACTGGAGAAAGTTCTAGAGTAGACCTACCGACAACTGGAGAAAGTTCTAGAGTAGACCTACTGATACCTGGAGAAAGTTCTAGAGTAGACCTAACGACAGCTGTCTAGTTGTCGGTAGGTCTACTCTAGAACTTTCTCCAGGGGACGTTCTCCTCTATAGACTTCAAGGAGCTGGAACTCTGGAAAAATTCCCAGGATGAAGGTAGAACTCATTAAATCATTAAATAAACTATAGTTACTGAATTGTCCTTCGTGTCCTTTAGATGTTAGTTTGACGTCAGATCAGTTTTATTTGTAGAGCTCAGCTCCACATCATCACCCAAATCCAACGTTTTCAAGGAGACGAGAAAATCCTCCAGAAAACATCATCTGACAAGTCAATCATCTTCAGACTCATCAGGATAAACCCGACTCTGACTTATTTCAATAACCTGAGTCCAACATAATCACTCAAATAAAAGAAATTCAATAGAAGCCAGAGTTTACTGGAAGTTTCTGAGTAAACATCGAACCACTCCGGTCCAACAAACAAACTCATAATAAGTTCCTTAATTTGGTAATTTTCCAAACAACGTAATCAAACCACAGTCAGACGGCTGTTTATGTGTTCGTTCCTTTAAATGCAGGGAAGTCGGTAATTAGAGAAAAACTGTGTAAACATGTTCTTTCACTCAGCAGACACTCTCAACGTTCTGCTTCAATTTACACTAAAAGAAAAGCCTCCCGTTTTCATTTCAGACCTCTGCTGGTATCACAAAAAGCAGAAAGAAGCTGGTGAGAGGTGGCGAGGAGATGCAAATCTTCCTGTAATGGTGCTGTTTGTTTGTGGTAATTACGGTAATGGCACTAAATGACAGTGATTTACACAGGTTTAAATGCACATCACATTTTTATCCCGAGGTTTGGAGGAGCGACGGAGAAGAGAGGAGGAGGAAGAAAAACAAGAAATTGACCAGAGAAAGTGAAACCGCAAGAGAGAAAAAAGACAAAATGATAAGGAACAGAAGAACAGGAAGACAAGAATAAAGGAAGGAGAGAAGATTTCATTCACTTCATGTTCCTCTAACCCTGCTGCTTCATCTTTTCTTAAGCTCCTCCTAAAAATTCACGGCGTCAGTCGCTGGTTTGATTTTTCAGTTTTGACATCAGGAAAATCACGTCCCAGATGAATTTTTTTCGACAGTGTTTGATAGATTCCGTCTTGTTTTGTGAAATTACACACAATAACCAGTAAATTCACAGAAAAAAGTATTATTTTACATTTCAAGCACAAATCCTTCCTCCCCAAAAACGACCAAAATTGTAAATGTCAACGTCAAAAATCTATGTTTATCTGAAAACTAATTCATTCTTTGACAGTAAAATTACACTTTTAAAGAACTATTTAAATCAACAACATGAAACGAAAAGGAAAGAAAGAATGAAAGAAATAAAGAACAAAAACAAAAGAAAGAAAAAGAAAGAAAGAAAGAGTTGTCTAAAACCGTATGAAGTAATTACTGTACTATAAGAATGTAATCAAAAACCTGTATTCTTTTCGAAATTTTAATTCATTCTTTTAAGTTATTGAACATAAAATTGCACGATTTTTGCTGAATTTAAATCAGCAAAAAAAAAAAACAACCAAAAAACAAAAATATCCATCCATCCATCCATCGGATCGGAGACAAAGGAGCCCTGGAGGAGTCCAACACCCACTGGAAATGTGTCTGACTTTGTGCTGAGTATGAGGACACAGCTCTCACTTTGGTTGTACAGGGACTGAATGGCTGGTATCAGAGAGCCTGGTACCCCATACTCCCTCAGTACCCCATACTCCCTCAGTACCCCATACTCCCTCAGTACCCCATACTCCTCAGTACCCCATACTCCCTCAGTGCCCCATACTCCCTCAGTACCCCATACTCCCTCAGTACCCCCATACTCCCTCAGTACCCCATACTCCCTCAGTACCCCCATACTCCCTCAGTACCCCATACTCCCTCAGTACCCCATACTCCCTCAGTACCCCCATACTCCCTCAGTACCCCATACTCCCTCAGTACCCCATACTCCCTCAGTGCCCCATACTCCCTCAGTACCCCATACTCCCTCAGTACCCCCATACTCCCTCAGTGCCCCATACTCCCTCAGTACCCCATACTCCCTCAGTACCCCCATACTCCCTCAGTACCCCCATACTCCCTCAGTACCCCCATACTCCCTCAGTACCCCATACTCCCTCAGTACCCCATACTCCCTCGGTACCCCCATACTCCCTCAGTACCCCCCACAGAGCCCCTCAGGGGACACGGTCGTAGGCCTTCTCCAGATCCACAAAACACATGTAGACTGGCTGTTCGAACTCCCATGACCCCCTCAGCAGCTGATCCACCGTTCCACGACCGGGACAGAATCCGCATTGTTCCTCCTGAATCCGAGGTTCAACAATCGGTCGGAGCCTTCCTTCCACCACCCTAGAGTAAAGTTTCCCGTGGAGAGTGAGAAGTGTGATATCCCGGTAGTTGGAACACACTCTCCGGTCCCCCTTTTTGAAAATGCCCCGGTGGGCCCACCACTCACTGGGCAGGATATCCAGGCTGGGTGCTATGCGTACCAGGCAGTAGACAGCAGTGGACGTCTAGGTGCACCGCCCCCTGGTGGCGTAGACTGGCTCTGGGGGCGTGGATCATCACTTCATTTTTTTTAACTTACCCCCTTAAAAAAGGGGTGACAAGATATTTGCTTTTATTTGAAAGTTTAAAAAAAGTTTACTGAGGATTGAAAATCTTTTTTAAAAAAAAAAGTAAACTTTTTTTAGAAACAGATTTTTTGTTTTGTTAAATTACCATTAATCTCAATCTGTTAACAAAAACATATACCTCTATTTTTATGAACAGTAACTTTTTCAAAGATCAGATTACATCAACACTTTGACATTTTCACACAGAACCATTCAATTAGCACAACTAAACATGTAATAAACTTATTATTAAAGCAAACGTTACATTTCATCATGAGTTAAACCCGAATGAAACAACAAATTAATATCCTCTAACGTTGCAGCTGGATGGTGATCCACACATTTATTTATCTCTAAAAGACACTGAAGTCTCTCTGGGCTCAATGATCCTCCGTCTGGCAATAAAAAAGGAAAGACATGAAGCCCAGGACATCTCTCAGAGAAATCACAGAGATTAGTGAGTGACACCACCGGCAAACACTCGGCTACACGAGGCCAAAGTGAAAGAACGCCGTGACTCAGCTGAATGTAACGTCTAAATCTGCAGCATCAGGCTGACGGATGACGGAGAGGAGGAACTAAAATAAGAAAGAAATTCAACGTTCCACTACCGGTAAAGAAAATACGAGACGAGCAGTGATTGAAACGTATGTATTAAATAATAAAGACATGATGAACGCCTACGTGATTATCCTGAAGGGCTCCAAAAGCAAAAACAGTTCAGGAGGTTCAGAAAAGTTCAACCAATAAAACTTCCATTCGACTGAGTGATCTAAACTCAAGGTCCACTTGTCGTATTCTCCCAGATAAATGGTCGGAAACGGACAAAAATGATCTTTACTGTTGGATGTGAATGGCTCTTCTTCAGTAGATGACCTGTTTTTGGTCTGATTTTTGCTTTTCAGTCTGTCAGTACATACCTAAAAGCATCTTTTAAAAGGTAATAAATCTGGACTCACCTCTATGTACTTCATACAGAACTCAAATGTGTTGTTCGTCCATCAAAATTTGGTTAAAATGACTCAATATTTCCCCAATTTCCTTAAAAATAGTTCGAAACGACCTAAAAATTGCCTCAAATGACTCAAAAGTGACACAAAAGTTGTCTAGAATTGCAAGCAAGTTTTCCAAAATCATTCCAACTTTGATTATCTTCATAAAGAAAATAAGACTTTACTGCAATGAAAACAGACAAAATGTATTTTAGAGATTTTTCACTAAAATAAAACACTATGAGAACTGAAACGCTGCAAGAAATGAGCTACCCGGTGGCGTAAACCAACCATAAATACGTCCAATTATCATAAAATTTATGGATTTCAGCCACTTTAAACATCTTTATGCTCAACATAAAGCCTGCTGTCGCTCTAAGTTCCCCAGTAACGGAGGTATAGTCGTGTACTATTTCATTCTACATCATCACACCGAGGCCTGAATCCACACAGATGATGGATGAGCTCGAAAGAGGGATCAATTGAAACGTACAAAGAGGATGGTGGTACAAAGACTACAAGCATCACTCGGACTACAGTTCAGGTTAAAGCAGAGAGCACTGTGGGAGTTTAGCTAGCAACAGGGCACCATGACAAATACTAATGTGGAGGTTAATGACTGACAAATTACTGCTTTTTGACACATTTTGTGTCTCGTTTGCATCATTTTGTTTTGTTTGCATTGTTTTGTGTCTTGATTTTGTCATTTTGTATCTTGTTTGTGTTTTGTTTTTTCTTTTGTTTCTTGCTTGTCATTTTGTTCCATTTTTTTGCATCTCGTTTGCATCATTTTGTGTCTTGTTTGCATTGATTTGCATCTTGTTTGTGTCATTTTGTGTGCCGTTTTTTCTTTTATATTTTGCTTGTGTTGTTTAGGGTTAGACAGGATACAACTGGTTTTTAGGCATGTTTCACAAAAATAAAACACTATGAGAACTGAAACGCTGCAAGAAATGAGCTAAACAGTGACATAAACCTCTGTAGAACCATGAATACTTTAGAGTTATTGTGAAATTTATGGATTTCAGCCACTTTAAACATCTTTACGCTCAACATAAAGCCTGCGGTCGGTATAAGTTCCCCAGTAACGGAGGTATAGTCATGTATTATTTCATTCTATATCCTCACACTGAGGCCTGAATCCACACAGATGATGGATGAGCTCCACGGAGGTATCGGAGTGCTTTTCCCCCCCCGACAGCTTGATTGAAACGTATGAAGAGGACGGCGACACAAAGGCGGCCTGCAGCGTTCCTCCTCGAATCCCCTCCTCTGCCCACTTATCTCTCAGCTCACTCTGGAATGAAGTTCCGTCTGGAGGGACTCTGCGACACGAGGCTCCGCATTGTCTTCCCAGACTCGGTCTAATAAAGGAAAATGAGCCCGGGGACTTTGGGAAAAGGTGTCTAATAAAAAATCAACACTGCACTAATGCAATTACAATTGCACGGAGGCCATGGAACAGATGGATGACTGGGGCCGCGACGTTGTAACTCGGTCGGATAAAACTTGCACGGCTCGGGTCAGAAATGCGAGAACACACACAGAGAAATACATCTGAAGGCGGAGAACACGACGGAACAATCTCATCCCCGTCGCCTCGTAAGACGCCTTCAGTCGCCTGTCAAATATTAGTTTGCTGAGACGAACAAACACAACGGTATCAGCTGAGGAGCTTGTTCACCAACCTCCTGTGACATGGATATGAATCCGGCATCATCTGTCCAATTACTGCTGTAATTTACTCGCCCCTCAAGCTAGCGGCTGTAATTGTACTGTACAACACAACAACCCCTAAAGCAAAACCATAAACACATTTCAGATAAACAAAGCCTGTCTTCTTCCCCTCCTGAAGGTTCACAAAGCTGCAACTCAATCATTCAATATGTTTTTTTTATGTACTTCCTGGACAGCTGAGTGATTCCGACACAAATGTGACATGATAATTGTTCATTTCAGGAAATGTGACTCTGTGTGTGAAACCCATCGTAGCTCATATTACAGCCGTTTGTGTTAAGTTTTAATACCACACATTAAATGCACACTTGGAAACAATGTGGCGACACCACATTAGAAACCAGTTTTTTACGGCTGTGTTTTCTGACGCTACCAGCGAATATGAGCAGATAAAAACATGCTGTTTTATTTGATGTAGCCAATTAAAGTCCCAGTGTTAGTGCGCGGAGGAATAACAATTCCCCGGTGGTTTGGGATTTACTGGCGTTCTATCTGCTGCAACAGCAAAAACCACACCCACTGTTTTTAAACCCACTTCTCATTAGAGCTGCTGAAAAGTTACTGTTTCAAATCTCAAGTATTTCTCTATAACATTAAGTATTCATGAGTAAGATCCAGGGGGAAGGAAGTGGTTGACCAGGCAAAAACACAGTTCTGTTGGTTGCAAAGAACCCCAAGGGAGGACGAGGTAAACATGGATCAGGAAGAATAAAAATAAGGTGTGGAAGACGTATGGTCCAGAAAAAAGGCCGCATGAATCAGGAGTAAGCTACCAACTAGGGATGGTAATGACTTAACCGATTAAAAATACATGAAACAATGTAACAAAATATACTGCAGATTAGCTGCAGTACCTGGTTGTTCCACTAGCTGGAGCCTCTTACTGTTTCATAAGATGGAGTTACAGGTGTGATTGTTGCACCTCCCTGCTGTCTTAAAGGCTAACTGTTGCCATTGTTTTGATGATTTTTCTGCAGCATCAAGTTGTAGAAAGTTATCTGGCAGCTGTCCGGTTTAGGTAGCTACCTGAGGCTCATACTAATGCTAAGCTAGGATATTTAAAAGCTAACATAGTCTGTTTGGAGTGACGCTGTTAACTCACTTTTTAATGAGATGGAAGACAGGTGTCCATTAGAGATGTGACCGACTAACTGTTAACTGATTCATCCAGATCTAAAATATGTTAGCTGGTAAGGCAGAAGAAGAAAGTCGTGCATGTCAGAAAATGAATTGTAGATTAGCTGCAGCCCACCAAGTGGCGAGTTTTAACGCAAGAACCTGACGGACCTTCAATCCAGTAGATGCATCAGACCATCATGGCGACTCGGTCGCAAACTTTCTCTTTTATTATGAAACCATTTGAGACGAGGAATAAGCTGTTGAATCTGTCCTCGTTTTAGTTCAACAACAGCTGGTTCAGACGTTTAACGAAAGCTTCGCGATGCGTTGGATGTCTGCTCCCCGCACCAAATTTGCATAAATGAAACTACTTTATGCAAATGATGCACCGTAATGCAGCGCAGTGGTTCACATAGACAATGAATGGGATGCGGGAAATTGATGGATCCTGTGGACACGTAGCTAACGTTAGCTCAGGTGCTAGCAGCAACATGTTTTGCATTGAGGTGATCAGAAAACTCTTTGTTACACAATTTGCACACAACCAGGCTTGTATCCAAGCTGCCATCAGGAAGATTTTAAAAGAAAACTTCCTGCCCAACAAGCTCAATGTGGTCTGGTCTTCCTTCACTGTTTAACAAACTTTGGTGTGCGCTGACGTCACTCAGTGCGTCCTGTTCATCTTCTTCACGGCTGGAAAACAGACTTTAGGTTCATTACCGCCAACTACTGGGCTGGAGTGTTCATCCATATTACCGGTGTGCCACAAATTAGGGACTGAGAACTGAGAACGCATTATTTTTTCCATAATTAATTAATTGAAATTGGCGCATTAAAGTCCCAGCCCTGGATTAAACATGATATTACGTGTACGTGTGTGCTATATGTGATGATCGCTGTGCTTCCTGCTGCTGCAGCTCAGCGTTCTCTGACAGCACTGCAGCCCTAACACTGTTCACACCTCTTCTGCTGCTCTCCAGCTGTGTGTGCTTCGGTGCCAGGATGATGATGATGATGTTAGTGTGTATCTGTGTGTGCAGTTCATATAACCGGAGGGTCTGGTAATCCATCACCCCGGTGTCGGCTGTAATATGTGACACATTCACCTGAGGAAACGGTGTCACATTAGTCAGCACGGATCATTGTCGAGCTCCATCTTGGCAAACCTCTCAGCAAACACACCTTTTTAAAAACTTTTCAGCCTTTTGCTCAAAAACTACATTCAGAAAACCTCTTCTGGTGAAAACGATCGTCTCCAAACTGCTCCGAATCAATCAGCGTTTGCAGATCAGACAGTCAGAAATGAAAATAAAAATACCACCAAACACTCATTACATTGCATCCAAACAGAAAACACAGTTCTCGGGACACGGAGCTTCACAAAGTAAAGCTGTTACATTTGTTATAAAACAGTAAACTGCATTTTGCCTTTTTAATAAAAAGCTTAAGTCTACTACACAGAGTATAATTGGTGTTGAAAAACTTTTGCTCCAAGTTTGCATTGAGGAAAATTACTCTAAAACCAGCCAAATTCTAATAGTAGTGTTCTATTTTTCAAACATGACATTTGCTGCAAACACTGTCCTTGTAAACTCCAGCCTCTCTTTAATAAATATGCCCTGGACTGAAGTGAATAACCACCACACAAGTCTTTGTCATGGTGCCCACTGCACCGTGATAAATTACTGTAAAAATACAGCCAAACTCTAACAATGGTATTGTTTTTTTTTTTGACAAAATATGATTTATAACTGTCAAATTCAAGCATTATGAAGGTTTAGGTAGTAAAGGGACACCATGACAAAGACTAATGTGAGACTTAATGATCTCCAACCAGCGCAACTTTGGTCACTTTTTCTGTTAATCCATAATAAAGTCATAAAATAACCAAACTTCATGAATGTTTTTTGCGAAAAAGAAGTATCTGTTCCAATCAGTCTATCAGAGAAAAATCAGAGTTGTAGAAATAACTGGAAACTCAACAGAGCCATGACATTATGTTCTTTACAAGTGTATGTAAACTTTTGACCACAACTGTAAATGTGCTACACGTTCAACACCTTCTTCCAAAAATTACGTTCATTACAACAAAACTGAGCTCCTGTTTACATTTTTATCATCATGAATCATTGTTGATGTAAAACTTAAATATGTCAGATATTTTAGGGATATTTAAGAATAAAAGTCCAGCTTTAAATTCATATAAATCATAATATTTTGGCACTAAGACTTTATTTTTTCTGCAAACATTCCAAATATCTGCTATTGGTATCAGCCCCTCAAAGCCCACATTGCTCAGCCTCTAATCACAGCATCTCTGAAGTGTTTTACTGAGTGAAAATGTGTTTTGCAAAAAGAGTAAATGAGATCTGCAAATTGTGTCTAACAAGCTGAAAACCATTTAAGGTTTTTGCCAACAGACTGAATAAAGGGGTTCAGGCCACTGAGCATTTGTTTCACAGAGCAATTCATAAAACTCGGTAATAGCAGCCGAAGAATGAGGCGGAGATGTGGAGATTTTACACTGTACCAGCAGGAATATGAAACACGAGCAAGAACACACCCACGGATCACCTCGTTCAAAAGTGCTGCTGGAAACTGGCTGATTTGTTTATGTGTTTACCAGCCATTAAACTCTGAGGTAGTTTTGGGGAAATGGATGACTCCAGTAAAAGAGCACAGAAGTCATTTTCATCAGTAGTGTAAGAGGAGAGAGAAAAAAAACTATAAAAACATGTTGTGACAGACGAGAAAACACACTTTCAAGCCGAGATAAGAAATCAGACGTTGTCATTACAATGAAAATAAATCCGCCAGCATGAAAGCGCTTTTTGAAGCCGAGGTCTCGCTGCAGAGAGCCTTTTTGAATTTGCATTTGAAGTGGATCTGGGAACGGAGACAACGTTTTTAAAAAGACTGCAGCCGCTCATCCAAGATGCTCAGAGGTTTGAATCTGAGACGTCACTATCATCGCCAGAGATGGAGAGCTGAGATGAGGTTTCTTCACCTCTCCGTCCAGCTTTGTCCTCCTCGGAGTAAATCTGAGCCTCATTTTTCTCCACACCGCTGCAATCACTCAGGTCAAGTAACCTGAACCGATTTGCTCTGTAATTCAGGCGTTCTGGGGGAAGAAAGGTTCTGACATTTTTACAAGGTTATGACTGTAGCCTTTTCCAAAGCGGGCTGCAGATAATTGATCAGAAGTGCCGACTTGATCCTTCCCTCAGCTGTAATTTGGGAATGAGGCAAAGGTCTTAATGTGCTCAGCTGAGAACTGCTTCTTTGCTTCTGGCAGCCGAGGTGATGATTTTCAAATTGCCTTTGGCGGTTTCATTCTGTGTTGTATTGTAGCCGACAGACTGACCTAAAAAAAACCTCAGAGACAGCGGCCTGATGGATTCATGTTAAAGGATCTCAGTCAGTCTTCTCGCTCTGCGTCACTGTGTGAGTCTCAGTATTTAACACTTCGTCTCTGCACAGCTGTGATTGATGTGATGACAATCGAGTGTAATTGGCTGCAGTGTTCTCAGATAGCAGCACAGCTGCGAGGTGTTGGCCTCATGTAGCCTCATTATTTTAAGACTATACCATCTCACAGTATCCATTTAATGAGAACAATGCAGCAGAACATAATTCATAATAATTTGCACCACCAGCTGGAGTTTTTTACAGTTTAATACTGTAATGATGGGAGGAAACGGTCACTGACAACAGGCAGTTCAAGTGGGCAAGCAGAAAGAACTGTGGGGTTTTAGCTAGCAAGGGGCACCATGGCAAAGACTTCTGTGAATGTTAATGACGTCCGCCCAGAACTCCTCCATTTAAAAGAAGCTGTAGTGTACCTGGACAGCTACCTAGTAAAGGGGCACCACGACAAAGACTTTTGTGAGAGCTAATGATGTCCACCCAGAAGTCTTCCATTTAAAAGAAACTGAAGTGTACATGGACAGCTAACTAGTAAAGAGACACCATGACGCCCACTCAGAACTCTTCCTTTTAAAAAGAGTGGAAGCGTACTTGGAAAGTTAGCTAGTAGAGGGGCACCATGGCAAAAATTTCTGTGAATATTAATGACTTCTACCCAGAACTCTTCCATTTAAAGTTGCTGAAATATACTTGGACAATTAGCTAGCAAAGAGGCCCCATGACAAATATTTCTGTAAATGTGAATGACTTCGGCCCAGAACTCTTCTATTTACAAGGAGCTGAACTGTACTTGGATAGTTAGCTAGTAAAGCGAGGCCATTACAAAGGTTTCTGTGAATGTTAATGACTTCCGCCCAGAACTCTATTTAAAAGGAGCTGAAGTGTACTTGGATGGGTAGCTAGTAAAGAGGCACCATGACAAAGATTTCTGGGAATTAAAACGACTTCTGCCCAGAACTTAATCATTTAAAAGCAGCTGAACTGTACTTGGACAGTTAGCTAGTAACGAGCCATCATGACAAAGACTTCTGGGAACATGAATAACTTCTGCCCAGAACTCCTCCATTTAAATGAAGCTGAAATGTACCTGGACAGTTAGCTAGTGAAGGGGCACCATGACAAAGACTTCTGAGGTGGTCAATCACCTCTGACCCAAACTCGTGTTTGAGACAAGCTTCCGTGATTTGTATTTATGAAAGGTGACAACTAATTTAATAATGTAAAGAAAACACAAAATTCAGGAACCGGATGTGAGTTCAAAATGTGACGAGGTAGCCTAACTTCCTGCACATAAAGGACACTTGTTTGACTTGCTAATGGAAAAAAAAACAACTTCCCATGTTGGAAGTATTGCAAGCAAGTAAACATCATATTGCTGTTTTTGTTCTCTATATTTAGAGGGATGAGTCAAGTCCACACCTCTTCTGACCATGGTTACAAAGCCGGACTTATATTCTCTACATGGTAATATATTTTTAATTTGGCATCTCTTCTGTGTTTTGTTCTGTTTCTTTTGTAAAATATCACATAAAAAAGAGCAAATTTGTAATTTATGGAAATCCCAGTGTGTTATTCTGCTGGCAGCCTTTAGAGGAGAGGTTAGTTGATTTTATTCTGACTCCACACCTCCAGATGTACTTTGATTTTCAAACTCTCCAGCCTCAAACCAAAGCTGACTCAAGCAACTCACTTAGGTTAATTCATCCGACTTCACAGAAATCCCTCTGAAACCTACAAAAAGATGCCACACAGCCGGTTTTACATATGCAGAAATGCTACCTACAGGCTGTAAACAGACTGATGGTTTATCAATACGACGGACAACGAGCTAACAGAGGCGCTAGCAGGTCACCATGCTGCATCATCCAAACTCCACATTAATCAGAGAAAAAGCAGCCTGGAATAAAGTGTTGGCTGTGGACGCTAATGATAATGACACACTTTATGTGCAGATAATCAGAGCTGTAGATTTCCTCTGAGGCTACATTCAGTAGACGAAGCATCTGCAAGTCGTGTCCTGCCGATCAAACCGATCTGAGGTATCTAATCAGGGGCTGATTTACAGCCGAGGACGGCAGGTTACTGCTGCTGATCAATGCAAGAGCAGCTTAAAACCCAAATCAGGTTGCACCGGGCGAAGCTCAATGATTGGAAAAACTTTTAAAGGAAAAGAAATTAAAGACGCTGAACTCTGAAACCTGCCAGTACTGTTGAAAGACACATTCTCTTTGGAAAATTGCCGAAATTACACCATTTATCATAATGAGGAATTGCGAAAACAGAAAAAAATATCAGATTTTCAACAGTTCCTGAAAGTACCATGTGTGGCATCAGGAGAAAAATTACCAAAAACTAGCTTTGAATTGTGAAATGACATTAAAATTACTTCATTCTGATGAATGAAAATGCCCAAAACAAACAGTTTCGATGTAAAAGGCCAAAAATAATCTGCACTGGCTGACTGAGCTGTGAGTTTTTAGGTTGAACTGCAGGCAGTGTTTCCACAGAGAGACTGTGAAGAAAATCAGAGCTACTGGATCAATAAAACAAATGCAGCATGGCTCAGAAACAGTGAACAGAGGAGCAAATTGTTGGAGATACATCCAGCATGGTGAAACATCTTTCTACAGATGATGAACAGAGAGGAAAAGTCTGGAGAGGAAACAAGGAAATATCCAAATTGAAAATGACTTGAAATTCATCCAAAGTGACTCAAATTTGGTTCAAAGTGACTTAAACTTGTTTAAATGTTGGAGAAAAATGTCCAAAAAGAGCTCAAAACGGTCTAGAATGAGTTCAGACTTTTCCCAAAATTGTCCAAAATTAGTGAAAAAATGTCCAAAATGACTTCAAATTGTCTGAAAGACTAAAAATGAAAATAGAAAATTACTCAAATTTTGTCCAAATTCAGAGCTACTGGATGAACAAAATAAACGCAGCATGGCTCAGAAACAGTGAACAGAGGAGCAAGTTGTTGGAGATACATTCAGCATAGTAGAATAATAAACCTGAAGTCATTGTATGTTAAAAAGGCTTAAAGGAACAGTTCAGTGTTTGTTATTTCTAGATTTAGTCTCCAGTTCACTGAAATGAACACATTAATTTACAGAGAAGTAATTCAAATGCATCTGTACAAAGATGTTTCACCATGCAGAGTAGAGAGGAAACTCTGGAAACACGCAAATAGTTCAATATCTAATATCTAAACACAAAATGACAAGTGTCGAAGCTGTAAAAATTTTAATTTCTATTCTATGTGGAGACATAAATTGTCACAAAAACAGTCACAAAAATGGCAAAAACATGATAGAAAAACCACAAAAATGCAACCCAAAATGACAAAATCGAGACACAAAATGACAAAATCGAGACACAAAATGATCACAAAAGGAAAAAACTGAAAAAATGCAACAATACCACAACAAACGCACAACAAATGGCTCAGAAATAGTGAACAGGGGAGCATGTGAGATAATCTGCTATAAAATACACTTTTTACACATTTTTGCATGTTTTTGAAAACTTTTTTAACATGCTAAAATGGTGTTTTTATGACATACAAAGACAGAAATATACATATATGAAGACATAGATTATGAAAAAAATATATGTTTCAGCCTTTCCAACATGAAACTGCAACGAACTGATGACAAACTCAAAAACACGGATTCAGACTTTTGGGTTTTCGCGTGTCACAAACCCGAAGAAGCAATCAGCTTATTATTCCGCCAAAAAAAATTCCAAAACTACATGAAAAAAGAGGAACCTATGTCACCGCTGTGTTTGAAATCATGATGGTGCCGCCACCGTTTTTAAATCATGATGCTGCCACCACCGTTTTTAAATCATGATGCTGCCACTACCATGCTTTATATCATGATACTGCCGCCACCATGCTTTATATCATGATACTGCCGCCACCATGCTTTATACCATGATGCTGCCACCACCATGCTTTATACCATGATGCTGCCACCACCATGCTTTATATCATGATGCTGCCACTACCATGCTTTATACCATGATGCTGCCACTACCATGCTTTATACTGAGCTGCCCCATGCTTTATATCATGATGCTGCCACCACCATGCTTTATACCATGATGCTGCCACTACCATGCTTTATACCATGATGCTGCCACCACCATGCTTTATATCATGATGCTGCCACCACCATGCTTTATACCATGATGCTGCCACCACCATGCTTTATACCATGATGCTGCCGCCACCATGCTTTATATCATGATGCTGCCACTACCATGCTTTATATCATGATGCTGCCACCACCGTTTTTAAATCATGATGCTGCCACCACCGTGCTTCAAATCATGATGCTGCCACCACCATGCTTTATATCATGATGCTGCCACCACCGTGCTTCAAATCATGATGCTGCCACTACCGTGCAACGAACTGATGACAATCTCAAAAACACGGATTCAGAGTTTTTTGGTTTCGCGTCACAAACCTGAAGAACCAATCAGATCATTATTATTCAGAAGGATTTTAAAGATGTTTGGCTGAATTATTATAACAAACTGAGTGGTTTTAGAGATTTGTAGGT
Organism: Amphiprion clarkii; assembly: GCA_027123335.1. Taxonomy (NCBI): domain Eukaryota; kingdom Metazoa; phylum Chordata; class Actinopteri; family Pomacentridae; genus Amphiprion; species Amphiprion clarkii. The sequence goes on along the minus strand of CM049570.1, from coordinate 37,799,191 downwards.
GAGCTGGTGGGTAGTTTATATGAATTTTTAAGGGTTTATTTGACTACTTTAACACTGTTGAGTTTACAAAGCTGGAAAAAAGAAAACAGCAGCGAAGAAAAACCAAATGGCACAAATGTGGATGGAGGAAGGAGTTCAGAGTTTCTGCTGAGAGAAAAGGCAGCAGAGGAGGTCGGGGAGGGCGTGAAAGTCCAGTAATTGCTTCGACCTTGAGCCGAGCCGAGGTGTAACTCAGTGAAAGCGAGTGATGAAGTCCGTGCCCTCGGTCCTGTCGCAGGAATAAAGCCACCACTTGCAGAGACTTTTTTTTGTTTATGACAAAGAAAAGAAATGGCGGGCAGGTTTCAGAGCCGCCCAGGGAAAGCCTTAAATGGAAAAGGTGGACCGGAGGCCAGAAAGGAGCCGGACAGCAGCAGAGCGACAGTGGGAAGATGGATTCTGACTGTGCCACCCATCAGATGGATGTTTATGAGCGTTGATGGACTGCAGAGCTGAGAGTTTTCCAGCGTAGAATACATTAACAGGTTCTTTCCCGCTCATTAAACTTTCATAAGGGCTCATAGCAGCTACAGGAAAATATGTCATGTTCTGAAAACGGCTCGCGAAATGTAACCCGGCCGGATGAAAAATGCACTTCTTTGTGCCTCGCTGTATTTTTTTTCCTTCTTCATGCTGTTTTGAGCACAACAGACATGTCTGAAGTTAAAATTTATTTGCTTTGTTGTGCATCTTCCACATTTACTGACCCAAAAACATAAACCTCTGTGGGTATTGATTTGGAAATTTGACCCAAATTCATATTATTCAGATCAAAAAACATCTTGAACGACTTTCCTCCTGCAAAAACATCTGCATTGTTGATTTTTTAAAAGTTTTTAAGACAGATTTTTCACAACTATGCTTATACAGGAAGAAACTATGTCACTGTTGTGCTTTACATAATGATGCTGCCACCACCATGTTGACTGCAACTAAAAAGGAAAAAAAATGCCAAAACTACATACAAAAGAGGAAACTATGTCATCACCATGCTTCACGTCATGATGCTGCCACCAAAACATTTGCAATTTTGGTTTTCAAAGCATTTTTAATGCAGATTTTTTTGCAACTACGCTCTTTTCCTTTAGCTTCGTTGGCTACATTGCAGCTTACTATAACATTAGCATCAGTGTAATAGTGTGAATACTGCAAGGATTGTGTACTGTAGCACCCTCATGAATCTATTTGTGTATTCTCGTGGACGTGCACGGGATAAAACTGCTCCGTAGCTCTGCTAGACATCAAGAACTCTGACGCAATATACATCCATCAGCCACAACAATAAAACCGCCGGCAGGTGCGGTGAATAATGTTGATTACCTCGTTAAAGTGTAAAGTTCTGCTGAGAAACGTTGGATCTTGGCAATCATGGGGCTGTTACTTTGGTGTGTACCATCTACCTACATATTGGAAATGGTACGTTCCAATAACACCAATGTTATCTAGCAGGACAATGATGCCTTTAATGGTGTAAAGAAACTGCTCAGGAACACCTTCGTACCAACATTCTGCTCTGTGTACATGATTTAAATCAAAACACTGCTTTTAAGGCAGCTAAAATGCAAAAAAGCACAATTTTTTAATAGAACTCTACAAAATCACAGAAAAAAGTATAAATTTACACATCGATTTTGAAAAAACCCCAAAATGGCAAAACTATATTAAAAAAATGAGGAAACTATGTCACCACCATGCTTCACATCATGATGCTGCCACCACCATGCTTCGTATCATGATGCTGCCACCACCGTGCTTCACATCATGATGCTGCCACCACCATGCTTCACATCATGATGCTGCCACCACCGTGCTTCACATCATGATGCTGCCACCACCATGCTACACATCATGATGCTGCCACCACCATGCTTCGTATCATGATGCTGCCACCACCGTGCTTCACCTCATGATGCTGCCACCACCATGCTTCACATCATGATGCTGCCACCACCATGCTTCACATCATGATGCTGCCACCACCATGTTTCACATCATGATGCTGCCACCACCGTGCTTCACATTCTACGTTAGTGTACCGCAATGCATCACATTTTATAGCCTCTTCACAGATTCCATAGAAGTACTAATCTGCAAAGTAAACGGTAACTCTGCATGTCAGATAAATGTGCTTTGCCTTGAAATGTGGATCTAATATTAAAACACACAAAACGGTGCGATTATTTATGAGCACTCAGACGAATCTTCCAGGTTGTTAAGAACTGCACTGACCCCTGCTGAAAGCACTCCCACCTACGCACCTCTAAAAGCAAAAAAAAAAAAAACAACAACCCCTGATTAAATTGATGGAAATAGAATTACGCTGCACTCTGAAGGAGCTGCAGCTTCTCCTCGAGTCCTTTCGGTCTCGTCCCCGACACGCCTCCCTCAGGAACCCCAGGTAATTATCTTGTCACGGGGCCAGATCGGCGTGTTGAACACAACTGATTACACCGAGTCGCTGATTGGCGCAAAATATAAGTGGCTCCAGCGTCGCTAATGAAGAGAGATGTGAACCGGTGTCAAGCTGCCGTCACGCAGTAAAATGCGAAACCCACATGTCAGCGCCGACAACGAGGTTCAGACGGAGGCCCTGATTATGGTTTATCATCCAATATCCGGCTGATAAGTGTTAAACGACACCGCAGTGAAGACAATAATGCCGACAGGAGGAATCTGAGGACAGAGGGAAGGGAAAGAAATCACACTAAGGACGAAGGGCAACAAGAAAATTTGTGTTTGAAAGGAGAGAAAAAGAAACTTAATTCTGTTCTCAAATTAAATCAGCTAAACTCCACCCAGACTAAATACCTGAGGTTCTGAGCTTTTATCACTTTTTAAAATTTAATCGTTGTCATCATAATATGGCTTTTAATGGACAAGACTTTGCAAAAACACTATTTCATGTCAACGTCAAAATAGAATTAACAAACTAATTTCAGATATTTAACAGAAAATAAGCGATTGGATAAATATTCACCCCCTCCAGGTCAGTGTTTAGTAGGGCCTGATGCCTAGAAGCATCCCTACTCATGATGCTGCCACCTGCATGCTTCACATCATGATGCTGCCACCTCCATGCTTCACATCATGATGCTGCCACCACCATGCTTCACATCATGATGCTGCCACCACCATGCTTCATATAATGATGCTGCCACCACCATGCTTCACATCATGATGCTGCCACCACCATGCTTCACATCATGATGCTGCCACCACCGTGCTTCACATCATGATGCTGCCACCACCGTGCTTCACATCATGATGCTGCCTCCACCGTGCTTCACATCATGATGCTGCCACCACCATGCTTCATATAATGATGCTGCCACCACCGTGCTTCACATCATGATGCTGCCACCACCATGCTTCACATCATGATGCTGCCACCTCCATGCTTCATATCATGATGCTGCCACCACCGTGCTTCACATCATGATGCCGCCACCATGCTTCACATTAATTTCAATTCACAAATTTTACTATTTTTAATTATTACTTTGTAGAAATATGTTCACTTTTACATTATTGAGTCTTTTTGGTAAATTTGTGTTCTTAAACCCAAATTAAACTGACGGTGATTTAATGTTGGAAAGCAATAAAAGGAGAAAACTTCCAAAGGGGGTGAATATTGTTATACTGCAGGGGGAACATATGTATTTAAGTTAAACAAACCTAACATAACCGACATTGTGCTACTAAATGCTACCAGTGGTGTACATTTAATAAAATATTCTTTCAGTACAGATTTGAGGAACTTTTACTTTACTTGTGCCTTTCCTTTTCATGCCACTTTCTATTTATTTTAGTCCATCTTAGAGTGACGTACTGTACTTTTTAGTTTCATTACAAGGAGCTTATAAAACACTTGTTTTCTCGTTAATCAAGTCACCCAACAGAGAACAATTACTGCAATTAGTTGGGTAATTAATTAGTTGATTTAAAGAAAATTGGACCACATGTGACGGCATTTTTCTTCATTTTCAGATTTTCTTAACAAACCAATCAAGTGATTAATGGAGAAAATAAACAGCAGATTATTCCACAATAATTTAAAATGAACTCCACATGAACCCGATGCAACATTAAATCCTGCTTTTGCATTAATGCGTGAGTCATAGCAGTCTAATTATAGAATATATATCAGTCACAGTGGGCGGTTTAGCGAGAATACAGAGTTTTGCTAATTATTATTTTCACTTTAGGAGTTTTACTCGTACCAGAGTTTGATTTCAGTACGTTGAGGATGTAAATTCACCGAATATTAACACAGGAATGTATAATATTTCCATCTTTAGCCTGATTTGCTATGCAGCGGGGGGAGTTAAACATGTTCATGAGAAAGGAGACGGGATATAATAAAACTAATCAGGAATGCAGAAAACCCACAGGAGACCACCAACGAGGAGGAAGAAAACATGAAGCTAAAATCCTTCCAGAGGACAGAAAGGTGGAGCTGCTAATCTGCAGCGTTTTCACAGTTCATCGATGGTCAAATTATATTTCACATTTAATCCAGTCTCATTAATATTCATGACTCTCTTTAGTTACATATAAGCTTTAAATTAACCACATTTCACTCACTTCACCTCCCCTCAGCAGCCCGCTTTGTTATTTACAGTTCAACCCTAAATTATTCATTCCGATGCCAAAGTTTTATTTATAGCGACTTCTTATTTGAGCAGAAGGTTGGAAATAACATAAAGAAGCAACCGAGGACTGGAAGACATTAAGTTAGAGGTGTTAATGATGAATCTGAACTATTTCTATGCTTTTTAAAAAACCTTTATTCTGAAAATGGCATGTCAAAATGTATTTGTGCCCCAAAAAACTGTCAAAAACTTTCAGACAATGCTGCTTACATACCATTTTTACATCAACAATCTGTGTTTTTACAAATGCCAATTCATTCTTTTACCACATTTGACCATAAAGTTAGGAAGAAAAGTTATTTTTTACAAATATCTGATGTTATTTGAAAGAAAAATTGTGTTAAACACTGCAAAATGGTAAATTTCTTATCGTTTGCTAGAAGTGGTAACTTACAGATTGTCCCTGTTCTGGTAAATATACATAATAACTAGAAAAATCACAGATAAATATAATTATTTAGGGTTAGTGTTAGGCTGTTTGCTATAGAAACAGAAGTAAACTGCAAATAATGTCCACAACAAATGGTGATTGGTTTTTTTTTTACAATGTTTAGAATTCCACATTTTTTTAATGGATTCAGATTAGCAAAAATAAATGAATAAATAAAAAACAACTATTTCTTCGAGATATTTACAATTAATTGACAGAAAAATAATGTATATTCAAGACTGAAATATGGTAAATATTTTTTTGCAAACTGTTATAGACTTTCCTTGTTTTCTTACATTACAGAAAATATCTGGTAAAATCAAAAGAAAAAAACTGTAATAAAAAACTTATAAATCATGAAAAATCTGACCAATCTGAAATAGCAATTTATTCTTTTACAAATGTAAAATTACAGTTTCTTGTATTTAAACTGGCTAAAAATATCATTATCCTCAAGATATTTACTGTTTTAACCATTTTAACAGTTTTTGAATGTTTTTTGTGGCCAGATTTTCACATTTTCTGTTTTGTTGTTGTTTTTATAGTGTAAGTGAAAACACAAAATCACAGAAGAATTTACATGTTTGCTATAAAACCAGGACTAAACTGCAAATAATGTCCATAACATTGGATATTTTACAATGTTGGGAATTCCGGAATACCAATTTTTTAATGTAAAATGAAAATAATGCATAAATATGGATGTTAACTGTAAAATAAAACAGATTAAGAAAAAAGGTCAGAGCATTAAAAATCTTTCATGGTTGACAATAAAATTGTATTTTTTTTGCATTTAAATTGGCTAAAAATATAATTATTCTAAAGATATTTGTTGTTATTTTGCAGTACTTTAACATTTTCACAATTTTTTTTTACAGTTTTTTGTTTTTCGTTATTGTTTTTACTGTGTAAGTGAGGTTGCACACAAAAGCAGTCTTTTGTCCATATCCAATGACAGAACGAGGAGAGGAAGTCGAAATAACGAACAGAAGCAACAGAAACCGCAGGAATGAAGGCGCTGGTAATAAATGAGGAATAAAGGAGCAGATGGATTAACTTCAGAGGAAAGTGAAGAGAATAACCCAGAAGAGGAGGTGTGTAGATGACAAACAGCGCTCTGTTTTCCATATGTCATGCCACTGATGTGTTGGGGATTAAAGCTTCGGTCCACATGAAAGCAGCCGCCTCATTAGAAAACTCCCAACATATTGCTACCTGGTAGGCGTGTGAAGCTAACAAGCTCCTCTACATCCCCCTCTTTGCTGCCAGTCATCTGAGCATCTCTGTTCCCGGCAAACTGCGAGGAAACTGATCGGAAAAACCGCCCAAACACACCCCTTTTTATCAAAACTTAATCTCCCCTCTCAGCACTAATGAGATACAATGGAAAAGAATAATTAGGACGAAAATCTACAGCGGGAAGCGCATTAATAGCTTCAGAAAAAAAAAAAAAAAAAACTCTTTTCATTATTTCGAAGACAGACTCGGATGTGGCCCGGGGGGAGCAGCTTGGGAGATAATTGGGGATTCATGATGTGATTGTGATTATTGATGAGGGAGGGGAAGGAGGACGGTTGGATGCCGTTAATCCTGACCCGCCTCCGACAGAGTTGCCGCCGCCGACACAAACAACAGGTGTGGACTCACATCTCAGCGTTCGCCCGTGACTTTTAATGAATACAAATCCTCAATTAGGACCGGAATGGAGGCGCGAAAACACACAAACACAGATGCAAATATCTAAAGTGGCAGCTGGAGAAACGCAACGGAGCTCCCTGTGGAGTAGAAACAAAGGATTAACACCGGGGGAGGGAAGGTACGCAATCATTTCACTGCTGCAGCCCGTCAGATCAATACTGACGACGGTAAAATCAGGATCATAACTCTGGGAGTGGAGGGAACCCAATGAAACCAAAGCTTACTTTGGCCTTAAAAACTGGAGTCGACTAAACAACTTCACTGCATGCTATTTCATGCTAATTAGCAGTTGTGTTTAGTTTCCACACCATCGCTTTTGGATCAGGGATGATAACGATTATCGGATTAATAGCCTTTTACATTAAACATATATAAACCGATAATAAGACAGAATAAAAAGAAAGTTGTGTGTATCAGACAATGTACTGCAGATTAGCTGTAGCAGTGGAGTTTCTTATTGTTTAATACGATAGAGGCGTCACTCAGTCTAGGGGTGTTAGCGGTTATCAGATGAATTGTAATCTAAATTAAAAACACATTAACCAATAAGGAGAAGGAAGAAGAAGGAGGTCGTAAGTGTCAAAAAATGCATTGTAGATTGGCTGTAGCAGGAGTTTCATACTGTTTAACTCTGTAGAGGCGTCACTCAGACCACAGTTCATGTTTGCAAGCAGAGAACACTGTGGGAGTTTAGCTAGCAATGAGCACCATAACAAAGACATTGTTTATTTTGACCTTGGAAACTGTAGTTGACTAAACAACTTCACCACATGCTAGTTCATGCTAATGCTATGGATGTTAGCGGTTATTGAAGTAATTGTCATTTAAATTAAAAACACATCAACCAATATGAAGAAGACGAAGGTCGTACATGTCAGAAAATGTATTGTAGATTAGCTGTAGAGGTGGAGTTTCTTACTGCTTTGATGCTGTAGAGACCAGAGGAGGCGTCACTCAGACTAGGGATGTCAGCGGTTATCGAATTAATGGCTGTTTAAATTAAAAATATATCAACCATTAAGAACATGGAAGAAGAAGAAGGTCATCCATGTCAGAAAATACATTGTAGATATATATAGGACTCAGATTATAGGTAGTTCATGTTGGCAAGCAGAGAGCATTGTGGGCTTGTAGCTAGCAACGGGCACCATGACAAAGACTTATGTGGTGGTTAATGACCACAGGACATTACAGTATTCCAACATTTTTTAAACATACTTTTTATGATGCTCTTGTCTCCAGATTTTCATCATTTTTACAGATTTGTGAATGAAATCATCAACTTAATGAAAGTGAGACTGAAGCTTATTTTGACCTTAGAAGCTGTAGTCGACTAAACAACTTCACGGCATGCTATTTCATGCTAATTAGAAGTTGTGTTTAGTTTGCATACCCTCATTTTTGCATCAGGGATGTTAGCGATTATTGGAGTAATTGTCATTTAAATTTAAAAAAAGGCCAACTGATAATAAGATGTAAGAAGAAGAAGGTTGTGTGTCCGAAAATTTATCATAGATCAGCTGTAGTAGTGGATTTTCTTACTGTTTAATAGAGACCAGAGGAGATGTCGCTCAGATTCAGTTCATGTTAGTAAGCAGAGAGCTGAGGGTTTAGCTAGTAAAGGGGCACCATGACAAAGATTTCTGTGGTGGTTAATGACCTCGGGAACGTTGTTATGTGTTCAAAAGAAGCTAGGAAAATGTTTGTACAATTGTGCAGCTAACATAACCCAACCATTTTGGCCATGAATATCACTTGTTCTTGGGTAAAAAATAGTTCATATTTCAAAAATAGGTCATCTGTTTTAATGGTTTACCAATTATTTATAAGATTTCGGCCTTCTTTTACAAAGGTCTTCAATTTTAAAGTTTTTAATTTCTTGTATTTCTTTGAAGCAATTCAAAGCCCAAAGTCAGTTTGCTTTCTGTCACAGAAAAAAGGAAGCTTCACTAATAAAGTTCTTTTGTTTGGTGACATTTTGTAAAGACTCATCAATATCCTGACCTTAAGAAAACGTCTTCACTATGGGTTGAGAAATACAATTTGTGTTTTAGACAATTAGAAGAGTTATTGTCTTTTCTTATTGTTCATTTGTGGAGCCTGTTCTGTTGCTCTGTGACGTTAATTTGTATTCAGACTGAACATAAATCAGATTTTTTTTAATAAAAAGCTGTAGACTCACTCTGGGTGGCAGCAACAGAGATGACACATCTGTGGAACTTAGAAATATTTAAACTGGAGCACAAATGTTGGAGTTACTGTAAGGTTTATTATAAGCAGCTCTCATTTTAGTCAATTCAACCGGCTGTTATTAGAGTTCACTAAACCCTCCACAAAATACAACAATGACACAGTCATAACACGATGTGGACGAATAAGTAAAGTCCAAAAACCCCTGGGTGTTCTTCCAGCAGAAAACAGACCACTCCTCCTCCTGACGTTGACCGTCAGACTTCCTTTAAAGATTTTTTTCACGAGGATGCAATCGGAGAGCAATCTGATAACTTGATAAAAACACCAATAAAGTTCACAGTTCGAACGCACCTCCAGGCTGCAATTGCAAAAAAAAAAAAAAAAAAAAAAAAAAGTCAATCACCTGCTAGAGCTCGTAAACCTTATTGCTATCAGTGCTGGATGATAATTAAAGAAGACTCTGAGTTCTCACAGTTGGATGGTAGCAGCTGGACTGTCAGAGGTCAAAGAGAGAGATTAAAATCAAATAAAACTCAGGGAGGCTAAAATAATGAGGCGTCCACTCAGTTAAAGCGTCCTTTAAACAGCACAAAAAAGTTCTTCCGGTTCACACATGGTGCAGGATTGTAGATATACAGTCGTGAACAAAACTTTCCAGACTGTGTATTATTACACTGGCGGTCTTGAGTTTCCAATAACTCTGAATTTTCTACGATGGAATCATTGAAACACATAAATCTTTGTCACAAAAACAATATTGAATTTTGGTTCTTCTATTGATTTATTAAAGGTCTTCTGGAAATATGACAAAACCTGTTGGGTCATAAATATACATACACCTAAACTAGGTTCTTTTGGTTTCCATCGTCTGGTCTATCTTTGACTCCTCTGGATAGAACTGGTTCAGTTCAACTAAATTTGTCGTCTTTCTGACTTGTTTCTTTAGGTTCTTGATGGGTCTAAGTCAGGACTTTGGGGAGACCAGTCTTGAACCTTCATTCTAGCCTGATGGAACCATTTCTTTACCACGTCTGATGTGTGTTTGGGCTCATTGTCTGGTTGAAACATCCAACTGAGTCCAAGATCAAGCTTCTGCTGATGGTTTTTAGGTTTTCCTGAAGAATGTGGTGATCCTCCGTTTTCATTATTCCATTTACTTTGTGTGAAGCTCCAGTTCCACGGAGCATGATACTGCCTCCACCATGCTTGATGGTAGATTTGGTGTTCTTGGGGTTTGAAAAAAGTCTAAGACCTGCTTAAGACAGTCTGAAACCAGTTCTCAAAAAGTCAAAAGCCAGGGAAAAGTTGTGACCAAAACCAAACATGAACTACTCCTAAAAAGTCCAAGACTACCCAAGGCAGTCTGAAACCATGTGTTTTCTTCCTGATGGTGGCAGTAACACAACTGGACCATGAACTTTATTCTGACAAACATGATTCTGGATCTGAAGCTGCTTTGAAATGGCTCCAAGTGTCTTTCTGACTTGTTCAAGTCAATGATTTGCTTTTTCAGATCTTTGCTGAGCTCCTCACATTTTCCCATTGTAGTGTCTGAGTCTAATGAGTGGATCTAATGGGTTCTATTTAAACTGGATCAGAGCTGTAGTCAATCGTAATCACTCAGGAGAAGTTAAGAGCAGGGGTGAAAGTAGATTTTTTTTTTGCTGGTACTGTAGATAAATTGAAAAATCATGATATATATATATATATATATATATATATATATATATATATATATATATATATATTATATATATATATATATATATATATATATATGTATGTATATATATATATATATATTATTATAATTTCAATTCATCAAATACATTTATTGATTTAAAAAGTCTAGTCAGTTACTTCTCTGGGATTTTTTTTGGCTGCACATATTCATTTTCAGTAGAAATCTTCCGCTTAAATATTTGATCAATTTTTCTCTGCATCTTTATTTCTTTTTGTCTTTCTTTCTATCTTTCTTTCTTTCTCTCTAGTTTTGATCCTCGCAAAGTATCAAAAATTCGTCTTTTAAATTACCCTATCAAAACATACACATTTATTTGTCATTTCATTTATTATTTGCATTGGCCCGCTTTCAAATTTATTGGGTGAATGATTGGTTTTGACAGAAGCAAGTGTCCCCGAACTCCAAATCAAACGCACCCCTTTGCAGACCGCGCATGCTCAATTCGCTCTCGGCTACTCGGCTTAGAGTAAAGGAAAAGTTTCGCCGGGTTTGGCGTTTCGCCTCTCGCTCTCGTGTGTGAGCGAGACAGACGCCCACGGAGAATGAACGCTTTGTCATGGCTTATTATCCTACGGTTGCAAGCAAAAATAATCTCGTGTTTGAAATTTACGTAGGAAATAAAGTGCTTAATGTTTTAGGCTTCATGCTTTAGCATCACTTTTTTGTGTTCACGAGTACGATTCGCAAGGGTCGCGGGATCCGCGGCCGGTTCACTGTTTGAGCTGGCAGCTCATCTCCCGTAATCTCCGTACCACGCCGTTCCGGGACCTAAACTCTTACCGGAACGCCGTTCCGGACCGTACCGGCTTACTTTCACCCCTGGTTAAGAGGCCATTAAACTAAGAAAATTTGATTAAATGGCTTTCTCTTTACAGAAATTTATAATTCAAGTATTCAAGTATATTTATTTTTGACCCAAAAGACCTTAAATAAATCTACGAAAGAACCAAAATACATGATTGTTCTTTGTTACAAAGATTTGTGTGTCTCAGTGATTTCATCATAGAGAATCCAGAGTTCTAGGAGTCATTGGAAACTCAAGACAAACATGATTTAAATGGAATTTAAAAGCGTATAGATGCTTTTGTTCCTGACTGTATGTATAGATATGAGTCTAATGAGTGGATCTAATGGGTTCTAATTATAGTGGCTCAGAGGAGTCCGCAGCTGTAGTCAACTGTAATTACTCACAAGAAGATAAGAGGCCATGAAATTAAGAAAATCTTATTAAAACATCTTTCTCTTTGCACAAACTGATAATTCAAGTTGATGTATGTATATTTTTGACCCAGAAGACCTTTAATAAATCTAAGAAAGAACCACAATTCATGTGTTTCAATGATTCCAACATAGAAAATTAAGAGTTATAGGAGTCCTTGGGGGCTGCACAGTGGCGTAGTGGTTAGCACTTTCGCCTTGCAGCGAGAAGATCCCTGGTTCACGTCCCAGCTCGGACCTGGGATCTTTCTGCATGGAGTTTGCATGTTCTCCCTGTGCATGCGTGGGTTTTCTCCAGGTACTCCGGCTTCCTCCCACAGTCCAAAAATATGCTGAGGTTAATTGACTATTCTAAAGTGCCCGTAGGTGTGAGTGTGTGAGTGCTTGTTTGTCTTTGTGTGTAGCCCTGCGACAGACTGGCGACCTGTCTAGGGTGTCCCCTGCCTTCGCCCGAGTCAGCTGGGATAGGCTCCACCCCCCCCGCGACCCTAGTGAGGATTAAGCGGTGTATAGATAATGGATGGATGGAGGAGTCCTTGGACACTCAAGACTGCCGTGATATACATGGTCTTTTGTTCTCGGCTGTATTATCATCATTCAGCATCCATTGTTCTTTCCATCCTGCTCAACTTTTCCCTCTTCAGCGAGGCTTAGTTAAATCCTCCCTTTCCTCCAAAAAACAGAAGAACACTGACAGGGAAGTAAAATGACCAAACAAAATAAAACACAGTAAGACATGCCAAGGACAAGACAGGCCCCGCGGTGCCAGCCGGCCTAACAAACTGTCTCGCTACAGCCTCAATCTCCTCCATTGATTTGCTGACAGCGGATCTTTAGCCCTGAGTAAAAGCGATCCATTGTGGACACCACTTTCTGTCGGTGCTGTGCATTTTGAAACACCCTTATTAAACATTTATGACCGGGCGAGCGTTATTACAGCCACGTCTCTGGTGATATAATTCATCACTTATACATCACTGGATTATCCATTTGGCTCCGCTGTCACATTATCTTTACAGACTGAATTTCATTGCGGCCCTTTAGGAGATCATCCGTTTATTAAATCAGCGTGTATTCAAAAAAGGAGAACATATAATATTTGATGACAGATAACTAAAAAAAAAAAGCATGAAGGAATTAAAATGTGGGCAAATTGTGGAATAAAAAGGGGCACTTTGGAGAGGATGTGATACGAGAGTGACTTGTGAAAGCAGAAATTCCCTCAGCGAGCGCCGAGGCTTAAATGAAGTCCCACTACAAAGTGAAGCGTTAAAGCCTTTCAACACGAGATGAAAGACAGACGGAGGCATGAGATGTGCCGTGAGAGGTGTCGTCATTCGTCTAACGCCGCAGCGTAATTGAGTTGTAAACCCTCTTAGTCCGCCGACCCTAATAACCGGCGGTAAAATCCTATTTGGGTTCTATCATCTGCCGAAACTTTACTTGTCTCAAGGAGTTTCAGGATTCTTTAATGTCGGAATCTCCATAAGGCACAAAACTGAAATTTCAGACTGTTGATGCTCCATTAAACAGAGCCAAATATCTATTTTAATTGACCTGATGTCTGCATAATAAATAATGCTGAATTTGTTAGATTAGTGTCTTCAAGGCTGAATTGTCTTTATTTGGCCAAAAACTGAAGTGATTTCCACGTCTCATTCATAATTTCTGCACTGTCAGACCTGTATCATTTGTAGTAATGGTACAATAATCCATTTTCTGACATGTACGACCTTCTTCTTATTTCATGTCCATGGAGATGGCTTCCCTTTTCTTCGAAGCATCAGAAGAGTCTGACTTGTGCTTGGGAGCCATAATGAAGGGCAAGAAGTTAGTGAATGTAGCACAATCCAAGGTGGCCTACAACCAGAGAATGGAAACAAAGCCGTCTGATAGCACAGCGTGACGACGTATTCATCTGCTCCACTCGCCAATTAGTTCCACATAACCAGTTTTGACGTAACTTCGAATCGCCGTAAGTTGAGGGCGTTGTAAACCGAGGACCCCTGTAGTTAGCTGTCATCACATGTTAATTTTACTTTGATTTGATCAAAAACTGAAGTGATTTCTGCATCTCATTCATTTTTCACAGTGTCAGACCTGAATCATTTGTAGTACCAGTGCAACAATACGTTTTCTGACATGCACAACCTTCTTTTTTTATTGGATTTTCAGTTAATATACAGGGGGTCCTCAACTTTTGTCTGAATTCCGTTCCTACGGCGCAATGTAACTCGATTTTTGCTGTAAGACGTAACTCAAATTCTTTGACATATGTGGCGTACAATTGCAGAATGTGAACAAAGCCATCTTCCTCGTATAGCACCCCATGACAACACATTCGTCCGCCAACTAGTTCCTATTCCAACTTTCTTAATAAATTTATGGGAGATGGCGACAAAACCACGAAACACCGTAGGTCAAGGACGTCTTAAACCGAGGATGTGGTGTATTATTAATCAGTTAAAGTTCAGGAAAAGTTGCATAGTGGCTGTCCTCAGGTTGAGTCATCATAGCTGTCGGGATATTTTTATTTTTCTGTTGGTAAGTTGTAACAAGCTGTCATCACACATAAATTTTACTTAGATTCTACCACGTCATTCTTTTTTTTTTTTTTTTATAGTGTCAGACCTGTATCATTTGTCAGAATGGTGCAATAATACATTTTCTGACATGTATGACCTTTTTTTTTTCCTAGATTGTCAGTTAATATACAGGGGGTCCTCGACTTAGGTAAAAATTCCGTTCCTATGGTGCAACGTAACTCGATTTTCACTGCAAGTCAGAACTCACATACTGTGACATATGTGGTGTACAATCGCCAAATGTAAACAAAGTCGTCTTCCTCGTATAGCGCCGCGTGACGACGTACTCGTCTGCGCTGCTCGTCAACTAGTTCCTGCAAGAAATTAGTTTTAACATCGCAAACGCCTCACATCAGAATGATGGAACAAGAATTTCTTAATAAATTTATGGGAGATGGCGACAAAACCATGAAACGTCGTAAGTTGAGGACGTCGTAAACCGAGGACCTGGTGTATTATAAATCTGAAAAATTATTTTGAGCTTTAATCAGGAAAAATTGCATGTCTGTCCTCAGGTTGAGTCTCGAGTCCCTAAAATGCAGATGAACGCTAGCTCGCCTCGCTGCTTTATATGAACAACAAAAAAAACCAGCCTAAAGCGGAGAAATACGTGCTGCCAGCGAGTCCAGCTGTCTCTGGAGAGCTGCCCGCCTCCATTAACTGCATTTGACTTTTCGAGTTGGAGTTTGTCTCGTCTCTCCGGGGGCTGGAAGCTTCCACACCTGACACCAGAATTCAATTTGGGCAAACAGAGCGCATTTCAATCAAGCAGAAAAAACAAGAGTGAGAGGCAGCACTCAGGAACAGCCGGGTCTGAGGCCGGATGCGAAAACCGACGAGATGAACACGTTCAGAATGACGAAGCAACAGAATGACATTTAGTGATGTTTACATCTTATTTATCGAACTTCGCCAGTCCTGAGATGTCTCTAAGAGCTTATTCTGACTCGCTGGATGTTGACGGTGTTGCGGAAATGGCAAAAACAGTCAAGGGGTAACAGTACTTGTCTTTGCAATTAAGATTTACAGAAGATTTGGATGCAATTTTGGTGCATTTGTGGCACAATAAGGCAGACCTGCTTGGTTATTTGCAGTCTAACTGGTGACTTTTGTGCATGTTTGCCTGCTGTCAATGGAAAAAGTTTTATTTTCCAAGCATAACTGATCGTCTGTGGTTAACAGGGGGCTAGATAGTGTGAAAAAACCAAGGTTTTGGTAGAAATAATGAAGGAACAGGTGGAAATTCTGCAGTAAAGGGTTGGGTGAACAACAAGAACCATACGTAGACAACAAAACAGCTTCCAGCCTGTATTCTGTTGCGTGTAAATCTTCAAAATTCATTGATATAATGTAAACGTTTCAAGACCGACTGATGGGGACTACTGTGGAAAAAGTGCTAACAATGATATCAGTTGAATAAAGTTCAGCAAGATCCACATGCTACTTCTTGCAGAACTAAAACACCATAATTGATGCTACGCTTGTCTGTTTTATCGGTTTAAGTCTTTTTGTGGCCTTCCTTTTGGGAGAATCGGTCGTAGTCATGACAAAGTTTACATCCCTGCATGTGAAGCGAGTTTTTCTCTGTCACTATTTTGCAGAGACTTCATGCTCCCATACAATATCCCATTTGAAAAAAGTTTTAGGACATTCAGGTACATACACTACAAAACAAAAGCTTGCATGCAACTTCAAGAAGAAAGAAGAAGAAGAAGGCCATGCATGTGCAGATAACATAACCAAACTATTTTGGCGATGAATATCACATGTTTGTGGGTAAAACAAAGTTCATAGTTCAAAAATAGTTCACTTGTTTTAACGATTAATCAGTCATTTATACGATTTTGTTGAAGTTTGCAGCAGCACAGTGACAATGAAGGCCATCTATTCTAATATTTTACAACCCAAAGCCCAAAGTCAGTTTGATTTCTATCACATGAAAAACGAAGCTTCACCAATAAAGTTATTTTGTTCTGTGACATTTTGTAAAGACCCCGACCTCAAGAAAACGTCTTCACTTTGGGTTGAGAAATACAATTAATGCTTTAGACAATTACAAGAACCATAGTCTTTTCTTATTGTTTATTTGTGGAGTTTGTTCCGTTGCTCTGTGAGGTGTCTTTGGTTTGATTTTCACTGCATATTGTGTCAAGTTTCTGGAAAAAAAAAAATCAACCACAGCAATGACAGCAGCAGAGCATTATTTTCTCTCTTTTGCACTTATTTTTCCAAAGAAATGTCAGCTTGTTCATAATGTTTTGCTAAAAGATAGTTCATTAAATGTGAACATTTCCAGAATTGCACTTTTTCTGCAGTAAAACAGAAGAAAACATTTGGAGTTGTGGTTATTTATCGGTTATTATGCTCGGATTTCACTGAGAAAGAAGAAGAAGGTTGTGCATGTCATTGTAGTTTAGCTGTAGAGGTGGAGTTCCTTACTGTTTAATACTGGACAGACCAGAGGAGGCGTCATTCAGATGATAACAAGCAGAGAGAATTGTGGGAGTTTAGCTAGCAACGGGACACCATGACAAAGACTCTTGTGGTGGTTAATAACCTTGGGAAAGATCTCATGTGTTCAAGGGAAGCCAGAACTAGGACAGCTTTTGTACAGTTGTGCAGATAATGTAACCAAACAATTAAATATCACATGTTTGTGGGTAACAGCAGTCCATAGTTAATTTATTTTAATAATTAATCAACATTTTACACAATTTTGTTGTAGTTTTCAGCAAAACAGTGACAATTAAATTAAAAAAATATCAACTGATAAGAAGAAGAAAGAAGAAGAAGGCCATGCATGTCAGAAAATATATCGTAGACTAGCTGTAGAGAGGTTTAATATGTTAGCAACCAGAGGAGGTGTCACTCAGATGGTAACAAGCAGAGAGCATAGTGGGAGTTTAGCTAGCAACAGGCACCATGACAAAGATTTTAGTGCTAGTTAATGACCTGACACTTACTTTACTTAAGAAATTTCAGTCTATTCTTTATGTTTTACAAAAAAAATTGTGTATTAACCCTCCTGTTGTCCTCATTCATGGGCACCAAAAATATTGTTTCCTTGTCTGAAAAAAATCCCAAAACTCGGCACAAAAATCCCCCAAATTTCTGAAAATTTGCAAAACCTTCAGGAAGAAAAATGCAAAAATTCCTTTAAAATTTCCCTTAAAAGTTTTATTTTAAAAAAATCCCCCAAATGTGGCAAGAAAATTCTTGTAAATATATTTTTAAAAATGAGTGAAAATCTTCCAAAAAATCCTAAAAATATCTAATGATTACATATATATCAGTAAAACTTGTTTTCTTTAAGAACATCCACAAAAAATCAACCAAAATCCAGTGAATTTCACTGGATTTTGGTAATTTTTTTGTGAATGTTCTTAAGACATATTTTTAACATTTTTTTTCCTACCAAAAATGTTCAAAAATTTCCCCAAAATGTTGAAGATGTGGACATCAGAAGTTTCACTGTGAAAATATTTTTTTTTCTCCACATTTTCAAACTTTAAAACGGGTCAATTTGACCTGCAAGATGACACAAGGGTTAAATGTGATGATTTTCACTTTTTTTGCACTAAAACAAAGGGTTATTGGTTATTTCTAATTATATTTATCGGTTATTAGTTCTAATTTTACTGGTCATTTGAGATCAAATTAGGCTGAACTGCAACAAGTTTGTTCTGAAAGATAAATATCAGCAAGAGGAGCTACTAAAGTGTCACTAATTGGTCTTCCAGGCTGCCGTAGGACGCTGAGAATGGAGCTAAATAATGGTCTCGGCTGTCACTTCGTCTCAGCCAATTAGAATCAGCCTCTGTCCGTCTGTCAGCCGCCAAAAGCTTCCGGAAGAAATCCCCCCGGACCGACTCTGGCAGCCGGTTGTCGTCGGCTGCTCCCTGACTTTAACTACCTCCTCGCTCGGAGACGGCCGCCACACAACGCTACTCCCACGTGGACACGAATCGCACCGAGCCAGACTCTCAGAAAAGCCTTCGGCGGGCTGAAGCCTCTCGTTTTCCACCCACCTCTCGCTCTCAGAGACAAGCGAAGTCCAAATATAGTGCAGCTGACGACTCGCTTCAAACCTGACCGGCTGTCAAATCAGCCTGAGAGGAACGGCAGACTCCCAGATAAAAACCTGCAAAGGATGGAAATAAACAAGCAAAGCAACAGTTTTCCTTCTCCCTCCTGCAGAGCTGCAGGATCGGGGTTAAAAGGCTAATGTATTCGCTTTACATCGGAGATGATGTGAATCTGATTAAGACGCCCGCAGGCGGAGGGGAGCGTGGAGCGTCAGGTCGGTGTGAATTCATTAAGACGCCTCCGAACCGACGGATACCAAGACTCCGAGATGAATAACAATCACACGATGAAAATTTAATTATTCCCCGTGTTTCCACCCAGAAACGCTGTCGGTGTCGGAGCGTCGATGTTCCTGAAATTTGACAAGCTGCCGATCACTTCTCCCCCGGAGGGACGACGAGACGACGAGCGCTCGCATCCACCTGCGAGTGTTTTTTCACGCTGAAGCTACAAATTACGACATTTTTCACTGCAACATGACAGCTTCTGTTCCAGTAGAACACACTATAAACTTCTGCAAAAGGAAAAAAAACACACAATTATGAAACCAAGAGCCAACAAAATGAATCTCATCTTGTCTTTGTGATCCGATTCAGCTGCTGGACTTGTTGCATTCACTGTTTAACCCTCGTGTCGTCCTGCAGGTCAAAATTGACCAGTTTTAAAGTTTGAAAATGTGGGGGAAAAAAAATATTTTCACCGTGGAACTTCTGATGTCCACATTTTCAACATTTTTGGAAATTTACTGGTGGAAAAAAGAAATGTTAAAAATGTTTCTTGAGAACATTCATAAAAAATCAACCAAAATCCAGCGAATTTTGCTGGATTTTGGTTGGTTTTTATGTGAATGCTAATAAAGAAAATATTAGAAGTTTTACTGATATATATGGAATCACTTTAGATATTTTTAGGATTTTTTGGAAGATTTTTACTCATTTGAAAATATGTACAAGAACTTTCTTGCCAAATTTGGGGGATTTTTTTTTTTTTTTTTTAAATAAAACTTTTAAGGGAAACTTTTAAGGAATTATTGGAATTTTCTTCCTGATGGTTTTGCAAATTTTCAGACATTTGGGGAATTTTTTTGCTGAATTTTTGGATTTCTTTCAGACAAAGAAACAATATTTTCGGTGTCCGTAAATGAGGACAAGAGGAGGGTTAAATACTGTGTTTGTGCTAAACTTTGGTTCACGGTAATTTTGCCCCAAAATCTTCCACATAAACACTCGTTGTCCTCACTTACGAGACGAAAAAAGGCGAAAAAGAAACAGCAGAAGTTCCTACGTCTAAAATGACGCCCTAAAATCCCCAATAATCAAAATATTTTGCAGATAAAATGTATAAAAAGGCAGGTGATCTCCAGGAATTTCAGTAATATATGATACATATGTTAGTGTTGTGGTATTCACTCACCAACCACTTTATTAGGTACACATGTTCAGTTGCTTGTTAACACAAATAGCTAATCAGCCAATCACATGGCTGCAACTCGACGCATTTATTCATGTAGATGTGGTCAAAACAAAAGAGATTAAAAATGACAATAAATGCGACAAAAAACTACAAAAAGATTGAAAATAACAAAAAATTAGACAATAACATAACAAAAAGAGATTGACAATGACCAAAAATCGACAAAAAACTACAAAAAGAGATTGAAGATGACAAAAAATAGACATAAAACTACAAAAAGAGATTGAAGATGAGCAAACACGTTAGACATAAACACCATAAAGCATGGACTCATCCTTCTCGTATCAACGGTTCAGCTTGCTGGTGGTGTAATGGAGTGGAGGAGAACTTCTTAGTACCAACTTCTGATGGTTTGAACTCCACAGTCTACCTGAGTGTTGCTGCTAACCATGTCCATCCCTCACGTCTTTTATGGTCATTTCATGTCTTTTTTGGCCAGTGTATGTCTTTTTGTGAACCTTTGTTGACATTTTGTGTGCTTTTGTTGTCATTTTAGGTCTTTTGTGGTCAATTTGTGAATATTTATAGAAAGTTTTTGAACTTTTGTTGTTCATTTATGTCTTTTTGTTGTCATTTTATGCCCTTTGTGGTAAATTTTTTGTCCATTTCTAGACATTTTGTCTTTTGTGGTCACTTAGGTTCTTCTGTGGTCAATTTGTGACCTTTAATAGACATTCTATGTACTTATGTGATCATTTTCATTGTTTTTGTTGTTATTTCATGTCGTTTTGGTCAATTTAGGTCTTTTCTTTAACCTTTGTTGACATTTTGTGTGCTTTTGTTGTCATTTTACGTCTTTTTATGTTCATTTTAAATCTTCTGTGGTCAATTTGTGATCATTTATAAAAGCTTGTTTACTTTTGTTGTCATTTCATGTCTTTTATGGTCATCGAATGTCTTTTTCAGTCAGTTTATGTGTTTTTGTGAACCTTTGTTGACATTTGGTCTGATTTGTTTTCATTTTATGCCTTTTATGGGACATTTTCGGTCCATTTAAAGACATTTTGTGTACTTTTGTCTTTTATGGCCATTTAATGCTGTTTTTGGTCACTTGATGTCTTTTTTTTAACCTTTGTTAACATTTTGTGTGCGTTTGTTGTCATTTTCTTTTCATGATTATTTTAGGTCTCTTGTGGTCAATTTGTGACCTTTTATAGACATTTTATGTACATATGTGGTCATTTTCATTGTTTTTGTTGTCATTTAATGTCATTTTTGGTCAGTTCAGGTCTTTTTTTTTTTACTTTTGTTGATGACAATATGACTAAAATGCCACAAATGTAACCTGTACGAATGAAAATCAGTACCAAATCTAAAGGTGTGTGTCTAAGTATCCATAAAGACCCGTGTATACTCGTGCCAGGTAAATAAAAATGCATGAAGTGTAGCTTTTCCTGAATGCAAACGTTTTGCACGGTAGAAAAAAGGTCACAGCAGCAGAAACCTCCAAAGACTCGTCCTGTTGACGTCAACGAACAGCGTTTCTGGCCAACAATCGGCTTCTCATTGCTGAGGCTTCCTGAGACACAAAGAGCGTCGGAGGAACGGCGTGACGGCTCAACAAAACATCTCGACGCTTTGCGAACACGGAGACGGAGGAAGAGCATCACTTAGCATCACTTCCCGACTCTTCAGCTGACAGGTGTCGGCCCAGGAGGAAGACTTTTCTACTCAGCAGCTTCTATAGGAGGAAACAAAGACGTCTGCTGTCTGACCGGCTGAAGGGTTTAGAGGAGGCAGATGAAAGTGAAGGATGGTTCTCCTGGTCCTTTCAAACAGAGGGGGAGGCAATAAAAACACCATGAGGGAAAAGAGAGACGACGGCATCCGTGGAGAAGGAAAACTGATTTGTTCATAAGAGCAGAAGGAAGAAGAAAAACATGTCGGGGTTTTATGAAGGGATGCCAGTCAGTCAGGCAGCGAGGTGTTTGGAAGAACAAACCACGGATGGAGGGAAATGATGGAGGAAGATAGCAACAGATGCAGGAGTAGAAACTAGAGATGATCAGGATTATTTGCCCCGATTCGATCGGGGGCAGTTAATTTTGATTATCTACTAATATAAAGCCTCAATCTGACACCACTTTCCTAGAAAAGACACATTTCAAGTACGTTAGAGCAAATGGAATACAGTTTATCTACCTCTGCAATGTATAAAAACTAAAAGGATTAGAGGGTAAATGTAGTATTAGAGGGCAAATGTAGTGTTAGAGGGTAAATGTAGTATTAGAAGGTAAATGTAGCGTGAGAGGGTAAATATAGTATTAGAGGGTAAATGTAGTACTAGAGGGTAAATGTAGTGTTAGAGGGTAAATGTAGTACTAGAGGGTAAATATAGTATTAGAGGGTAAATGTAGTACTAGAGGGTAAATGTAGTACTAGAGGGTAAATGTAGTATTAGAAGGTAAATGTAGTACTAGAGGGTAAATGTAGTGTTAGAGGGTAAATGTAGTACTAGAGGGTAAATGTAGTGTTAGAGGGTAAATGTAGTACTAGAGGGTAAATATAGTATTAGAGGGTAAATGTAGTACTAGAGGGTAAATGTAGTATTAGAAGGTAAATGTAGTACTAGAGGGTAAATGTAGTGTTAGAGGGTAAATGTAGTACTAGAGGGTAAATATAGTATTAGAGGGTAAATGTAGTACTAGAGGGTAAATGTAGTATTAGAAGGTAAATGTAGTACTAGAGGGTAAATGTAGTGTTAGAGGGTAAATGTAGTACTAGAGGATAAATGTAGTGTTAGAGGGTAAATGTAGTGTTAGAGGGTAAATGTAGTACTAGAGGATAAATGTAGTGTTAGAGGGTAAATGTAGTGTTGGAGGGTAAATGTAGCATTAGAGGGCAAATGTAGTGTTAGAGGGTAAATGTAGTACTAGAGGGTAAATGTAGCATTAGAGGGCAAATGTAGTGTTAGAGGGTAAATGTAGTGTTGGAGGGTAAATGTAGCATTAGAGGGCAAATGTAGTGTTAGAGGGTAAATGTAGTGTTAGAGGGTAAATGTAGTATTAGAGGGTAAATGTAGTGTTACAGGGTAAATGTAGTGTTAGAGGGTAAATGTAGTGTTAGAGGGTAAATGTAGCATTAGAGGGCAAATGTAGTGTTAGAGGGTAAATGTAGCACCTTTGTTGTCGTTTTATGCCTTGTAGTGGTAATTTAATATCGTTTTTGCTCATTTTATATCTGTTTCTGAACCTTGGTTGTCATTTTAAGTCTTTTTATGTTCACATTATGTCTTTTTGTGGTCATTTAATGTCGTTTTTGGTCAGTTCATGTCTTTCTGTGAACCTTTGTTGACATTTCATGGTCATTTTATGTGTTTTGTGGTTCATTTGTGACAATTTATGAACATTTTTCGTACTTTTGTGTTCATTTATGTCTTTTTGTTGTCATTTTATGCCATTTTTGTTGTTATTTGATGCCTTTTGTGGTACATTTTGTGTGCTTTTGTTGACATTTTCTGTCTTTTTGTGGTCATTTTATGTCTATTTGTGGTCATTTTAGGTCTATTTTCAGTCATATTATGTGTTTTTGTGGTTTAGTGTAAATTACAGCTGTAATAATGCAGTAAAATGCTGGTGAGAGTCACTTGAAAGTAATTTTTACAGTAAAACTCGTGTGGTGTGCAGCAGCTAATGTCAGTCTTGCAGGAGCAGCTCCTGACGACCCAGAAGGTCGCCGCAACACGATTCACATTTCAGACGCTGTGAAGCTGCGACTTTGTTCTGGAAAGAAGAGCAGCTTTGTGAAGGAGAAAATAAAAACGCTGCTTCAGAAGGAAAAGGTGAAGTCCTGGCTGCTCCCCACGGTGCTAAAAGCAGAGCCAGTTTCTAAGCTTCGCCACAAAAGAATCACGCGTCACACAGCTTTTTTTTTTTTTTTCACAACAGCTGCAGCCACGAAGGAAGGAATGCTGCCGACAAATCAGAGAGCAGCAGCGACATTCAGGACGCAGAGATGGAAGGAAGTTCATTAAAACATGACCCACTGGACCTGAGATCCAGACTCTGTTCTCTAAAGATGATATCTGTCGGCAGCATCCTGACATTCAGGGAATCACAGAGATTCAGTCCGACCCCATAACACTAAATATCAGCACTATATATTCAGTTTAGTGTCACAGAGGAGGAAAGAAACCAGAAAATATTCACAATTAAGAAGCTGGAATCACAGGATTTAGTCTTTTCTTCTTCAAAAATTGCTCAGATTATCGAAATATCTGTTGTTTCATTCAAGACTTTACAACGAACAGATAAGTTTTTTTGCAGTTCTAGTGCAGATTTAGATGCTGGAAAAGTCTAAAGGAGGAAAAAAATGAAAAACACACATTTCCAGATGCTGCAATCACAGAACTTAGACTGTTTTGTTATTATGTATTATTCAGTTAATCGCTGCAGCTCTATTTCACAGTCATTTTGCTTCTATTTTGGTATATTTTGTGACTTTTTGCAGTAATTTTGTCAATTTTACGCCTCTTTTACAGTTGTTTTGCAGCAATTTGTGTTAATTGTGTGTGTCTTTTCAATCATTTCTCTTGCTTTTTCGTCCTTTTGCTTATATTTTGGTGTGTTTTGTGCCTTTTTTTAAGTCATTTTGCATAATTTGGGCCCTTTTTGCAGTTACTATTATCTGTTTCTTGTCACTTTATGAATCTTTTACAGATGCATTGCAGCAATTTGTATCCATTGTGTCTCTCTTTAGTCATCTTGCATCATTTTGTGCCTTTTTGCAGTTATTCTGAGTTGAATTGTTATCATTTCATGCCTCTTCTACAGTTGTTTATCAGCCATTTGTGTTCATTTTGTGCGTCTTTTCAATCAGTTATCTTGCTTTTTGGCAATTTTGCATCTATTTTGGTGCATTTTGTGACTATTTTTAGTCGTCTTGCATAATTTTCTACATTTTTGCAGTTATTCTAAGTCTATTTGTTGTCATTTTACTTCTCTTTCACAGTTGTTTTGCATCAGTTTTCCTCAATTTTGAGTGTCTTGTTAATTTTGTATCCTTCTGTGGTTGTTGTGTATTTGCAGTAATGCAACAGCAGTTTGTGTGAATTTTTTCTCTTTTTATTCATCTTGCACATTATTTTTTGTCTTTTTGCAGTAATTTTGTCGATTTGTTGTAATTTTAAGCCTCTTTTAAAGCAGTTTTTCATCTATTTTTGTTCATTTTGTGTGTCTGTTCAGTAATTTTGCATCTTTTTGTGGTTGTTTTGTGTGTATTTGCAGTAATGCAGCGTTTCCCAAAAAGCCCAAGATGTCAAATTGTCCAATAATATTCAGTTTACTGTCACAGAGGAGGAAAGAAACCAGAAAATATCCTGATTTAAGAAGCTGGAATCACAGAATTTAGACTTTTCTTCTTAAATCAAGGCTCAGACTGAATAATTACTTATAAAAATGGATGTTTTCGTTCAGCTTTTGAAGCTGTGAAACTGAGTGGAGGCTGAGGAGTGAATTAGCTTCATTAAACTGTAACGGACCGGAGCTGCTTCTCCTCTGTAAAGTTGATTCTTGTTGGCCGGCAGCTTCTTGACATTTCGCCGTCCGGTCACACCTGGCTGAGATCAACGCTGCAGCAGTAATTAGGAGGCTACAGATTCTTCTCTCCTTCCTTTCTGCTGCTCGGTGGCATTAAAAAGGTGAGGATTTACTCCACACTTCACATTTTACACCCCGGCCTCGTGCGATCGCCGTGACATTTGCTAGCGATCGATAATTAGATGTGCCGTGTAATTTTGTTTCTGGAGTGGCGGAGCGCTGACATTATAAAGGTAGTTTTAGCTCCAATCCGTCTTATCTGTCTCGTCTTAACCTCCCGACTCTCACAGCTTGGGATTAAAAATAGCTGAGGCTCCGTTCAAAGGCTTAAAAACGCCCAAAGACAGAGAGAGAGATAGCGATTTTAGTAAATGTTCTAAAGTGAGAAGAAGTTTTATAAAACAAGCTCCGTTCCTGTGATCCTAAAGGACTTTAAAATATTAAAATTAGCTCCTAAATGACACAAAGAAGTGGTCATTTTCCTGTATTTTAATTTCTTGTATTTAGAATTTCACACCTGTATTTCTCAACAAGCTAATCTGTAAAAACGTGATTTTTTAAATTATTTATTTAACAATTTGCTGTAATTTTAAAGATTTTTCCTTGTTTGCTGTTATTTGAGAGAACAACTGTTATTTATCCTGTTTTGTTAAATTACTATATCAAAAATAATTTAAAAAAAAATCTTAATTTGCTTGTTAACCATAAAAAACCTGACAATTCTGTCTTTTGATAACATTTAACATGAAAAAATACACTTTTTTAAAAACTGTATTTAAATAAGCAAGGCATATTTACAGATGTTTGCAGTTATTTGAAAGAAAAACTTTTTATTTTTACAGATTTTTCCTGTTTTGTGAAATTACAAATAATAAAAAACAGCGAAGAATGTTCACATCAAATATCTATATTTTAATAAAGTCGTTTGTTTTTTTACCAACTATTTATTTCTACAGATATATAAGAGAAATTACCGTATTTTCGCGACCATAAGGCGCACTTAAAAGTCTTAAATTTTCTCCAAAATGGACGGAGCGCCTTATAATGCGGTGCGCCTTATGTGTGCACCGAGTTCCAAAATCTGTAAATGTTGTTGTGTGACTTTGATGAGCTCCGCTTGACTGACTGAGAGCATTTCCTGCCGACACGCTGCTTATATAGAGAAAAGGCGGACGTGACAGAGGACAGCATGAGAACGTTAAAGGGGGAAGTGTGGGCATGAAAGAAGCCACTAAAGGCTGCCCCCAGTTGGTATATAGTGCCGGTATGTGCATTAAGCAAAACAACATCGGTTTGGCTAAGGACCCCTTAAAATGTCACCTGCGAAGAGACACGCTTACGAAGCACAGTTTAAACTGCAAGCTATCAGCTACGCGGAGGAACATGGGAATCGAGAAGCCGCGAGAGAATTCAAGATCAACAAATCCATGGTTCGCAAGCGGAGGAAGCAGGAAAACGAGCTTCGCCAAGTCAAGAAGACGAAGCTGAGTTTCCGCGGAAACAAGGCGAGGTGGCCCGAATTGGAAGAGCGACTTGAACAATGGATTAATGATCAAAGAACAGCTGGGAGAAGCGTCTCTACAGTCACCATTCGACTGAGGGCAATAACGCTTGCAGAAGAAATGAAAATTGAACATTTTCAAGGAGGTCCGTCTTGGTGCTTTCGTTTTATGAAATGGCGGCATCTTTCCATCCGGGAAAGGACTACCGTGGCGCAGCAACTTCCAGCGGATTACAATGAAAAGCTGGCCACCCTCCGCTCCTACTGCAGTAAAAAGACTGCCGACAAACACATCCAGCCCAACCACATCACCAACATGGATGAGGTGAATCGCACTGTCGAGAAGAAGGGGACCAGCATGGTAGTGATAAGCACAACGGGGCACGAAAAGTCGGCTTTTACTGTTGTGCTTGGCTGCCATGCTAATGGACAGAAACTGCCACCTATGGGGAGTTTTAGGAGGAAGACGCTGCCTAAAGAGAAGTTTCCAGCCAGAGTCATCGTTAAGGCCAGTCAAAAGGGCTGGATGGACGAGGAGAAAATGAAAGAGTGGCTGAGTGAGGTGTATGTAAAGAGACCAGATGGTTTTTTCCACGCGTCACCGTCCCTGTTGATCTGTGACTCCATGCGCGTCCATCTCACAGCCGCTGTGAAAAACCAAGTGCAGCAAATGAACTCGGAGCTTGCTATCATTCCAGGAGGCTTGACGAAGGAACTCCAACCGCTGGACATCGCTGTAAACAGGGCGTTCAAAGTGAAGTTGCGAACGGCGTGGGAGCGATGGATGACAGATGGCGAATACAGTTTTGCTAAGACTGGGAGGCAGCGCCGGACGAGTTACGCCACAATTTGTGAATGGATTGCGGATGCTTGGGCTAACGTGTCTGCTTGCACTGTTGTTCGAGCTTTCGCAAAAGCCGGCATCATTTATGAGGAGCCGCACGGCAACGAGACTGACTCTGACAATGACGAGCGGGAACCTGGCGTGTTTGATGGAGAACTAGCCCAGCTGTTCATTTCGGATACAGAAGATGAGGACTTTGATGGATTTGTGAATGAGGATTGATCAAAAAACAACGTGAAAACATTGCTAAATACTTCAATAAAGTACAAGTGAACTCAGTTTTGCTTCCGCTGCCTTTTTTAAAACACATGCTAGCATGCATGTTTTAAACTAGCGTACCGGTATGTTTTACCATGCCCGCGCTCTATAATCCGGTGCGCCTTATGTATGTGTCAAATACAGAAATAGCACCCGTAACTGAGACTGCACCTTTTAATATGGTGCGCCTTATGGTCGCGAAAATACGGTATGTGAATTAAAGAGTGAAAAAGGGTAATTTTTTTTAAGGGGGAGCAGGTATTTTTCAGGTTTTTCCTGTTTTGCTAAATTACTGATATAATATCAAGTAAAAATGCATAAAAATAAATCTTAATTTGCTTGTTAAATAAAAAAAAATTCTATATTTGTGCAACATTTTACGTGAAAAAACACTATCTTTTTACTGTATTTAAAGAGCAATAGCAAAGTTATATT
Organism: Amphiprion clarkii; assembly: GCA_027123335.1. Classification (NCBI taxonomy): domain Eukaryota; kingdom Metazoa; phylum Chordata; class Actinopteri; family Pomacentridae; genus Amphiprion; species Amphiprion clarkii. The sequence goes on along the minus strand of CM049570.1, from coordinate 37,770,498 downwards.
TACAGATATTGTCAGTTATTTGAAAGAAAAACTATTTTACAGATGTTCCCTGCTTTGTTAAATTACAGATTATATCTAAAAAAAAAAACACAGAAAAAAGTATTATATTATATATATTTTATGAAAACAAAGTCTACTTTGCTCTTTTACAATGTTTGACCACAAACCTAAACAGTTTTACTGTATTTAAATCAGCTAAAATGTCTTCATTTTTCAGGGCCACCATGACAAAGACTTCTGTGGCGATTAATGGTTTTTAAAAGACAGCATTTCTAGAGCCGAGTGGCTGAAAAAGCTGCTAATACGATAAGTGTTGCCTGTCTGTTGTTGAATATTTCAGCTATGGAGGGCATTAACCACCACATGAGTCTTTGTCATGGTCGCCCCTAAACAGATATGAACTGATGAACCAAATGAGTGAAGATTGAGTTGAAATATGTTTGAGTTAATTTCACTTTTTTACCTTCTTTTTGAGCCAGATTATAAGATTGACACCATTTTTATTCGTATAAAAACTAACAGCGGGAGAAGCAGCCAGTCAGTCTCAGGCTTTCTGTTAAAATCCGCCATTAGCAGCTCTGTGACTCATTTTCTGCAGTCATGTGTGAATAAAAAGTAAAACCGACAGCACAGACGTCTTAACCTGTTTTAAAACCAAACTTGGATGGTTCGGCTTTGGTGTTTGCATCAAATGTTTCCCAATAACACTGCCAGGACTTTTCACCTTTTTAACTCCAGTGAAATAGCAGGGGTTTTTTTTCTGCACGTTTCGACCTGTTGCTCGTCTTTACATCCACCTCCAGCCTGCAGCTCTTTAAAAATCAGCCTCATCACACATATTTCATGCAGGTTCATGCATGTCCGGCGTGTTTAGCGGGGCGTGTTTGACGGACTCCAACGAGCTGCAGGATTTAGGTCACGACTTTGCAAAAAAACACCTTTGGTTTGCATGAGTAGGATGGGTGTCGACATCCGTTCAGTGGTTAAATGGGTCATTCCAGAATTGGAGGACATTTTACGTCCCACCCATCAAACTTCAAATAATCCACGTACAAAATACTGAAACATGCAGGTGTTGAGTAAATGTTCTTGTCTTGAGACCAAATCTAAGAAACATAGGAAAGAATGTTTGAATATATCTTTAAAAATATCAAATAAGTCTGGAGTACCCCCTAAAATGACATTTTTAGACCAAACTGAATTAAAAAAAATTAACTCTCCTGTTATGTTGTGAGTCAAATTGACCCATTTTAAGTAAAACTAAATGTAATAAAATACAAATAAAAAAATATTTAAAGTATTGTTTTCGTATGAAACATCTGCTCGGCTTAACAAGTGTAAAGAACATATAAAATGAAAATGGTCTTTTGTGATCATTTAGATGGTCTAAAAAACGATATAGAAAGATTCAAAATGGTCTAAAAATGGTTTAAAATGACTGTAAAGTGATCTAAAATGATTCAAAACAGTTAAAAAATGGTCTAAAATGATTCAAAATGATCTAAAAACATTCAGGCTTCGGATTAACGGGCTACAGACTACAGGCTACAGACTACAGGCTGCAGGCTACGGGCTACAGACTACAGGCTGCAGGCTACGGGCTACAGACTACGGGCTACGGGCTACGGGCTACAGGCTACAGGCTGCAGGCTACAGGCTACAGACTACAGGCTACGGGCTACAGACTACGGGCTACGGGCTACAGGCTGCAGGCTACAGGCTACAGCCTACAGGCTGCAGGCTACAGACTACGGGCTACGGGCTACAGACTACAGGCTACGGGCTACAGACTACAGGCTACAGGCTACAGGCTACAGGCTACAGCCTACAGGCTGCAGGCTACGGGCTACAGACTACGGGCTACAGGCTACAGACTACGGGCTACAGGCTACAGGCTGCAGGCTACAGACTACAGGCTACAGACTACGGGCTACAGGCTACGGGCTACAGGCTATGGGCTACAGGCTGCAGGCTACAGGCTACAGACTACGGGCTACAGGCTACGGGCTACAGGCTGCAGGCTACAGGCTACAGACTACAGACTACAGGCTACAGGCTACGGGCTACAGGCTACAGGCTACAGGCTACAGGCTGCAGGCTACAGGCTACGAGCTACAGGCTGCAGGCTACAGACTACGGGCTACAGGCTACAGGCTACGGGCTACAGGCTACAGACTACGGGCTACAGGCTACAGACTATGGGCTACAGGCTACAGGCTGCAGGCTACAGGCTACAGACTACGGGCTACAGGCTACGGGCTACAGGCTACAGGCTGCAGGCTACAGACTACGGGCTACAGGCTGCAGGCTACAGGCTACGGGCTACAGGCTACAGGCTGCAGGCTACAGACTTTGTCCACACATCACCACAGCCGGCTGCTCCCGGATGGTTGGGATTCTCGGCTAAGACAGGGATTACTGACCCATGGCGGCTTCCCACCTTTACAGCAGCCACTTGGATGTTCACCCAGTCTGAACTTTAACGCCCCAGAGGATCGGAGAGAGAAATGTGTGCTGAACGCTGCTGCTGCTGCCTGAAACCCTGCAGGGATCATACAGGTTTTATTCTACCACTGCAGAAACTCCAATCTAAAGGAGAAACTGGCTGCATGGCCAACAAATACAGCAGTTTATGCAGTTATAGTGGGAATTTACTTGATGTTCAGGATTAAAGCCAAAAGATATTAAATTCAACTTTGCTGGACTACAATGAATATTAAGGGTAGCAACCTAAAGTATAAGTGAAAATAGAGAATAAAATGGCTATTCTTTTTGTTTTCATTGCATATGTACTCACTGTATTTGGGTGTTTTTGCTTTTGATTATATTAAGACCATATTATGCTTTTTTCAGGGTGTTCTATTGCTCCTAGAAAGTGTGTGTGCAATAAATTTGAAGGTAAAAACAGCAATTTCATCAATTATAGCGTGAATTTACTTGAGCAATTTAGATGTTAAAGTTTAAAACCAAACAAAAATGATCCAAAATTCACCTTTACTGGACTATAACAAATACTACGGGTAAGAACCGACAGAATTATTAAAAATGGAGGTTAAATGGACAAATTTTGAGCTAAAATAAAGATGAAAAGCTGACAAATCCAAAGATTTTTGATAGTCTAATTTAAAAAAAAAAATAGCTCATTTTTGTCATTTGTCCATGTTTTTGTCGCTTTGGAACTTTTTTGTCCAATTTTTTGTCTCTTGTTTTGTTTCGTGTCTGTCATTTTGTTTCTCGCTTGTCGTTTTGTGTCTCATTTTGGAATATTTTGTCTTGTTTTTGTTGTGTTTTTTGTCTTTTTTTGTCGTTTTGATCGTGAAGTAAAATACTCTCGGACTATTGAGCGCACCTGAATATAAGCCACACCCACTAAATTTAAAAAGAAAAAAAAGATTTGCACATATATAAGCTGCACCTGACTATAAACCGCAGGTGTCCACGTTATAACATGAGATATTTATACAGAAACACAGAACTTTTAACTTATAATTAACCCTCCTGTTGTCATCATTTATGGGCACCAAAAATATTGTTTCTTTGTCTGAAAAAAGTCCAAAAATTCAGCAAAAAAATTCCAAAATTTTTTGAAAATTTGCAAAACCTTCAGGAAGAAAATTCCAATAATTCCTTAAAAGTTTCCCTTAAAAATCCCCCAAATTTGGCAAGAAAATTCTTGTAAATATTTTCCAAAAATTAGTAAAAATCTTAAAAAAAATGCTAAAAAAATCTAAAGTGATTCCATATATATCAGTAGAACTTCTAGTATTTCTAAAGAAACATTTTTAACATTTCTTTTTTTTCCACCAAAAAATGTTGGACATCAGAAGTTTCACTGTGAAAATATATTTTTTTCCCCACATTTTCAAACTTTAAAATGGCTCAGCTTTGACTCGCAGGACGACACGAGGGTTAAATAAATGTTTTTTTCCAAACAGTGCCTGGAACATGGCAGTAAAACGCATAGAGTCAGTTCTTCACGCTGTCGTCTCACCATGGATTCACTGATGCCAAGCTGACATCCAGCAGCTCTACTTCCTTCTCTGACTGCCAGATCGATTGTCTTTAACTTAAAAGCTGCATCACATGCATTTCTTCGTGTGTTTTCCATGATGAGGGTGTGTGCATGAAGCGCAAAATGACCGATAGGAAGAATTTAGTGTGTGTGTGTTTGATTTAATTCCAACAGTTTCATTGGTCCACTGTGGCCTGTTCGGTAATTTTATTGGTCTGATGTGACGAGGCATCTTTGTTTAAGCCGCAGGGTTCAAAGCGTGAGAAATAGGTAATAACAAATAATAATAAATTTTATTTATAATGCACTTTTCTTGTAGGCAAAATCTCAAACCGCTACATTTAAGATATAAAACAGACAAAAACAAAACTATCATGTAATAAAAACACAGCAATCAGACAAAATAACAATAAAAAATAGAAACATTGACGTATAATTAAAAGCTTTGTTAAAAAGAAAGGTGTTTAGGCCTTGTCTAAAAACATCCAGTGTCTGTGGAGCTCTGAGGTGCTCAGGAGGGAGTTCCAGATGTGAGGGGCGGCTTATAGTCCAGAAAGTACGGTAAACGTTGTGTTCCTTTGTAGACACTCTGTGGTCTGTAGATTGTAATGTGTAAATGATGAAGTGAAGAATAATGTTGGTGAAATTGAGTTCATTTTACTGGTCCGGTCCACTGGAGATTAAATTGTGCTGAATGTGGAACCTGACCTAAAATGAGTTTGACACTTCTGGTTTAAATGGAAGTTCCAACGCTGACGCTGCTGTAGGTAAAGAAATGACCTCCTTGGTGGTTCCAGTGTTAATCGTCCTCCTGGATCTATACTCTGTCACCTGTAGGGGACCTTTCTGAATCCTGGATATACAACAAAAAAGGTTTTAAAACCTCCCCGTCGCCGAGTCCAACGACTCAATAGCTGACATTCCAGCGTACAATCGAGCCGCTTCATCCCGCCGCTCAGCAGCCCACATTCCTCCCTACAGTACACAATCAAGCCGTCTGGTTGTGCTGAAGTTTCCATTGTGTCGGGCGGTTATGAGCCTCGGAGACAGACAGAGGCAGCCAGCAGAGGAGTTAGGGCTGTCCGTCAGCCCATAATGTCTCCACACAGCAGCCCAAACCCGACCTGACAGCATCACACCGCCCTGACAGCACACTAACAACACGCCATTGTTCCCCGCAAACAGCCACAACTCACCTTTCAGAGCCGCAGAGGTCTGCGGAAACTCAGAAACCCGGCAAGATCCAATCCGACCAACCGGCAACAAGCAGGAGACGTCTTAATTAGGGCTGAGAATCCATCACTGTACGTATACTCTCACAAAGACTGTACCCAAAACACAGGATGAAGAGATTTTATACAAGAGGAGCCATAAGAGTGTACAGTAGGAGTAAAATAACGGATGGTTTTTAAATTTAAGGCCCAAAAATACCATTTATAAACCTGTAAATGTGCAGAATCTGGGATTTTTAATGTAAGAAGCAGCCAATGAGTCAAATTTACCAAACAATCCCAATTAACTCGGTCTAAATAAAACCACAACTTCCTTCAGTTCCTGACTTTAAATAGACGTCAGCCCTCAGCAGCAGATAAATCAAACGTTTTCTCATCTCAGATGTTTCTGTAAATGGAAAAACATCATAGAAGACGCTTTAACACACAGTAACAGGCTTACTACCTGAGCCAATTAAGACAAGATAAGATAAATCCCAAAGGAAATTCAGGTGCCAGACATTGTTTAGAAAAAACAACATGATACACACAAGAAATACAATGCCTAAAATGTCCGATACAATGCTAGAATTAAATAAGTAAGCTACAATAAGGCCAGAATATAACAGTAAAAAGAAAAGCTGGCAGCTACACTAATGCAAGAAGTAAAATCACACATGATCATGAAATACTGCATTTGAATTATGAGATTAAAAATGAGAGAAACGCACCTCAAAATAAGATGAAAATTTAAAACTGCAAAAAAAACGAGATAAAAATGAAACATTGTTGAAATATGAGATTAAAATGAAATCTTGTGCCTGAAATATGACATAAAACTCAAATATCTGATCTCAAATATGAGATGAAAATGAAATATTACATCTAAAAATGAGAAGAAAATGAAATATTGTACCTAAAAATTGGATTAAAATTAAATATTTCATCAAAAATATGAGATGAAAATGAAAAATTGCACCCAAGTGAGATGAAGGCAAAATATTACACTCAAAAATATTTGACAAAATGAATTATTTCATCTGAAAAAATGAGATGAAAATATATTTCACCTGAAAATTAGATTAAAATAAAATATTGCACCTGAAATATGACACAAAAGTGATATATTTACTCTGAAATATGAGATGACAATACAATATTGCCCCTAAAAACAAGATGAAACTGACATGGAGCACTTAAAGAATGAGATGAAAATAAAAAATTGCACCTGATCTGAGTTTATTCCACCTTATGCACCATTTTTTTAAGCGTGCGCTATTCTCAGCTCTGGACATTAAAATATGTGGAAAAATGTGTGAAAAATCTTCATTTAGGCAGATCTGGGCAAAAATCAAAGCAGGGACAAGTGGAACTATAGTTGTGTTTTATCCAATAAATATAATATTATTGTATTTCTTGGCCCTGTTTGGGTTAATATAGCCACTGCAACCTACTAGAGTCCTGAAACCAACCTGTCAGCTGAGTCCTGTCTTGCACTTTTTCCTTCCTTTTCTAAGCAACACGCAGAAAAAAGAAGCAGCAGCAGAAGAAGCAGCAGCGCTGAGGCAACAGTTTGTCCTCCCAGTGGATGAATCCAAAAATACCTGATCCCCTAAAGGCAGCGTTCATTCAAAGAAGCAGCTGTTTCTCAGAGGAATCTGAAGGAAAGTCCAACAACACGCCTCAGCAGTAATGAGCAGAGTAACGGGAGGTCAAGACGCCACGCTGCATCTCACCAGGTCCAGCCGTTATGGGTCGTTACTGCCTGACATTAACCTCACGGGAAGTTCTTAATGAAGATCTGACGACATCTCAGAACAAGACGAGGACTTTCCTCAGTTTTACTGATCCAACCTTATGCCATAAAAAAACTCAGCTTGGAAGTGAGAAAGCAGAGAAAAACGTGGACATAGACGTGAAATAAAGAGACGGAGATCCAGCTCCAAAAACGTTCCAAACCTTCAGTTTTAACCCTCCTGTTGTCCTCATTTACAGGCAGCAAAAAACATTGTTCCTTCATCTGAAAAAAATCCAAAAATTCTGCAAAAAAATTCCTGGAAGTTATAAAAATTTGCAAAATCTTTAGGAAGAAAATTCCAAAAATTCGTTAAAAGTTTCCCTTAAAAGTTTTATTGAAAAAAAAAAATCCCCAAATTTGGCAAGAAATAACATTTAAAAAATAAAAAAAATTTAAAATATTTTCAAAAAATCCTAAAAATATCTAAAGTGATTCCATATAAATCAGTAAAACTTCTAAAATTTTCTTAAAGAACATTCAGAAAAAAAATCAACCAAAATCCAGCGAATTTCCCTGGATTTTGGTTGATTTTTTTTCTGAATGTTCTTAAGAAACATTTTTTAAACATTTCTTTTTTTTCCACTAAATAATGTTCAAAAATTTCCCAAAAATATTGAAAATGTGGAAGTTTTCACTGTAAAAATATATATTTTTTTCCCACATTTTCAAACTTTAAAGGACGACACGAGGGTTAAAGGAATCGTCACTTCAGTGTTGCAGAGAATAAAAACAGATTATTATTGAATGGTATCAACAAAATTAAACTCCAGGATCCATAAAGTGCATAAAAACAGCTGTGAGTGACTGAATATGTCATGAGGATTGTGAAATAAACCTGGAATTAGTTTTTTTGGACTCAACAATCTCAAAAGAATAAGAAATCGGAATAGTCAAAATTAGCCTGGACTTTGGTCAAGATTTCTTCAAAGCGGTTTAAAATGACTCAAAATTGGCTAAAATTACCACAAAAAATATTTTAAAATGACATTAAATTGTCTACATTAACAACAATTAACAACTACTGGTCCTATAAAATGGAAAAAAGTGCAAAATAATACAAAAAAATACAAAAAGAGGATGGCATAGTGTCCCCATAAAGCTACTGTAAGTGTTTATATATGGATGGATCCATGTTTCTACTAAAATACAGTCTTTGGTCGACATTTCTCCAACTTTTGAGGCTCTAGCATCAGTAGAATCTGATGTGTGGAAAGTCTGACTTGACAAAGTTCCAGATATTATGATGTGAAACTGGTTCAAAATGATCTAAAAAAATTCCAAAATGATTCAAAAGGGTCCTCAGAAAGACTCAAAATGTGGTCCAAATGACTGCAAATTGTCCAAATTAACAATAATTAAGAACTACTAGGCCTTGAAAATGAAAAAAAAGCTAAATTTCCAATCAAGGGTGCTATCATGGTACCCAAAACCATCTATAAATGAACATATCTATGGATGGATCCATATTTCTACTAAAATCCAGTCTTTGGTCGACATTTCAACAACTGTTGAGGCTCTAACATCAGTAGAATCTGATGGTTGACAGAATGGCAGGGCAACATTAGAGATTTTTTCAGTGTTTTTCACATGACACTGCTCCAAAATAATCAAATTTGTCCAAAACGATTTCAAATTTGGTCAAAATTGTGCAAAATTTGTCTTACATAACTTGAAACCTGTCCAAAATCAGTCAAAATTGTCAAAAATTACAATGATAAACAGTTAATGGCCCTGGAAAATGGAAGAAATTGCAAAATTTCCAAACTAGGCTGGTACAGATGGATCCGCATTTCTACTAAAATACAATTTTTGGTCGACATTTCACCAAAGATTACTTGAATCTTGGCTGAAATTACTTGAAACGTGACCAGAAAGATTTAAAATTTGTGCAGAACAAGATAAAGATGATCTGAAATGACTCAAAACTGTCCAAAATGACATGATTCATTTGACACCTGACAGTCAATAAGAAACCAGAATTTTCTGGGGTTGTGGTTTAAGTTTTCTTTTGAATTATCTTGGAAAGTTTTTGCTATATGAAGCCATAATTTCACAGACATTTTAAACATTCATAGTGATTGTGATAGTGAGTGACTGAAATGAATCAGAAACCGGAATCGTTCAACTCAAACCCAACCATCCTGCAGACTTTGCTTCTGATTTCCGTCCTACCTTCTGTCGGATCTCCTCCTCCATCTTGATGGGAGAACCGAACTCTGCGACCTGCCGGACTCCCTCGCTGGCGTAGCCGCCATATTCCCACAGAACGTATCCTCTGGAGTGAGACGCTCCGATCAGAGCCGACCAGTGGTTGGCTCGTCCTGGAAGACCAGAAAATGAAGAAATTTTCAAAAAATCTGTGTGAAATCTGGTGTGAATGGAAACCAAAGTGGCTCACATTGATCCATTTAACAGTATCCAGGGTGTTCTGTGCACTTTCGTGGTAGAACTTTAGAATTTTTGATACATGCTAACTATCTAAATATGCTATCTCGCCAAATATCTACAATCTTTCTCCAGAACTGCAAGAGGAATCCACGCTTCAACACTCTCCAAGCTTTTTCTGCTCTGGTTACATTTATTCTTACTGTGGATTCATTTTTCAGTGCGCAGAACTATTTTTCTACTTATAAAATAACTCTGTGCATTATCGCTACCATTTAAATTCTGAGGAAGTTGTGCAACATCTAGATTTTCTACATGTAGAAGAATCTGCAATATCAACAGAACTTTTGCATGTTGTTTTAATTGTTTTTACTGGTGTTCACAATGTTTTTGCAAGACAATACTACTAGAATGAGACACAAAACAACATACATTAGACACAAAACTACCAGAATGAGGCACAAAACACTTAAATTAGACACAAAACACTTACATTAGACACAAAACACTTAAATTAGACACAAAACAACTTAAATTAGACACAAAACCACCAGAACGAGACACAAAACGACTTAAATTACACAGAAAACAACTTTAATTAGATCCAAAATCATCAAATGAGACACAAAACCACCAGAACGAGACACAATACAACTTAGACACAAAACCACCATAATGCTACAAAACACTATAAAAGTACTCTATACACTATACAACGACAAGTTGTACTACTGGAGATAAACATGTTGGAACCAGAAACTGATTCTGAAGAAGAAGAACACAGAAAGCTCCACTCTGAAAGTTAACAGGACTGTTTCTTCAGGTTTGTTACACATGATAACGGATTATTTAACTCAAAATGTGTTTTTGAGCATAGAAAAACACCATATGAACATGTTGACAAGATAAAACACTTCATTATCCCAAGAGAGGATTTTTAAGGCCCAATTGAAGAACCTGTAAGAATATATAAATATTTGGATGATCCATGTTTCTACTAATATGGTCGACATTTCACCAACTTTTGAGGCTCTGACATCAGTAGAATCTGATGTGTGGAAAGTTTGACGAGACAAGGTTCCAGTTTCTGATATTATGACTTGAAACCAGTTCAAAATGACTTAAAAATCTTTCAAAATTATTCAAAAATTTGCCAAAATTATGCAAAAATTGGTCCAAAATTACTGCAAATTGTCCAAATTAACAATAATTAAGAAGTATTAGACCTAAATAATAAAGTTTAGAACCTTCGATATTTAAATGCTCGACCAAAATGCGTCACAATGTTAATAAAAAACAAGGTTTAGACCCTAAAGCAGTCGTTCATCCCGACACTTCCTGTGCATATTCTAGTCTATTTATTGCTGCAGTCAGTCGGTGGTAAATGCTGAATCCATCCCACTGGGGTCAGATTCTGTTGGCTCAGAACCAACAGCTTGGGGCAGTTTGGTTTGGTTTTACTGGAGCAGGACTTTACTGGACACAAGAACTGTACTGGGATGTTGCCAAGCAACCAGTGAGGGCCAGGAACAGTGCAAAGAGCAGAAAACCCCTGAAACTTGTTTTGGTACGTGTTGGTTGTCGTGCAGTTTAAAGAAAAGAGATGAAACTTGTTAATCAGGTTGGATGTTTCTTCCACTTTTCATGTTTTATGCTAAGCTAAGCCAGATATCGATTCCTATTCATGTATTCAGGGGGTTGTTGACCTTAACTCTCAAGAAAAAAATAGTAAGTAAGCACATGTACCAAACTGTTGGACAGTTTTTTTGAATAGTTGTCTTCTTGAGAAAGATGCTGCATTGATCTTTTTACGGTTTTCATCACAGACTGTAGATGAAGCTACCAAGTTTTCACCCACTGGTCTGTGGACTCACCATCTTAGACTTTTACAACCAGACGTCATTAGCAAAAAACGGATCTATCAGAGAAGTGAGAAACCTACGCATCACTATACAGTCGCAACTAGTCAATCACAAGCTACGCTCTAAAACATACCCTGTGGTATCGTCCATAGGGGTCTTTCCACTGCAGGAACTTTGGGCAAGCTGACGCTAACGCTTAGCATAGAATCCAACAACTTTAACTGCGATGTTCACTCGATGTCCTCGTGGAGTAGCAGTTTTCATCACTGTCAGCGATGTGAAGTTCACCATTAAGGCAAACATAACAAACCTCCAGTGTTGTATTTCCCGCATAGAAAAGAATTTACATCCACGGTTTATTTTGGTCCACTTCAGTTAGACGCAAAACCACCAGAACAAGACACAAAACAAGTTAAATTAGACACAAAACAACTTAAATTAGACACAAAACAACTTAAATTAGGCACAAAACGACTTAAATTAGACACAAATCAATTTAAATTAGGGACAAAACAATTTAAATTAGACCCAAAGCCACCATTTTAAACATTCATAATTCATGACAGGAAAGTTTCCAGTGAATCAGGGATTAGGCACGAGGCTGTTGGTGATTTGAGATGGAATAAGTCTGCTGTAACTCAGTTTTTCTGTCTCAGCTTCACCCCTTTTATGATTTTCATGCTGATCTATGGAGCGTCTTCCTACAGGACGACTGTGCAGAGTGTACGTTTAAACTCACTGGGATAGTCTTTGGGATGAACCTTCTCTGACCAGTTTCCGTAGAAAGTCAGCCGGTACTTGGCGGTTCCGCAGGCGCAGCACTCGATGGCCGGAGCTTCTGTAGCTTCACCCAACAGATTCTCTGCAGACAAACAGACAGCGGCATGTCAAAATGTGAGAGCAAACAGAGTGACTGACAAGAGAAAACACACTTGTGGAGTTAACAAACAGACACGGCGACGTGCAAAGGTTCGCCATAGACGAACACCTGCATAAATTACCAGATGATTGACGACAGTTTGGAAGCAGTGAGAATGTCACAAAATTACATCCCTGGAATAAACTGGTATTTAAATGACACATTAGCCTTAACGCACACTCATAAATATTCACACTTCTGCCCCGGACCAATGTTTTGCAAAGATAGGTCAAGGGGATTGCTTGAATATTTATGAAGCCTCAAATTATTCACAAGAAATCCTCGCTTGACATCTAAGTTATAGCAGGATGAGTCAAACGCTGAAGCCTCCAAACTTCTGCTGGAGCAGCTTGATTGGCTCCATAATAGGCTGGAAAATGAGCTTTCTGTCTGCAGAGGTGGGTTTCAGGAAAGTCTCCAGAGATGAAGCTTGATTTGTCCAGGCTCTGTTGTAAGACTAAGAGTTATTGTGTTTATTTTGAGGAGCTGAGTGCATTTTTTTTAACATAAAAGCTAAAAGGAAGATTTAAATCCCACTTTTGGCACTGCTTCCTACCAAAAATACACTCTTTGATGAACATTTCACCAACTTTAAGGCCTCTAACATCGGTAGAATCTGATGGGTGGATTGAAACTTGTCCAAAATGACTCCAATTTTTTTTTCAAAATATGACAAAAATTGTCCAGACTGACTCAGAGTTGTCCAAAATGCCAGTGATGACTAAACATTGGCTGATGAAAACAGAAAAAAATGGCATAATTTCACTTGAGGATGGTACTGTGTCCCAAGAAATTTGATATTTGACAAATATCGCAATAACAGGCTCCAGTTTCTTGCTGTTTTGGCTTAAAATGTGTCAAAATGACTCATATTTTGTCCAAACCTGTACCCAATGGCTCAACATGTATTTAAAATTATTTAAAAAAACGTGCCCAGAATGACAATAACAAATGGCTATTGTTAGAAAAAAGGTTAAAAAGTGCAAAATTTCCAATCCAGGTTGGTATAGTGTCTCCATGAAGTTCCTGTAAGTGTGTATATAGATATGGATGGATCCATATTTCTACTAAAATGCAGTCTTTGGTTGGCATTTCACCAACTTTTCCAGTTCCAAGTCCCAAAAAGTCTGATAACTACCCTAGACATGTCCGAAATGACTCAAACGTCTCAAAAAGTGACTCAAAATCATCCAAAAATGTTCAAAAAAGTCATACATTTTTACAAAAAAATGCTAAAAAATGTTGAAATTTGACTTAGAATTCCCTAAAATGACTCAAAATTGTTCAAAATTTGGTTACAAAATGTATAGTAATCTAGCCCAAAGTGACTCAGAGCTCCCTAAAATGACTCAAAATTTTCCAAAGTTGACTCAAAATGATCAAAAAATGACTAAAATTCTCCTAAATTAGTTTTAAAAGATGACAAAAATTTGTCTAAAATTGTTCAAAATTACTCAAATTGCGTGCAAATGACTCAAAACTAATCTAAAATGGTTGTGTCTTCATAAAGTTCCTGTAAGTATATATCTATGGATTCAAATTTGCCCAAAATGACTCATTATTGGTTTAAAAAAAAAAAAGACTTAACATTTATCCAAACGACAAAATTGTCCATATTACCAAATATTTGCCCTTGAAAAGGAAAAAAAAGAGCTAAATTTCCAATCAAGAATGGCACCAGAGACACATAAATATACGTACATTTATTCATATATATATATATATATATATATATATATATATATATATATATATATATATATATATATATATATATATATATATATATATATATATATTGGTTTCCCACTAATGGCTGAAACATGGCAGCTTGATTGGCTCACATAATGGGCTGGAAAATTAGATTTCTTTGTGCAGAGGCAGATTTTATGAAATTCTCCTGAGATTGAGAAACCATTTGTCCAAATGTGTGCATCAGACCTGAGAGTTATTGTGTTTATTCGGGGAGCTGGACGCCATTTTTCTCTTCTGCAGGTAGCATAAAAGCTTAAATGAATATTTAAATCCCACACAGATTCCCATGACATCCACCATTCTTCGTCCTCACAGTTTTACCCTCATATTTTTTAAAGCGAGGTATAAAAGACCTGGCAGATAAAGAACTGGAAGAGGAGATAATGGCGGCAGTGGAAGATGAAAAGATGAGCTGCTGTCGTTACCTTTTTCACACAGCCGGACGGTGAGCGAGCCTTCGTCCTGGAAATAGATGATTCTCTTCTGGACAATGCTGGCCCTGCAGACAGAGGAAGGTGGAGGAGGGTTGAGGATGGAAAATGGAGCTGAAGTTGGATAGCAGGAGGCCATTAGGTGGATAATACAGCCGGGTTTTTTTCAGATCTGATCCATGTAATCCTCGGTGAGAAGGCAGCTTTAATAACGGACACGGAGAACACATCTTTTCTCAGGGAACAGCGTTTTATTCACCAAACCTCATGACACAATAACCCTGCTGCAATATCAGAGCAATCATAAAGACGAGACCGAGCAGGAATTACAGTCAGCAGAAGGATTATATTATTTTTTGCCCTTGAAAATGGTAGACAAATAGAACATTTCCAACCGAGGCTGGTATTGGGGCCCCAGAAAGTTCCTGTAAGTTTAGAGATATATCCATTGAAACTTGAACGAAGTGGCTCAAATGTTGTTCAAAATGTAAAAATATGATGGTCTAAAATAATACAATATGACTATAATGAATAGCTATTGCCCATTCAAAATAGGGAAAAACTGCAGAAATTCCAAACCAGGGTGGTGTTGTGTCCCCATAAAGTTTGGTTCAAAATGACTCATCATTTGTCCAAATGGCTATAAACCTTTACCCAATGGCTCAAAATGTTTTTAAAATGGTAAAAAAAAAAAAAAACAATTGCCCAGAATGACAGTAATGATTGGTTATTGTTAGAAAAAATGTTAAAAATTGCAAAATTTTCAATCCAGGTTGTTGTTCTGTCTCCACAAAGTTCCTGTAAGTGTATATATATATATGAATGGATCCATATTTCTACTAAAATACAGTCTTTGGTCGACTTTTCTCCAACTTTTGAAGCTCCAACATCAGTAGAATCTGATGTGTGGAAGGTTTAACCAGACAAGGTTCCATGTTACTGCTTTCTTGACATGACATTGGTCCAAAATAACCAAATGTGGACAAAATTATTTGAAATTTGTCCAAAAAGACCAAAAAAATAAAAACAAGAGAATGATGGTCCACAATTATGCAAAATTGTCAAAAAAATACAGTAATTACTAATTACTGGTCATTAAAAATGGAAAAAATCTGCAAAATTTCCAAACCAGGCAGGGATTGTGTCTCCATAAACTTTTTGGAAGTGTATGTATATATGGATGGATCAATATTTCAACAAAAAATAGTCTTTGGCAAGCATTTGATGAACTAATAAGGCAAAATTTGTCCAAAATGGCTATAAAGCTGCCTCAATGACTCAAAATTTATATGTAATGATCAACCATCCAAAATGACTGAAAATGTTCACTGAAATTAGAAAAAGATAGCTCAAAAACAACTTGAAATATCCTTTGAATTACTCAAAATTGTCCACAATGATAATAATGAATATTGATTGGGTAATATTTCAAAATGCTGAATATTCAATAATGGGTCGTATTTTGGCCAAGAAACTTCCTGTCAGCGTAGATATATACATATAAAATGGTCTAAAATGATTTACGGAGCCTTGTGTTGTAATATTAACCACACATCAGATTCTACTGATGTTAGAGCCTCAAAAGTTGGTGAAATGTTGACCAAAGACTGTATTTTAGTAGAAATATGAACCTTGTCTTGTCATCTATATATATATAGACTTATTGGAATTTTATGGGGACATAATGCCAGCCTGGATTGAACATTTTATATCTTTTTTGCCATTTTGATGGACCAACCTTTGTAAATGTGTCCTCTGTTGGATCCATTCAATCATTCTGATTTGATGGAAACTATTCTGTGTTCTCACCACATTTCATGCCTGTTATTTCTGAAGATACTGAACCTTAAAAATGGTCTCAGAGTGACAACAGAAAAATTCCAGATCTGAAAACATTTGAAATTCTCGACATTCAGCCAAAATATTTTGCAGAATTCAGTTTTAGGTCCCACATAATAAATAGATAAACTGAGAACAAAATCTGAGACGGTGCAGCAGAATATTTCATGAATTCTGAGTATTGATCCATATTCAGCTTCTTCACACCTACAGATCAATACTGTATGCATTTATCTGCTTACATTCTTATAAAATGAAATGAAAGACACGTTTTATCTATGCAAAACAGAAGCTGCAAATCTATACACCTGCTTGAAGGTAACATAAGTGTTGAGGTTGTATGAAAGTGTGTTGCAGTGAAACATATAAGTGTTGCAGGCTTATTGTGAAAGCGTTGCAAGGCTACCAGGCCTCAGCGTTCCCCTGACACTTCCTTTATCCTCCCCGTCTCCTCTGAATTTCAATAAGAGTGGCAGCACACCGGAGTTCCTGAGCTCTTTCTGAGCAATGTGAGAAATGCATTTCATTTTTCCTGAAAAGTTTTTGCTTTTTTCCATTTTTAAGGCACAATCATTTTTCATTATTGGAAAATGTCGAATTACAGGAAACTTTTCAATAAATGGTGCAGACAGAATAAACTAAACCCTGCGTGAAGCTCATATGGAAGAAGGAAACAGCCTGTAACTCTGCACATCTAACACCAACATCTGGACCTCTATGAACATCTAGACCTCTATGAACATCTAGACCTCTATGAACACCTGGACCTCTATGAACACCTAGACCTCTATGAACATCTAGACCTCTATGAACATCTAGACCTCTACGAACACCAACATCTAGACCTCTATGAACACCAACATCTAGACCTCTATGAACATCTAGACCTCTCTGAACACCAGTTTCTGTTTCCTACCACTGATTCTTGGCATTCATGTGAACACTACTTCAACCTAAACATGGCTGCAGACCACGTACACGCCGACGGCTACAGAACTCTACCAGCACCAAGAGCCCGAGGCATTGACCTGACCTCCAAACTCCCCAAATCTCAATCTGACCAACAACGGCAGCAGAACAAACCAAATCTACGGAGTCCTGAACCTGCAACCCAAAGATCTGCTGCCAAAAACCTGATGCCAAACACCCCGGAGATTGCAGATGGTCTTAATATTGTGGTTCGTAACGTGGTTTAGAATAAATTGAAAACTGTAATAATAAGGCGTCTTCCTCTTCTGGCATCAAGACCTTCAGAGCGTCTCCACCTCCCGCTGTAGAGACATGAAACTGAATGAAAGTGAGGCGAACAGCAGCGACAGAGGAGGCGACATTAAGTAGGAGTTATCGCTGTTATTGCTCCTATAAATCTTACAACGCTGCAATATACCCTCAAACACGGCCCGACTGCTTGGGCATGAAATTGAAAAACAAAAGTGAAATATACCAACTATTATTGAGCTGCCCTCCATGGTTTTTAAGGTAATTTTCTATTAGTTTTTAACGGTGCTAATTGTCATTTTGTTTATTTATCAAGTGATTTCATTAATAAATCCAAAAATGATTCCGTAAAAATGATTCACACACATTTACTGCCTGACTTCCACATGATCCATGCATCAGTTGTGGGTTTACTCGTCTCAGTTTTTTGAAATTTGTCAATTACTGGAGCGTAATAAAGATATGTTGGAGGAATCAGGTTGTAAAGCTGCTGCTGTGTTTCCCTGTAGAGCCAAATATTACTTCATATATCATTTCTAGTAGTCTACAAGAGGAAGTCTCACACTAGAATCATCACAAAATATCTCAAAAATGTGTAGAATTTCTGCAACTAGATATGAGTTGTGACATTTAATAATCATAATAAAAATAATAATCTTTATATAAAGGCCACTATTCAAAATTAAAACTACAAAAGCAGCAAAATAAAACCATCAGCGCAACATTGTGCTGAAAAAAAACATTTCCCACTTAGTTTCTCATTAAAACATCTGTAAATCAACATGTTTACAAATAAGATTATCAATAAAACACAAATTCAAAGGTGTTTCGCTTGAATAAAACATCAAAAATGATTAACACCATAATTTGAACCAAAAATACACCATTATTAAAGTAGCAAACATCTATCTACTGTGTAAATTTAGTGGGGTCATGGTATGTTTATGGTTAGCTGTTGGTATAATTCGTACAGCTGCAACTAATGGTTTTTTATCGTCAACGTATTTGTCAAATTTGTTGTTCTGGGTATAAAATGTCCGAAAATGGGAGAAAAAATACTGATTAGTGTCTGGTTTTGTCCAAAACACAAAATATTGCATTTTCTGTCAAAGAGGGGAAACAAAACCAGAAAATATTCATGTTTGAGAAGCTGCAATCAGAGAGTTCTATTCCTAACTAGATACTCAAAATGATTATCAAAATAGTTGGTGAATAATTTAGTTGTCGATGAGTGGAAAGTCTGAATTGTCCCAAAAAAAAAAAAATCGAAAAAATATGCAGAATTTCACCAATTACTCTTAGTTTTCTAACCTACACTGTGACATTTAATAATCATTAGAATGTTAACAATCTTTATTTGTGGAGAACTTTTCAAAAAGTGCTTCACAAGGCATTGGATTGTCAATAAAACACCTATTCAGTGGTGTTTTACTTCAATAATGCATTAAAAGTTCTGTGTACCACATTTTGAATTAAAGATACAGCATTAAAACAGTAGCTAATGATTACTTTCATTGTTCTAATAAAGGATTCAAAAACATTCAATATTAGTTCAAAATTACTTGATATCGTCAAAAAATGATTCAAAAAAGTCAAAAAATTGACTTAAAACTGTCCAAAACGACTCAAAATGACAGAAAAATCACTTAACATTCTCCAAAACTAGTCCAAAAATGGAAAATGCTTTCCAAAAATACCTCAAAATTCTTCAAATTAGCAATAATGAAAAATGATTGTGCCTTAAAAATGGAAAAAAGCAAAAACTTTTCAATCTAGGCTGGTATTGTGTCTCCATAAAGTTCCTGTAAGTGTATATCTATGGATGGATCCATATTTCTGCGAAAATGCAGTCTTTGCTCGGCATTTCACCAACTTTTGAGGCTCTAACATCAGTAGAATCTGATATGGGAAAAGTGTGACCAGACAAGGTTCCAGGTCCCAAAATGTCTCATAATTGTCCAAAATTACTTGATAAAAAAATTATCCTGTGATCAATAGGAAAGGCTTCCCCAAATAAATAAGACCTCTGACCAGTTACTACAGCTAATGGACATTACAGTTACTGACATGCAAGACCTTCTTCTTTTTCTCTCTTATTGGTTAATGTTTCTTTAATTGGTTAAATTATTAACTGCAATTAAATGCTAATTTATTGATTACAACCACCTAGTCCCATAGAAAAAAATGTAGCTGATGCAGTAAACAGTTTTGGAACAAGAGTGGGTTATTTGTGGATGAAGTCTTGGACTGGAGAGTGAAAAAAGGTTGAAGTGTAAGACCCAAAGGCCACCCAAACTATGAGCAATTATTCTGTGAGAACCTGCAGTTGTTGACGAATCAAAGATCAGACATGACAGCTCCCAAAACCAAGAAGCAAAACTGAAAGAATACCAGTCTGAATTCATTTCTGTGTTTGGTATTCTGGGAGCTTTAGAGCTAACAGGAATTAGCAGCAAACACTGAAGCAGCAGTGGTCTCCAGCAGCTGAGCCAACTTCAAATAATCTAGTCCTGTGATCAATACGAGAGGCTCTTGTATCTGGGATGTTGCTGTCAAACAGCTTCAGAGTGTGGCGGTCGGACTGGTGTTGTCACTGCAGGCAGACGAACGGCCGCCTCTTCCTCCTCCTGAGTCCTCGCAGCGACGGCGGCAGAATACTGATGCCGGGTTCGAGCTGGAGGTCGATGTGAGGTGAAAATGTGATGAAGAGGCGGCCGGAGGGCAGCGGCGGAGCCAGAGGAGGGATGTAAGTGTAAACTTGATAACGAGATGAGAAGCGATCAACAGGACAGCAGAACCGGGATTGAAAAACAGCCTCTTTCCTCTCGTCTCGTCTGCTTTATCGTTCTGGGTGGGAAACGTTTCCCGGCGCTAAAAGATTCTTCAGGAGTTTGTGCAGATTAAAGAACAGATTTGAGCCGAGCTCATCAGAACTACAAGGAGGACCTCGGTGACCTCAGGTGGAAAACGCACAAACACAATCTGAAAATACACTACAAATAAAACTCCCACAGCCATGAAATGTGGTGAAAACGCAGTCAGAATAGTTTCCATCAGATCAGAATGAATAAATGGCTCAAGCAGAAGCCAAACTTTTAATGATCGGTTTTGAAAATGGAAAAACATGAAGAATTTTTGAACAAAACTCATACTGTGTCCCTAGAAAGTTCCTGTAAGTGTATAAAAATGGATGGATCCATATTTCTACTAAAATACAGTCTTTGGTCGACATTTCTCCAACTGTTCAGGCTCTAACATCAGTAGAATCTGATGTGTTAAAGTCTGACCAGACAAGGTTCCAGTTTTTAGACATTTAGACTAAATGTTGATGTGGACTCATTGGTAGGAACCAGAACCTGGTGTTCATAGAGGTCTAGATGTTCATAGAGGTCCAGGTGTTCATAGAGGTCTAGATGTTCATAGAGGTCTAGATGTTCATAGAGGTCTAGATGTTGGTGTTCATAGAGGTCTAGATGTTGGTGTTCATAGAGGTCTAGATGTTCATAGAGGTCTAGATGTTGGTGTTCATAGAGGTCTAGATGTTGGTGTTCATAGAGGTCTAGATGTTCATAGAGGTCTAGATGTTGGTGTTCATAGAGGTCTAGATGTTGGTGTTCATAGAGGTCTAGATGTTGGTGTTCATAGAGGTCTAGATGTTGGTGTTCATAGAGGTCTAGATGTTGGTGTTCATAGAGGTCTAGATGTTGGTGTTCATAGAGGTCTAGATGTTCGTAGAGGCATAAATTTGTCAAAAATGACTCAATATTGACCCAAAATAACAGATTGTCCACGACTCCTCAAAATAGTCCAAAAGTATTTTATTTGCATATCTAAAATGACTCAAAATTATCTAAACTGACAATAATGAATAATGATGAACCTTGAAAATGGAAAAAAGTTTAGCACTTCCAAACCAGGCTGGTATTGTGTAAGTTCTTGTGTGTATATATGTGAATGGATCCATATGTCCTTCTAAAAACACAGACTTTAGTTGACATTTCACTAAAGACTATTTGAATGTGGTCTGAAATTACTTTTAACTTGTCCAAAAAGGTTAAAAAAAAAAGTCTAAAACAAGATAAAGATAATTCAAAATCACTTGAAAATTGTCCCAAAAGACCTAAAATTTGTTCAAAATAAGATAAACATGATGTAAAATGACTCAAAATAACAATAATGAAATATTATTGGCACTCAAAAATGTAGGAAAGTCAACAATTTTCAAAATAAAGATGGTCTAAAATGACAGATTTATCCAAAATGACAACAATACACACTTGTTGGCCAATTAAAAGGAAAAGGTGCAACATTTTCAATCCAGGCCGGTATGTAAATATATAGTGTCCCCAGAAGGTTCCTGTAAGCTCCAGCTAATCTACATTACATCTGCTGACATGCATGACCTTCTTCTTTTTCTGCCTTATCGGTTAAAGTTTTCTTAATCGGTTAAACCACGAGCAGCAGTCAGTTAAATATTGATTAAACCCTCGTGTCGTCCTGTGGGTCCAAACTGACCCGGTTTAAAGTTTGAAAATGTGGGAAAAAAATTTATTTTCACAGTGAAATTTCTGATGTCCACATTTTCAACATTTTGGGAAAATCTTTGAAAAAATTTTGGGAGAAAAAAGAAATGTTAAAAATGTTTCAGAAGAACATTCATAAAAAAAAATCTACCAAACTCCAGCAAATTTGGTTGATTGTTTTGGCGAAGGTTCTTCAAGAAAATATTAGAAGTTTTACTGATATATATGTAATCACTTTAGATACTTTTAGGATTTTTCTGAAGATTTTTACTTATTTTTTGAAAAGATTTACAAGAAATTTCGTGCCAAATTTGGGGGATTTTTTTTTTTTTTTAAACAAAACTTTTAAGGAATTATTGGAATTTTCTTCCTGAAGGTTTTGCAAATTTTCAGAAATTTGGGGAATTGCGTTGCTGAATTTTGGGATTTTTTTCAGACAAGGAAACACAGGAGGGTTAAGGAGGGATGTAAGCGTGAACTGAGAAGCGATCAACAGGAAGCAGAGCTGGGATGGAAAAACAGCCTCTTTCCTCACGTCTTCCCTCCGCCGTGTCGCAGCTGGAGGACAGCAGCCGGAGATAGAAGCCAAAACATTCGGATTTATGAAAACCTTTTCTGCTGCACAGTCCTCCTTGAATCATTAAACGGTTGGATGACGCTTTGAAGACGGAGAAAGCAGGGTTTGTGTGGCCGACTCGTCGTTATTAAAGCAATCTGAGGCGACTCCACAGTTTCCCCAAGAAACAGGAACATAATCAAGTTGTTTATACGACAGTCCTGAGATAGAAACTAAACTTTCTGCCGCCAACTGTTTCCACAGACAGATGTTGGGCTCTGAACATTACATCAAAGCTCGGCAGAGTTTTCTTTAAAACTAAGTTTGTGTGGGTAGATTAGCATTTGAGTGACTTCCGATTGAAAAGACGGCCAACTATCTCTAAAGGAAAAAAGTGATAACTTAAAATTGTACCAGTTAATGAGGGATCAAATGACGACGTGTCTGGGAAGAAAAGAAAACTTCATCTGTTCCCCTCAGCTGGATAAAGAGGATTTAAGGTTTATTTTTGGATCAGTTTGTGTCGTTGCAGACCACAGTGGGAGATTTTGTTCAGAGTTTCATCATTTGGGACCCAAAACAAAGTTCTGTTTGTCTAAATTTTGAGGATTTCATGTGTTGTTAGACCTGGAATTTTTATATTTTCACCCTCAAATAAACATCTTACTTAAACAGTTGTTTTAAAGTTCAATATCTCCAGAAATAAAACGCCAACAGCCATGAAATTTGGTGAAAAAACAGAATAGTTTCCAGCAGATCAGAATGATTAAACGGCTCAAGCAGGAGTCAAATTTTTAATTATCAATCCTGGAAAATGGAAAAACATACAGAATTGTTTTAACCAGGTTGGTATTGTGTCTCCATAAAGTTCCTCTAAGTGTATATCTATGGATGGATCCATATTTCTACTAAAATACAGTCTTTGACCGACATTTCACCAATGATGACTTGAATCTTGCCTGAAATGACTTGTTGAAACTTGTTCAGAATAGCTCAGAATTTGTTGAAAATAATTTCAAACTTGCCACGAAAGACTTAAAATAGATGCAACACGACAAAGAAGATCGAAAACAACTTAAAATTTCTCAAAATGACTTCAAATTTGATCTTAATAAGATAAAGATGGTCCAAAGTAATTCAAATTTGTCCAAGATGACAAACTTTATGGAGACACAAAAGCATCATGGTTTAAAAATTCTGCATGTTTTTCCATTTTCAAAGACTGATAATTGAAAATGTGTCCTCTGCTGGATCCATTCAATCATTCTGATCTGATGGAAACTATTCTGTGTTTTCACCACATTTCATGGCTGTTGAACTTTTATTTCTGGAGATATTGAACCTTAAAAATGGCTTTCTACCAACCTGGATTGACAATTCTGCACTGTTCTCCATTTTCAATAGTCAATAATTTCTCATTTTTGTGATTTTGCACAATTTTCAGCCATTCTGGGCAGGTTTCAAGGCACTTTGCACAGACTTTATGTAATTCCAGGCAAATATTTGGTAACTTTTGGCAGGTTTCAAGTCATTTTGGGTACACAATACTATTCTCGATTGGAGAATACGTTTTTTTTCCATTTTTTAAGGGTCAATAATTAAAAACATGTCCTCTGCTGGATCCATTTAATTATTTCTATCTGCTAGACACTATTCTGTCTGAGTCTTCACCACATTTCATGGCTGTGGAGTTTTATTTATGGAGATATTGAATCTTAAAAATGGCTTCACAGGTAAGATGTTGGTTTTAAGAACATATAAAATTCCCCAAATTCTGTTGTCCTGTTTTCTTTTGATGGTCCTGCTGATCTGTACAGATATTTTACAGTGTCAATGAAACATGTGAACATGTGAGAAACACTTCAGTCAGCTGGCAGGACGTCCAGCAACCTTCCACGTGTTGCATTCATGTTAAAACTGCTTGTGTTTTGGCTTCCAGTTGGAGAAGCTCCTGCTCGTTTTTCACACCAAACTGTCAACTTCTATCAGCTGGAACTAATTTCCCAACTGCACACAACATTAATTCCTTTGGCCTTCTAGACGGGGTGTATAAATAATTAGTGCGCATGTAAACCTGAGCTTTACACTAAAGGATGCAAGTGATAAAAGACATTTTGGGGTCAGAAATGCAAACATTTCTGTGAAGAACCTGCTCTGCAAAACATTTTGTTCACTCAGATTTTCAACTATGTCAAATCATAATAGACGAAGACACACTACACATTCTTTATGTGCTGTTTGAGTGTCTTTTGGACATGTTAAATTAACATTTTCTACATCTTTTACGATTGTTTTTCATTTCTAATCATCTGTGCAGCCTGCCAGCTTTTACCCTCTGAACCCCAAAAACTTTGAAAGATATTTTATGTTAAAAATGTGTCAAAATGACAGCATTTATAAGCGAAAGAAACTGTAAAAACAGAAAGAATTGTCAGATTTTCAACTTGACACGCTGTTCTGTTGGGAAACAATTTAAGTCATTCTGGGCACGTTTCAGGTCACTTTGGACAGTCTTGTCTAATTTTGGACAAATATTTAGACATTTTTGGCAAGTGTCAAGTCATCTCAGATCATTTTTAAGTCATTTTTAACTGATTTTAGGTCAAAATAGCAAAAGTTTGGAACTTTGTCTTGTCAAACTTTCCACACATCAAATTGTACTGATGTCAGATTTTGGACAATTTGGAGTTATTTTAGACCATCTTTATCCATCTTTAAACAAATGTTGAGTGTCCTAAGACAAGTTTGAAGTCTTTTGTTGACACTTTTGGGTCATTCTGAATCATCTTTAACTTATTTTGGAACAATTTTTAGCCATTTTCTTCTAATGTCAGACAAGATTTAAATAAAATGTCGACCAAAGACTGTATTTTAGAAGAAAAATGGATCCATATATATATATATATATATATATATATATATATATATATATATATATATATATATATATATATATGTAGGCACTTACAGGAACTTTCTGGAGGCACAATACCAACTTTGGTTGGAACATTTTCTACTTTTCTTACATTTTATGACCCAACAATTATTAAAAACATGTCCTCTGTTGGATCCATTTAATCAAACTATTCTGTCTGTATTATCACCACATTTCATGGCTGTGGGAGTTTCATTTCTGGAGATACTGAACCCTGAAAGTGGCTTCACTGGTAATTTTAAGAATTTCTATCATTCTAAAAAGACAAAAAACAGTTTGGAGTTCTCTTGAGTTTGTGATTATTTATGAAAACATGTGTGGAAGCTGAATTCACTGTTTGGTTTCTTTTTAAACCAGAACTTCTTTAACCTATTAAACTTCATTTGTGAAGGGAAAATTCTGCAGCTGCATTTGTAATAACCTTGAATTTACACCATGAAAGTGCAAAAAAAAAAACCAACCTTCAGATGGTGAAATGGTTTAAATGTACCAATATTAGAGCTACAGTAGAAGTAGAAGCAGCAGCAGCTTCTTGCTTTGGAGAAGAAGTGCTGCTTTTCTGTCCTCTATAGGGGAACATATTCATGGAATCACAATGTTCTGCACAGTTTTCACTTTAGGAGTCCAATAAAGTAAATGCTAGCGAGCGTTTTTAGCTAAAAAGGGGTTAAAAGTCAAAGTCTTAACAGCATCAGAAATAAACACAGCAGAGATAAATATGTGGCTGGAAAGTAACGCCAACGTGGAGGTTTTTCTGTTTTCCTTCGGCCTCCGGCTACTCTACGTTTCAGAGGATGAATGACGAGAACCTGAGGAGGAGGAGGAGGAGGACGAAGGCCTGACAGCTCAGCATCAAGGAGGGAAGTCTGCTGTTGTCAGTTCCAGAGCCAGCAGCAGCGATGGAAGACGATAAAGAACGCTATTTAAAAAGCTGCTGACGGCTGCTGCCTGCCAACAAACCGACGGCCCAGTTTTACAGCCGACGTCTTTCAGGTGCTCCACTCCGACATCGCTTCACTTCGACAAGAAGAAAAAGACGTGGAGGAGTTTCAGGAGCAGCGGCAGCAGCTTTAGCAGGACTCACACGAACAGAAATTACAGGAATATAACAAGTATGTTCATGATTGGGGAATCTGCGCATATTAAACTTCCTCAAATGGTAAAAAATATCTGTTAAAAAAAAATAAAAAATTCTGTTTAATCAACTGTGTAAAATGTCCAACTTTGCCATCAAACACCCTGAAAAGTCATTTAAAAAAAAACTCTAATTTAGTAATTTAGTTGAAGATTTTGGTTTACAAACATTATTTTGAAATAACACAACATAATAGTGTTGAATCACCTTAAAATTCGGCAACATATTAAGTCAAATTTGAGACTTTTCTGATTGAAACTGAAAAATATTATAATAATACAAGAAATATTTTCATTATTAAGGGATCTGTGCATTATTATTTTATTATCTGGTTGGTTAAATATGCAAACAAACGTGGAAAATAGCCATAAAAACTTGTTATTTTGTTCTGTCAGCTGTGTAAAATTTAAATTTTTGTGTCATAATACGCTCTAGAAAGTGGTTTAAAAACATCTAATTTACTGATTTAGTTAAAGATTTTGGTTTGCAAACATTAATTTGACAAAACACAACATAATTATGCTCTATCAACTTAAAATTTGGTGTAATTTAAACTCAAATTCCTGCAGTAGTTGAGGTAACGTAATGAAACTGGTTTGAAAACTTACAGATATTGTAATGAGATTGAACAAAAACATCTTTTTTTAAGGAATAGGAGCATGTTTGTGGGTTGTAAAATATTTTTTAAAATATAAAAAAAATATCTATAAAAAGTCGTTATTTTGTTCAATCAACTGGTGGAAAATTTTTAAATTTAGAAAATGATTTTAAAAAAACTGATTTATTGATTTAATTAAAGATTTTGGTTTACAAACATTATTTTGCAATAACAACATAATTATGTTGAATCAACTTAAAATTCTACGTCATTTAAACTAAGATTTCTGCAGTAGTTTGAGGTATGTTATAGTAATATAAGAAATATTGTCATTATTAAAGGATCTGTGCATCGTTATTTTATCATCTGGTTGGTAAAATATGCAAAACATTTGGAAAATAACCATAAAAAGTAGTTATTTCGTTCAGCCAACTGTGTAAAATTTCCAAATTGCCATCAAATGCTCTAAAAAATCATTTTTAACATTATTTTTGACATAACACAACATAATTATGTTGAATCTACTTAAAATTCTGTGTAATTTAAACTCAAATTGCTGTATATGTTAAGGGAATTCAATAAAATTGGCTTCAAAACTTCAGTTTCGAGTTCAGGATTTTAACAATCTGGACAATTTCAGAAGGTTAAGGAAAGTTAATTCTCTTAATTCTGTGTACTTTGTTTGTTGAACATAATGTGATTAGAAAAACCTGCTTTACTTTACTTTGTTGAGCCCAAACATTAATTGTAGTGCTAAAACTCTGAATTTCCATTTTGTGCTCCTTTATTCTTCCAGTATTTGACATTTATTCACAGCTTTGGTTAATTTATCAATTCAGATTATTTCATTTTTAATTAAAAAGCCCCCAAACATCTCTGATTCCAGCTCATCAGGTGGACATATTTGCTAGTTTCTGTTTTTTAAACATGGTAAATTTAAATTGTGTGTGTTTGTGATTTATTTTCCTGATTCTTCAGTGTTTTTGTCCATCAGTTCTGGTATCCAACATGCATCATAAACCAGCAGACGGGAGGTAAATAAACCTAAAGTTCACTGGGATTATCTGAACCTCTTTAATTGGAGCTAAAGCCCAAAGTTTGTCCTCTGTAATGTCACTAATAATCCCTCGATGCAGCTTGACTCATACTTCTGTGAATATCTTTGTTTTCTCCTTTAAATGGCTTTATTTAAAGCTCATCTTTCAGTCTGACTGCTCAGGCTTCGGCCTTGTTTATGTGTGATTCAGTCAGCACAAACTCATTATAATCAATTTTCTCTAAGTTTTTTTCTTAAATGAACGTTTGCTTCTTTAGTTGATTAATGTAAACCTGCAATCAACATGTGGAAGGTTTTCCAAGGGCCTATAGATGTTAGAAATGCTGGGAAAAAATGTCATTTTGTGACTAAAGCAGCATAAAAAAATTACAAAACAGAAGTTCCACTTGGACTAGTTAAAGCTAATGTTAGCATTAGCTCAAGCGACCTACTTTTTTCTGTTTTCAGACATTTTAAAAGTCAGCTTTAACGCACCAGCATCTTATTTTGCCTTAAAATGTTATATTTCATGATCTGCATGTGTAATATTGGGGCTAAAGCACTTGAAATACAAGCCAACATCAGCTTAAGCTAAAGTTAATTATTTTTATCCTTTTTCAGAAATTTAAAAAGTCTTATTGTGCCATGAAAAGATATATTTGATATATTTTTTGCAATATAGGTGTGTAATTTTGGGCCTAAAACAGCATAAAACAACACAAAAACCAGAAAACAGAAGCTGCACTTGAACTAGTTAAGGCAAGAATTAGCATTAGCTTAAGCTAACTACTTCTTTCCTGTTTTCAGACATTTTAAAAGTCAGTTGTGATGCTCCAAAATCTTATTTAGCCACAAACATTACATTTGTTATATTTAGTTGTCTATATGAGTGTATTTGGGGCTAAAACAGTATAAAAAAATACACCAACTATGAAACAGAAGTTGCACTTGGACTAGTTAAAGCTAGAATTAGCACTAATTTAAGCTAACTACTTTGTTCCTGTTTTCGGACATTTGAAAAGTCAGTTATGATGCTACAACACCTTATTTTGCCATGAAGCAATACGTCCATTATATTTTGTTGCTGAATTTTGTGGCTAAAACAGCACTTTAAAAAAAATCACAAAAACTAGAAAACAGGAGCTGCACTTGGACAATTAAGACTAGTTTTAGCATTAGCTCAAGCTAACTACTTTTGTGTTCAGTCAATTTTGATGCTTTAACATCTTTTTTTGCCATATATTTGTCATATTATGTCATCTATGCATGGAAGCTTTTTTTTTTGCTAAAGCGGCATTAAATAAATTAAAAGCCTGCTACACTTGAGCAGTTAGCTTCAGATAAAGCGTTTTAACTGTTTGTTACCCATTTTGTTGTCTGCATCTATAAAATTTTCACAAAACTGGAAAGTAAAGACCAAACTGTTCAGTTGTATTTGAGCTAGTTGTGCTAAGTGCTAGCTAATGCTATTGTAGTGTTAGCTAGCAGCTATCCTTAAACATTTGAAAAGTACATTTGTAGTAATAGGACATTACTTTTTTCAATATTTTTCTGGGTGTGCACAGGTGCTACCAACAATGAACAAAACGTCAGCTTCACATACTACAGGTCTGTGAATTTTTACATATATTTACAATTTTATTTTGTTTTCATACCTGTCTCTGCTTCATTCTGGGTGAACACTGCCTGCAGTTCAACCAAAAACTCAGTTTTATTTTGAACATATGACAGTTAGTTGAATCTGACTCAGTCATGGGTCTGAATTTTTTAGTTTCTTTTTACAGAATCTGGTCCAAACGGCTTAAAACAGTTAAAATTTTAAATAAGACACGTAGAATTAAGCAATTTTGACGATTTATCACAATTTTCCAACTTTCCGCTTCTGCTAAATGCTGTGATTTTGGTGATTTTCTCATGAAAAAATAAGCTTTTCAAACCTGCTGCTAAGTTCTGTGGTTCAGAGTGTAAATAATGATGATTTAGTTGAGCTGTAATAGTAAAATATTCAGCAGAGTTGGCTGATTCTCCCTGTTTCAGTTTAACGAAGCACCTGCTCATATTTAAACGCAGAGAGTGGAATCGATCTTTTAATCATATGCCTTTAAAGTCTGAGAGCAGATTTGGCTTTTTGCCACCATATAGCTGAAAAAGAATCTCCAGAAACATATAAATAAGCGTCTAAACCTCCAGCTCGTCCTGTAATAAAAGCCGGTCTCTCCGTTAAAGTGCTACAGCTGTCACTGGCAGCTTTATCGCCCCCACCGCTGGAGAAATAATTGCATTGATTTCCAAATAGCAGGTGCTGCAGCTGGCATCACATAAAAATAGAAAATCTCAGAGGGTTTGTGCAGCGCTGAAAGAACCGACCGGGTTCCTACGGGGACGAAGCGGCGATGCAACGCTTCCTACTGTAAGAAGTCGGATTTGAAACTCGCTGGAATGAACTCAGAGACATGAGATCGACGTCAACTTAAAGCCTCCGACTGGGAAGCAGACTGCAGGATAAAGAGGGAAGGAAGCATCTCCATGGAGGGATGATGGGAACATGTGGAGGTCCTTTGATAGAGTTGCATGTTTTTACTGTTTGTCTCAACACTGGTCAGAATAAAAGTTTACAGCTAAAACCCGCTGCATTTGATGCTCCGACATCTTATTTAGCCTTAAAACGATATACAGGCTATATTTAGTTATCTATATGAGTAATTTGGGGGCTAAAACAGCATAAATCATCGTAACAACTCAAAAACAGAAGCTGCACTTGGACTAGTTAAAGCTAGCGGTAGCTCAAGCTAACTACTTCTTTCCTGTTTTCAGACATTTTAAAAGTCAGTTGTGATGCTCCAACATCTTATTTAGGCTTAAAACAATATATTTGTTATGTTCTGTTACCTATATGAGCTGCAGTTCGAATAGTTGAGGCTAGTATTAGCTTATGCTAACTACTTTTTTTTAGCCTTAAAATGATATATTTGCTATATTTTGTTATCTATAGGTGCAATATTGAGGCTAAAGCAGCATTAATCATGACAAAAACTAAAAAAAACAAGTTGCACTTGGACTAATTAAGGATAGTATTAACTTAAGCTAAAGCTAACTATTTTTGTTCTTTTTTCAGAAATTAAAAAAAATCTTATTTTGCCATAAAATTATACGTTTTTATATATATATTTGTTATATTTAGTTATCTATAGGAGTAAGTTTGTGTCTAAATCATGACAAAAACTGGAAAACAGAAGCTGCATTTGGAATAGTTAAAGTTAGCATTAGCTCAAGCTAACTACTTTTTTCCCATTTTCAGACATTTTAAGAGTCAGTTTTGATGCTCCAATATGTTATTTAGCCTTAAAACAATATATGTGTTATATTTTATTATCTGTGTGTGTAATATTGGGGCTTAAGCAGCATAAAACATTCACAAAAACTCGAAAAGAGAAGTTGCCCTTGAATAAGTTACGTATTTTATGTTCAATGTTGCACGTTCTTGCTATTTTTCTCGACACTGGACAGTATAAAAGTGAAGTTTACAGCTCTAACCTGCTGCCAAAACCTCCCGACAAAGACGAAGTGACGGGAAAGTTGCAGCATCAGACGGCTGCAGAAGAAGACAGAGTGATGAGGTAATGCTAAATCTCTATTTCGCCGCTGACAGACAAAAGTGACAGTAATACGAGGTGAATTTGCATAGCAGATGTTGCCCCACGCGGGGCTGGATTTATTGAACTGGCAAACACTGGGGTGGCTACGTGCCATCTGTCAGACAACAGCAGCAGATAAATTAAAAGCAACAGCTGTGAGAACACGGCGGAGGTAAGGGCAAGTCGTAGCACCTCGCTCAGCGCAGGAAGAGATGCATGTCAGGGAGGTTATTCCCTCCAGGACGTCGGAGGAGGAGATGGAAAAGACGTTTTCAGAGGCGTGTTCGCTCCGACTTACCGTCTGTTTGTCATTTGTATTCTCCATTTGGCTTCACGTTGCCATAACTCACTGTCCACATGTAATTTGTTTTTCTGAATTACACTTCATCACGTATTAATGGTAGCAGCTACTCGTTAGCTCGTTGGTGGAGGCAGAGACTGCGTAAAAATCAATCCTTGTTTTCTGTCTTGGTTTCCCTTCCTGACAATTTCAATTCCACGGCAGCCTGTGGCTTTTTTAAGAACAACATTAAGAATTAATGCCTTCATCATGACGTGAGTTTTTGTAGTCCAGGGGCTGAACAGTGAGCTCGCCGTGTTCAATCAATCTGCGTTCGACGACAAAGAAAACCGAGGCAACGGCGAACTCTGGGAGCAGAAATATGCAATTCTGGATGTGATTATAGCTGCTGCACATATAAAACACAAGAAACCTGCGGAGGTGAGCCGGTGCACATAACTAAATCATGAATTACTGTGAAAGTGCATTTATTTTTAAAGATCCCCTCCAGTGAAAATCAAGACTTTCACCTCGTTAGCATGTCCATAGGGTGGTTTCTGTATGATAGCAGACATATGAACATTTCCACCTTGGAACTGCAGAGCACTGATGACCAGCTCAACAACACAGATTCAGGCTTCCAGGACTTTACTCTACAAAACAGGTTCCTGTCAGGTTGCAAGGTGCAGCTTTCTGCATCGTTATTCCGATTGGCACTGGTTAAAATCACTCTACACACGGGTCTCGACTTACATCAGAGTACCGTTCCTACGGAGCAACGCAACGCGATTTTTACTATAAGTGGGAACTCACATATGTACAGAAGTACCTATGTCACTCACCTACGCTAACACTGTGGTAAAATCATTGTACGGGGGTCTCGACTTAGGTCCGAGATACATTCCTACGGCGCGATGCAACGCGATTTTCACCGTAAGTCGGAACTCCTTCAGAAGAGTTTGTCTTATGCTTGGGAGCCATAATGAAGGGCAAAAAGTTAGTGAATGTAGCACAATCCAAGGTGGTGTACAACCAGAGAATGGAAACAAGGCCGTCTTCCTCGTATATCGACGCATGACGACGTATTCGTCCGCTCAATTCGCCAACTAGTTCACAGCATTTGATCGTCACAAACTCCCGTACGTTTGAATGATGGAACAAGACATTCTTAATAAATTTATCGGAGATGGCGACGTAACCACGAAACGCCGTAGGTCGAAGACGTCGTAAACCGAGGACCTGTAGTATTCTGTTACACAGCAGACTATTAGTACCTCAACATTAGAAGTCTTACAATTAGCTTCTCTTGGTATAATCTTCAGTCTGGGAATGTCAATAATTAATCATTAATCTAACATACATGCCAACACTCTCAGTAATGTTTCTTGGCCAAATTCACTGTCAAGCTCCACTTTTAAATCCTTAAATTATGCCCTACTGTCATAAATATTCATAGCATTTCTCAACCCATCTGCCTTTTGTTAATATATAAGAATACTGTCCGACCAGTGAAAATATGAGCATCCTCGCAGCTATTTTATGGAGCCTTTAAAAGACACAACAGTGATCCGATATGAACGTCCTTCTGAGGATTTCACACATAAAACCGAGGTCACACGTTCACATAGCGCTCCTGAAATAACACCGAGTTTAGAGTCACACCTGCTTCCGACCACTAACTGCCCCCAGCAGCCATCGTCTGTCCCTTTACTTTACGCCGGCCTTCCACAGAAACACCTGGCATCAATTCACCACCTACAACCAATAACCACTGTCTGTGTTCAACACATTTCCAGGTTTTTTTTTGTGAGTTAAACGCTCCTGCTGCTGCGGAGTTACATAACTTGACAAATCATGCCGTCAGTTTTTTAATTTTACCTATAAGCAGCTTTCCATTAGCGCTCACCATTATCCAAAGTACACCATATGCTTTTCCCTTTCGGTTATGCAACTGATGATTTCCATTAAACGTGTCACACAGACTCAAGTCACCCATCGTTACGACCTTTGTGCTTCTGTCAAAGAGTCGTGGAAGGTGGGATGAAGTAAAACGCCCAAGAAACAACCAAATTCACATCATTCTTTACTCATTTGTTCAACTTTTGAGGTTGATTTTCCACCAACAGTCATCACTAAGGCATGTAAATGATGCTCAATACCCCCCAAAAAACACGTTATGTTTAATAAAAACATCAAAATCACAGCATTTGTCAGAGCTAAAAACTAGAAAAACTAGGGAAAAAACATCACTGGGTTTCCAACTTTCCGACAGTCCTGAACTACTCATCGGTGACTAGAAAAACAATCCAAATCTGTCCTTAAAGGTGAGCTAAAATTATTCAATTTGTCTCATTTAGAAAC
Source organism: Amphiprion clarkii (assembly GCA_027123335.1). Lineage (NCBI taxonomy): Eukaryota > Metazoa > Chordata > Actinopteri > Pomacentridae > Amphiprion > Amphiprion clarkii. The sequence continues at coordinate 37,736,009 of CM049570.1, read as the reverse complement.
TCGCCAAAAATAAACTGATTGCACCAAACACATTCTGTAAAATACGAAAAAATCTGCATTTCTCAACAAAACCGAAGGGCCATGACTGACTCAATTACAACCAACAATCACAAGACAAAAATTCTGAATTATTTTTGCAAATTGCTGCAAAACAACCATAAAAGAAGTGTAGAACAGCAAAATATAGATAAAATTACTGCAAAAAAAGTAGAAAATTATGCAAGATGATTAACAAAACGCAACAAAATAGATGCAAAATAACTAAAGAGGAAGAAAACTGATTGAAAAGACAGAATATTAACAAAAACGCCTGAAATACAACTAAAAGAATCATAAAACAGCAAAAAAAAGATGGAAAAAGTGCAAAAAGGCACAAAATCATGTGCAAAACAACTGTTAAAGAGGTGTAAAATGACAAAAATAGACAAAATTACTGCATAAAGGCAAAAACAATGTTCAAGATGAACAGACATAAAATTAACACAATCTGCTGCTGCATTACTGCAAAGGCTCACAAAAAGATGCAAAATGACCAAAAAACAATAAACTCATCGAAAAAACACACAAAATGAAGAAACTGTTTGCGTAAAACTGATGAAAACGCTCAACCTTTAGGTTTTCTGTGAGCAGATTTTGATATTTGTAGACTTTCTCCTGCTTATTAAAAGCCTCCACAGTGTTTAACGGTAAGGATTTAATGAAAACTCACTTTAGAATGATGCAGCCGGACCCAGTAGGGGGCGCCGTCCATAAAACCTGGATCCTGGTGCGTCGCCGAGGCGTGCTCTCCGTCACCGCCGGAGGACAGTTGGTCATGAACTGAGTGTCGTCTTCGTCGATGATCTGGAAGCAAAAGAGAAAAAAAAGATTATATTCTATTCTCCTGCAGCAGATTTCTAAACATCATCACCATCCATCGCTGTCCTTCTAACCAAAGTTTGGATTTTATTTCCCGGAGGCTGATGTTTCCGAGCAGAACGACTCGATCAGGTCTTAAAAATGTCAAGTGGAAACGTCAGCATCAGGCTGTTTATTTCTGTAACATTAAACCTTCATCTGGGTCTCAAACTGATCTGTACTGCAAATACATCGAGGTGCAACAATTAATCAATAAGTTGTCGATTATTAAATGAATCCCCAACTATTTTTGATAATCCGTGATTGTTTTGAGCAATAATTTGACTAAAAAAAGTCTAAATTCTGTGATTCCAGCTTCTTAAATGTGAAAATTTTCTGGTTTCTTTTTTCCTCTGTGACACTAAACTGAATACATTTGGACAATTTTTCACGATCTTTTTGGGAAATGCTGCACTACTGCAACTACACACACAACAACTACAAAAAGATGAAAAATGACTAAAGAGCAAGAAAACTAATTGAAAATACACAAAATAATGAACACAAATTGATGAAAAACAACTTTAAAAGAGGTGTAAAATAGCAAAAAATAGCAAAAAATGTGCAAAATGATTAAAAAGAGACACAAAATGAACACAATCTGCTGCTGCATTACTACAAATACACACAAAAAAACTACAAATAGTTGCAAAATGTCTGAAGAGCTTGTGGACTGATTGAAAATACACAAGAAAATGAACAAAAACAGATGAAAAACAACCATTAGACAGCTCAAAAAAGGCAACAAATAAACAGAATTACTGCAAAAAGGCAGAAAAACGTGCAAGAAGAGAAAAAAAAAGCCACAAAAGGCACAAAAATAGATACATGACTAAAAAGCAAGAAAACTGATTGAAAAGACAAAATGAAGACAAATGGCTGTAAAACGACTGTAAAAGAGACATAAAATGACAACAAATAGACAAAATTAGGGTATAAAGGCATAAGGAAAATGCAAGGTGATTAAAGCGAGTCATAAAATTCACACAGATGTAAAATGACTGTAAAGTGGAGCTTTGTTGAATAAAATATGATAGGAATGGATTAAATCATGTCATTATTGCTACAGTTTCTGCTGCAAACTGGTCCATGTCTCTGGATAAAATCTGAACAACTTGAACAAATTAAAACTCTAACAATTACTGAAGTCAACAGAATTCATCCTCGAGGAAGCATCGATGTCTGCAGAAACTTTCCTGGAAATTCACCCAAAAGGTCACGAGATGTTTCAGTCTGAAGGACTGGAGGAGGAAAAACTAGATTAAAAACGGAGAGAAAAGTCCTGTTCTCAGAAAACACTCCTCAGGGAATCAGTCCAGAGTCAGAAAGACTTCTCCAACCTGCAGTTTGTTCTTCTGCAGAGTTTCTACCAACACATCACCAGAGGCCAAGTTTGAAGATCTGATCACAGGAGAAACTTTGGCTTTCCAGGGTTCAGACGATTTCCACCTTCAGACAGCAGCAGGAGGTTCTAGTAGCGAACTGAGAAGCAGAAAGTCTGCAGTTTTAACTTCTAGGATCAGCAGCAAGATCAACCAAATCTGGAAAAAATTCCCCTCAGAACCATCTCCAGTAACTTTATTAATGATCAGAGTTCTACCTTCATCCTGGGAATATTTCCAGAGTTCCATAGAGGTGGGTCCAGATTTATCACCTTTTAATGGACTTTTTCCATCATTTCTGAGCCTCAGAACTTCATCAGTACAGCAGATAGAACCATGACATTTAGGAGGAGAAACACACCTGAGTTCTGCTAAAAACTGACACCAGATCAGTTTTACATCCATCCAGGTGTCACACATAGAGCTGACCGAAATTTCACCAATTCTGGACAATTTTCGAGTCATTTTGGACAGATTTTGATGGATAAAATACACATTTCACTTCTGTAAAAAGCTGCAGACAAATTAATTTCACATCTACACCAGTTGACATATCTAGACTTTGATTTATTTTCAACAGATCTGAGTAATTTCGGACAACTTTCAAGTCATTTTGAAAAACAAATTGAGTCGTTACTGACATTTTCAACAATTTTCGTGTCTTTTTTGGGGCAATATTCATGTCATTTTGAACAGTTTGAGTCATTTTATACACATTATGAGAACTGTAGGACAAAAAAAAGTGATAAATCTGGACTCACCTCTATGGAACTCTGGAAATATTCCCAGGATGAAGGTAGAACTCCAATCATTGATAAAGTTAATGGAGATGAAGAACCAGATGTTCTGAGGAGGTCAGGAAAAACTTCACTTCTATTTGGTGGATTTTTTTTGTGCTGAATTTGAGTTTTTGTTGCAACTTCGCAGTGATTTTAGTGTCTTTCATGGTCCTTATTGTGGCGATTTTTGCAACCAGTATAAGTAAGAAATTAGATAGGAATTGGGACCAGAATCAGAAGCTTTAAAGGTACGACAGGAGCCCAGATGATGAATAACTATAGTGAAATATTACACAGACAATGCAACTAGAAAACACAGTTTGTATTGAAATAAAACAAAAGTTGCAGCTGCTTCTAGTACAAAATCCCCCTTTACAGAAAACACAAATAATAAAGTAAATCACGTCCAATCTTAGTTTTAGTCCTTTGTCCTCAGTCCAAATAATTTAATAGCTCGTTCAGATGGGTTGTGTGACACACACCCACAACACAGTTCAATCCTACCTCCCGTCACGCCTGTAGGTAGGTAGGTTCTTTTGGGCAGTGGCTCGTCATCCATTAATGGAGTTCTTCAAAGTTCTTCCAGTAATCCCCAGCAGAGTTTAGGAGACTTCAGTTCTCACATTAGTGTAATCTGGTATTGGAAGCCAACTCAAAAACTTGAGCTATGGGCAGGGTCAGAATTCAATTACATTTGGGTTTGAACAACGTAACTGTAAATCATCTTTCATCTCATTTTTCATCTTGTCAAACATAGTACTATTTCACACATTCAGTTCAAACATGTCATGACCGGTTTTAACCAGTTTTCCAAGTTAAAGGTTGACATACTGAACGTACACCCTTCAGGAAAATTAATTAACCTTGTGCAACAGCACACAAACACACAATAGTAATTGTTCACCTTAAAATATGAACTTATAAAACATGAATACACCGCGTTTCATCTTCTTTTAACTACCAAACGAACACGCGTCAAAATGCTAACATGTTTAGCATAAGCGAATGTAACAACAGTAACAATTAGCATAGCGGCTAGCGCGATTATATGCCGATTTTAACTCACCGAAGCAAAGCGTCAGACAGTAACCGAAGAAATAGCCTCCCCCGGCTCTTATGTTTCACTCTGGAACATGGATATCTGGTCTTCTTATTTTAAACATTCATACCAAACATGAACAGCGTGTTTCTCCCACGGCTGTAGCTCTCCCTCTTTCCGCGGCTGTTTTTTTTTTTTTTTTTTTTTTTTTTGTGCAACAGAACTTTATTTCAGAGCAACCAAACCCCGGGCGGGACAAACAATCTGATTGGCTGATGTGAAGTACGTTCACATCAGCCAATCAGATTTTGCACTCAGGTTTCTATTCGACACACACTCCTGGCAAATCAAATTTACCATATATCTTAATGCCATTTTAACTTCACCGTACATAGTTCTATTTAAAGATTGTAACTATTTTTGGATATAATCACTATTTATTTTTGCTAGAGTTTAAAGTGTCAGATTTGATCTACTCTAGTTTATTGCTTTTTCTAGTAGTCTACTGTGGGCTACATTTTGCATGTTTTTGCTGGCATATTTGAACTTTTCAGGGTAGTTTCGGCTCTTTGTGGGGTGATTTTGTGTCTTTTTGTAGTAATTTTGTCCATTTTTGTGGTTATTTTTGCATGTTTTTTGTGCCAAATTTGAGTTTTTGCCACAATTTCACCTGTTTTGTGGTGATTTTGGTCCTTTTTGTGGTAAATTTTTACCATTTTTGTGGGGATTTTCCATAAGTTATTTTCCTCCTAAATGTCATGGTTCTATCTGCTGGACTGATGAAGTTCTGAGGCTCAGAAATGATGGAAAAAGTCCATTAAAAAGTGATAAATCTGGACCCACCTCTATGGAACTCTGGAAGTATTCCCAGTATGAAGGTAGCACTCTGATCATTGATAAAGTTGATTCTGAGGAGGTTCTGGTTGGTTTTGTGACACCAGCTGGAGTCAAACTCGTGGGAAAAGGTTTCAGTTCTCAGAGATGATAACAGGTTTGTGTATTCAGGACGAGTCTCGGCCGGTTTGTCTTTGGTCCTCGGACCTTGTCAGACATTTTGAAGACTAAACAGAAACAGAAGCACACATGCTCCCATGGCCTCCGACCTTGAACTCTGCAGCTGCCTCCACAATAACCCCCAAAGCTTTACTTCATTCACAGCCGGGTTGACTCTGCTTCACCAACACTGAGCTGCTGTCAGACAAACAAGAGGCTAAAAGGCAGAAAACAGCAGGAGATGAGTAAAAAAAAGAAGGAAAAGGAAGGCATTAGCTGGAGGACAGAGACGGAGTTTAGTGACGGGGAGGGATGTAGACAAAGATTAGGACTAACAAGATCAACTGAAACACAACACTGCTGTCTAGACATGAGAGAAACTCAGTGTCTGTTCTGTAATGATGGACAATTAGAGGAAACGGCACAAAGCGTACAAGATGCATTAAAAATCCATTAGAAGTTTTACTGACATATATGGAAATACTTGAGATATTTTTAGGATTTTTTTGGAAGATTTTTACTCATTTTTAAAACTATTTACAAGAATTTTATTGCCCAATTTGGGGGATTTTTTATTTTTTAAATAAAACTTTTAAGGGAGACTTTTAAGGAATTATTGGAAGTTTCTTCCTGAAGGTTTTGCAAATTTTCAGAAATTTGGGGAATTTTTTGCTGATTTTTGGATTTTTTTCAGACAAGGAAACAATATTTTTTGGTGTTAGTAAATGAGTACAACAGGAGGGTTAAAGGATGGAAAACACATCTGAGTTCTGCTACAAACTGACACCAGATCAGTTTTACATCCATCCAGGTGTCTCAGTCAAAAAGACAAAAAAAAACGTGGACAACTTTCAAGCCATTTTGAACACTTTTTTTGAGTGATTTCGCCAATTTTCGGGTATCTTTGAGCAATTTTCTTTAAGTTTCATCAATAAGCTATTCAAGACTTGTGTGTTTACAACGGAAGATGGTAAAATATCGAGTCAACACTTTGAAGCTCCGTCCAAACTCAAGAGTTCAAAGTCAGGACATGCAAATCCTGATTTAATCCTCCGGTCAAGACTGTCGAGTCATGAATCAAGTCAAAGCCAGAGACGCAGGAATCAATAGTCAAGTTTAAAGTCGATGCAGACGATCAAATGTCACTCCTCAGGTCCAGGAAACTCAGTGAACTTTAGTTTCACGTCCGTCCAGGTGTCACAAACTGAAGACAATCCAATCTGACCAATTCTGGACAACATTCAAGCCATTTTGAACAATTCTTTTGAATGATTTCAAGCATTTTCAGGCATTTTTGGACAATTTTCATGGACTTTTAAACAATTTGTTTGTAGTTTTGGCAGTTTTCTTGTCACTATGGAGAAATTTTGAAATATTAAGGACAATTTACATTCAATTTTGGACAACCTTCATGTCATTTTACTCATCAAAAACATTTAAGTTTTGTTAAAAACTGACACCAGATCAGTTTTACATCCATCCAGGTGTCTCAGTCTAAAGCTAATCAAAATTTGACCAATTCTGGACAAGATTTGCGTAAAATTTCAGGTCCTTTTGAACATTTCTTGAATAATTTGTGGTAATATTAAAGGTTTTTTCATTTTTTGGGACAAATTTTAAAACATTCTGGACAATTTAGTGTAACATTGGACATCTTTTGTCGTTTTGAGCAGTCTGTTTTATCCATTTTTAACAAATATTGAAAAATTTGAGAAGATTTTCTGAAATTGTTGCCAACTTCCATGTCATTTGATTGATTTTTAAGAATAAACACCTCTGAATTCTGGTAAAAACTGACACCAGATCAGTTTTACATCCATCCAGGTGTCTCAGTCTGAAGATAATCCAAAGCTGACCAATTCTGGACAATTTTCAAGTCATTTATACAAAATTTCAATTCCTTTTGAACAGTTTTTTGAATAACTTGGGGAACTAATGAATCATTTTAGAAGGTTTTTTTTGGTCATATTTTGGATGAATTTTAATAATGTTGGGAGAATTTAGTATAATTTTGGATATATGGACAGAAACGGTCCATTTACACGTCCAGTACAGCTTCAATATTTCCCTGAATCGACCCTCACTGCACTGAAAATGTGCATGGAGCTGTAAAGGAAACAGCTCTGGGGCCAGTTTTTACATTAAACAGTCCAAATGAACAACAGGCTCCCTCCTCTCTGCTGCTGTTTGGTGTAACTGAACGCCAAAAACCACAGAATTGGCCCCATTTGCTGGGAAATGAAGCTCCAAATGCACATTTTTTCCGGAGCAGCTGTTTGGATGCCGCCTTGGTTGGGTGGCTCAGACACTCAAATGTAAAATGATGCAATATTTGGCCCCGAGACCTCGGCGGCGTTCTGCAGTGATAGCACGGCTTTGATTGATGGAGAGCTCCAGGCGAAATGTCGGCGCCTCCGAGGTCTTCGTCGAGACAACAGAACTTCTCAGCTCGTCTTCAAGTGTTGACGTGACATTTCAATCTATCTTCCCGTCTGCAGTGTTTGTTTTTATCCCCACCAAAACTTTCTTTTCTTTGCACTCGACTCCCCCAAGGTTTCGTCTGTGTTCACATTTAAACCTGCTCAGAAACTCCCTGACTCTGGTCGTCGTCTTTCTGTCCGGAGCTCTTTGTGTCGGCGTGTTTGAACAGTCGGAAGCATTTGTGTGTACCGTCTGCAGCTTCACATGGACAAACTGAAACACCAGACGTCTTCCCACAGCCCTTCATACACTCGACACATCCCCGTTAGCAGAGACATGGCTTCAAACTTTAGGACTTTTTACCAGTTTCATAGCTTAACCCTCGTGTTGTCTTAGCATCCTGAACACTCCTCTTGACCCGCCTCCACTGAGCCTTGAAAATAGAGCAGCTTCACTGAATTTTCAACCAAAAATTATAAATAACCTATAACCTATTTTACATGAAGAACACACTTTGTGAAAATGTGAGTTTTTTCCTCATCAGAGGGCAAAAAGACTGTATTTAATCGCTGGACACCACTTGTTTTTATTACATCACACATGTTCTGTGTAGAAGTTTATTATCACTGTTATTGCTGCTAAAAGTACTGCATAGGTGTAAACATGTTGAACAAGAGATAGTACTTCTATATCTTAAGAAAGTACCAGAAATGTACAGAAAGTAGCTTTAAATGCATTTTTGAAGGGAAGTAACTGTGTACTGTATAGGCTATTGTACAGTGGAACTGTATGGAATGGAAGCCATTTGTGGTGATTTTCCGTCTTTTGTGGCAATTTTGGTTTTTTTTTTTTTTTTATGGTGGTTTGACATATTTTGTGGTGGTTTTTGCATCTGTTTGTGGTGATTTTGCATCTTTTGTGGTGGTTTTTGGATGTTTGTGGTGATTTTGCATCTTTTGTGGTGGTTTTTGCATCTGTTTGTGGAGATTTTGCATCTTTTGAAGTGGCTTTCTATCTTTTTGAGGTGATTTTGTATTTGTTTTGTGGTGATTTTGCATTTCTTACATTCCATTGCATTCCATACACTGGAACTGTACAGTATACAGCTCCATTGGAAAAGTCCTCGAATTTCAACTTGAGAAAAGGTCATTTAGGGGTTTTTCTACGCTATTAAGCATCGTGGCCGAGTCATTTTTGACCCGAAGACAACACGAGGGTTAAAAACCAAAGATTACAACAATATCACTGCTTTTACAATCCAGATTGATCTGTCTGAACCTGGAACTTGAATGTATTGACTTGGTTTGGAGGTTTTTGAGTTGTTTAAACAATAACAGAGCAACTTTAACTAATGTAGAGTAAGAGGCTTCACCTGGTAGAACAACCAGGTACTGCAGCTGATCCACAACACATTTTCTGACTTGCACAACCTTCTTCTTTTTCCTAATCGGTTAATAGATCATTAATTGGTTAATTTATTAACAGCAGGTATATAAATAGTTACATATCCATATTAATGCAGAATGCACCAGTTTGAAATAAACTGAAATTCTCATTTTGAAAGGTTTTAGTCTTTTTTTTCCCCTAATTTAAGACATTTGAGACAATTTTTTGTGCAATTTTAGACAACTTTCATGTAATTTGACAAATAAAAAAAACACATCTGAGTTGTGGTAAAAACTGACACCAGATCAGTTTTACATCCATCCAGGTGTTTCAGTCTAAACACTGAATCTGGTTTCTGTTCAGAACCTTTTTTTTCTGATAATTTTAGACAATTGTTGACTTATAAATTGGATTAATTTCAAGCAATTTTGTGAGTCAAGTCATTTTGCACAAATCTTGAGTCATTTTCTATCATTTTTGAAGTATCGTGGATTAATTTTGTGTCATTCTACAAATCTTTAGCTACTTTAGATTATTTTGGGGTAATCTGGGGTGAATTACAACACATTTTGGACAATTTTCTTGCAATTTTCAACAAGTTTTATGTCCACTTCGATCTTTTCTCTTCACTTTGGACCATTTTTCTGTCTTTGGGATCATTTTTGAGTCATTTAGGACAGATTTCATGTCATTCTGAACTTATTTTCTGTAATTATGAGAACAGAAAACAGGTTCTAATGTCCCAAAAAGAAAATGTAGAAGTTACAAGCTGCAAGGTTTCAAACTTGAAAACTTTTTAGAAGGTTTTTTAGAATCCAGGCACAACTGGGTCAAACCAGAATTAGACTTTAGGCCTCTGCAGTTAATTCTGAACTGGTAAACACATCTGCTGCCTCTGTTTGACTCATCACTGAATCTGTTTACTGGATAGTTTGTTGTCATGAGGAAAGCTAGAAACATTCTGCAGAAAAAGCTGTCAGTTCTGCTCTTGTTTTTTGCATTTATTTTCATTCTTTCGTGCTGTGAATTTACCCTTCCACTCCTCTTTGTGACCTGCAGACAAACATGTGCCGCCCAAACTCACTTCTGTCTGTTTGCTGGCAGAGATTCTCACCAGAAAGACGTATTGTTTGGGTTTCTGGTGGTGAAATTCTGCCCTTGGACACAGCTGTCCACACAGTGTGAATGACAGCTCATCTGTAGGAGGTTGTGCACAAAAAAACCACGAAAAAACAAAAAGAATTCAGCTCCAAAAACTGGACGAGAATCCGACAATTTACCGTCCGGCCAAATAAATGCTTAATTAAATGGGAAATTACGGCGCCGCCCGCTCTCCTGGAATAATAAGTTGAGTAAAATTACAGTTGTTTGGTGTCACGGAAAATGTCGCCGCTTAGTTTTTGGATTTTTTTAATTGTTTGGAGGCCAGAAGCGATGGAGGGGAACTACTGTGGCTCTTTATTCAGCCTGATTGTGTTTGGCAGTAGCCTAAACAAACCGAGTGGCTGGAAAACAGACACACAAGCAAACACAAGTAACCACATGCAAACACAATGACAAATGTGAATGCAGATGTGCACACAGTGTTTAGAAATACTGGCTCCACAGACTATTATTACCACCATCAACACATGATTAGGGAGCAAAATGATCAGTTTTCCTCAAAAAAAAAAGCAAAATAACACTTTAAGTTCATTTTATCGTGAAAAACTGTGTTTTTTTCATATAATACAGCAAATGGAATCGAAGATTTACAGATTTAAGTGCAAAACTGGAGTTAAACTGCCAGCATGACAGAAACTACACTACCAGTCAAAAGTTTGGGGTCATCCAGACAATTTAATCTTTTCCATGAAAACTTCCACTTTCATTCATGTGTTAACATCATTTTTCAAGGGTTTTCTAATCATCAATGAGCCTTTCAACACCATTAGCTAACACAATGTAGCATTAGAACACAGGAGTGATGGTTGCTGGAAATGTTCCTCTGTACCCCCTATGGAGATAAAAACCCACTTTTTTTTCACATCAATCTGTCACCTCCTCGTGGGAAGTCATTTTCTCCGACACTTGAAGAGTCACGACTGAATCCCAAAAGAATCCAGAAGCACAACAAGGACGAAGCAGCGGCCCGGCACTCTTGATGCATAACGTACATGATGTGGTATAATCAGTGCAGCGTACAACATTATTTATGCAAACCTCAAGTATCTGAAGCAACCAGCTCATCAGCCACAATAAATAAAAGTTGTGTAAACTGTTCTCTGGTATTACTGGAAGTCAACAAGCTCACAGCTGCTGTCCTTGTGAACTCCTGAGTGTAATAATGAAGAGGCAGATGATTACTTCTGAGTGTGATTACATTAGATATCAGGTCCCCATCAATCACTCTGCAGCTCTCAAAGCTGAGTTTATGTACAGTTCACATCCACTTGTAAAGACCATGTATATCCTGGCAGTTCAATGACTTCTATAGCTCTTGATTTATACGACGGAGTCATTGAAACACATGAATCTTTGTCACAAGAAACAACCACATTTATAACAGAAATAGAAAATATCTGCTCGGTCAAAAATATACACACAGAAATGCTAATATTTGTCCAATTCCACCTTAACTAGGTTCTTTTGGTTTCAATCCTCTGATTTATCTTTGACTCCTCTGGACAGAATTGGTTCAGTTCAACTACATTTGTCGTCTTTCTGACTTGTTTCTTCAGGTTCTTGATGGATCTAAGTCAGAACTTTGGGGACGACACGAGGGTTAAAGTGGATCAGAGGAGTCAGCAGCTGTAGTCGATTGTAATCACTCAGGAGAGGTTAAGAGGCCATGAAACTAAGAAAATCTGATTAACACAATTTTGTGCATCATCAAAACTGATAATTCAAGTTGCGGCATGAGTATTGTTGACTCAACAGGTGTTGTCATATTTCCAAAAGACTGCTCATGAATCTATGAAAGACACAGACTCGTGCGTTTCAAAAATTCCATCACAGAAAATCCAGAGCTGTAGGAGACGTGATGTCCACGGCCTTTACAAGTCCAAGTAAACTTTCATCCACGACTGTACACTGCTTCTATTTAAAGGCTGTGACTTTTCTCTGGCACCTTCAAGTAATTGGGTTTGTTTATCCTCGGCTAAACTCAGAACCCTGGATAATCTGAAAGAAGATAATATCTCGTGTCTGCTCATCTCTTCGCCTTATCCAAACAAGCTCCCTGAGCAATAACACATCGCTGGCCTAGATAAATATGACCCATGTCCCGCGGTATCGCAAGGAGGGCTGGGAAAAACACACAACTACACCCGCATGGCCATTCAGCGCACACATAAGCACAAAGACACACAGCGGCAGACAATGAAAGCCAACTCAGAGGGGCGATACATTCGGGAAAAAAGGTCCGACACATTAAGACAGAAGTCCTCTAACGGCGGCGACGGGGACAAAGAGCAGATTATTGCTTGAAGGAAAAAAAACACTGCGGGCTGAGGTGTTTTAGTGAAGCAGCGGCCGGCACATTCCAGGACGGCTGCCAGAAACAACCGGAGAGCGAGCAGAGACACAAACCGCTGTCCAGGGAACCACAACTGTGTTCATTTGGCCGCTCTTCCACTGCACAATAACAATCGGGACGCTGCAGATCCGGGCGCGTAATTAGCTCGCGGAAAATAAACTTTCAGGAATCGCTGTGCAAACTTCATCCGAGCGTTATTATGTAAACCTCTCTGATGGATCAAAACGACAGCTAAGTTTCTTTGACTCCTCTGGACAGAATTGGTTCTGTTCAACTACATTTGTCGTGTTTCTAACTTGTTTCTTCAGGTTCTTGATGGGTCTAAGTCAGGACTTTGGGGAGATCAGTCTAGAACCTTCATTCCAGCCTGATGGAACCATTTCTTTACCACGTCTGATGTGTGTTTGGACTCATTGTCTTGCTGAAACATCCAACTGTGTCCAAGATCAACCTTCTGCTGATGGTTTTAGGTTTTCCTGAAGAATGTGGAGGTAATCCTCCTTCGTCATTATTCCATTTACTTTGTGTGAAGCTCCAGTTCCACAGAGCATGATACTGCCACCACCATACTTGATGGTGTTATTGGGGTGAAAAAAGTCTAAGACCCGCCTAAGACAGTCTGAAACCAGTCCTCAAAAAGTCTAAAACCAGGACCAAAATCAAACCTAAACAAGTCGAAACAAATTTTCAAAACCAGTCAGAATACAGTCTCAAACCAGTCCTAAAAAAGTTTTAAAAAATTGTGCAAAATCATGAAAAAGCCAAACCTAAACTATGCCTAAAAAAGTCCAAGACCCGCCCAAGACAGTCTGAAACCAGTCCTCATCCAGGACCAGATCCAGAGTCAAATAAATCTTAATTCTGTATCTTCTCTTATCAACATGGTGATACACCAGCGGCGCAAATGTCGATGAATTTTAATAAACAAAGTTATTCTCAAAGTAATTTTCAGTTTTCGTTGAGATAATGCAACATTACGCAACGCATCTTTCTTTCCAGAACTCAATATTTTCCCTGACAGCACTCTGACAGCTGCTCATCTCTGGAGACTTTCATCATTTTTCTGTTTTTTTTCCCCTGCAAAAGTGTAAATTACAGCCGTCAGTTAAAGAACAAAGACAGCCTGATGGATTTACCAATATGTATCAAACAGATTGCAGAAGCCAGATTGTCAGCTTCGATTGTGTTAAAGTTCAGCTCTCACTGTTCCACTTTCTGCTCACTGATCTCAGCCTCCCTCCGGACTCTGCTGGGACCCGGAGGTTTAGGCCGAGAGGTGTTTATTGTGCAGGGAGCAGAAACCAACTAGAGCCGAGATGTTGGAGTTTGAACTGTTTAAACCTAAAGCGAGCTGGTGGCGCCGCATGACCGCCTGACAGCTCCAAATTTCCTTCATCTGAAATCAGACGAAACCGAGGAGCTGCTGCTTAGTTTGTGAGAACTCCAGTCGAAACACCAAAGTTCAAATTAAAAAAAAGAAAAACATCCAGATTTCCAAACTTTATCCCGCCTGAGGAGCAAAACTCACAATTTCATTCCAACCGCTGGTGTTTATTCTCCTGCGTCTCGTGTTTTTAATTGATTCCTCTTTTTCATTTGGTTTTTCCCATGGCGGTTATTTGTTTCGCATTTGTGAAGAAACTTTGTAGAAATACAAAGAATGCTCATTTTGCAGTTTAGAAAAGTTGAACCCAGAGGCAACTCTGCTGCAGGATGCTAAAAGGTCGAACCTCAGCCAGACATCTGAGACTTTACACCACATCAGAAGCCAAATTACTCCAGAAAAATGAGGGTTTTTGTTTGTTTGGCTGCACTTTAATAAAATTTTGGTTCTGGATGTCGATGGTTGTGGAGCTCCACGACTGACAGTGGATGAATAATTGATCTCAGATGCACTCAGGGTGTTGATACTAGAGTAAACCTGAACTATTTGATAATTTTGGTATTATCTCATAAAAAAAATGTCAACAAATTGCTTCCTGAAGTCTGAATTTGGATTGAAACAGAGGAAAATTTAGGGATGGACAATCGGGGGACACATATGCCTGATTTTTCCATCTAATTTAATGCAGTGAAATGTGAAAACTGCAAAGATTTCACACATTGCAATGTTTTTTTTCCAGCCAAACCTGGCTTGCATGTCATTTGTTCTGTATAATGAAGGCAAGAATGATGGAAACAAACTTACATCTCACCAGAAAGTTGCAGAAGCAGATTAAATCTGACATGTATGTAGACTTTGTTCAGCTGTCCACATACTTTTGACCATACAACATAGTTTAAACTCAATTTTCTGTTTGTTAGGTACAGCCTGGAGCCTCTCACTGTTTAATACTGTAGAGACCAGAGGAGGCGTCACTCAGACTACAGTTCATGTTAAAGCAGAGAGCATTGTGGGTGTTTAGCAGCAATGGGCACAATGACAAAGACTTCTGAGGAGGTTAATGACCTCCAACTGAAGCTCAACCAAGAAGCTAATGTATCCAGGCTTCTTTTACCATTGCTGGTTGGCGTTACATCAACAGAGTAGAGTTAATATTAATCACTTACACTGACAACTGACGGATAATTGATTGATAACCAACGTTACCATCTATCCGTTGAGATAATGTGCATTTCTAACGTTAACATTTAGCATTTCACCCTTTTAAAAACATCCTCACAGAGCTACAGGCAGGAGTTAAGTCCAATTCATGCTTTCCACATGTTAACTTTGTGTAAATTTTGTCATCCGTCCAAATTTGCGAGGACCTATGTGGATTCCTGTAAAGAAGCCAACATCCACTCTAGATTGTCCACACTGCAACTAAAAAAAAGGCCATAGCTTTAAAACAAAACACTTTTCATGAGGAGCTGTAGCTGAAATAGGAGCTGCAGGACTTGATTTGATTTGGACATCTACTGAACCCAAACCCAGCAGGAAGTTCTAAAATCTCCAGGAACCCCGTGCCACGTCCGCCCAATGTGCTCAGCACAACTCAGGGAATGATCACGATCTGAAACCAGCTGCTGTCCTCAATAAAAAACAAACAGCGAGGCTTTCAGAAGCATCCACAGGACTCCTGAGTGTTAAAGCGAGGAAACACAACGACCTACTGCAGCACGACCAGAAGCACATGTGCCTTCACTTTACAATCTACAGCGGTCATGCACGAAACGCGAATTAGCCCGAAGGACTCTCAGAAACCTCCGAGGTCTGTTTCATCTGGACACAGCAGTTCCTGTTCCAAACTCAGCACAGATCAGATCATATCTACAGGAAGCAGCTCATCCAATACCAACTGGTAAACTTCTGTTTTCTGCTTCCATGGTCTGTAAATGAGTTCGTTAATACTGAGGACACTCTGGAGTCTCCTCTGGAAGTCTGTTTACATCCTCATGATTTTATTCCCTCCTTTGTTGCTGAATTGCCACATCTGAGCTTCCAGTCCGCCGAACAGCAGCAGCTTGTTTGTTAGAAAAACTGTTTAAAGTGTTGCTCTGAAGCTACAAGAGGTCAACGGCTCCACCGGGGCGTCTTTAATTAACATCTGCTCGGCTAAATGACGTCACACCCACATTAGAGGCCACAAAAAACACAGACCTGGGTCCTCATGCTGCATTTTTATCTGCAATAACTTTAGTTTATTTAGTAAAGCAAAGTTCTACCTTCATCTTGTGAATATCTCAGAGTTCCATAGAGGCGGGTCCAGATTTATCACTTTTTAATGGACTTTTTCCATCATTTCTGAGCCTCAGAACTTCATCAGTCCAGCAGAGAGACACATGACATTTAGGAGGAAAAAATACGCCTAAAATAACCAACAAAGCTGGAAATTACCACAAAAACAGACAAATTAACCACAAAGAGACCAAATTGCCAAAAAAGCCCCCAAATCACGGCAAAAAGAGACAAAATATCCACTGAAAGAAGCTAAATTACCACCAAAAGTCAAAAACTACCACAAACAGATGCAAAATCAGCACAAAAAAAGCACAATCACTACAAAAAGATCCCAAATAACCACAAAAAATAGGAGAATATACCACAGAAAGACACAAAATCTCCACTAAAAGATGCAAAATTACCCCAAGTTTTTACCAGAACTTCAGAAGAAAGATTTATCACTTTCTAATGGACTTTTTCCATCATTTCTGAGCCTCAGAACTTCATCAGTCCAGCAGATAGAACCATGACATTTAGGAGGAAAAACACATCTGAGTTCTGGTAAAAACTGACACCAGATCAGTTTTACATCCATCCAGGTGTCTCAGTCTGAAGATAATCAAAATTTGACCAATTATAACCAATTTTGGGCAATTTTCGAGTCATTTTGGACAAAATTTCAGGTCCTTTAGAAGATTTTTTTAATATAATTTGGGGAAATATTGAGTCATTCTGCAAGGTTTTTGTAATTTTTGGACAAATTTGAAGACATTTGGGACAACTTAGTGTACTTTTGGAGCATTTTTTTTTTTGTTGCCATTTTTGACAAATATTGAGAAATTCGGGACGTTTTTTGTGCAATTTCACACAATTTTCATGTAATTTGACCAATTTTTCATTCAAAAACACATCTGAGTTCTGGTAAAAACTGACATCAGATCAGTTTTACATCCATCCAGGTGAGAACCAGAATGACAATAAAATTATCCCAAAGACTCAAAATGATCCAAAATTACAGAAAATGAGTTCAGAATGAGATGAAATTTGTCCCAAATGACTCGAAAATGATCCCAAAGACACAAAAATGATGCAAAATAACGAGAAAAGATCCACGTTTACATAAAACTAGTTGAAAGTGACTAGAAAATTGTGCAAAATGAGTCAGAATTCACCTGAAATTGCTCAAAAATGATCCAGACTGACTGAAGATTTGCAGAACGACACAAAATGAGTCCACGATGTTTCAAAAATGATAGAAAATGACTCAAAATTTGTGCAAAATGACTCGAAAATGATCCACAATAACAGGAAATTTGTTGAAAATGAAATGAAAATTGTCCTAAATTGCTTGAAAATGATCCAATTTCTGAGTCAACAATTGAATAAAATTATAGATAGAAATGGTTCTGAACAGAAACCAGATTCAGTGTTTAGACTGAGACACCTGGATGGATGTAAAACTGATCTGGTGCCAGTTTTTACCAGAACTCAGATGAGTTTTTCATCCATTACAAATGTATCAAATTACATGACAATTTCTTGATTTCGAAACAAAAAGTGCCAAAGGATTTTGGTTTCTTCCTTTTCTTGGAGCTTTACTGGCAACCAATTGGTTTCATTTCCGTCTTCTTCTACTCTGTTTATTAATGTAGCCCACGGCGCCACCTTCAGACGACACTCTGCAGACCAGTTTATTGGCTCCGAAAAGGAATTTATGGAACCAAACCCAATTAGCATTTTCTCTTTTTCTTTTTTTGTTGGCAGAATTTCACAAGTTTGCTTTGAATCTGCTCAGTTGTGTTTAGTTCTCGGTTTAGGGACGTGTTGTTGCTCACTTTTAAACTGAAACCAGCTGTCAGCGAAGCACAAGCTGTTCTAGAGGAAAGAAATTATGCTACCAGTTGGAGACATAGTTTATTTCCTTCAATTTAAAGGTGATTTAGTGGCAGACAACCATAGTGAAAGAACGAACAGACTAAAACAACCGAGTTCTCCTGCATTTTAGAGAGACTTACAACATTGCATTTGTGTATCTATAAATTGTCATTTAGTTTTTTTTTTACTTTTTCAATTGCAAGGAAAGTTGGCTAAAATTACACCAAAAAATGACCCAATTTTTTCAATATTTGAAAGAAATGGCTTAAAAATTGTTCAAAACAACAAAAAATTGTCCCAAATGTCTTAAAATTTGAAAACAGTAACAAAAATCTTCCAAATGACTCAGTATTGCCCTAAAATATTCAAAGGACCTGAAATTGTGTCCAAAATGACTCAAAATGTGTCCAAAACTGGTCGTATCTCAATTATCTTTAGTGTGACACCTGGATGGATGTAAAACTGATCTGGTTTCCCGCTTTTATCAGGACTCAGACTCAGTGTTTTTATTAAAAATTGGTCAAATTACTTGAAAACTGGCTAAAATTACACAAAAATCACCCCAGTTTTTTCAATATTAGTCAAAAATGGCTAAAAAAAAATGTTCAAAATGACAAAAGATGTCCAAAATTACACAAAATTGTCCCAAATGTCTTAAAATTTGTCCAAAAATTACATAAATCTTCCAAAATGACTCAAAAATGATTGAAAATGTTCAGAAGGACCTGAAATTAAAACTTGGGGTAATTTTGCATCTTTCAGGGGAGATTTTGTGTTTTTCTGTGGCATATTCACCTATTTTTGTGTTGATTTTGCCTCTGTTTGTGACAGTTTTGGACTTTTGGTGGTAATTTTGCTTCTTTCAGTGGATATTTTGTCTGTTTTTGTTGTGATCTTGGGTCTTTTTTGGTGATTTGGTCTATTTGTGGTTAATTTATCAGTTTTTGTGGTAATTTTCCAGCTTTTTGAGTTATTTTCGTTATAGTTTTTCCTCCTAAATGTCCTGGTTCTATCTGCTGGACTGATGAAGTTCTGAGGCTCAGAAATGATGGAAAAAGTCCATTAAAGAGTGATAAATCTGGACCCTCCTCTATGGAACTCTGGGAATATTCCCAGGATGAAGGTAGAACTCTGATCATTAATAAAGCTACTGCAGATGAGGAAGACTTCTTCACATCTCTGCCTGTTTACCTCCCATCCCCTCGTCATCGTTCTCTTTTCCATCCTGTAACCTGAACGTTGGTCTCACCTGGAACTGTCCGGTGTAGTCGTCGTCCGTGGTTCCCTCCCGGCCCTCCTTCAGCGAGATCAGGGTGAATCCTCGGAAGTAAGAGGGGCTGGTGGCCAAGAGGACGACTGGAAGAAGGGAGGAAAAACGTGTCAAATCAGCTCGGCATCTCACTAAAACACCAAAAATAGAGCATAAACCTGCAGAAAAGAGTTCAGGAGACCCTCCACCTCACAGCATTTCCTCTGAAAAACTACATTTTGCAGCAATTTTCATTTCATTTTTGACAACTTTCATGTCACTGGCTCATTATTTAGAATAAAAACCAAATTAAAGTTCTGATAAAAATGAACTAAATCAATTTTATGTCAACTCCAAGTGTTACAATCTAAGGACGAAAAATGTGAGTAATTTAGTGTAATTCTTTGAATCATTATGAACAATTTTGAGTCATATTTATCAGTTTTCCAGTCATTTTGGACAATTTGTCATTTTGTCAAGTAAAGGACAAATTTTGAGAAACTTGGGACAATCTGTGTGTAATTTTAGACCATTTTCATGTAATTCGACCAATTTTTGGGTGATTGTGACGCCTGAGCGGACGTAAAACTGATCTAGTGTCAGCTCCTACCAGAACTCAATCCTTTAAAAATTCATGAAATGACAGGAAAGTTGACCAAAATTAAATGCCTCAACATTTGGACATGGTGCCAAAAATCCACCAAAATGACTCACAAATTGAGCAAAACTTGATGAAAATTGCGCAAAAATACCCGAAAATTGGCAAAATCACCCGAAAAATTTTACAAAATGTCTTGAAATTTGTGCACATGGACGAAAAACTGATGTGGTGTCAGTTTTTACCAGAATTGAAATGTGTTTTTCATTAAAAATTCGTCAAATTACATGAAAGTTGTCAAAATTACACAAAAATCATCCCAAAATGTTCAATATTTGTCAAAAATGGCTAAAAACAAACTGTTCAAAATGACAAAAGACGTCCAAAATGACACTAAATTCGCCTAAAATTATTCAAATTCATCCAAAAAATGACAAAAAAATCTTTAAAAATGACTCAGTATTTCCCCAAATTATTCCAAAAATGTTGTAAAGGATCTGAAATTTTGTCCAAAATGATTCTAAAATTGTCCAGAATTGGTCAGATTTTGATCAGCTTCACACTGAGACACCTGGATGGACGTAAAACTGATCTGGTGTCAGTTTTTATCAAAACTCAAATGTGTGTTTTTGTAGCTTTCTTTAGAAAATGGTCAAATTACATGAAAGTTGGCTAAAATTACACGAAAATCATCCCAATTTTTTCAATATTTGTTAAAAAAACAACTGCTCAAAATGACGAAATGGGTTCAGAATTACATTAAATTGCCCCAAATATCTGAAAATTCATCCAAAAAATTACAAATTATTCAAAAAATGTTTGAAAGGACCAAAAATTTTGTCCAAAACAACTCGAAAATTGTCCAAAATTGGTTAAATTTCAAATATCTTCAGACAGACACCTGGATGGACATAAAACTGATGTGGTGTCAGTTTTTATCAAAACTCAAATGTGTTTTTTCTTAAAAATTTGTCAAACTACGTGAAAGTTGGCTAAAATTACACAAAAATCATCCCAAATTTTTCAATAATTGTTCACAATGACAAAAAAAACTGACTCCAGGTGTCCAAAATTACACACAAATTCTCCCAAAATTATTCAAATTCTTCCCAAAAAAATGATTTTAAAAAACTCCTATTTCCTCAAGTTATTCAAAAAGACGTCTAGTTTTGTCCTTTTTTTCCCTGCTGTCCTTCACAGGTCTCCGAGTTCAGCTACAGGTTGCTCAAACATGATGTCACTCTAAAAACTCTAAAGCAAACAAAGAGCTCAGTGGGGAGACTCGAATCAAGGTGACTCCTGCTTGTTTTACATCATTAAAATCTAACTCTGGACTGTAAAACCTGCTGAGTTTCCTTTCTGGGACTCATCAGCAGTGGATTTTTCTGCTCTTCCCTGTAATGTGGTCAGGTTGGAGGCTGTAAATGTGTCGGGGTGGGCTTAATTGGAGCCAGATCCAGAGAGCGTTGGAGCAGGAAGAGCAGAGGAAGTGAATATAGGTCAGACAGCGGAGCACCAGGAGCCTCCTCAGACCTGGACTTCCTCAACGCTCAGACTCCCCGACAACTTTCACTAAATGCTGGACAACTTTCAAGTGTTTTGACTCATTTTAATGGATGAAAAACACATTTAAGTTCCATTAAAGATGAACTCAGTCAGTTTTATGTCCACTCCAATCTAACGACAGAGAAACTTTGGGTCATTCTTTGAGTCATTATGAACAGTTTTTAGTCAAATGTATTCAGTCATTTTGGACAGTTTGTCATTTTGTCCAGTCCTGGTCACATTTTGAGAAATTTGTATGCAATTTGTGAGTAATTTTAGACCATTTTCATGTAATTTGACCAATTTTGGGGCGACTGTGATGCCTGGATGGACGCAAAACTGATCTGGTGTCAGTTTTTACCAGAGCATAGATGTGTTTTTTTTTGGTTTTTTTTTAAGAAAATTGGTCAAATGACATGAAAGTTGGCTAAAATTACACAAAATTCTCCCAAAATTATTCATATTTATCCAAAAAATGACAAAGAAAAATTCTAAAATGACTCAGTATTTCCCCAAATTATTCCAAAGATGTTCAAAAGGACCTGAAATTTTGTCCAAAATTACTCAAAAATTTTCCAAAATTGGTCAAATTTCAATCATCTCTAGATTGTGTCACCTGGATGGATGTAAAACTGATCTGGTGTCAGTTTTTACCACAACTCAAATGTGTTTTTAAATAAAATTTGGTGAAATGACATGAAAGTAGTCTAACTGTTGGTGAATTCTTCGCCTCCACTGGGAGTGAACATCGGTCCGACAGCGGAGCGCCGAGGAGCTTTATCAGACCTGGACTTCCTCAACGCTCAGATTCCTGCTATAACTTAACGTCTGTGACGCTTAGAATGAAAAGATTTGTGTTTCTGGTCATAAAACGCGCATAAAAAAACTGAGTTTTTAAGTTTCTCAACTTGCCAAAGGGTCCAGTTGGAGACATTTGGTGATTTTTTTACGCACCGGCTGCTGCGTAAACGGAGCGTAAAACGGAAAGCACAGAAACACCAACCTCTGTAGGTGCTGCCCGGCTGGTAGCTCTCCGGGTCTCCCTCCACTCGCAGCCTGAACTCGTGGTGCCCATCCTTCCGGGTGCCCTGGGTCTGCGCCCGGAGGATCCTCCCGCAGTAGCCGTCCGACCTGCCTCCGGACGGCTCCTCCACGAAGGCGACCGCGTTGCACACGAAGCTCGACACCAGATAGTACTGCAGGAGCAGCAGATGCACATGCATTCCCATGTCGGAGCTGCAGCCCTGGAGATGAGTGCTGGTGGCGGTGGCGCTGGCAAAAAAATAAAAACCCAGAGAAAAGAAAAAGGAACCCAGCGGGGAGAAGAGAGCGAAGAGAGCGGAGCTGCTGCTGCTGCTGCTGCTCCCTCCCACAGGAACTCCCACCGAAGCGTCACCGGCGGAGGGAAAGGTGAAGCCGAGCACAGTCCATCCCGGAGTGGAGAGAAGCGCGTCTGGAAGCCCGAAGGAGGAGGGAGGAGGACGGGAGAGGAGCCGCTGCTGGTCCCGGATCAGTCCGACGGAGAACCGGGAGGAACCGGGAGGCAGCGCCGAGCCGCCGAACACCGGATCTGCTTCACTTCAGAGGTCCAAACCGGAGCTCCGCGCTCTGACAGGAGCCGCCTCGGTCCCACCCGCAAATAGCCACGCACACGCAACTCACACGCGCTTTTTTCCTGTGTGTGAACCTCACACACGCAGCGGCCACTGGGGGAAATATCCAGCCAGATTTAAATTAATCAACTCTGTG
Organism: Amphiprion clarkii; assembly: GCA_027123335.1. NCBI lineage: Eukaryota > Metazoa > Chordata > Actinopteri > Pomacentridae > Amphiprion > Amphiprion clarkii. Next base: position 37,712,933 of record CM049570.1, on the reverse strand, counting down.
TGGCCAAAAGAAGAATTAGAAGCTCAAAAAGGTGTTTTTTATTTATTTATCTGTATTAAAAGTGGAAAAGCAATTAAATGTGACCCATGATATCCATTAACCCGCATCTCGTGTGCGCAATTTTCGCTCCACAATTACGCACAATCACCATCACGGAAACATTAAGATAATTGAATTTCCTGATCTGTTCACTCAGAGCAGTTACCAAGACGTTAATGTGCTCCAAATTACGCACAATTTCCTGGATTTTTACGCACTCCACGAAGGTTTTTGTTCATTTTTCCGCATTTTTACTGCCAGTTTCTTACAGTTTAAGATAAATAATGAATAAAAAAAATCTCTGAATATTTCGGATGTGACACATTGTGAGCTGCATTCTGATTTAATAAAGCCAACAAAGCACCTCCAAGATGGTTATTTAAACTGCTTATTTCCCAGATAATTCACTGAAAGGTAGAAAAGTGACACTAAAAGATGGAAAAAATATGGAAAAATTACAAAAAACGTGCAAAAATGTCACTCAAAGTTGGAAAAACGTTCTAAAAAGATGCAAAAATGTCACTGAAAGATGGAAAATGACCCAAAAAAGATGGAAAATGACACTAAATGACAGTGAAAGATGCAAAAACGTTCCAAAAAGATCCAAAAATTTCACTAAAAGATAGAAAAATGACACTAAAAGATGGAAAAATTACACTAAAAGATGGGGAAAAATGCACTAACAGAAAAATGACACTAAAAGATGCAAAAAATGTTCCAAAAAGATGAAAAAAATTACCCCAAAAGATCCAAAAATATCACTAAAAGATACAAAAAAAAAGACAAAATATTTAGCTTTCTTCCACTTTATGATAAAGAATAAAAAAATCTAATATTTCGCATGTGACACATCAAAGCACATGTGAGCTGCATTCTGATTTAATAGAGACAACAAAGCACCTCCAAGATGGTTAATTAAGCTGCTTATTCCCCAGATAATTCATTTAATTGCTTATAAATCTTTCACAGAACAAACTGTTGTGGTTTTATTGGATAAACCTCCCTGCTGATTAGATGCACAGATTTCTTCGTGGACATCTGGTGCATCATCTTTCCAAACACTGAACACATTTTCCAAGCTACAGAAGATGAACCGTCACTAAAACACGCAAAAATGACACAAAAAGATCCAAAAATGAATCAAAAGATGCAAAAATGTCACTAAAAGATGCAAAAAATTATCCCAAAAGATGCGTAAATGTTACTAAAAGCTGTAAAAATGTTATTAAAAATGCAAAATGTCACTAAAAGATGCAAAAAATACACAAAAATATGCAAAAATAACACAAAAGATGCAGAAATGTCATGAAAAGATGCAAGAATGACAAAAAGATACAAAAACGTCACAAGAAAATGCAAAAATGACCCAAAAGATGCAGAAATGTCATTAAAAGATGCAAAAATGTTGCTAAAAGATGCAAAACATCATTAAAAGGTGCAAAAATGACCCAAAAGATGCAGAAATGTCACTAAAAGATGCAAACATGACCCAAAATGATACAAACATGTAACTAAATGTCACAAAAATGACCCAGAAAGATGCAAAAATGACACTAAAACATGCAAACCGCTGTGGTTTTATTGGATAAATAAAAGCACAGATTTCTTCGCGGACTTGTTCTTGTTCTTCCTCCAGCAGGTGTCGCCAAAGTATCTCCAGGCTGTTTGTGGTGAAGCTACTTAGTAAAAGTGTCACTCTGCCAATCACTGCTCCCCTTCACTCAACTTTGATTAGAGCACAGAAAACTATGAGGGATTATGGAAATTCTGGGGTTTAAGGTCTCATATTAAATGTGTAGTTTGGACTCAGCCGAAGCAATAACTGGGATGATCTTTCTTTTTTTTTTAAATTAGGCTTGTTCCTTTATTTTTTCCTCTTTTTTAGAAATCTTTAAGAATGAAAACGACATTCCTGCAGTCAAACATGCAACTAGTCAAACAGAGAATATTGATGTGAAATCTTCTCGTCCAGTCGCCTGTTTGTAAAATAACGCTTTAACCCTCTGCAATTGTTAAAAAAATGTCACTAAAAGATGCAAAAATGTTACAAAAAGATGGAGAAATGACACAAAAAGATGCAAAAATGATACAATAAGATGGCAAAATTTCCAAAAACATGGAAAAATGTCACTAAAAGTTGGAAAAATGTCACTACAAGATGGAAATGTCACAAAAAGATGGAAAACTGTCATTAAAAGAGGGAAAAACGTCATTAAAAGATGGAAAAATGTCCCTAAAAGATGCCATAATGTTTTGTTCCATTACTACATTTTTCCCTCTATTTTAGAACCAGCTCTGATTAGCTTCCATGTTTATTTAATGGATAAATAATGAAACTCGGTTCGTGCTGAACATGTGTGAGTTTTGTTGGTGTGTTCGCTGGAGATGGTTGAAGCAAACGGCCTCGGCGTGACGGATCCCATCTGGAGCCACTCTGCTTTGTAAAGCGTCTGACGGATGGCTGATGTTCTGACCCGCCGTCCAGAAGCAACCCGGCGACCTCACAATGAAAACAACCTGGAGCTGGAGCAGCACAAACATTCCTGCAGTCAAACTAGCAACTTGTTTGCATTCAGACAGACCAGATCGCTGCGAAATCTTCTGTCTGTAAAAGAACGCTTTAACCCTCTGAACTCCAAGAAGTTTCAGAGTTTTTTTCTCACTGCAGCGTAAAGTCCTGCACTTCTACAGAAACAGAACAATCATCAAGAAGGAGAGCGAGAGAGAACTCAGAAATGTCTTCTGTCAGTATGACAGTTGACACAGAGAGACACAAGTAGCATGAAAAGATGCAAAAGTAGCACAAAACGTAAAAACGTCACTAACAAAATGCCAAACGGACCCAAACAGATGCAAAATATCACTAAAAATGCAAATAAATAAACAATAAAAGAAGGAAAAATGACACAAAACATGCAAAAATGACACTAAAAGATGGAAAAATTAGACAAATCATGCAAAATGGTCACTAAATTATGTAAAAATATCATTAAAATATGCAAAAATTACCCAAAACATGCAAAAATTACCAAAAAATATGCAACAACTACCCTAAAAGATGGAAAGATGTCATGAAAAGATGCATAAATGACATTAAACAAGCAAAAATATCACTAAAACATGCAAAATTGACCCAAAAAGATGCAAAAAGACCCAAAAATGTCACTAAAGATGCAAAAGTTATACAAAATTGTCACTAAAAGATGCAAAAATGACCCAAACAGATAAAAAAATTATAATAAAATAAGGGAAAATCACACAAAACTTGCAAAAAAGACACTAAAAGATGGAAAAATTACACAAAACATGCAAAATTGTCACTCAATGGTGCAAAAATAGCATTAAAACATGCAAAAATGACCAAAAAAGATGCAGAAATGACCCAAAATTGTCACTAAAAGATTCAAAAATGACCCAGATGAAAAAATTATAATAAAATAAGGGAAAATTACACAAAACTTGCAAAAATGACACTAAAAGATGGAAAAAATTTCACAAAACTTGCAAAATTGCACTAAACGATGCAAAATATGACTAAAAGATGAAAAAAAAATACCCAAAACGATGCAAAGAATGTCAATAAAAGATGCAAAAATGTCCCAAATTTCCAGAATTTTTGTCTTGTGACTGTTGGTCGTGGCTGGGTCACTAAAGGCTTCACGGTTGAACCGAGAAATGCAGAATTTTTTGTTTTTTACAGAATCTGGCTCAAGCAAATGTTTTATTTTTGGTGACATTTTAAATTAGACATGCAGAATAAAATGATTGTGACTAAATATCATAATTTTAAGCTTTGATTTGCCCACAAAAAGTTTAAGGACTACAGGAAAGTTGAAAATTCTACAAAGCATTCTACTTTCTTCTTTAAGTTTCTTCCTCTGATAAACGTTGTAATTATAGTGATCTTTTTTAAAATAAATGAAGTATTGGCTGCTTTTCAAAGCCACCAGTGTTAATCCTGTTCAACATTTACATTCAAGGTTACACAGCGTTTTCTCTCATATTTAAGTGAGAAGAATCCAGCCGACTGTGAAATCCTTTTCTCTGAATGTTTCTGTCGCTTTAGCAACCAAAGCATTTGTCTTCAGTCAACCTGGCTGCTCCTATAAGCTTTGGACGAGGACAATAAGCTGAGATGCAGCAGCTAAAAGGTGAATTAAATATGAATAATACGCTGATCTAAGAAGTCATTTCCTCTAATGGACTTTAGGGTTCTAAAACAGCCTGGATATCAGGCTCAAGTGTGTCGTAGAACTTCTAATCATTTCAAGAAGTCGTTATTATTTAAAGCTTCATTCAGGTCCTTGCTTCATCCTCGTCTAACGAAGATGAATGATTGGGCAGATATGTCGACTCTTCTGGGTAAAATCCAGAACTTACATGAGTTAGAAGTTCAAGTGAAGCTTCCAGAGTGGTCACAAGGCCTCAGATTTGTCCTCATAGTTACATCTTCTTCTACTTTTGAGTTTATTGATGGTCAACAAACCAGATTTAAGGTGCGCTACCTCCACCTGCTGGACTGTAGGACCATCAGCCACCAGAAAATCTACAAAGAAACAGTCAAGAACAAAAGTTTCCATCCACTTGTGAAGACCATATGTATCATGTCAGTCTTGATTTTCCAATTTTCCACAATGGAATCATTGAAATACGTGAATCTTTGTCACACAAAACAATCAGATTTATTAAAGGTCTTCTGGAAATATGACAAAATCTGTTGGGACAAAAATAAACATACAGCAACTTGAATTGACTTGAAGTTGTCTTAATCAGATTGTCTTAGTTTCATGGCCTCTTAACGTCTCCTGAGTGATTCCAGTTGACTACAGCTGCTGACTCCCCTGATCCAGTTTAAATAGAACTCATTAGATCCACTCATTAGACTCAGACTCTACAGTGGGAAAGTCTGAGGAGCTCAGCAAAGATCTGAAACAGCAAATTATTGACTTGAAGTCAACAGTTGCTTCAACTGATGCAAAAAATTGCCCAAAATTGACTCAAAAACAGCCTAAACTCATGGAGGAGACGTCTGCATGGACATAAATTCACTCAACAATTCTCCAAAGTGAGTAAAATATGTTGAAAATGATTAAAAACTTGACCAAATTGATGCAAAAATTGTTAAAGTTCACTCAAAATTTGTCCAGATTTATTCAAAGCTATTCTAAAATGAGTGAAAATATTTCTAGAATGACTCAAAATCTGCCCAAACTGATGCTAAAATTGACCAAATTAACTAAAAGAAAATCATCCAAATTGACTCAAGAATAGTCCAAGATGACTGGAAATACATCTAAAAATACTCTGATGGCGATGTCTACACTGACTCATAAATTCACTCAACAGTTGTCCAAAGTGACTAAAACATGTCTAAAATTATTAAAAACCTGGAAATATGCTTAAAATGACTCAAGTCAGAAAGTCACTTGGAGCCATTTCAAAGCAACTTCAGATCCAGAATCATCTGTTTGTCAGAATAAAGTTTATGGTCCAGTTGTGTTACTGCCACCATCAGGAAGAAAACACAAACTATCACCTGCTGCTGAGAGACCATTGGTCAGGATGGTCAAGAGTCAACCAAGAATCATCAGAAAGCAGGTCTGAATGAATGAGAAGCTGCTGGAACACAGCTGTCAGTGTCCACAGGGTTTTACATCAACATGAGCTGAGAGGATCCATGAAGAAGGAAGTTCTTCCTCTAGAAGCAGAACCTTAAAGCTCCACTCAAGTCTGCTGCTGATCACATGGACAAAGAAAAGACCTTCTGGAGGAAAGTTCTGTGGTCAGATGGAAGAATCCTGAAGGTGAGACCTTTAACCCCAAGAACACCAAAGCTACCATCCAGCATGGAGGTGGCAGTATCATGTTCTGTGGAACTGGAGCTTTCCACAAAGTAAATGGAATAATGAAGAAGGAGGATCACCTCCACATTCTTCAGGAAAACCTAAAACCATCAGCAGAAGGTTGATCTTGGACACAGTTGGATGTTTCAACAAGACAATGAGTCCAAACACACATCAGACGTGGTAAAGAAATGGTTCCATCAGGCTGGAATGAAGGTTCTAGACTGGTCTCCCCAAAGTCCTGACTGAAACCCATCAAGAACCTGAAGAAACAAGTCAGAAAGAGGACAAATTTAGTTGAACTGAACCACTTCTGTCCAGAGGAGTCAAAGATAAACCAGAAGATTGAAACCAAACTGAGGTGTTTGTGTACTTGTGACTCAGAAAACCTTTAGTAAATCTATGAAGGAACCAAAACATGATTGTTTTTTGCGGGTGTCCTGAGCTTAATGAAGACACTATCGCCGTAAATAATTGAAAAAGCACAACTACAACAATCTTTCTAGATATTTAATCAACTTAAAACTGCATAAAATCCTCAGTGTACTTAGAAATGTCTTCAGCCTCCACTGAGAAACAGAAACTCCGTCCTCTTTCTGTTCGATAATTAATGAAATCTAATGCCTCCACCTTCTTCTAAGTGAGGAATAACTAGAAATTCATTGAATTTTTCACTGACTTGTGTAAGAAACTGCTCAACCTCACCTTTAAAGTACATTTCACAGCTTCCATTTATTAAAAAATTAGACATAAATGAGCCTAAATTACCACTAAAACTCTTTCACACCGTCACCTTCCAGCAGATACACCCTTAATGCTCTTCCAGGATGAACACCAGCTGACATTTACTGTTTTAAAAGATGAATACCGGAGAACATTTGGGATTTTGGCAGTTTGAAGGCCGAGTAGTTGTTAAATTTAATCACAAACATCTCAACCTTTCAGATTTGACAGAAGCTTTGGTTAAAAATGTAATAATAGTAATAAAAATAAAGATTAATGTCACAGTGGGGAAGTTTGCAGATGAAATAGTGCAAAGAAATACATGTAGAAGGATAAGATAAACCCAGGAAATACATAGAAATGCTGTACAGCGTCCTTGTATGTGGAAAATAATAAAATTGTGCAGGATAATTGTGCATTTAGAGTCATTAATGCTGCACAAATCCTTCTATATGTAGAAACATTTATGTTTGACAACAAATTCGTCAAACTGACATGAAAGTTGTCCAAAATAAAATGAAAAATGCCCCAAATTTCACAAAAACATTGCCCATAATGACAAAAAAACAGACAAAACGACTCAGAAATTAGTGAAAATGACATGAAAGTTGCCCATAATTACTGAAATTTGTCCAAAATGGCTCAAAATTTGTGCTCATTTTTTGGTTTTATATTGAAACACCTGGATGGATGTAAAACTGATCTGGTTGCAGTTTTAAACAGAACTCAAATGTGTTTTCCATCCTTTAAAAATAAGCCAAAATCACATTAAAGTTGTCCAAAATTGAAAGAAAGTTGCCCCAAAATTGTCAAAATTTGTTCAAAATGACCATTTAAAAGAGTCCTTTAAAATTGAGGAAAATGTCAAAAATTGTTCAAAATAACCTGAAAGTTGTCCAAAAATTGCTCACATTTGTCAAAAAAGACAAAATACTCAGCATTTTTCCAAAATGACTCAAAAAATTGTTCAAAAATCACACGACAGTTGTTCAAACTTGCATAAAAATTGTAATAAATTTCTTCATATTTGTCCAAAATGACGAAAACATGTCCAAGATGACTCACAAATTGTTCAAAATTCCATGAAAATTGTTTAAATTATTTTTTTAATGTCCAAAATGACATGAAAGTTGTTCAGAATTACCGAAAGATGTCCAAAATGACTCAACATTTGGGTTCATTTTCTGTCTTTAGAGCCATTTTGGACATTGTTTTAGTTATTCAGGTGAGTTTAAATCATTTTGATGATTTTCTCTAATCACGCTACACAATTTTACAATCATTTTGCATGACTTTAGGTAATTTTAGACATTTTTATTCAATAATCTAGGAGAATTTTGAGCCATTTTGGACAAATTTCTCAACAATTTTGAACAGCTTTTGTGTCATTTTGAAATGAAATTCAGTCATTCAGAAAAGTTACTGTCATTTTAATTATTTTTCTATCATTTTGGAGAAGTTTGAGCCATTTTAGACAATCTTTTTCTGTCACTGAGACAAGTTAAAGTCATTTTGGTGATTTTTCTAATCACGCTGGACAAATTTCTCAATAGTTTTGAACAGCTTTTGAGTCATTTTAAACATTTCTTCAGTCATTCTGTGAAAAAAACATGACTGTGGAGCTAAAAGCGGTCACAGTGGACACATGAACGGACCGTGGTTCTGGTTCTGACAGAGAATAGGATGGAAATGATTTCTGTCTGGATTCATGAGATTCACGCTGAATCAAATAAACCAACACACGGCTCCACATCAGAGGCGTTTCTGCAGCGGTTCTGGTCCGGTAGAAACCAGAACCTGATTATAAACGTTACAAAGTCTGGAATCAGTTTAATGACTTCGCTGTAGTTTAATCTAAATCTCTTCTCTGGATGCGACTCGTTCAGGCCTCATGCTTGGACCATTTTAAAGCCTCGACGGTCGACTCTCACCACAAATCTCTGCTGCTGTCAGTCACTTTTAACAAGCTGAGGATGGAGGGAGGAAGACGAGGAGGCTGAGCTCAGAATAAGATGGAAAAATGGCCGAAAGCAGAGATTTAGGCAATAATAAAATGATAAAAATTCTCACAAAAGTGAAAGAAAAGGAACCCAAATGTTTTTGGTTTTCTTTAATTGAGAAAAAAATTAATAAAATGACCCCAAACTGAAAAAAACAAAAACAAAACAGTGAAGCATCTCAAAAAATTTGCAAAAAACATAAAAAACGAAGAAAAAAATTCTAAACAATAAAAGGAAAATAAACAAAAATACTTAATAACAATAAATATATAAAACAATAAAATGTTTTCAAAATTTTCCCAAAAATATATTTTTAAAAAATTCAGGTGTTGTAATCAAATGTGACAAAAATAAATTGATACATTTTTAAAAACACATAAATAAAATGAAAAAACCCACAATGAAGTATCTCAAAACTGAATTGTCCTGTAAAATGGTCTCAAAATAATAATGCATCAAAGCAAATGATGAAAGGAAAATTAACTAAAATAAATTTTAAAAATTAATAATAACAATTAAAAAAACAACATGTTTTTTTAAAAATTCTCAAAAAAGAATTTTGAAAAATCCAAATGTTCTAATGAAATGTGAGGAAAATAAATGAATACATTTTTTTAAAATGATATGAATAAAAATAGATAAAACGATGCAAAAAAGAAAATAAACAAAGAATTAAATGATAATGATTCAAACAATAAAATGTTCTTAAAATTTTCAGAAAATGTCCCAAAAATATATTTTAAAAATCCAAATGTTGTAAACAATTGTGATTAATACAAATTAATTATAACAATTAAAAGAATAAAATGTTTTTTAAAAATGTATTTAAAGAAAATACAAATGTTGTAATGAAATGTGAGAAAATAAACGAATATTTTTTTTAAAAAAGTAAAATAAATGCAAGAAGGCAAACAATAAAATGAAAATAAACTAGAATGAATTGAAAAATTAATTTTAATGAAATGTTTTTAAAATTTTCAAAAGATGTCCAAAAAACATATATTTCAAAATAACGTGAAAGTTGTCCAAAATTAAATGAAAAGTGTCCGAAGTTCATAAAAAATTGTGACAAAATGACATAAAAGACAAAATGACTGACAAATTACGTGACATGAAAATTGTTGAAATTGCTTTTTAAAAAAAAAAATAATAATAATAATAATAATAATAATAATAATTGTCCAAAAATACTTCAAAATTGTTGAAAACAACATGAAAATTATTCAAAATTACTAAAAATTTGCCCACATTGTCTGTCTTCAGGCTGTGATGCCTGGATGGACATAAAATTGAACTGGTGTCAGTTTTTATCAGAACTCAAATGTGTTTTTTTCCTTGCATCTAATTTGTTAAAAACCCAGTTCAAAGCTAAAACAACACGAGTTGTAAGAACAAGCAGAGAGTTAAGTATTGACTTAGTCCAGTCCAAGACATTTACATCAAGTTTTTAACCATATTTGATGATTATTAGGTTACTTTGAGTGAAACACTGGAACAGACAACCATCATGAGTGAGGAGAACAAAGAACACTGCAGGGATCTCTGCTAATCAGTTGGCAGCTAACAGGCTGATGAAGCAGCGACTGTGAAGCATGAACGAACCAGCTGCTGCTAATTAGTTCAGACATGTTCCACACTGGCCACAGCTAATGCTGCGTTTGGAACGTCACATTACCAGACTTTAAATGGTCAATAGATCAGGAAACATGTTGCTGCAACGTCTCAGATGTAGTTTACAGTTTACCTATTTAGTATTTGGGACACATTTTTCATGAAATGTCTTTTAATGTCCTTGAAAATGGAAAGCAAGTAAAAAATTTACAAACATTTAAGCAGAATCTGCCTCATATGTCATTAAATTTCCAACATGAAGACAAAATTAAGCAGCTTCTAACTGCACATCCAACACCAACATCTAGACCTCTATGAACACCAACATCTAGACCTCTATGAACACCAACATCTAGACCTCTATGAACATCTAGACCTCTATGAACACCAACATCTAGACCTCCATGAACACCAACATCTAGACCTCTATGAACACCAACATCTAGACCTCCATGAACACCAACATCTAGACCTCTATGAACACCAACATCTAGACCTCCATGAACACCAACATCTAGACCTCTATGGACACCAACATCTAGACCTCTATGAACACCAACATCTAGACCTCCATGAACACCAACATCTAGACCTCTACAAACACCAACATCTCGACCTCTATGAACACCAACATCTAGACCTCTATGAACACCATGATCTAGACCTCTATGAACACCAAGATCTAGACCTCTATGAACATCTAGACCTCTATGAAAACCAACATCTAGACCTCCATGAACACCAACATCTAGACCTCTATGAAAACCAACATCTAGACCTCCATGAACACCAACATCTAGACCTCTATGAACACCAACATCTAGACCTCTACAAACACCAACATCTCGACCTCTATGAACACCAACATCTAGACCTCTATGGACACCAACATCTAGACCTCTATGAACATCTAGACCTCTATGAACACCAACATCTAGACCTCTATGAACACCAACATCTAGACCTCTACAAACACCAACATCTTGACCTCTATGAACACCAGCATCTAGACCTCTATGAACACCAGCATCTAGACCTCCATGAACACCAATATCTAGACATCTAGACCTCTATGAACACCAGCATCTAGACCTCCATGAACACCAATATCTAGACATCTAGACCTCTATGAACACCAACATCTAGACCTCCATGAACACCAACATCTAGACCTCCATGAACACCAACATCTAGACCTCCATGAACACCAACATCTAGACCTCCATGAACACCAACATCTAGACCTCCATGAACACCAACATCTAGACCTCCATGAACACCAACATCTAGACCTCTATGAACACCAACATCTAGACCTCCATGAACACCAACATCTAGACCTCCATGAACACCAACATCTAGACCTCCATGAACACCAACATCGAGACCTCCATGAACACCAACATCTAGACCTCCATGAACACCAACATCTAGACCTCTACAAACACCAACATCTCGACCTCTATGAACACCAACATCTAGACCTCTATGAACACCAAGATCTAGACCTCTATGAACATCTAGACCTCTATGAACACCAACATCTAGACCTCCATGAACACCAACATCTAGACCTCTATGAAAACCAACATCTAGACCTCCATGAACACCAACATCTAGACCTCTATGAACACCAACATCTAGACCTCTACAAACACCAACATCTCGACCTCTATGAACACCAACATCTAGACCTCTATGGACACCAACATCTAGACCTCTATGAACATCTAGACCTCTATGAACACCAACATCTAGACCTCTATGAACACCAACATCTAGACCTCTACAAACACCAACATCTTGACCTCTATGAACACCAGCATCTAGACCTCCATGAACACCAATATCTAGACATCTAGACCTCTATGAACACCAGCATCTAGACCTCCATGAACACCAATATCTAGACATCTAGACCTCTATGAACACCAACATCTAGACCTCCATGAACACCAACATCTAGACCTCCATGAACACCAACATCTAGACCTCCATGAACACCAACATCTAGACCTCCATGAACACCAACATCTAGACCTCCATGAACACCAACATCTAGACCTCCATGAACACCAACATCTAGACCTCCATGAACACCAACATCTAGACCTCTATGAACACCAACATCTAGACATCTAGACCTCTATGAACACCAGGTTCTGTTTCCTACCATAAGTTCACATCAACATTTAGTCTCATTATCTAAAAACTGGAACCTTGTCTGTTCAAACTTTCCACACATCAGATTCTACTGATGTTAGAGCCTCAAAAGTTGCTGAAATGTCGACCAAAGTCTGTATTTTAGTAGAAATGTATACCTTGGTGTCATTGTGCTGCTGTTTTATAAGGTTTTAGTGTTCAGAGTGTTTTCATTGACCCTGGAAATAAACTCAGTCGGTGACGAAAACTAAAAATCCTTTCGACATTCACAGCTGCAGCTGATTGTTTGTGGCCGACACGCTGAAGGATATCGAGTGGACTTCTGATCTTCTTGATATAATAAAAATACGATCGACTGAGGTGGTGGAAAGTCAGATTAAGCCGTTGAACGTTTGGGTCGATGTCTCCGGAGATGTTTTTATATTTTATTGCTGGTTTGTCGACGTAGCAAAGTGCTGCAGAGTTCATCCAGGAGAAACCGACATGGATACACACACATTTAGATGTGACATCTCGCTTTAAAAACTGAAAGCCAGGCTGCATTTCTTTCTGCTCTGTCATGATGTTTTTTTTCTATTGCACATTTCCTGCAAGAACGCATGTAAAGATTTGTGTCACTAACAGCACATAAAGGCTGATGTTTGTCGCAGTTCACTTACAGGTTTCACAGCCCGTTGCTGCAGAAAAGGCAGAAATACTCCCTCAACCAGGCTGGGATGATGAATGGAGGGAAGCATAAGGTCTTGCAAAAACAAACAAAAAGTTGTTAAAACACAAACTGAAACAAAAGAAGAATCACATTGCAAATGTGCTGCAGCTGTACTTTGTGCTGAAGCTGTTGGTGCAGAAATTACAGTGGATTCTGTCTCTTATTGGGTGTCACTGTCAGGCTAGCTTCTCTTTTATGATATTTCTCGGGTTGTTAGCCAGACTGAGCATCTTTATCAGATAAATATAGCAGCAACATCATCCTGAGGGGACAGAGTTTGGAAAATGATGCTTGATAATACTTTAGAAAAGAAGTGAGTCAGCAATCTGGAAGAAGGAAGTTTTTATCAAGTTAGCATTTTTATTCTGAAAGTCCTTCTCTGGTTGTTGACTTAGGACCTAAATACATCTATTACAAACATATACAGCTACTCTACCTGATTTGGACATTATTAAGGTCAATAAACAGATTCCTACAAAGTAATGTCAATTAATTTAAAAAATAAAATGTAAAATATGCCATTGTGTAAGTATTCACCCTATTTAAAGTGACTACTTCAACACAACCAGTCTGGTATTAGAAGTCACAAAAGACTCCAAGAAACTCTGTGAAAATATTAAAAAGCATCAGTCAGGATGATACAAGGACATTTTGAAATTACAAATTATCTCTTAGAAGAGGATAAACCTCCACATGTTACTAACCTCATGACCTTTCTTCCGGCACCACCTTCCACACTGGAAAAAATGCTCCTCTCAAAACAAGAAAAAAAAAACTTATTTCAAGGAACTTTTACCTTGAAATAAGTGAAAAAACCTGCCAATAGAACAAGTGAAAAATGGCTTGGTAAGATTTCTTGAAATAAGATGTGATATTTAGACTATTAAGATCTTAAAATTAGCTGGGAAAATTCATTTTAAGTTCTATTTTACCAGGATTGTCAAGCTTAGGTGTCTTAAAATAAGCCAGACATGCTAAAAAAATAGCAGTATTTCACTCAAAAATAGATTTTTGCTTTCATGTAACCTCCTAATTTGAGATGTATTAACCCTCCTGTTGTCTTCATTTACATGCACCAAAAAATGTTATTTCCTCGTTTGAAAAAAATCAGCAAAAAAATCCTCAAATTTCTGAAAATTCCAATAATTCCTTAATAGTTTCCCTCAAAAGTTTTATTTTAAAAAAATCCCACAAATTTGGCAAGAAAATTTGTGCAAATATTTTCAAAAAATGAGTCAAAATCTTCCAAAAAAATCCTAAAAATATCTAAAATTATTCCATATATATCAGTAAAACTTCTAATATTTTCTTTAGGAACATTCACAAATTTTTTTGTGAATATTCTTAAGAAACATTTTTAACATTTCATTTTTTCCACCAAAAAATGTTCAAAAATTTCCAAAAAATGTTGAAAATGTGGACATCAGAAGTTTCACTGTGAAAATATATTTTACTTTAAAACGCGTCAATTTGACCCGCAGTACGACACGAAGGTTAAACTTATTTTGAGTTTTCTTGTAAAATTCAACTCAAAACAAAGTAATTTGAAGATTGTTTGACTCAACAAGATATTTCAGATGCATCGTCTTAAAACAAGTCCCTCCATCTGATGAAATGTCATTTAAGTGAATTTATCTTAAATTAGGTGGAATGAGACATTTTGACTAAAAATAAGACAATAGACTTGGTAGGATTTTGAGTTTTTGCCATGAAATGAAGCTGTTTTCACCCCACTATAAATTAGAATGAGGAAGTTTGCCGTTTGTTCACTTTCACGCTGTTTTCCGCTCCTTGTAAAGCTGCTGCTGGTTTCAGCCTCACTGTTCCACCAGCTGTTGTCCTTCTTGCTGGGGGCTACTAAGTGGCAGTCCTTCACTCTGATTAAAGGACAAATGTTGGCCACTGACAGCCTTGCCTACAGGTGATGGGCTTGTCGTGGCAGCAGATGGCGGCTTGTGTTGGCTCTGCTCCTGCTGTTGTACTTGCTAATAATCTGGGCGGGCCAGCTCGTGGTAAACAAAGGCCCCAGTTGCCCCACTGCTTTAATTAACTGCACCACAACGCTGCTAGAAACACACTCCGGAAAATCAAATGGGCACTTTTTTGGCCTGTATGTCCACAACTTTGGTTCAGACTCGAGTGTCTGGAAAACTTTTTGATGGATTACCATGAAATTTTTCACAAAAAGATTGAATTATTCTAGAGATCCCAGAGATGCACTCTTTGTTCCCAGATAATGAATTTAATGACGATCCCTTGAGTTTTCTGAGAGAAAGGAGAAGTTGACATTTGCAGTTTTGAATAAACTGTCTAAAACTGTGTATAAAGATGGATGAACTCTCCATGATGTCACATATAGATGTACTGAACAGCAGTTTTGAAGCTCACTGTGGCCAATATTAGTAATAACTCCTGGTTAATCGATATAAAGACCTGCTTATGACGGCATGCACCTGTGATTTAAAGCAGTCAAGCCCTTGTTTTAGCACAACTTTTAGCCTTTATACAATTTAAATGGCTAAGTTACAGAAAAGTTCTCCTCCTGCACAGTCATCTTGAAAGGTAAAATTAGCTAAAGAGACCAAAACCATTTTACGACCAGGCTGTAAACATGTTTATTTCTGTTTTAAAGTTGTACATTTTAACATAAGGATCTATGGAGATGACTCATTTACAGAGCCAACCCTAGAGGACATTCAAGGAACTGCAGTTTTTTGCACTTGGATGTTTGGTTTCCAGATTTCAAACATTAGATACCCAGTAGTGTATATGTAGAAAATGGAAGGATGGCTAAATTAATATTAAAAATATGCTGTAGTAAAGCACTTTTGCCATGTTGGTGTAGCTAAACTTTTCACATTTCTTAAAGCTAAAGATGAAGTGAAGCTTCATTTAAAGTAGGGTAACTAGTGGTCTAGCCTAACAGTTGTAGCATGTTTGATACTGGGTTAAAGCTTGGCTGTAGAGTCTTAGTCATGCTGAATACAGTAAAGAAGTGTGATAAACTGCAGTTCATCTATACATAGTATAAGAGAGTCCAACCTCCAGCTACTTCTGATTTCCTGTATGATCTTACAGATGCACTGCTTGGTTTTATGCTCTTTAAATTTCCAACAAATATCTGAGTTCTTGTAAAAAGTCGCTCTTAAACCCTTTAAAAGTACCCATCCTCCACTTCCCTTAAATCGTTTATCTGCTCACCATGAAACCAAACAATGGCACAAATACAAGTTTCCATTTGCAAGATGAGTTTTCTTCTTGGAGTCCAGAGGTGTGCGTCGCAGGGCTCCATTCTTAGAATTTTGTGGCATTAAAGTCCTTGAAGATCCCATTTAAATCCTCTCAAGTATCTGCATGTGTGCTGCTGGAGAATACACCGCCCGTCCTTTATTACCTCGCTAAAAGGCCTGAGGCTCTGCAGCCTCGCAGCGCTTACAATAGCTGTGCAGCCCTTAAATTGCCTTCGCATCGTCCCTAAGCCGACTCATCCATTTTTCCTGCGCATATTATCATATTTCTAAATCCCACCTGATACACTTGGGGAACTAATTGACCACTTTCTGCGGAAATAAAGCGCCAAGGACAAACAGGGACCCCCTCGTCTAATTTCCATCCCAGCATGACCTCACTGTCAAAGCCTTATAGAGTTTAAAATCTTCCAAAGTCTCCAGCGAGCTCGCCTCCCTCATATGTATGTTAATGAATCACTGTCTCAGCAAAACACACCCTCGGCCTCGGCGGGTTTAAAGAGCCGAATGAGTCTCAGCGTCCCGGGAGACTCGACTGGCCGAGACATGTCGCCGCTTCCTGTACATTTACTCCACAAATCAGCATTTGCGGCTCCACACTTTGTCCACACATTGAGCCCGAGGCGACGTGTAGCTGCTGGTTTATTTTCCTTCCTGTAAATGGATGCAGGTAAACGGATGTGAGCTCTGACCCTGCAGAACGCTGCCTCAGCACATCGTCATCTTATCGCTCAACGCACGAAAAGTTCGCCAGGAAACTTGACGGAGCTGCAGCTTTTGTCATTTCACACATTCGAATGGTAAAAGTATTACTTTTCAGTCGTGTCCTCAGGTGACCAGCCTCCTGTCGGCCCCTCGTTCAGATGTTTTTCACACCTGGAATTGGCTCAAGCACAAGTTTTCATTAAGTGCTTTCCTCTCAGGCACTGCAGATGCAAATTAAGTGAACTTAAAGACACTCACACAGATTTAAACTCAGAGATTTTTGCATAAGTCAGAGGTTGAGGAGAGCATTAAAGCTGAATGAGTCGATGTTTTTAATGATTAAAGTTAATGTTTTGAACACAAAATCAGATGTAAGCTCCAAGGTTAATCATATTTTAATTTTTGTCTTTCATGGCATGATATCCAAAATGTCCACCAGGTACCGCTATGACCGTGAACGTATATCAGAGCATGTAGAGGAGAGTTGGACGGCACTTCCTGTTTCATGGCAACACCCACAATGGCCGCCATGGCCACGCCCTCAGACTTTTGCAGAGCATTTAGATAACTTTTGATTACTCATGCAAGGAGTACATCTTGGTCAAATTTGAGCTCTCGGGGTTACCCTGTTTGTGTTTATAACTTTTGAAAATGCCCAAAAACGACACAAAAATGTCCAAAATATGAATCATGATTCAAAATGGCCGACTTCCTGTTGTGTTTTGGTTATTTGTGTGAAGGTCTTTTTGTGCGCCCTGAGGAGTTACATATGCGCACCGAATTTAATTGCTGTACAGGAAACGAGGTTCGAGAATGAATTTTCATAATATTGCAGGGGGCGCTATTGAGCCATTTTGTGTGCCATTCCCCTAAAATATCTAATTTTTCGCCGGCCCTGATGTGTGTGCAAAGTTTCACGTGTTCTCAGCTAGTTTTAGCGATATTTCAAGTCCCTTCCTCTACCTACTTGGCATCGGAACAAATTAATTTCTTTAATTTTATAACCTGCATTCATAATAATTCTAATTAGGTACATAACAATTCAAATTTCCTCATAAATAGGGTGGAAATATTACTGGTAACAACTTTTTTTTCAGAAATCAGATGTAAATTGGCTGAACCTAAAGACGCAGAGAATCAAACTTGGAGATTTTAGCACAAGTCAGAGGTTGAGGAGCATTAAAGCTGCCCGAGTCGGTGTGTTTTTGGCTAAAATGATTTCTGCAGCTCAGTCTTTATATTTTTAATATAATATCAGGTGTAAGCTGTGAGGTTAATTATATTTTAATCATCTATTCATGACTATTTCCTTCCACTGCTTAAAAATTTTCAGAGAAACAATGTTTTTAGGTGGAGCTACACTCTGAGATGTAATGAAATGCACATAAAAACGGAAAATAAAAATTGTAATTCAGTGATTTAGATGAAGCTTTCAGGTTTCAAACATTATTTTGATTGGTTGTGTTGATATAAAAATGATATCATGTGTAATTTAAACTCGAATTTCTGCAGAAGTAGATGTAATTTAATGAAATTAGCTTGAAAACTAAATTAAAAGCTGATTTCAAGTCCACTTCTCTGCCTACTTTACATCAGAACAACTTCAATTCTTTATTTTTCCAACCTGCATTCATAATATATCTAATTAAATACAAAACTATTTAAATTTTCTTATAAACCGAGTGGAAATAATATTTGGAACAGCTTAATCTTTTCAGAAAATGGCTTGTTTTTATGCAAGTAATCGTTAAAAACACCTTTGATTGTAGAGAAAAGGGTAATTGACTAACCTCTGTATTGCTTGTTGATTAATTTATTAGAAGTTGTCTGAACTTAAAAAGATTGATGCAAACTGTTGCTTTAATTGTTTTTGTTGATCCCAAACACTGTTTTTTTTTTTTAGAGATTCCAGTGTTAAGAAGAATACTGCAGGTTTAAACTTATGAAACTGTTTACAGGGAGCCAACAGGAAAAGAGTTTTGTGTTCATTCTTGTTATAAATAAGTTTTGTTTTCTGGGAGAGAAACTCTAATTAGCATCAAACATTCCCACAACATTAGCTAACAAGTTTTAATAATGTTTTGAGGAAAACATTTTGATCTGATGTTCAAAGATCGTTTCAACGGTATTCATCATTTCAAATAATTTTTTGTTTCAAAAGACTGTTTATACAAATTTTTTCATTTACTTTTCGAGTTACACATTTTATTTTATTCCTGACGTACTCAAAGTGGTTTTTTTGCTCTATTTAAAGTTGACATAAACTCGTTTTTATATTTTATCTTTTCAGTCGAGTTCAGACAAATTAAATTATTCCAGTGGATAATTTATTCGTAGCATTCGTGGACACTCAGATATAATTAAAATGTCAGGAACAAGTTACAGAAATAAATACCAAAAATAAACACAGCATATCTCAATAAACCACTCTGGAAGAATAATAAAGGACTTTGTCAATGATTAGTTAACCTTATAATTACGGCTGTCCGTCCATCCATCCATCCATCCATCCGACCGACCAACCATCCATCCATCCATCCATCCAACCAACCATCCATCCGAATTGAAAAAAATGTGTTTTATGTTATATCATTTACCACTTTAATTTTTACTCCTCTTTTGCACGACAGATTGTTTTTTCTTTAAAGCTGAGTTTGTGCACAAAAGTTAACTTTATTTCAGTATTATTATTTCAGCCATCACAATTTGCTTTCTGTCAGATCCTTAAAATGCATATTTTTCCTTTTTCCAACATCATAAACTTCAAGAACTGACTGTTCTCCTGCTGCCTGATAAAACCAATTACCTCCAGAACCAGAAAATCTGTTATTTTACTTCCTCCGGTTGCTGTTTGTCAGTGTTACTGCCTGTTCTCTCCCCTTTCAGTCATTATGTTTGCTGCTCCTGCTAAAAAAAACTAATCAGCTGCAGCCTAAAAGGAACAAATAATCAGATTTCTGATTTCACCTCCAGGCAAAGCGGTTCGCTGTGTTCCCTGAGCTATTATTATTATTATTATTATTATTATTATTATTATTATTATTATTATTATTATTATTTAGTCTGAGGAAACTATTGTGACCCAAGTTCTAAAGGAAAATTAATCCCTTGAGACTACAAATGGAAGATGTAATAATTAGACAGCGATCCCTTAAAGGAACGGGATTAACTTTGAGGCTTTTAGTTTGAAAAGCTTCTTACCGTTGATTTGTTTTTAATTAAAGAGTGAAAAAAACTGCTGAAAAAAGAATAACGAGGAGAGGGGGTGAGAAAAAAATAAGCAAAGCAGGAAATTAATTCAGCTTGATTAAGTGATTGTTTATGAGGCAGCAGAAACATTAAGGTTGTTTTCCCCACAATGCCTTTTAAATGGCCTCGTCTTCGCTCATCACTTCACATCACAGCTGCCATTGATTCAAAGGCTTCGGATTAAAGTGCTTCACTATAATGTGGATTTCCATGGTTACTGATGGAGATCTCTGCACGAAACACATGATTTCAGTGTCGCACCATCTGATGATGATGATTGCTCGACATATTCCAGTCGAGGGAATCAGTAGCAAGATTGTGTTGTTGACAATCACAAAGGACCAGCTCTTCTTCTGATTCTTCTCCACAAAACTGTACAATCTCAAAGGGTTCACACTGTGGCATTGTCAAGATGTTAAGACCTGGCTGACCAATTTCAAGGCTGATATTACACAGTTTCTAGCAATGGTGCATGCAAATGTAATGACTATAACTTCCTGTTACCAATAGGTGGCACTATGACTATGACTGACTTAAGGAATGTGGATGTCTTCAGACCCGGACTCTTGTCCAGCAAATAAAGTTTGGGTCAGATTGGATCAAGTGCAGCTAAGATATAAACACTTCATGAGTCATGGTCAGACGTCAAAATTCGCCACGCCGCCTCAGACACAACGTTTGACAACAACTCACCATTTTCTCCATGAATCATCATCAACATCTTAAGGCTTATGTCACCACATTTGAGGTTAATTTGGTCAACGGGCTAACAATAGCACATCAAAGTGTAAAACGTGACTTTTCCTGTTGCCAGCAGGTGGTGCTATGACTGTGAATGTATTTCATCATATGGATGTGATCAGGGAAGGACACTGATCATTCACATAAAGTTTGAGGCAGATTGGAGCATGGACAGGGGAGTTAGACAGCACTTCCTGTTTCACGGCGAAAGGAGGATAGGCCAGATCAGAAGACTCTAAATTTGCAGGAGCCCAGGGTGTGCGAAAACAAGGGACATGACAGTATTAAAAGACAATTTGCACTTAATTGCAAAGTTTAAATTGTGAAGGGGTTTGTGCTCAATAATAAAAAAAAATGGCGCTTTCAAAAATAGAAAAGATAAATAAAATGAAATAAAAATTGTCCTTTTTGTCTTTAGTGTTTTTTGTTTTTTTTTAGTCTTTCAGTGTCAATGGTTCAGAGTTCAGTGTTCACGGTTGTGTGTTTGTAACCAGTTGAGTTACCAGCTACCAGTTTGTTTGACTCTTTGGGCTGACGCTCGCCATCCAGTACTTGAAGTTGATCCTTGGTTCTTCTCAAGATTTCCAAATCCGATCCAAAAAAAAACCCGACCCGAGGAACAGGTCAGAATAAAGCAACTTAAACTATGACCTGCAGTGTCTATAGCTTGTTAACCGGTTTCTAAAGGCTTTAGAATAGTTTCTACATTCTTTTTCCACATTGTACAACAATTTATAATTCAACATCAACCTTCTACATTACCAAATTACCAATAAATGAAATTAAAATAATTTACATTTAGTAATTAGTTTCTCTGCTCAAGAGTATAGGATGAATACACCTGTAAATTAATCCAAAACTGCTTTAGAAGTGGATTAGAAATACAATTGGCTTGTAAATGTATCCGAATATATCAAAATTTAGGCAAAGTGCAGGTAAATGCACTTGACATTAACACACAGATTCGCTACAGTGTGCTGACATGAGATTAGCACCATAGAAAATAAAAACGAGTGCTAACAAACACAAAATACAGCGCATTTCACAACTTTACAACATAATTTTCACAGGGACCTTCAAGTAACATTTGTTATCTGGTAAAATAAACCCATTGTTATGCGTGTGGCCTCACAATATGCATTTTCTTTTAAGAAAAGCTAGTAGAAGTTCCAATCGGAGGTTAGCATTTAAGCTAGCGGCGATTAGCATGCTAAATTAGCCCACACACACACTCAATGGGACTTACCATGCTAAGCACCACGCGCAGCAAGAGGAATTCCAGCTCACGAGGGTCCACAGCGTTGAATCTCTCAATATCTCTTTTAACAAACGAGTTGTCATTATATTTATATATTTCAATGCTTACACAAGTTTTAGTGGGTTTCTGCTCACCAAATCTCCGAATTTCTCCACAAAAGGCTGCTACTGTCGCGTTACTTTTTCCACCATCGTCAAAGGATCGCTCTCGGTCCGCGGCTCGAGCGTGTCTGAGGATCACGTACAGGGCACGCGCAGCTCAGGAGCAGGACGGGAGGTGACCCCTACCTGATTGGCTGATAGTGACATTGGGATATACGGCCATTGGCTGTTTAAGTTGTCAAGCAAAAATACCTAAGTTAATCTAAATATATGTATTTATTTCTTGTGTTTATAACTATTTATCAACATCTTTAATGAACTTCTATTTTAATGTTTTAACAATATTTTTAATTTTTTAATTTTTTTTTTTCAAGCATGAATATTGATAGTTTTATTCCCGTTTTTAACACTGGGTTACACTAATGTTTCACATTTGCCAGTTTATACACTTTTGTTCATAATTATGGTAAATAAATATACAATACTTAAACATTTATTTCAAAAAAAGGTGGAAATTCTAATTGGAACAACTTATTTTTATGAGTAATCAGCTCAAGAACTTGTGTTTAATAAGCTTTTATCAATCCAACAGTGGTAAAATGTGCATCATTACAGCAGCATAGAGGGGAATATACATAACAACAGGTATTTTCTTGTATAACGGAGGTTAAACCCTAAACAGAAACCACAGATCACCTTTACAGCATAATTAAAGACTAGCACTAACGTAATTAAAACTGTTGGTTCATCTCCAAGCAACAACATCCATTCCTCATTCTGTAATTCTAATATGACAAGTGACAATATGATTAGTTTTCTATAAATACTGCGACACATTTCAGGCATCAGCAGCGCAAACATTTAATAAAGCTCCTGGTAAACACGGGCTTTTATATAGAAGCTAAATTGGATTTCAAGTTAGATGAAAGACAAATAAAACAGAAAAAAAGTGACGGATGCTCAACTTCAGTGAAATTCTGAAACAAAGAGTTATTATTATATTATATTAAATGGTTATTTTATTGAGTTGCCTTTACCCCAAATTTGGATCCTTTACAGCAGGGGTGTCAAACTCATTCTAGTTCAGGTTCCACATTCAGCCCAATTTGAGTTCAAGTGCGCCGGACCAGTAAAAGAAGAGCATAATTACCTATAAATAACCACAACTCCAAATTTTAATCGCAAGTATCTGGAACTGAACAATATAGTATTTTACTTTATGATCAAAACGACAGTCAGACAAAAAAAACAAAACACCAAAAACAAGAAAAAAAAAACAAAAATGAGACACAAAACAACAAAAACAAGAATAAAATGACAAAATATGAGACAAACAGCACAAAACAAAACAAAAGAGACAAAAAATTAGACAACAAACTTACAAAGTGACAAAAAAATGGACAAATGACAAAAGCGATACAAAAAGCACAAAACGAAAAAAACAATGCACAAAACAACAAACAAAGCAAAAGACAAAATGACATCACATCATGATGCTGCTACCACCACCATGCTTCATGTCATGATGCTGCCACCACCATGCTTCATGTCATGATGCTGCCACCATGCTTCATGTCATGATGCTGCCACCACCATGCTTCATGTCATGATGCCACCACCACCATGCTTCATGTCATGATGCTGCCACTACTATGCTTCATGTCATGATGCTGCCACCACCATGCTTCATGTCATGATGCTGCCACTACTATGCTTCATGTCATGATGCTGCCACCACCATGCTTCATGTCATGATGCTGCCACCACCATGCTTCACATCATGATGCTGCTACCACCACCATGCTTCATGTCATGATGCTGCCACCACCACCATGCTTCATGTTATGATGCTGCCACCATGCTTCACATCATGATGCTGCCACCACCATGCTTCATGTCATGATGCTGCCACATCGTGCTTCATGTCATGATGCTGCCACCGCCATGCTTCAGATCATGATGCTGCCACCACCACCATGCTTCATGTCATGATGCTGCCACCACCATGCTTCATGTCATGATGCTGCCACCACCATGCTTCATGTCATGATGCTGCCACATCGTGCTTCATGTCATGATGCTGCCACCATCGTGCTTCACACCATGGTGCTGCCACTACTATGCTTTCCATCATGATGAATTTCAGGAGTTCTTCTGCATCAAATATTGCAGCTTTAAATATATGGGCTTGTTTGTTGCCAACATTTAAAGGTCTCCTCTATCTCTCTTGCTAAGTTCTGACAAATCATCTCAGCAGAGGAATGAAAGGCGAACACATCATTATAATGACAAGGACAAAGTGCCTGTGTTACTTTCTCAAAGGCCTGAAATGTAATCCTTTTAATTAGTGTCATCCCCATTCAGAGTCAATGAATAATTGCCATATGGCTGCATATGTGGGAGTCACCAGGGTTCGCTCCAATTAGCTCCATAGCTAACATAGGAGAAGCTCCTTCAGCGAAAAGGTGTTTGAATAACCTCAACACCTGACATCTGAGGGTGAAAAGGTGTGTGCTTTGGTGTCAGGATGTAGGGGATTATATAATATTCATGTTTTTTCCTTTAGCTCAGAGTGATAATTTGCATCTCACCCCAAAAATACAGAGAAAGCAAGTTTAAAAAGGAATCTAAAACCTGCCGAGTGCATCACAGTGAAGGATGGAAATACTTTGCTGCTTGTCATTGTCTCACACCTGACCCGGGACTTACTGTGTATTCCTATGCAAGGAAACCAATTACAGCTGCAATTATTTCTTGTTTCTCATAAAAGCGGCCATGAAGAGGCTCAAGAAAGCTGCCACAAACCTAATCCCTCAATCAGCGGCCTGTCGGCAGAATAATAGAACAATCTGACACACATTCCTCCAGTCTGGACTAGAGTTCATCAGAAGGCCTGTGGGAGACTCTGGAGTCAACCAGAAGAAGGTTGTTTGGTTTGATTGGAGCAAAATGGAGCTTTTTGTAAATCAGACTAGATGATATATTTAAACCCAAAACACTGAATATCACCACAAACACACCATCCTCACTGTAAAGCACGGTGGCAGCGCCATCGTAATTTGGGCATGCATTAATTTTAGGTGCTCTATTTTAAATTATTTGACATTTTAATTAAAAGTCGGAGCTTTCCGGAACAGTGAGAAAGACACTGTTGAAAAAAAAAAGGTTCTCTGGTCTGATAAGCTTTTAGTTCATCAGATTAGATGCTATGATTGGCAAACACATCATAACAACTTCTCCATGCCCACCATAATGCATGGTGGTGGCAGCATCATGATGTGAAGCATGGTGGTGGCAGCATCATGATGTAAAGCATGGTGGTGGCAGCATCATGATGTGAAGCACGGTGGTGGCAGCATCATGATGTGAAGCATGGTGGAGGCAGCATCATGATGTGAAGCATGGTGGTGGCAGCATCATGATGTGAAGCATGGTGGTGGTAGCATCATGATTTAGAGATGCACTTATTTAATGTTTTGTATGTTCTAATAATGGACATTGCTATGTAGAAATTTGTTCTCAGTTTGACATGAAAGAGCATAATTTTGTAAATTTGTGTCCACAAACCAAAATTATATTAACTATGAATTAGTGCTGAAAAGAAATAAGAAGAAGGAATCTTCCAACAGGAGTGAATACTTTTCATTATTGCTTCTGTTAAGGAATCTTTACTACTAATTTGAGCCGAACTTCATATTTATATACAGCAGCTGTCATTGTAAACGTGGTTCATTAAGCAGCTCGGCAGCACTGATGTCATCATCATTTCCAAATGATCAACACTTCATATGCCTCCCCTCAAAAATACAGACCATTAAAGTTTAGAAAAAGAAAAGAAAAAGCTGCCGAGTGCATCACGGTGACGGTAGAGTTTTACTTTCTCTGCTGTTTGTCATTGTTTCACACCTGACCCGGGTCTTATTGTGTATTCCTATGCAAGGAAACCAATTACAGCTGCAATTATTTCTTGTTTCTAATAAAAGCAGCCATGAAGAGGCAGAAGAAAAACTGCCACAAACCTAATCCCCCAATCAGCGATCCGTCGGCAGAATAATGGGACAATCTGACACACGGTCCATGTTATTTTAGTCGTTCTTTAATAACGCTTCTTAGGCTGCAGCAGAAACATGATATAGAGGCCGCAAACAATTTCCACCGCTTGTTAATCCGGTGTAATTATGTTAGGAAGGGACAGTGTTTTATTGCCTTTGCCGACAGTATTTCTTCCCGCAGCTCCAGTTTAGAAATGGTTGTTACAGTTTGTGGGCTCCAGCGTTGCTTTTTCAACAAAGTGAGTCTCTTTGTTAGTGAATCTGGTGTCAGAACAGTCAGTCAACCCCTGAATGCTCCGTGAAACGTCTTTTTGAATCCATGATAATGTCAGCTGTCATCCAACTGTTGGGAAATTTCTGTGCAAAAACTCCAGCAGACGTTTGGCAACATTTCAGAAGCGTCCGATCGAGCGAGGTGTTGCTAGGCTACGGCGAAGAGATGTTGGGAATTAAGTGGACATCCAGTGGTCACTTCTTACAAAAGAGTCTGTCATGTCAAATTCTACTACTGTGCATGATATGCTAATAGGACTTAAAGAATACGTGGGAAGAGTGGACCGGTTGGTCTCTGTGGGCTATAAAAAGGAGGTCAGTAATCATTAAGCATCACTCAGCAACTAGTGTTTCATTACAGTTCAGTTTCATCTCAGTAATAACAGATCGTTCATTCTGTAATTGTACCATAAAAACTAAGTGACAACATGATTAGTTTTCTCTAAATAGAGTGCCAACATTTAATAAAGCTCTGGAAGTGCAAGTTATTTTGGATCACAAATCATATTTAGTCTCACAGTTTAAAAAAAACAGACAAACAAGGCAAATAACGCTGGAGAAGAGTCAAAAGTTGTCAAAATGCAGGATGTCCTCAAAAACTGAGAGACCGAACAAGAAAGAGACTAATGAGGGAGGCCACCAAGACTCCGATGACTCCTCTGAAGGAATTACAAGAAAGAGACTAGAGAGGGAGGCCACCAAGACTCCTATGACTCCTCTGAAGGAATTACAAGAAAGAGACTAGAGAGGGAGGCCACCAAGACTCCGATGACTCCTCTGAAGGAATTACAAGAAAGAGACTAGAGAGGGAGGCCACCAAGACTCCTATGATTCCTCTGAAGGAGTTCCATCTTCAGACTGTTCATCCAACAACTGTTGTCTGTTCTTCACCAGTCAAAGCTTGATGGAGACAAAGAGAAAGACTCTGTTGGAAAAAGCTCCAATTAAATCTGGACTAGAGTTCACCAGAAGACATGTGGAGACTCTGAAGACACCTGGAAGAAGGTTCTTTGGTCTGAGGAGACCAGGATGGAGCTTTTAGTCCATCAGACTAGATGATATGTTTGATGGACACCAAACACTGAACATCATCACATCATCAACACTGTGAAGCATGGTGGTGGCAGCATCATGATGTGAAGCATGGTGATGGCAGCATCAAGATTTAGGGATGCACTTATTTTACATTTACATTTATATTTCATATTATTTAACTCTCAATATAGAAGGTACCCTTGAAAGTGACGACAAACTTGATTATAGTTTAGAATTTAAACACACTTAATTTTTTAGAAGCCCAATAATCCAAACCAAACAGCAAAAATCAATCCACCAAGTTGTTCTCAAACACACAACCTCACATCAATGTATCGCTGAACTTTAGTGGTTGAACTTCTTGCAGTTTGTTTCAGGACAAATTAGAATTAGGTCTCTGTTTTTTAAAGTATTTTATTTCCTCCCAGGTAACCAAACGGCCTCTTTATTCCAGGTGAACAGGTTTTCCTGCTCGGCCTCATCTGTCTCGCTTCATCCACATTAATGAGTTTCGTCCTCCTGCTGGAAGCTCTGATTTACCCTCGGAGCTGAGGCAGCACAATCTGGCTGCTGTTTCTGCTCAATAAAACAAGAATAACACCACAAATACTCCTCGTGGCTGTATTTCATCCGTTAGGGAGCAGCGGACATGGAGATGGGACGGTGAAAGAGAGATAAATGGGAGCTTCGTTATCCGTTATGAACGGCCGGCTCCGTTCACCATCACTTTTATGGCGCCACATTGTGCTGACGCAGGAGAAGCGATCAGTTTCAGGTGCTTTGTGTTTCCATTACCGCACCTGAAGAGTCCGAAACAAAGGAGGCGTTCAAGTGCGGCTTGTTTTTTTTTTGACTGAAAGGTGCCATGAATCACGCTAATGTGACAAACTGGACTGCTAACATCCAGTCATCTGCTGCAGCGAAACCACATCCAGAGCAATAATGAAACCGTAATATTTCCTCCATTACAGCAGGAACGGTGAGCCTGAGGGCTGCGACACGAGGAAACACATTTATATTTTCTATTTATGATCATTTACGTCCTCTGCTTCGGACAAGATGTGACACTCATCTTTATTTCAAAATTCATGCAGCTATTTCTGGAGGTTTCAGCCATTTAAAGGTTACTTAAAGATAAAATTACTGAACAAAAAACCTGCACTGCAAGAACGTTTGGAGTAATTTCGTCCGGGCATTTAAAAAAACGACTTTTTTTAGTTAAAATCTGAATTATAACACTGTAAAAAAGTGTATTTTTAAGTCCTGTTTCAAATAAAACTCATTTATCTTTCTGTTTGTAATGATTGCAGTTTAATTTTGTGGATTCTATAAACTAGAAGTTACACTTTTTCCCTTTAAAACAGTATTCTAGTTTTAGCAAAAGTGCAGCATTTTGGCCACCAAGACATGTATGACTCCTCTGAAGGAATTACAAGAAAGAGACTAGTGAGTGAAAGTGCAACATTTTTGCTTTCCTGTCCAAAGGTTTCTTTGCATTTCACTGCTGCAGCTTGACCTCCGTTTTCTTGTGTTTTTCCTCCTAAACGTCATGGTTCTATCTGCTGGACTGATGCAGTTCTGAGGCTCAGAAATGATGGAAAAAGTCCATTAAAAAGTGATAAATCTGGACTCACCTGTATGGACTTCAAGGACCTGGAATGTTCTAAGTGAGACGAAACTTAAAGACTGGAAGCAGGAAAAGGAGAACATCCCCTGGAGAAAGTTCACGAGTATACGTACAGAGGACGTTCTTCTCTCTGCACTTCAAGGACCTGGAACTCTGGAAACATTTAAATTTCCAAAGTGAAAAAGTCTTTTCACTCTGGAGGCGGTGATCAGTGTTTTCCTGATGCATGAATCGGAGCTCCGTCCTCCAGAAAGCCTTCTGGCTCGTGTCGTTTTCTTGTCGTCGTGACGTTTGACGTGTTGCAGGACGAGAGACAAATTGGAAACTTCACTCAGGCGTCTTGCATCCGAGCAGGTTGTCATTTATCGTCTCCCCGGATGCTGCTGATGTGTTGACAAGAAGCAATCTGGATCTCAGGAAGTGTCAGGAGAGTTTGAAGCGTTAATGTCTTATAAATCATCTCTGTACTGGAGCTGGAGTTCACATTCATCGTTTGTGCAGGTTAACACTGACAACTGTCCAGCTTTGTCAAAAACATGACAGCTGTTGGTTCAAACACCTTTTAAAGACGGATGCTTCCAACAATGTGTTGCTCATTTTTGTGGACTTTTTACATTTTCCGTGCGACTTAACCCCTTAAAATTCATCTCTGGTTGTCGACTACACCCTAAAAACACTTTAAACTTGTATTTGAGAGCTTTTTTTCCATCCATTCATCCATTTTCTTCTGCTTATCCAGGGTTCTTGGGGTTAAAAAAATGTCCAAAACCTGCCCAAGACTGTCTGAAACCAGTCCTCAAAAAGTCTAAAACCAAAAAAAACATAAACTAGTCCAAAAATGTTCAAAACCAGTCAGAATACAGTCTGAAACCAGCGCTAAATGAGTCAAAATCCAGTACAATATCGGAACCAAAACCAAACCGAAACTAAAAGAGTCCAAGACAGTCTCAAACCAGTCCTCATCCCGGACCAGATCCAGAGTGAAATAAATCCTAAACCAACTTTAAATCACATCCAAAACCAGGAGAACCAAGACTGAAACCAAACATAAACCAGTCCCAAGAAAGTCCAAAACCAGTCCAATAGTCTGACACCAATCCAGAAGCACTTCTAGGAAGCTCTTGGGGATTTTTTTCTAATCATGTTGGACAATTTTACAACCATTTTGGACAGGTTAAAGTCATTTCTGACTATTTTGGAGTCATTTTAGATTTTTTTTCCTATCATTTTGGACAATCTTGAGGCATTTTTTAATATTGTTTTTCTTTTTTCAGACATTTTGCCACCACCATGCTTCACATCATGATGCTGCCACCACCATGCTTCACACCATGATGCTGCCACCACCGTGCTTCAAGCCCGTCCATCCATCCATCCATCCATCCATCCATCCATCCATCCATCCATCCATCCATCCATCCATCCATCCATCCATCCATCCATCCATCCATCGATGCTTTCCAGCTCTTCCTGGGGGATCCTAAGGTGTTTCCAGGCCAGATGAGATACATAATCCCTCCAGCGGGTTCTGGGTCTACCTCGGAGTCTCCTCCCAGACGCATATGTTTGGAAAACCTCCAAAGGAAGTTTCCCCAGAGGCATCTGAGTCAGATGTCCAAACCGCCTCAACTGGCTCCTGTTGATGCAAGGCAGAAAAAGAAGAAGGTCATGCATGTTATGCTGCTGCGTCCTCAAATAATGATTCTTTCGGTTTGGTAAACCCCAACAGTCTGAGTTTGTGTTTTTTAGACTGTCACTGGCACACTTATCCATGGTTTTGATGGCTCATTTTACTCATTATGTATCTTCAAGCATGTAAAAGCCAAGATATGGACAAAAATCTTGATTTTTATTGGTGAACGTCTTTAAGGAAGTTGAATCTTGTGTAGCTATATATACTAGATTTTGGAAGGAATTGACCTAAACTTCCAGTTTTAAATGTCACTTTAGAAGCTGTATCTCCATATCAACAAACAAACAAACACTCCAGCATTAATTTCATCAATAAAAAGCCATTACAAAACATATTTGGATGACAAAAACAAAAACTATGGAGTGACATTTTAAAACCGTGAACTTTGACTATGCTTTCATCTCCTATTATCAACAGATACAACCAACAACAACGTGATAAATGGACTAGTTAGTGTTTTAATGCACCACAGTCACCTCCATGTATCTGTTGAATCAAACACTGAAGCTCCTAAACAGCTTTTTCACAACAAATTTGTCATTTTCACATTTATGATTGAGCAGCTTGTCTCTCTGGATGTTTTTGGCAGCTTCATGTTTCTGTCTCTGGTGTTAAATGACTGTGTCGGTTCTAATCAAGACTAGATTCATCAACGTTGTGCTGATGTTTGACAAGTTGGAAACTATTAAAATGCATCGCTGTGTCTTATGTTGTACTTTTTTGCTGTTTTGCTGTATTAGTATAAGTTACCGGTGGAGTCGGTCCATTTTCACAGAAGTTCGGCTGCTGGATGGATGGAAAACTGATATAGCTGCAGTTACTAACAGAACTCAAATGTGTTTTTTTATTCATCCGAAATTGTGGAGAATGTCATGAAAGCTTTTAAAAATGGTCTCAAATATCTCAAAATGTGTCCAGAAGTGATAAAAAACCTTTTAAAAATGACAATGTTTGTCAAAAGTGACCTAAAATTTGTTTAAAATGACTCCAAAGATTATGACCCCTGACAAATCTGTCAAAGTGACACAAACCTGTTTAAAATAACTCACAAACTGTTAAGAATTACATTAAAACTGCCCAAAAATATTTTCAAATTGTTGAAATGACATGAAATCTATTTGTTCTTTGGTTGTAGACTGCGCTGAAATTAGTTTTTTTGTTTTTGTTTTTTTTAACCAAAAACTTTTTTAAAATACTCAACAAATGTAGAAGAATGTTCAAAGTGACTCAAAAAAGTTCCAAAATGTCTTGAAAGTTGTCAAAATGTACTCAGATTTGTCTAAAATGTCTAAAATCTGTCCATATTTTCAATCTTTAGTTTTTACCAGAACTCAAATATTTTTCAGCAATTGCTCAAAATGTCATCAAAATTGTCAATAATCATCTCAAATTTCTCAATATCTGTTAGAAATGGCAAAAAAATTAAAAAATAACAACAGATGTCCAAAATTACACAAGATTGTTCCAAAATTATTAAAATGTGTCTAAAAAATGACAAAAATATTTAAAAATTACTCAGTATTTCCCAAAAATGATTTAAAATTGGTCCAATTTCGATTATCTTCAGACTGTGACACCTGGATGGATGTAAAACTGATCAGGTGTCAGTTTTTACCAGAACTCCAGATTTGGTGGTTAACCATGTCAAAAACAGCTGACAGATCTAACAGCAATAGAGCTGAAGACTGTCCAGCAGCTCTAGTAGAACACAGTGATTCTTTTACTGACAGGAGTGCAGTCTTGGTGGGGGGACCATGTTTACAATCAGACTGATTCGGGTTGTTTTTACGCAGCGACTCCACTCCCATGGTTTCTCACACCGTCGCTATGCTGATGATACCCAACTCTTTGTGTCGTTCCTCCCAGATGACCACACTGTCTCTGCCCAGATCTCATCATGCCTTGCAGATATCTCGTCATGGATGAAAAATGCCACCTTCAACTCAACCTCTCCAAGATTGAGCTCCTTGTCATCTCAGCCACAAAGTCTTCCAGAAACTTGGGGGTCATAATCGATGACCAACTAACCTTCAAGGTTCATGTGTCTTTAAATGCTCGGTGGTGTCGATTCGCCCTGTACAACATCAGGAAGATAACATTAGATATTAGATATACATTTAATTAAGTGGTAGGAACAGGTCCCTTGAGTTATTTTTTAGGGTAAAAGTAAATCTACTTTCACTTTCAAGACAGTTGACGACAGTTCGCTCAAGTATTTTAGACAGTAAGGGTAGGAGTGAAACTGATCTTTAGTTTTTGACCTGGGCTGGATCGAGTGTAGAATAAAATATTATCATTCTGAGGGGTTCAGGTGGGAACTTTTGGTTGGAATTACCCGGGAAAAGCTGTTTCAGCAAAAGCGAGAGCTCAGTTTGCACTGCGTATTTATATTTCATAGAGAACTCATACACGGAGGTCGTGGAGAGGAAGTAAAATTTGCTTTTTGTTTAACTCTAATCCCACAGAGTAGAGTTCTTAAGCTCAGAAACCAATAGGCCAATTAAAGTCTTTTCTTTCCTCTGAGCTGAGGATCAATGGCAGCCACACTCCCCGGGTTCAAAGCCATTCTGCATGTTTAACCAAATCCCTCCGACTGGAGCCCGCCACACACATTCAAACCAAACTCCTGCAGAGAAGAAAAGCCAGAGCAGATAATGTGGCTGCATTAAGTCTGGGATTTGGAACCAGACCGGGATAGTTGACAGAACATGTCTCGGTACTAATCTATCAATCAGCCGTCGGCCTCTGATTTCCCCGCAGAGCTGCCGCTGATTGATTTAAATCTCTACGAATCCTCCTCTCAGAGCGGCTTTAGCTTCATCGCTTTCTCCTCTGTTGTTCAGCAAGCAGACGTGCACTTGAGTGTGTTTAGTAAATGAATGCGACGCTGCAGTAAGATCTCAGGTGGAGAGCAGCTCTTATCCTCGTCTTAATGCCGCATAAAAGGTCTGGGCTGATGGACGGCATTCCTTTAAAAGCCTCCTCAGCTCCTGAAACTGAAGACCAAAGAACATCCCTTTGCTTCTCCGCTTTAAGCAATAAATATTTCAAAAATACTTAAAAATTATCCCAAATTACAGAAAATTAGTTCAGAATGACATGAAATTTGTCCTAAATGACTCAAATATTAGTTCAAAGACACAAAAATGATCCAAAATGATGAGAAAAGATCCAAGTTGACATAAAACTTGTGGAAAATGAAAAGAAAATTGTCCAGAATTCATCCAAAATTGCTCAAAAATAATACGAATTGACTGATGATTTGCAGAATGACACCAAATTAGTCCATGATGCTTCAGAAATGATAGAAAATGATGCAAAATTTGTGCAAAATGACTCAAAAATAATCCAAAATTACAAAAAAAGTCTGTCCTAAATGACTTGAAAATTATCACAAAGACACAAAAATGATCCAAAATGATGAGAAAAGATCCAAGTTGATAGAGAACTTGTGGAAAATGACAAGAAAATTGTCCAAAATGAGTCAGAATTCACCCAAAATTAAACTGACTGAGGATTTGCAGAACAACACAAAATTAGTCCCCAATGCTTCAAAAATTATAATGATCCAAAATCACACAAAAATGTCATTAAAATGTAATTAAAATTACACAAAATTACACAAAAATTGTCTTGAATTTCTCAATATTTGTCAGTAGAAGCTCAAAAACAGTTAAAAATGACAAAATACATCCAAAATTACACTGAATTGTCCCAGAATTATGAAAATGTGTCCAACAAATGACACCATAAGACCTCAGGTGGAGAGCAGCCCTTATCCTCGTCTTAATGCCTCATCAAAGGTCTGGGCTGATGGACGGCGTTCCTCTAAAAGCCTCCTCAGCTCCTGAACCAGAACATCCCTCTGCTTTAAACACTAAACATGTTGCCTTTTTCTGGAAGTATTACGGGTGGCCGATCTGCTGATCTTAGATCATGGACCATCTAAACATATAAACAACAGCAAACCTTTCAGGTACACAGGAAGTAAGCAAACATGTGGTTGGTTGGTTGGTTGGTTGGTTGGTTGGTTGGTTGGTTGGTTGGTTGGTTGGTTGGTTGGTTGGTTGGTTGGTTGGTTGGTTGGTTGGTTGGTTGGTTGGGTGGTTGGTTGGTTGGTTGGTTGGATGCACCGGGAGTCTTGGACTTATTCTGCGAACAGAACATGAAGAACAGTAGCGATCTTAAGTGAAAGCAGATTTCCACAGAGTAGTCAATTAATTAAAAATACAAAAGTGTGTCAGTAGTTGTATATCTGTTAAAATACAGATTCTAGATATGGATATTATTTACATTTGTGGCTTTTTTATTTTGTTTTGGACTTGTCTTACAGTCAACATGTACATTTATTTACTTTATATCATCTGCAATTTAAGAAAACAAGAAAAGTCTGTGAAATTAAAGTTAGAAACAATTGTTTATCAGTTTTCAATCCTTACTACACATATTTTTTCTTTCAAATAACAGCAAATACCTGTAAAGTTTCTTTTTTTCCTGCTGGTTTAAACAAAAAAAATGGTGTGAATTTGTGGTCAAACATTGTAAAGTTTTTTGTATAAATACAGATTTTTGGTCTATTTTTTAGGGTTAACACATATATAAACACGTTTTCTGTCATTTTAGAAGATGTTATTTGTAATTTCACAAAACACAGACAATAAAATAAGAGCTATTTGTTAAAAATGTATCATTCCAACCCTTTTCTTTACAATTATATGAAATAAAACTGACCTGACGTTTGTGAACTTGCAGACTTTTGCCTTCTTTCTCTAAGAATATAAGTTATAAAACCCCAAACAGCAAAGTAAACTCATTTAAAAGTACAGGAGCTCCAGAATCTGTACAGAGTTCTGTTTTAATGTCCCACTTTGTTGCAAATCTCTGTGGGAGAACCAGCTTTGAGTGGAACATGCAGAAGCAGGTTGTAGCCGATCAATAGGAATTATGGAGCCGAGCGTCGCCTCCTAATAGTTCTTTCTTTAACGAGCTAATTAATTGGGCACGGCGCTGCAGGAGTTTACAGGAAACAGTCAGCACATTTTTACAGGCTTGATTACCTGCTCAGAATCTATCTTTGACATTAGTTTTCCATTCCAGGCTTCCATGTGTGCCATTAGCAGCTGGCTGCAGTGTGGCTGATTTTATTGTTGGGTATATATTACACACACACACACACACACACATATACAGCATGTACACACACTGAATCCGTGCACTTACACACTCCGGGGTCGATTTATAATCTCCAAGATGACTTTCCTATAGTCCAGTGCTCCGGTTATTGCCCTTCCATGTAATTTGATTTCAGGGAAATTAAAAACTGATTGCGTTGGGGTTTGGATCCAGGCTAGCGAAGTTGCAACACACAAACATGGCGCTAATGGTGAAAAGTAATCACTTCAGGAGATGATGTGAAGGCATATTTCTGTTCCCGTTTCATCACTCCACGATGCCATGCTGCAGATTAGGAGCCGTCTATTAAAAAAAAGAAGCATTTTTGGACATGTGGTTTGGAGGTGCAGCGATGTGCAGGAAAATTTAATTCTGAACACGAGGGCATCAAAGTTTCCTTGAAATCTCCATTTTCTGGGTCAGTTGGTGTCAATTCAGACAGAATTCAAGAAATATGTGGCTGCACCGCCTCAGACTTTCTTTAAAAATGTGTTAACTGAGGTCAAAAACTAAAATGTGTGAAAGAATTTCATGTTTTCAGACCTGCGAATTCTTGCATATTACCTTGAAATCCATTTTAGGAGGTCAATATTTGCAGAAATAAAACTCCAACAGCCACGGAATCTGGTGAGGACTCAGGCAGAATAGTTTCAAAAGACTGAATGGATGCAGCAGTGGACACATTTTTAATTATTGGAAGAAAAAGTACAGAATTTTCAAACCAGGTATTGTGTCTCCAGAAAGTTCCAGGAAGTGTAAATACACTGCCTGGCCAAAGAAAAATCTCCACCTGGATTAAACTGAGCAAACAGGTCAGAGCCTTCCATTGGATAATTACTGCAGTGATGAAACAACTTATTTAACCCCAGCTGATGCAGTGAGGAGCTTCTCATTTCTTAAATGTTGGAAGACATATCCTGTGGTCATGGAAAGGATGTTAATCTGTCTCAGAAGGGTCCAATTATTGGCCTGGATCAAGCAAAGAAAACAACTAAGGAGATGAAACTACTAAAATCAAGTTAAGAACTGTCCAACGCATTATTAAAACCTGAAGGACAGTGGAGAACCATCATCTTCAAGGAACAAACTCTTAGATGATCGTAGGAAATCAACAGTAGAACTTACGGCTGTTTAATAGTGAAAGTAAGAACATTTCCACATGAAGGGAACTCAAAGGATTGGGACTAAACAGCTGTAGCTCTAAGAAAACCACTGATTAGTGAAGATAATCAGAACAAAAAGGCTTCAGTTTGCTGTGGAGCATAAAGATTGGACTCTGGACCAGTAGAAGAAGGTCATGTGGTCTGATGAGTCCAGATTTACCCTGTTCCAGAGTGATGGGGGCATCAGGGTAAGAAGAGAGGCAGATGAAGTGATGCCCTCATCATGGCTAGTTCCTACCAGCCTGTGGGGGTTAGAGTTATGATCTGGGGTTGGTCAGGTTCACCAACGTTATGTTCCCAAAGAATGAGGTCAGCTGATACCTGAAGATACTGAAGGACCAGGTCTTTCCATCAATGGAGGTTTTCTTCATGTTCCAAGATGACGATGCCAGGATTCATGAGGCTCACATTGAGAATGAGTGCATCAGAGAGCATGAGATGGATTGTCCTCCACAGAGTCCAGACCTCAGCCCTACTGAGAGTCTTTGGGATGTTCTGGAGAAGACTTTGTCTGACTCTCCCATCATCAGCATAAGATCTTGGTAGAAAATGAATCCAATTCTGGACAGAGATAAATGCTGTGTCATTGCAGAAGCTTATCAAAACGATGTTACGGCAAATGTATCATTGTCAGAGCTAACGGTGGTCCAATGAAATATTAGAGTGTGCGACTTTTTTGTTTTTTGGAGGTGTGGTGTATATGGCTGGATCCATATTTCTACTAAAATACAGCGTTTGTTTGACATTTCACCAACTTTTGATGCTCTAACATCAGTAGAATCTGATGTTTAGACTTGAAATTTGTCCAAAGTGGATCAAAATTGTCCAGAATTACTTGAAATTTGTCCAACTTCAGTCAAATTTGACCAAAATAACTGTCTAACATTCCTTGAAACTTGACACAAAATTGTCTAAAATAAGACAAAGATTGTTCATAACCCCTCAATTCTGTCCAAAATTACTCAAAATTGTTCAAATTTACAATAACGAATCATTACTAGCCCTTGAAAATGGAAAAAAAAAGTGCAAAATTTCCAAACCAGGTTGGTATTGTGTCTCCATAAATTTCCTATAAGCATATATATATGGATGGATCCGTATTTCTACTAAAATACAGTCTTTGGTCGACATTTCACCAACTTTTGAAGTTCGAACATCAGCAGAATGTGATGTTTTGACTTGAAATTTGTCCAAAATGAATCAAAATTGTCCAAAATTACTTGAAATTTGTCCAACATAAGTCAAATTTGACCCAAATAACTGTCGAACATTTCTTTGAAACTTGTACAAAATGGAACAAAATTGTCTAAAATAAGATAAAGATTATTGATAACCTCTCAAATTTGTCCAAAATTAGTCAAAATTGTCCAAATTTACAATAGCGAATCATTGTTAGCCATTGAAAATGGAAAAAAGTGCAACACTTCCAAACCAGGTTGGTATTATGTCCCCATAAAGTTCCTCTAAGTGTATATCTATGGATGGATCCATATTTCTACTAAAATACAGTCTTTGGTCGACATTTCAACTTTTGAGAAAGTAAGTAAACTTGGTGGACTGAGGGGCAGCTGCTCATCCTGATTGGTTCAACTGGAGGCAGTGAGGGGGCGGAGTTTCAGAGTCTGAACTGGATGACTATTGGTTAGTTTGGTGTGAGGTAGCATGAATTCATGCCCACCTTTATATCTGGGAGGTTTTCTAATTTTGTGGTTCTTTGAGAACTGGAGGAAATAAACATTATCAGCTTTACAAAACACAATGAAATGTTTTTTCACCGTGTGAGACCTTTAACTGATGACAGACAGGATAAATTATTGTGAGAACATCAGCTAATGGATGCTAATCCATTAATGGTGCGTCTCACCTTCAAACCCAAAAGGAAAATAAAGGTTTGCCCTGACATTTGTTAAAATGTCAGTTTTTCTTCCTCCTGAATAGATGTGCTGCTGACTTCAAAAGCCTCGTGATTCAGTGTGTGAGGTCTGCATGGATTCAGCAGGAGAATTAAAAGCAAAAAAACAAATAAAATCCATGCTGTCATAAATTATTCATCGAGTGAAAAACACTTGATTTTGTTTTCCCCTAAAGCCGCCAGTATTTTCTGTTTCCACACAATTAATGCTCATCTGTTCAGAACCTTCGCTTTGTGTGGAAAAGAATAATTTCCTGACTACTCTGAGGACGTTTATGGAAATGATGAATCTGTTGTGTGGAAACATTGGACGGGTGAGATGTTTGGGGCTTAATGGTGCTAAAACTCTGATAAGTACTTCACTGGGATCAAACTGTTGTTGTTCATCTCCAGATTTAAACGTCCAGTCTGACACTTTCTGCTCCGGTTGTCACGTCACAGGAACTCTAAGACAATTACTGACTGAACTTTAAGACCTTTTGGGTCATGTGACGTCGTTAACGTGTCACATTTCCAGTATTTTTAATACCACAGTTGCTCCACAGCCTCTTAATGAACTAAATGATTCAATTTCCTGTGAAGATGAAATGGGCTGTAGCTGTGCAAATTTATCTCTGACTAATCTAATTTTAATCCTAACTTTAGATATTCAGTGCTATGCAAAGATACTAAGCAAAGTTCAGCCACAGTGGGATTAACAAGCCCACAGTCCACAGGTTCCTGATGGGTCTAAGTCAGGACTTTGGGGAGACCAGTCTAGAACCTTCATTCCAGCCTGATGGAACCATTTCTTTACCACGTCTGATGTGTGTTTGGACTCATTGTCTTGTTGAAACATCCAACTGTGTCCAAGATCAACCTTCTGCTGATGGTTTTAGGTTTAAACTGGATCAGAGGAGTCAGCAGCTGTAGTCAACTGGAATCACTCAGGAGAAGTTAAGAGGCCATGAAACTAAGAAAATTTGATTAACACAACTTTCTGCATCACCAAAACTCAATTGAAGTTGGTGTATGTTTATTTTTGACCCAGAAGACCTTTAAAAACCTCGAAGAAAGAACCAAAATACATGATTGTTTTTTGTGACAAAAATTCATGTGTTTCAACGATTCCATCATAGAAAATTGAGTTATAGGATTCACTGGAATCTCAGGACTGTTGCGATATGTAAATTTTTGTTCACAGCTGTAAATAAGAGAATACATTTCCAGTTTTCCTTTAAGTTTCAACCAGATGTTCTTGTATTTCTACATATTTATGTTTTATCTAATTCTTGCAGTATTTTTTGAGTGAAAAGTGATTAATTTGAGCCACATCTGAGAGAAGCAGCAGTACAACAGCAGATACAGCATCTTTCTCCTCCTGTTAACTGTGGATGAATCTCTGTTTTACACTTCATTTCATTCATCTTACATTCCCTCCTCATCCAGACTTTCATTCCCGCTGATTCTTCCTGACCTTTTTGACTGGATTCTGTCATGAAAGCTTCTGTCTGAATGCCAGCTTCTGCCTGATAAAGTCGCTGTGATGTTCCGGAGAACAGACTGATAACGATAAAATGTCAGCCTGTTCTGATCCTTTTCTTTTATTCTTTCTTGTTGTTGTTGTTGTTTACCTCCATGACAACACTTAATAACAGTGAATCTTATCTTCCCTCTGCAGCCTGAAGTTTATCTCAGAAAGGACAGATCTCAGCTTTGGATCTGCGATATTGTGGATTCAAGTCGAATTCCTCCACAGGTTTTCTCTAATTATCTGATTGTATTGAACGTTCCCACAACATTACCAACACGTTGTAATAATGTTTAAAAGAAATCTAACATTCAAAGAATGTTTTAGGAATATTTATCATGTCAAATAAAGTTCCTTTGAGGTTGAAAGTGAACCAAGACAGAGCGTTTTAAGAGATGTTCGGAGGATGTTGTCGGATTACGACAACAAACCAAGAACGTTCTCAGAACAACGTTCAAAAAACGTTCTTGTAAGTTAGTACTTTAATGAAGGTGGAACCTGTAACTTTCTGAGGATGTTTCGGGAATGTTGAGAATGTTCTTTTAGAAATGTTCCCACAGTGTTACGTCCTAACAAAGAAAGAATGTTCTCAACGCAGCATTTGTAAAATGTTTTAGGAACCCTTTGGAGAAACACTCTGGGAACTTAAAGAAAATGTTACTAGAACTTAGCTGAACATTCTCACCCTGTTTTAGAACAATTACTTGGCACATTGTAATCAACAGAACAGAAATCAACAACATTGGATCCTAGCTACAATGTTTTCGTTCCAAAAACGTTCTGCGAAAGTTTTCGGTGGGAAGTTTTCATTTTGTTCCCAGAATTCTTAAAGGAAAGACGACTAAAGATGTTAACACTGTGGAGCACTGAGGAAACATTTTATATATTCCATAAAGAGTTCTCTCAACAAAAAGGCTAAATTTTGTACCGTTAACATATCACATTACAAGAACGTTCTATATTGAAACCATTTTGTCATCCAAGGCCTCCATAACTTCAGGAAAACATTTTCTGAATGTTGTTTTTAGACCTTTGTTATAGAAGGATGTTCTATAAATTGTTCCCTCAAACTCATTATTGAGAGTTTTCTGCCATCTGAGACCTCAAGAGCATCTTGAAAATGCTTTCCAAATGTTGCTTTGAGAACATTCTTCTCTTGTATCATTGTGTAAATGTTTTATAGAAGAACATCTACAAAAACGTCTTCAGAATATTGCAGGAAGAACACTCCACTTTTGTTAATATATGGTGTTAAAAGAACGTGGTGGGAAGGCATCTGAGACCTCGAGAACATCTGAAAAAAAATTTTTTGAGGTCGATTTGAGAACGTTCCTCCTTTGTCTTCATGGAACATCACCTGTGTTGCTACAAACATCCTCTGAAAGTTGACATTTAAACATATTAACTATGTAGGAACATTACTGGAAATGAAAATATTCTTTAATAGTTTAACAGAAGAGACACACAAGGACAGGGAAGGTCAAAATAAAATAGAGGGAAACAGTGACACAGGAAAAAGGAGGGAAACTGACGAAAGGAGTAAGTCAAAACACAAGAGACACAAGAACAAAAACTACTTAACAACTATATAATGACATCCATCCATCCATCCATTATCTATACACTGCTTAATCCTCACTAGGGTCGCGGGGGGGGGGTGGAGCCTATCCCAGCTGACTCGGGCGAAGGCAGGGGACACCCTAGACAGGTCGCCAGTCTGTCGCAGGGCTACATACAAGGACACACAATCACTCTCACATTCACACCTACGGGCAATTTAGAATGATCAATTAACCTCAGCATGTTTTTGGACTGTGGGAGGAAGCCGGAGTACCCGGAGAAAACCCACGCATGCACAGGGAGAACATGCAAACTCCATGCAGAAAGATCCCAGGTCCGAGCTGGGACGTGAACCAGGGACCTTCTCGCTGCAAGGCGAAAGCGCTAACCACTACACCACTGTACAGCCCTATATAATGACATATTTTACAAATAATTATTTTACATTTAAAAGTGGACTGAAGATCACTGACTGCTTAGTTTTTCGACTCAAGTGTGTTGGAATATTTAGGAACAATTTAATAAATGCAGTCATCAAATAAATGTTTCACTAATGCATTTATTAAGTTCCAGCTTTTAAAAAGGAGGGAAACAGTGTCAAAGGCGGGAATTAAAAACACAAGAGATACATGGCAGGGAAAGTCAAAATTCTTCAAAAAAGAAGGGAAACTATGACAAAGGGAGGACGTAAAAACACAAAAGACACAAGGATATACAATTTTAAATTACAAAAGAAAGGGAATTGTGACAAAAGGTGAAAGTAAAAACACAAGAGACACATGAGGACAGGGAATGTCATTTTTTTAAAAAGAAGGGAAACCATAACAAAGGGAAAAAGTGAAAACACAAAAGATACACAAGGATAGGGAATATTAAAATACAAAAGTAGGGAAACAGTGAAAAATAAAAAAGGAGGGAAACTGTAACAAAGGAAAAAGGTCAGTAGTCTAATAAATATCTCGCTACACTAAATAAAGATCCTGCTCTTTTGACAAAATACCCCAGATGTAGATGTTTAAGACGTCAGTGTTGCAGCTTCTCAGCGTTTTACATTTATATCTACATAATTAGTACATTTCGTAGGTAACTAGATACACTTGAATGCATTTTGAACCCATGATTCCCTCCTGATTGAACACTAAAATGTGTCCTCTGCCTTGTTTTTTTCCCCTTCTAACTCTCAGGCCAAGTTGTCAGAAACCCAACTGGTCTTATCACATCCTCAGCTGGGAAATCATCACAATAGAGCGTCCAGCTGGAATTAATTAGGTTTTACATCACACCAGCTGACCCATTTTTTTCTCACGGTGGATATTTTGACGTGTCGTGGCAGTGAGAAGCACATCTGTAATGTGGAGGTTTCTTTCAGGTGTGCCAAGTGATGCGATGCCAGCTGAGCACCTGCAAGGAATTCCAACATGATTAATCTTATTAGCTGCGCCTACGTCGACATGCTTCAGCACATAAACGCTGGCGGAGCTGCACGATTACAAAGCAAGTTGGCTCAGGTGCATGTGGCAGGTATGAACGTAGAAAGAAATGCACAGAGTGGCACAGCTGCTGCAACATCTGGGGCAGGAAGCTGATTAAAATCAACATTTCTATACCGGAGGTTTCCTGTCTGCAGCTTCAATTATTTGCTAAACTGCGGGTTTGTTTTTCAACCCAACTGTGGAATGTAGAGGAGAGTTTTAGCACACAGGTGGGAGAAAAATCTGCCAAACACAACATTTCTGTGCAGCTGAACGTTTTAATGTGAAATTTCAAAAAGGAAGGAAACCGTGACAAGGGGAAGAAAAAGCATATAATCCAGAGTCTGTGCTTCTGAGACACACTGGGAAATATACCTGAACATTTTTTTAGCTCTTACTTCTGAACTAGTTTAGTTTTTAGTACATACAAGAGAGACAAAGGGACATTTAACATTAAATAAAAGAAGGATGGAAAGGTGGCAAAGGGAGAAAGTAAAAACACAAGAGACACGCAAGGATATTGAATGTTAAAATAAAAAAGGAGAGAAAAGGTGACAAAAGGAGGAAGAAAAACCAGAAGAGATGCATAAGGATGGGGAATGCCAAAATAAAATAAGGAGGGAAACAGTGTCAAAGGCAAGAAGTAAAATCACAAGAGACACACAAGGATGGGGAATGTCAAAATAAAATAAAGAGTCAAAAAGTGACAAAGGGAGAAAGTAAAAACACAAAACACACACAAGGGCATTGATTGTTAAACAAAAAAGGAGGGAAAAGGTGACAAAAGAGGAAGTAAAAACAGAAGAGACATCAGGATGGGGAAGGTCAAAATAAAATGAGGCAAACAGACACAAAGGGAGAAAGTAAAAACAGAAGAGAGAGTCAAGGATG
This sequence comes from Amphiprion clarkii, assembly GCA_027123335.1. Lineage (NCBI taxonomy): Eukaryota > Metazoa > Chordata > Actinopteri > Pomacentridae > Amphiprion > Amphiprion clarkii. The sequence goes on along the minus strand of CM049570.1, from coordinate 37,668,183 downwards.
TGCAACGTAAAAATAAAAAAGGAGGGAAACAGTGACAAAGGGAGGAAGTAAAAACTCAAGAGACAGAAAAGGACAGAGAATTTCAAAAAAGGAAGAAAAAACACTCACTCCAGCATCTGTGTTTCTGAGAGAAACTGGAAAGCAAACCTGAACATTTTTTTAGTTCTAAAAGATGCATCTTCCTGTAAGTAAAACCTTATTTCTGTAGAACACACTGTAGTGCGCTAGTAGGGAAGATGTAAAAACAGTAAGGACAACAAAGGATGGGCAATGTCAAAGTAAATTTTTAAAAAGGAGGGAAATGGTGACAAAGGGAGGAAGTAAACACAAACAGACTCACAATAATCTGGGGCAGGAAGCTGATTAGAATCAACATTTCTATACCTGAGGTTTCCTGTCTGCAGCTTCACTTATTTGCTAAACTGCGGGTTTGTTTTTCAACCCGACTGTGGAATGTAGAGGAGAGTTTTAGCACACAGGTGGGAGAAAAATCTGCCAAACACAACCAACACTTTTCATGTGCTGCCTTTTCTCAATTTACTTAAACCCACGCAGCGTGTAATTAACGTTCGACAACAAGAAAAGCAGCACATTTTCTCCCCCCCCCCCATCTCCTTTCCAAAGCAGCAGTTACAAAGACTTGTTTCTGAAAAGGAAAAAGATGCTTCCCGAGGCCTTCTGGGGGGGAAAAAAAAGGAGTCGGAACATCTCTGAGAAGTTGTCAGCTCCGGTGTGAATCACTGCGCATAAATATAACCCACTCGTGTGAAACTCGGAGTCTGTCATTGCGGTGCGTTTCGTGGCCTTTCGGGAGATTCTGGAGCATCTCCAAGCAGCACATATCTAAATCGCAATGCATAAAATATAACCTGTGAGCATATATAACCAGCAAGGAAGTCATCTAGGTGTGAAGAGCTGCAGTGGATGTCTGCATCCGGCATTTACAGCTGGATTTATTCAGCGTTTTTCTTCGTAACTTCGAGGACTCTTCCTTCCCGGCGATGAATCACATGTTTTGTCAGTTGCAGAGCTCTTTAATTTCATTTGTTAAGCAATTCGGCCCCTCGAGAGACTCAAAAAGCTGTGATTCATTTTTAAAGGGGTTGGATTTACCGGCATCCTGGCACAGAAAGTAGCCATTCTATTTAAAACAGGCTGGAGGTTTTTGATTGCGCAGAACAGAACATTGTAATCTTTGCGTAATTTAGATGTATGTGAGGTTTTTATCTTCCTAATCAGATGCCGGGAAAACAGTTTCCACACCGAGAGAACATCAGCGCTAATTATTTATTTATTTATTGCATTTTTTTAATGTGTACTCTATCTTTTATCCTTGTTCTGTGTCTGTGTGGATGTGAGCAACAGACTGCTGTAATTTCCCTCGGGATTAATAAAGTACTTTGACTTGACTTGACTTGACTAACGTCACAAATTACTGAGAGCTGCTTTTGATTTGATTTCAGCCTCAAATGAAAAGTACAGTTTTAAGGCTCAAAGGGAAACTATGGTTAAATGTTACAGAAAGAAACACATGTATTCAGGCTGTAAACAAGAGCTCAGATTAGCCAGAAAATAATCCCCTGGCAGCACAATGAAGCTGCGACTGTTCAAGGTAAACTGTGAAAAGTGTGTTTCAGCTACTCTTTTGAACAAACTCTCTCTTTCTGTTGACTTAAAATAACATTTTATCCTTTAAAACTGGAGTTTTAATGTCAGTTGAAGTGCGTAAATTTGATTAAAATGAAAAAGTTAATGTTTCTTTAGCATTGATGTTCACATTTCTTCACATTTTTCTACAAAGGACACCAAGTCTTTAACACAAAAACGTGTTACATTTTACGCTTGAGTAAAGCTAATATGTAAGTTGGAAAAGTTGGAAGGTGGAAAAGATGGAAACAGTAACAAAGGAAGGAAGTAAAAACATGAGAGACACAGAAGGCTAGGGAATGTCAAAATGAAAATAAGTGGAAAATGGTAACAAAAGAAGAAAGGAGGGAAACAGTGACAAAGGGAGAAGCAAAAACACAAAAGACACACAAGAGTGGGAAATTCAAAGTTTAAAAACGAGGGAAGTGGTGGCAAAGGGCGTAAGTCAAAACATCAAGAAACACAAGGACTGGGAATGTCAATATTTTTTCTTTAAAAAAGGAGGGAAACCATAACAAAGGGAGGTAGTTAGAACAAAAAAGACAAGTAAAGACAGGGAATGTCAAAATTTTTAAAAAGGAGGTAAACTGTGTCAAAGGCAGGAAGCAAAATAACAAGAGACACACAAGATCAGGGGACGTCAACATTTTTAAAAAGGAGGGGAATGGAGACAAAGGGACAAAATAAAGAAAAAAAACGAGACACAACAACAGGGAATGTCAAAAAGGAGGGAAACTCACAGGGAAGAAGTGAAATCATAAGAGACAGACAAAAACAAGGAACATCAACGTTTTTTGAGAAAATGGAGGGAAACATTGACAAAGGGAGGAAGTCAAACAAAAAAGACACACAAGGACAGGGAATGTCTTTTTTTAAAGGAGGGAAACTGTGTCAAAGACAGGAAGTGAGACCACAAAAAGACAATAAAAAGGGGGGAAACATTGACAAAGGGGGAAGTAAAAACAAAAAAAACATGACAGAGAACATCATTTTTTTGTAAAGGAGGGAAACTCAAAGGGAAGAAGTGAAATCACAAGAGACAGACAAAGATAAGGAACGTCAACATTTTTTTTAAATGAGGGAAAAATGACAAAGGGAGGAAATAAAAGTACAAAAGACACACAAGGACAGGGAATGTCAAAATAAAAAAGGAGGGAACTGTCAAAGGGAGGAATTGAAATCGCAAAAGGACACACAAGGATGGGGAATGTCAAAATAAAAAAAGGAATGTAAACAGTGACAAAGGGAGAAAGTAAAAAAAAAACGAGACAAGGAGACAGGTAACGTTTTTTTTCAAAAAAGTAGGGAAACAGTGACAAAGGGAGGAAGTAAAATTACAAGAGACACAGAAGGACAGGGAATGTCAAAATAAAAAAAGGATGGAAATGGTGATGAAGGGAGAATGCCAAAAGACAACACATGAGGACAGGGAACATCAAAATTTTAAAAAAGGAGGGCAACTGTGCCAAAGGCAGGAAGTACAAACACAAGAGACACAAGAACACAGTCATTTAAAAAAAAGCAGTGAAGCTGTGACAAAGGGTACTACTACATTAGATCTGTACTTTTGAAAGTACCCTGGTAGATATACTTTCATTAGACACGACTCTTCTAATTGACATTCTGTAAATTTTAAAGAAAACTCTTAGCTTGTGGCGCCATTCAAGAGTAACATAAAGTCCTTGGTGACTACAGGTCAACATTACTCACATTTTAAAACTGCTTTACTTGATTTCGAGCCTTTTCTTTAGTCCTGAAGAAGTGCATCTTTCTATAAATAAAACCTTATTTCCCTGGAGGGTACTGTAGTGTGCAGTTTTTCCATCTTTTCCAGTCCTGTTTTATATTCTGCTCAGGTTGGGTTTTATAATTAAGTGGGAGGTATTGTCTGTCAGGAGTATTTGAGGAGACACAGCAGTTTGAGATACAGGAGATTTAACCAGCGGACTATTGCAGAACGTAAAAAACAAATCTGCTGCTAATCGGTATGTCAGCCCACCGCCGCCACCAACACTTTGAATATCTCATCTGGCATCTTCATCTTATCTGTGATTGGGACAGAAATTGATTGTCTTTCTCATGCCGCAAGGGTTGCCCTTTTTAAACTTTCGATCCGTAGTGGTTCAGATAAGACCCGACTCGGCGGCAGAGTGTTATCATCTGCTCACATATTGGATGCTGGAAAAAAACAGCGGACTGATCAAACATGCTCTGAATCAACATCGGCAGCTCGGGACTGACGCGCTGATTAAAATGCCGCGACATCCTACACATGAAAGGCCACACATGAACACCGTTCTACATATTCACAGCTGTGGACGCTCTACTGTCACTGTAGGGTTGGTTGGTTTAAATTTAGAGAGAACTGTCGTAAAATCCAGTTTGATTCTCTCAGTGAGTGTTTATGGAAGGAGTAGGCAAAAACACAAAAGACACATAAGGACACTGAACGTTAAATAAAAAAGGAGGGAAAAGTGACAAAGGGAGGAAATAGAACCAAAAGAGAGACACAAGGACATTGAATGTTAAATAAAAAAGGAGGGAAAGGTGACAAAAGGTGGAAGTAAAAACACAAGAAACACACAAGGACAGTGAACGTTAAATAAAAAATAGAACATAATGGACTGTTGTGTGCCTTATCTGGAGAAGTGGTGTCCTCTTTGGTCTGCAGGGCCCAGATTCTCCAGGATGGTTTTAGTGATGATCCTTGGATCCTTTCCGCCTCTCTCATTATCCTCCTGACCAGGACAGGTGTCCCTTTTAGCTTCTAACCACGTCCTCTGAGATTTTCCACAGTGTCGAACGTCTTGTATTTATTAATAATACTTTGCACTGTAGCCACTGGAGCTTGGAAAACATTTAGATGTGGTCTTGTATCCCTTTCCTGACTTGTGAGCATCCACAGGTCCTCAGTGAGCTCCTTTGTCTTAGCCATGATTGTCCACAAACCAACTGCAGAGAGCTGCTGTTTTTCACCTGTTGAGTTGATTAAAACAGCTGTTTCCACTGAATGAGGGTAATTAGAATGTGCTAGAACAGCTTGAACAATATGGAACGGTACAGAACCTTGGAATTTATTGAAAACATTGCTGTTATTTTACAGATTTTTCTTGTTTTGGTTAAATGACAAAATTCTTGTCTTTAAAATTACACAATTTTTACTGTATTTTCTTAACAGTTTCTAATCAGTTTTGTTCTCATCATTTAAACTTATTTTAAACCAGTAAAAATGTCATTATTATTATGGATATTTGTTGCTATTTGACAAAAAGACAGTGAATCGGATTCCTTCTGCTCATTTATCTTTGGGAATATCATCAAAATCCACTTTTTTTTTAACTTCTTCAGGGTTTTAGATCATAATTGGATGCTTTATTGGCAGTGCTGTTTACTATCACTTTCCAAAATTAAAATGAAACCTTGTCTGCTGTTTCATTGCTGCAAAACAAGATGATTTTTCTGTTTCATATTGCTATGGAACGTAATATAGAGAAAATACTGTATATGTGGAATGCAAAGTGACTGCTCCTCAAGGCTGCAATAGCAATAACTTCAATTTCAGTACCAATAGGAAAATAGGAAAAGTAACGTAAATAGGAAGAAGCTGGTTATGGTGATGCTACATGTGCAGCCAGAGTTGCTGTCGAGCCTCCAATATATCTCCTGTTCCACTATCAGCCACATAAAGCAAATAAACTGGACTCTGGGGGTTGTCTCAGCTGCATAGAACCAGAGGACTTTTTGCCATTTTCCCCCCATTATGTGCTACATAAATCTGGAGAACACAGAACCCTGGGACAAAGGAATGACTCCTATAACTAGAAAATAAAAGTGCTTCCTCCCTGCAGCAGCTGAAAACGCTGGATGGATTTTTCCTTGATTGCAAACGAAGCAGAGCCCGATGCTCCCAAACTTAGATTACACACTTAGAAGTCAGTGAACAAGCTGCATCAGGGGACAGATTTGCTCCAAAACAGAATGAAAAACACCAAATTTATCAAGCTCAGTTCACTGAAGAGTCACAGAATGACACAAAATTAGTCAACAATGCTTGGCCCCACTGTTCCCTCTAGGCTGCGCAATTGCGCACTGCTGACATGGTCTCCGCGCACAGAAAATCTGCGCTGCGCACAAAAACAATCCAACCTAAATTGTAAATAAAATAAACACGTAACAATTCATTCTGTGCTATTTTTCAGTGTGAGTCAGTGAGTGACCGGTGACTGGCTGCTGCAGCCAATGATGCGATTCACATACGTATTTACCATAGACTGTATATAATGGTATTTACGCAGCTAATCAACGTCAGGCGTCCTTATGTGCAGCCACCGTTGTTCTCATAGATATGAATGAGTAGATAGGACACGCCCATAGATATGAATGAGTAGATAGGACACGCCCATAGATATGAATGAGTAGATAGGACACGCCCCTTTGAGCTGCGGCTACAGCGAGGCTAAGCTAGTGGGAGCAAAGTTTCAGTGCATTCCGTTGATGTAAACAGCGTGAAAACGGAAACAAGTATGCCGGCTCACTGTGCTGCATACAGTTACACACTGCGTCGTACGATTGAGACAAGGAAACTTGGAATGACTTTTCATAGGTAAGAATAGTTTTTGGCTCTTTTTTCATTATGAAATCTTGTTGAGAGCTTCCAGTCTATGAGAGCTAACTAGTTAGCCACTAGCAAAACGCTAAGGCGAGCTAGCAGCTTGACAACCAAATACCAGACGATTAATAGTAGCTGTAGTATAGTTGTACAAGCAGTAGTAGTAATACTAAAAGTACAAGCAGCAGTAGTAGTATAAACAGCTGTTAGAGTTGTAGAAGTAGTATCAGCATTTGTAATAGTATTACAAGTTGTAGTAGCAGTGCCAGTATCAGCAGCAGTAGTTAGTGTACTACCACTACTACTAGTAGTAGTCACATTGCTATTACTGCCACCAATACTACCAATAGTAGTTATAAAGCCTAACTCATGTATATCCAGATTACCATCTATGTTCTTCCTCCAAACCCATTTTATGATTGGGATTACAGGCAGTTCTTTAGGACTGCTCTCAGATACTTGAAATGTTACTAAACAAGGTTATACTTATCAAATTAAATAGCTCTGGTCTCCAGTATATTGGCGAATTCAGTTCTTTGTACTTAATTTATTAGCATGATTTCTTTTTAATATGTTGTGTACAGACTTAATTACTTCTCTGTCTACTTTTCTTACTCCATGTAGGTTTCCCAGAGACTATGGGTTGAGGAGGAATTGGAAGTTTGTCGGCTTAGACCTGGTGTCATTCCATCAGTGTTAAACTTCCCGGCTCATCTTGGAAGAGTACGTGCCAGAAAGACCACGACCAAGCAGCCATGAGGTCTTAGACAGCGTCTCCCTCAGGTGGGTGTCAACGGTGTTCACAGTCAGGTCTGTGGTAATCCTGTCAAAGAACAAAACAGAAAAAAATCTAGATTATAAATCAACATGTAACCAAAGCACTCTGTGTATAACGCCATAGTATAGGATGTAGTTCAGAAAATGTCAAAGTATAGTATGCTTTACTCAAGAATAACATAGTATGGCCTGTAGTTCATAGAACAACATGTCGGCAAGAAAACAAAACAAAACATAGATTATTATGTGGTTCAAAAAGAGCAAAATGATAGGATGTTGCCTAAAATTGTCATGTTTGATATGTGGTTCAAAAAATGTCATAGTGCAGTATATTGTCAAAATAGTATGTTATTCAAGAAAACATCAGAGTATAATATGTCATTTAAAAAAGCAATAGAATAATAATTTCATTGCACAAGTAAAAGTTTAGTAACTTTTAAAACTGTTCGAATTCTTATATGTGGCTAAAAAAAATTAATAAATTTAAAAATGGCGCTGCTTTGGCTCTGAACCTTTATCTACCTGTGGTCGCTCTGTCTTCTGGAGTGATTTGGTTGGTTATACGTCACGAATAAAACTCCTTTAACTTAACGTCTGTAAACAAAACAAAAACGTATCAACAAAGTTTTCTGTTAGAGTTTGTGTTCTTTTAAGTTTAACTCCAAGATTTCAAATACTTTCATTTACTGCAAATGAATATCTACTCCAAATGTCTCACTAATAATCATTATCAGCCTTAAAAACCCACAAAACACCCCTCTATACTCAACCACACGAGTCGTGTGGATCCTACGCAATGTTTTATAAATGAGGCCCCTGCTCTTCTAGTCGTCTTCCTTCTAGTCGCTGTAAAAAGTCAGTCCATCCTGGCCGACTTCAACACCTCTTCATGACAGCTTGTTCTGCCTCGGACCTGGTGGAAACTCCAGAAACTCGGGAAAACCCATGGAGACTCGAAGAACTCGTGGAGACTCGAAGAACTCGTCGGGCGGAGGAAGGTGTGGTGGGTGGTCGAGGGAGGTGGGGGAGTAGAGGGGGGAGGCCGCCACCCACCTCCCCGCCTACTCTCTGCCCTGACTCCACCCAGACTCTGCCTTGGCTCCACCCATGTGGTGACTTTATTAACTACGATGCCAAAGGGATGACGAAATTACTTCTTTTCATCTGATCTGTAGCTCAGTGAGTTAAGGATTTGCCTGTAGAGCTGCAGGTTGCTGGTTCAAGACCAGACCCTTCTTAAATTTTTATCAAAATCCTGACAAAGACAAACAAAGAAAATTGCCAGTGGTGGGTCTTGAACCTGCGACCTTCCACTTGGTAGTCTGTCGTCCTATCCCCTGAGCTACTCGGTCAGATATTAATTCTTCTTTTTTTTTGCGCATTTATGATCTATTTTTTTGCCATTTTCGAGTTTTTTTAACTCGAGTCTAGTCTGGACCGTTTTTCTCAGGAGGTTGGACTTCAGCCTTTGTGCTGGAGGGTTGAACCCTCAGTTCCAAGACTTTCCAAAGCCGTCAGACCTCCCGAGTCCTCAGGACCTGAGCTTTCACACAGTCTGAGGGCTGAAATTTTCTAAGTCCCACAGTAGTTCTCTGTTAGACTGAACTTCCAGACAGTCCAAGGACTGATATCTTCTAAGTTCCTGAGTAGTTCTCTGTTAGTTTCAACCTTCATACAGTCTGAGGACTGAAATTTTTAAAGTTTCTCAGTACTTGTCTGTTAGTTTGAATTTTCTGGTTAACAGAAGCCTGAAAACTTGTGACCATGAGTTTTGATTTCACATTTAGATCATCCATCTGAGTTCTTCTCAGACCTTCTCCTGTGGGTTTTTTAGAAATCCTCAACAAACTTTGATTCTCTTCACTGAACAGTAAAGTTTGTGGAGATCAGAAGGTAACATTAGTTTGATCAATGCCTTCAACCTCTAGTAGACTTTATCTGGAAAGCAGTTTTCTGAAATGAGGGTTAGTCGACTCTTCTTGTGCTTTCAGACCAAAGAACTACAGACTCTTCACAACCTGCTCAAACTCTTGGTACAGGACCTTACCACACAGGTCAAGAAGGTTTCCATCTCATTTCTACTCTGAAGCTCACCTTCTCCTGCTCAAACTGCTGACAAATGTTTCTACTGCTCTAAAGTCTGGTCTCCAGAACTTCCTAAAAACTCTCAAAGTCTCTTCTGCTGCAGGTTGCTTTGTAGAACTGTTCCAGAAAACCTCACTAAACCACATGGAGGGGCCTCAAGATAGTCGTCCAAATGAAACCGTACAAAAACCAAACTAGCACAACCCAAACGCTAAAGTCTCCTGCAGCCTACCAGAGAACCTCTGAGAACAGAGAATCAGGACAGGAACTCTTACCTTCTGGACAACCAACGCTGGTTCACAAACAAGAATACAGAATGTGTCTGACCAAGAACCTCTGAAGACTCACTACAGCCAAGATAAAGACACAACTCAGCTGCACCAAATCCACTAATCACTGCACACATTAGCACCATGTGCTAACTGTGGCTAAAGAACCACATTTACCAAGACAACTATCCAGTACAAAGCCCTAAAACACACCAAGAAACACATTAAAGATGATTTTACTGCTGGAAGCTGCAAGCCAACGCCTAAAGAACAAACTAAAGCAACGGAACCAAACCCGGTTCACTGGTGAAGAGAAGCAGAGGAAATGTTTGAATGCAGCTAAACAAAGCAGGAAGACACTGAGCTGCTCAGGTGTTCCTGATAACACCAAGCAGCCACCTGGACAGCCAATAGGAACACAGCTTCCTGGAAGTCCAGAGGGCTGGCTTAGTGAAGGAAATTTAGTTTAAAGTTGAAGCAGAAAGTTAACAAAGAAAGTTGAAAACCACCTTCTGATCCCTGAAATCTCTGAGTTTTCACACAAAGAACACCTGAACATGTCAAACTGGTTCCATAGTAGAACCATCATTGTAAAAATGTCATAGTATGGTGTGTTGCTCCAAAAACATTAGGACCCGGCTGTCAGGGGACAAACATGTAAGAACCATGAGAACAGAGAGAACCCAACCAGTAGGTCACAGTTTATCATCATCTAATCATCTCCTGAAGTCCATATGGTGAGAGACATCAGTATCTGGTTGTTAATTTACCAGAGGATGCTTATAATCATGTTGATGTGGTCTGTACTCTACAGTATTTTAGTGACTCAATAAATTCCTAAGTCAACCCGCCCGGTCAGCAGAAGATGGGTCCCCCCACATTAGAGCCAGGTTCTGCTCCAGGTTTTTTCCCTGTTAAAAGGGTGTTTTCCTGCCACTGTTGCCTTTTGGCTGCTCTGGGGGTCAGAAATATGGGTTCTGTAAAGCGTCTCGAGACAATTTGACTGTAATTGGCGCTATATAAATAAGATTGAATTGAATTGAATTGAATTGAATTGTTTTTTTTAAATGATTTTTAGTTTTTCATAAACATTTAACAGTCTATATGTGATCAATAAATGGCCTTTGCCTGTCTTAAGAAAAATTCATTCAGAACTCTGATATGTTAACAGTACTAAATAAATCAATAAATACATGCATACACACATAAATAAGTTAATACATTAACTGTGTTAAGATAAGATTTAGATTTTAAAAAAGTTGTTTATGTTTTTGCAGAATCCAGTATTGCTCACTGGTTGGTCATTACATTTTATTAGTTTGATTTCACTGTTTAAAATGATGCCACCTCTTTTCAGACAGAACCTGTGATCATAAAACAATACAAAATGTTTAGTTCCGTGTTAATAAAGCACTTAAAGCTTTAAGTATGGCTAAATGCTTTTTTCCAAATTAAATATATCCCTCCTTAGGTGGTAGTGGCCCCAAGTTCAGTAAAGTTGGAAAGATATTCACAGATTGGGACTTCCAGCATCAATAACTCATTAGATATAGGTTGTCAAAACATATGCCTCTTTCCCATTGTTGCAAGGCAGACAATGTGCTACAAGCCCAGTTTTATGAAAAGTAGCTGTCTTTCAAGCTACAGGAATAACATTGGTGTCTATGGAGTGAACAGGGTCCGTCTGCAATTTGCAAAACCGCTGCAACAGTAAAGAGAGACAAATATTCAATAACTTCACTCTTATACATTGTAGTGTCACTAAAATCACTGCAGCCTTCAACTGGCTCCTGTTGACAAAGTGTTTTAACAGAAATGTAAATGCTGTAATTTGATTCTTTTAATGAACCATGTAACTTGAATGGATGTGATGCTGGTGTGACCACAGTGCACACGTCTGATGTTGCTCACAGTGGTCCAAGGAACGCTCAGGGAGTTTGTGTGTTTGCTCAGACTCAGGAAAAATTACAGGGAACATTGGTTGGCCCTAAAGCTAAATTACTTGAAAATGATCCATTTTCTGAGTCTGAAATAACAGAAAAATGGTTCTGAACAAAAACCCAGATTTAGTGTTTAGACTGTGACATCTGGATGGATGTAAAACTGATCTGGTGTTAGTCTTTAGCAGAACTCAAATGTGATTTTCATTTAAACAAAAAGGTCAAATTACATGAACTGTGTCCCAAATTACACAAAATTGTCCCAAAATTATTACATTTTTTTCAAAAATGACAAAAAAACCTTCCAAAATGACTCAGTATTTCCCCAAATTATTCAAAAAATGTACTAAAGGCCCTGAAAATTTGCCCAAAATGACTCAAAATTGTCCAAAATTGGTCAAAATCCATTTATCTTTAGACTGTGACACCTGGATGGATGTAAAACTGATCTGGTGTCAGTTTTAAACAGAACTCCTCCCAAAATCTCGTGTCCATCCGATAGTTTCCCACTTAAAAGCAAATTTACAGCAAGTTGAAACGTCCTTAATTCAACACTAACTGCTTAAATTTGAGTATTTTTCTTCTCCTAAAGCCTCACTGGTTGTAAATATTCCAAAAACCGTACATAAAAATAAAAATCGCTGCAGGGATTTTACCAAACCACACGTCAAGGAACCTTTAATATTCAAATATATGTATATTACATTTAATCTGAACCTGTTTAGGATGCAGGAAAATGTCCAAATCAGCTGAAAAAGTGTGCGCAGGCGTGAGAAGATGAGATATATTTGCTTCTCTGTGTGCCAGAAAGAGATTTTAACAGCAGGTTTCCTTTATTCTCCTGTGAAAATGTGCTAAACATGCAGCCTGTCAGGCGGAGTAATGAGTATTTCCAGTTTTTTCTTTGACTGCATCGACTTCCTTCCACCAGCTGCTGTGAATCCACGTCGTCGCGCTGTGCGATTTACAAACGGTGACAACTCGGTTAAAGCCTTTCTGGCTCTCGGCGACTATCAGCTTTGAGTCGATGCTGCAGAGACGAAGAAGAAGAAGAAGAAGAAGGAAAAGGTGGCGAACAGACTCCCGATGTGATGAAGAGTCGCTGCATTTATCAGCAGGCTGCAGAAAGAAAGTTTCAATTCACACAGATACCAACAAAATGAAAATGTCTACCTGCAAAAACACACGTATACACATCCGTCTGATGAGCCATTAAAGTGCAAATGGGTCGTATCGGTCGTATATTTAGAGTTTCCCCCTCAGGCTCTGTTCGTATCTGCCTCTGCTGCAGAAGTCCATTAACTCGGCCTGTCCTTGGCAGTTTTTGTTCAATTATTTTGGGTTTTTACTTTTGTTGTAACCTTTACTTTACATCAAGGAGCAACATAAGTTCACCCAGAATCAAACCTTTGCAGGAAAGAGACCCAAATGACAACATATAACCATAAAAAGACACCCAGACCAGCCTTGCAATGACAGATTTTAGGTTGTAAATGGGTTTAATTGACATAATTATCCACACCTGAGGAGGTATTCCTGGGGAATCACCTCAGTTTCTGAAGTTATAGGACAGAAAACACTGACGATCGACACTGACTCACTGAACTTCTTCATTTTTATTTACCGAAAACGATGTGTTCCCAGTTTTATCATATTTAAGCAAGTTAAACATTAGATAGGTCCCATCTTGTGTAGGAAACCAGACATTATTCGTACACCTTTTGGGTTTTTTTCTCTCAATTATACTTTGTTTGTTAGTAAATTGTATAATTCCAATGGCTGTTAAAAACTGCAACCAAGTCGGCGTCTGAAGTTACAGGACAGAAAACATTGAAAATCAACTAGTGACTCGCTGAACTACCTGATTTTCATTTCCCAAAAACAGTTACGTTAGGTAGGTCATATCTTGTGTAGGAAACTAGACATTATTCACACACCTTTTTTCCCTATTATACTAAGTTTGTGTAGTAAATTGTACATTTGTTTGATTAAATGGTGTCTGCTGTCACAGAAAACAACTAATATTCATTTATTTCTGGTCTAAATGAAGATGCAGACCAACCCACAATTATGTTTGTATAAAACTAAACTACATTACTTAGTTGGTTTTGTTCTAACCTTTTAAAAAGTACATATGCTGTAGGTTAAACTATCTGTGGTGTACCACAAGGTTCAATTTTAGATCCACTTTTTTTCTCCATCTATTTAACATCACCATGTGTCTGTTCGTTTCTATGCAGATGACTCATTGATTTACACATGAGATGTTCAAGGCTGAAAGACACATTTGAGTTCTGTTAAAAACTGCAACCAAATCAGTTTTACATCCATCCAGGTATCAGAATCTAAAGATGAAAAAAAGTGAGTCATTCTGGAGAAATTTGAGTGATTTTGGACAACTTTTACATCATCATGAGCAAATTTTTGAGTCATTTTGGCCAATTTTTTGTTTATTTTCAATCACGTCTGAGTAGTTCTGAACAACCTTTATGTTTTCTTGAACACTTTGTGAGTCATTTTGAATAGATTTTTACCATTTTAAACAACTTCAGCTATCAATTCCCTTTTCTTTAATCAATTCTAAGCATCAGTATTATGGGATATATTGTAGTTTCAACAGTTTCAACTTGACATCCATAGAAACACGCATTAGTTTTATTATTTTTGTTGCTGTATTAATTGTTTTGTAAAACTGTTGCTCAATGACCTTCCTTAGTGTCCTCATTTATTTATTTATTTTGTCCTGTTTGTAAAGCACACACAAAGCAAGCATAAGTTAAAGTATTAATGATATAATTAATCGCATCTTGATGGAAATGTATTTTCTGCCAGGTTATGTTTGTGAGGCATCTAAAATATCTTTTCAATTAAAATATTTTAGTTCTTTATTTTGTTTGTTTACTGCACCAAACATGTTGTAAAAGGGTTCTTTTTTTTTTTTAACTCAAACCCTAATTTTCCTAAACTGAACTTCTAGCAGGTAGTTATCAGTGTGAAAGCATTGATAAGTGTGTCAGAAATCACTCAGATTTGTCCAGAATGACCAATGTTTTAAGTCTTTAGACTATCACACCTAGACCGGATGTAAAACTAATCACCTTACAGTTTTTAACAGAATGAAAATGTATTTTTCAACCCAGAAAATCTCATATGAATATCAATGAGTTGTCTGCATAGAAATGAACAGCTATACTGTGATTCATCCCAGTGGAAGCAAGCAGATGGAGAATCTAACAGTATAAATTTGGTGCTTAAACCCAACAGAATAAAAACTGACAATAAAAGAGGGAAAATTAAACTTAATTTTACCATTTATTCGATGTATTTTTGTAGACTTTGTGGATCTTTTCTCATAGGTGCAAAAACATTTTTGTTTCAGAACAGAATTGCGTTTGTTTTAATAAAAATGCAGTTTAGTTTTATAGGAATGTACGTTTTTAGAGACATGCTTGGTGCTGGTGCTAAATACTTAAATACTGTATATATTTTTTGGGTTTATTGTTGTTTTTCTCCTCTTTTTTGCCATCATGCTTTTGCTGCTCAGGTGTTTGCGGTCGTCCTCCATCAGCTGAAGAGGAACACTGTGTGCTCTGAAGAGTTCTGTTTGTGCTTCATTTCAACAAAGACCGTCTGGGTTTTTAGAATTTCATCATAAAATAGCCATTGAAAAAGGACTTCTTTTTTTTAGCTAGAAGAGCACCTTGGATCTTTTTCCTTCTTAATATTTCAGGAAATTGAAGCAAATAAGCCTTCAGGGTCTCCGGGGGCAAAATAACAAACCAAAGAAAGTTGAAAATAAACACAAAGACAACAATAAGCTGCGTGACTCACCACAGAAGAGAGGAAGAGGTAAATATTTCCAGAGTTCCAGGTCCTTGACGTCCATAGAGGCGGGTCCAGATTTATCACTCTTTAATGGACTTTTTCCATCATTTCTGAGCCTCAGAACTTCATCAGTCCAGCAGATAGAACCAGGACATTTAGGAGGAAAAACACATCTGAGTTCTGGTAAAAACTGACACCAGATCAGTTTTACATCCAAAAATGTGGACAAATGTGAATAATTTTGGACATTTTAGCAGTTTTTGAGTATTTTGTCACACATCTAAAGTAAAAAAAAAAAAGAAAAACGAATTCGTTTCCAGTAATTTTGGACATTTCTCAAGTGAATTCAACAATTTGTGAATATTTTTAAACAATTTTATGTCATTTTCACCAATTTTGTGAGTAATTTTGGACATTTTCCTGTTTCATTTTCCACAATTTTCAAGTAACATGTGATAGATGGTTGGTCAGTCTTCAGAAGCGATAGGACAATAAAAGGTCTCATTTTTACCTTAAAAAAAAGATTTTTTAGTCAGTTATACACATCCATCCATTATCTATACACTTATCTATACGCTTAATCCTCACTAGGGTCGCGGGGGGGTGGAGCCTATCCCAGCTGACTCGGGCGAAGGCAGGGGACACCCTAGACAGGTCGCCAGTCTGTCACAGGGCCACACACAAAGACACACAATCACTCTCACATTCACACCTACGGGCAATTTAGAATGATCAATTAACCTCAGCATATTTTTGGACTGTGGGAGGAAGCCGGAGCACCCGGAGAAAACCCACGCATGCACAGGGAGAACATGCAAACTCCATGCAGAAAGATCCCGGGAAAGCCGGGACGCGAACCAGGGATCTTCTCGCTGCAAGGCGAAAGTGCTAACCACTACGCCACTGTGCAACCCCAGTTATACACAATCTTAACTAATTTTTGTCAAAGTCTAAGTCATCTTGGATAAATTTCTAGTAATTTCCGACAATTTTGAGTAATTCTGGACAACTTTCAAGTCATGTCGTCCAATTTTTGGAGTAATTTTGGATGTTTTTTTGAGTAACATAACATCTGGTCATAATAAGTCAGACAATGAAAGGTCTCGGTTTTACCTAAAAACTGATTCTTTTAATTCAATTCAATTTTAGTCAGCTTAGACAAATTTTTCAGTATAACTGGACAACTTCTTTGTCACTGTGAACAATTTTCAGAGTAATTTTGGACGTCTTTTTGGTCATTTTCAACTATTTCGAGGTTGATCAGTAAAGTAAAATTTTACCTAAAAACTCATTTTTGAGTCAGTTTGGACAACTTTTAAAGTCATTTTTCTTGAATTTTGAATCAAATTTCAAGTAACTGTCTAATTTTTACCTACATTTAATACCAGGACCATCTTCTAGACATGATTCACTCTGTGGAAGAACTAATTTTGTTGTATTTTGACAATTGCAAAAGGTAAAATTTGCAATTTTATTTGCTAAAGTGATTAAAACTATGATAATTCCTGCAGCACCATTCTACCATAGAGTCCAATAGAAACAAGCTGTGGTACCCTGGATGTGTTATCTGCTGAAACAGGTGCATTCTGGGTAAACTTTAAGGGTCAGAACTTTGTTTCTCTCTCCTTGTAGCTCTGTTTTTGACTTTGCCTCCCCTGATAAATGCTTGTTGGACGGTTTTATCGGAGCGTTCTGCTGCAAACAGCTGCTGCAAACAAACCTAATGAGAGCAGCGATAAACAGGAAGTGGAGACGAAGATCTGTTTGTCTGTTTGTCCCGAGTAATTGCTGTTGTCTTAAGTGAACTTAGTGAAGATGAAAAACAAAGATCTACAGCGAACAGAACATCGGCGTCGACACAAACGTGCTTTCTCTTCTAATTCACGCCACCTTCTAGACAGGAAACAGGAAAACGTTCAGAGAATCATCTGGATTTGCTGCATCTCTGCTGCCAGTCGTTACAAAACTTCGTCCCAAACATGAAAAACCTCCCAGAAAGTGTCTCCGTCTTGTTGTTTTCCAGCAGAAGATCGTTCTGACCTCCAGCCAAAGTCCCAGCAGATAAACTCGTATCGAACGAGGCCGGTGGCTAAAAGCTGCTTATTTTTCAGCTCCGAGCCGACACAGAAAGTAATGTTTGGTCTAAATGGGTAAACACATCACATCAGCCGCCTGGGGGGGTTCCAGATTACTCCCTCACCTTCTGCAAGCTTCCTCTTTAAAGCAAACTTGTAATTGTTCACACAGATAGAATCTGCAGAGGAGAAGTTACCACAAAGGAGCTCGTCTGAACTTTGAAAATGGGAACTCTTAGTTTTAACGGCTGCAGGCGGAGAAAGTTAGAAAAACGGTTCAAACCACGTCATCAGGGGTGAATTTTTCCTCACCGTGGGCTCATTTTGCCTCATTTTGGACTACTTTTCCTCACCATTGGCACATTTTTATTCATTATGTGCTCACTTTTTCTCACTGTTGGCTCTTTTCTATTCACTGTGAGCTCATATTTCTTACTTTAGGCTCATTTTGACTCATTGTGGGCTCATTTTTTATCACTTTAACCTGATTTTGACATCTTATGGGCTGATTTTTCCATATTATGACTTTATTTTCCCTGACTTTAGGCTAATTTTGGTTCATTGTTGACTCATTTTCCTCACTTTGGAACTATTTTGACTCATTTTGACTCCCTATGGGCTCATTTTTTTCTCATTGTGGGCTCATTTTTGATTCTGTTTTGACTCATTTTCCTCTCCTTGGGCTTCGTTTCACTCAGGGCTCATTTGGGGATCTGTTTGTAGTTTTGTCTCGTTTGTCTCGATGTACATGCTCAAATGGCTCCTGCAGAGAACAGTTTTTAAATTATCGGTGGTTGAAAATGGAATAAAGGTGCAGATTTTTGGCCCTGAAAAGCTCCTGTCATTGCATATACAGTATATGTAGCGTATATTGAATCTATAGAGAAATAATTATCTCCACAACAAAAGGAAATCGTCTAAACTTTACAAAATGTGTGTTCTTACTGAAAACAGTGCAGCTTTAACTTTCCTTTTTACTTGATGCCACTAAATGAGTGAATTCCCAGCATAGCAAACACCATAAATTATGCACCATCGCTCCGGCGGGATGCGGTTATGACCGTTTTTCAAAATTCCTCAGCCTGCAGCCATTAGCGCCGAGCTCTCGCTCTATTATTATGGAAAGTACCAACACTTTGCTGCAGTCGCTGAACAATTCAAATAATGATTGTGGTTAATGTGGAGGCCCCAGCAGCCAGCCAGCTCCTCTTTCCATTTTAAAACCACCGCAGAGCACAAACCGTCGCTAATAGTGAGAGAAAAGGCCGGACGAAGCTGCTGTCCAATGAGAAGCAGCGATGTTTGTCTGCAGGGTTTTCATGGTGAGGTCAGCTGATCCGGTCGTCAAACTTTAGCCTGATGAAACGTATCGAAATGTTAATTTGCCAGGTTTCAATCACCTATTATCAGCCCACAGGGACAGATTACATTAAATATTTGACCTTGACTCATTTTTCCTGGCAGTGGGCTCATTTTTACTCCTGCAAAGCTCATTTTGGGCTAATTTCTGGTCACTGTGGGCTCGTTTTTCCTCACTGTATGTTACGGGATGCAGGTCTGAGAACCCAAGTGCAGACACAGGTAAGACTCAAACGGAAGGTTCTAACAAATGTATTCTAATACAAAAACAACTCAACACAAGGAAGAGCAGGAAACAAAACTGGAGGGGAAAAACTGAACCAGACCTAATACAAAAATATGCAAAACTACAAAACAAAAACTAACAACTACACTCTACATAGGAATACAAGGAAAGCCCCAAACTGGATAACTAAACTAAATCAACAAATGCTGTACTTACAAACCCAGGGGAACCAAACTAAGGGGAAAGTAGGCAGACACGAGGAATCCAGGAGCTCCAGGACAGAAATCAGCCAGTTGAATTTAATGCTGGACTGTAGAAATTTTAATGCACAACCGTGAACTCAACAAATTACACGGGTTTGTTTTATTTGTAAAAGATGATTTTTATGTGAAAACTGTCCCTACATTCCACTATTTCTGAATCTGGAAACCAGCCCTGACTGCTAACAGGCTGCAGTCGTTCTCTGAATCCATGTTTTCTGGACATTTTTGCTGGAATTTGCGTTTCCCATTTCCCAGCTCTCCTCCTCCTGGTCCAGCCTGCCGGACTGACAGGAACAGGAAGAAGGAGGGAGAAGGAAGGAAGGAAGGAAGGAAGGAAGGAAGGAAGGAAGGAAGGAAGGAAGGAAGGAGAGGAACAGGGCCTGAACAGGGATCATAACGCTGGATGCTCATTTCCACTCACTTTGACCTCATTTTTCTTCTCTGTAGGCTCATTTTGACTCCTTATGGGGAAACTTTGCAAGATATTTCACACCTGAAATAAAATCATTATATAACGTGTTCCTCAACAACATCCCCAGAATATCTTCAGAACATAACAGCTAAATGTTACACTTTTGTTCACAAACTGCAGTCTGATATAGAACCTTCTGTCATCTGAGGTCTCCATGACATCTTTAAAAACAGTTTTGGAATGTGTCACTGAGAACCTTCCTGTGTTCTCGTCATGTTATAGAAGAACTCGTTCCTTCAACAACATCCCCCAAACATCTTCAGAACATTGCAGTTCAGTGTTACACCTTTGTTAATACGTCAGAATACAGGAACATTTAATAATAAAAAAAATCATCTTAAGTGTCGGTAACGTGGAAAACATTTGGAGAACGTTCCTCATAAAAGTCATAAAAGTTTATCTATGTTGTCAACAAACTCTAAAAGTCTTAATCCACTTTTACCCTCATAGGAAACTCTGTTGGAAGTTACATCCATTCTTGGGACATTGATTAAAACCATAAAACATGATTAGAACTTGTAGATAATGTTGTAGGAACGTTCCCTGCTGGTTCTGTAACGTTCTCCTACAGTTGCTGTACTGTTACTTCTGAAACGATAACTTTGTTGTTGGTTCCACTCAACATTTTCTGGGGTTAAAAACACAAAGCATCGTTAAAGTTCCGTCTTTCATTATCCTAAAGGTAAAACGAGAACGTGTGGCTTTTTCAAATCGCTCAAACGTTCCCTGAAACGATTAGAAAACATATCGGATTACTGGCCACTGAGGGCAACTTGCAGTTTTATTGAATAAATGCTAACGTGGCTGTGTAATGTATTACCTCGCTGAATGAACTGTCCCTAATGCGAGTCATTACCGGAGCTGGAGACTTTCTGCCGTCATCCATCATCCCCTCTGACAAGCACGATTATACCCCGGACTCTGCTTCTTACAGAAACATGACAGCGGCCCACTGATGCAATTGCATCCTTGCGAGTAGTCGTGTCATGTTCTTTGTTCAAACCTTTTCTCCACGGAGCTGCAGGTGGTGGAAGATCTGCACAAGACGAAAAACACCGAAGCCAGGTGATCCATCACCGACACGACGCCTTTGATTGGGTCCATTTCACTGTTTTCATGTCATCTTATTGCACTGATTACCGTCAACCACTAACAAACGTTCCACAAACACAACCTTTTATTCCACAGGAGTTTATATTTATGAAGTTAAAGCAATTCCATGCTGTTTACTGTCATCAGGGTTCATTGTTCTCCAGGTGACGAGTTTTAATGTTCTTTTCACCCCCATTTGGCACAGAAAAAGCTGAGAAAAACAGTTAAAGGTGTACAATTGGCATCTAAAACATAAAATAAATGCAATAAAAGAACCATAATGTTAAGGTGTGACTGAAAAAAGACATGACCCCAACAGAATCAGAACCACACAAGATTTTACCTTCATACTGGGAATATATTCTGGGTTACAGAACCAGAGTCATTCCAGAATTTTGAGGGATTGAAAACACATTAAGTTAATACTGGACTCTTCTGTTTATAAAAAGGATCCTTTCATCGTCTAAAACTCATTCTGACCAACCAACTACCACACGTTAATCAGAAATTGTTGAAAATGATTACAAAGTGTCCAAAATACTCAAAAAAAGTCTCCAAAATGTACCAACATTGCTATAAATTTGTCTATAAATGACTCTAATTGTCCAACATGACTTGAAAACTGTCCAAAATTATCTCATTTGTTTAAGTCTAGAACTTGTTTTGAACAACAACAATTGGAAAACTTATGAAAATCACTAAAATGTTGGAAATTAGTCAAAAAAATGTACGAAATGACATGAAAGTTGTCTGAAATTACTCAAGAAATGGACAACATTTATTTTTAGGTTTTATGTAAAATGATCCTTTCATCGTCTATAACTGTTCTGACAAACCAATCCTCCTAAATGTCCTGGTTCTATCTGCTGGACTGATGAAGTTCTGAGGCTCAGAAATGATGGAAAAAGTCCATTAAAAAGTGATAAATCTGGATCCACCTCTATGGAATTCTGGGAATATTCACAGGATGAAGGTAGAACTCTGATCATTGATAAAGTTAGTGGAGATGAAGAACCAGATGATTCTGAGGAGGTTCTGATGAGAACTTTTACTCATATTTGGTTCATTTTATATGAAATATGACTATTTTCACTTTCATCTGTGATGGATTTCTGCCTGGTGTTGTTGTAAATAAAAAGCTGTTCCTCTTTGATTCTGAATTGCCAGAACATGACATTTACATCAGTGTTTCATGTTTTATTCACCCCCTCCAGCTGTTTAACAGTATTAAACGGTTTCTTCCCTCAAAAGTTATCAATAAACCGCATCATCATTCAGGGTGTAGATTCATATCAACACAGAAAAGCCTTTATTTCATCTTTTGGCATAGAAAAACTAAGCGCATCCTCTTTGAAGTTGTTTATTTGACCTCACACAGACTTCAGAGGACTTTGCATTGACTTGCATTCATTTCCTGGAGACGTAACCTCAAAAAACACTCCCTGACCTCACAATTTATTAGTGTTATGCTTTGACGACCGGCTTTTTTCCCTCACAACGCGTAAACACATTTAGGTCCCCACAACATCAGCAACACACAACCACACACACCCAGACAAAAACCCAAGGCGTCGCTGGTGATTTATTCATTCAATAACCAGCAAGACAATCATTTTTCTCCATTTGGCTGCTATGGCCCGAAGAGAAAAAACTGTTAAGATATTAGTAAATAAGAAAAAAGTGAATAGAGAGTAGAGCAGAAGTGCATTACTGAGCGTGACCTTCTACCAGCCGGTGACAGGACGGTAAAAAGCTGCATAAATCAGTGGGAATGGAGCAGGTGGAAGGCTGAATGCACGTCGCCTCTCCATGTCCGGTTTCTTTGCCGGCTTTTTGTCCTCCTGCTTCTTTATTCACAGGGAAAAATCTGTCTTTTTCTTCGACCCAGAAGCAGCTCTGATGGCGAAAAACTTGTGAATCACACGAGGTGAAAAGGAAGAAGCAGCTTGGAGTCGCTGCATGAAATCATAATTGGAAAGAGGAAGATGAATGAAGGCTTTATTAAAGTGAGAAATTCCAAAAGGTCACATAGTTAAAAGGTGATAATAAAAGTGATTGATTCTCAGGGTCATGTCTGGGTTACCCTTTTCTGTAGGGGAGAAAAACCTGACTTACTTCTCAGATGTGACTTAAATCTCGTCTGTGCAAATATGAATATTCAGACTAATTTAGCAGATCAAATCTATCACGCAGGAAGAGTTTTTAATTAAGAAGAACTAGACTGTTTTTATTTTAGGCATGAGAGCAGAATGAGACTGAATTAAAGCAGCAAGCAGCGTTGGTTGGGTCCTTGCATCCTCTAATCTAAGCATGTCCGCCAGGTGGCGCTATAACTGTGAATGTATATCAGCCTATGGACTGGATCAGGGCTGGACTCTGATCATACATATAAAGTTTGAGGCAGATTGATGCATGTACAGGCTAGTTAGACAGTACTTCCTGTTTCATGGCGAAATGTTGAAATACCGCCGGCCATCATTTCCACGCCCTCAGACTTTTGTGGAGCATTTTGGGAACTTTTGATCACCCATTACTGGTGTACATCCTGGCCAAATTTAAGCTCTCTCAGGGTGATCTTGTTTGAGTTTATAGCTTTTGAAAATGTCCAAAAATCACCCAAAATCTTCTAAAATATGACACATAATTCAGAATGACCAACTTCCTGTTGTGTTTTGGGCATGGGTGTCAATTACAGTTTTGTGCGTCTTGATGAGTTACATATTCGTACCAAAGTTCATAAGTCTAGCTCACATGTACTGGTGGTAAAAAAAAATTGAAATTTTCCAGGGGACGCTATTGAGCCATTTTGGAAGACACACATGCCTTTCCCCTAAAACAGTCCTCGACCTAAAAATTTGATGGAATCATTGAAACATGAATCTTTGTCACAAACAAACAGTCATATATTTTGTTTCTTTCATAGATATATTGAGTGTCTTCTGGAAATATAATAAAATTTGCTGCATCAAAAATATACATACAGCAAGGCCATCTGGTTCAGCTAGGCTCTTCTGGTTTCCGTCCACGATGTGGTTTATCTTTGACTCCTCTGCACAGAATTGGTTCAGTTCAACTACATTTGTCGTCTTTTTCACTCAGATTTGTTTCTTCAGGTTCTTGATGGGTTTAATTCAGGACTTTGGGGAGACCAGTCTAGAACCTTCATTCCAGCCTGATGGAACCATTTCTTTACCACGTCTGATGTGTGTTTGGACTCATTGTCTTGTTGAAACATCCAACTGAGTCCAAGATCAACCTTCTGCTGATGGTTTTAGGTTTTCCTGAAGAATGTGGAGGTGATCCTCCTTCTTCATTATTCCATTTACTTTGTGTAGAGCACCAGTTCCACAGAGCATGATACTGCCACCTCCATGCTTGATGGTAGGTTTGATGTTCTTGGGGTTAAAGGCCTCACCTTCTGTCCTCCAAACAGATTTCTGCTCAGTTTTTCTTCCATCTGACCTCAGAACTTTCCTCCAGAAGGCCTTTTCTTTGTCCATGTGATCAGCAGCAGACTTGAGTGGAGCTTTAAGGTTCTGCTTCTAGAGGAAGAACTTCCTTCTTCATGGATCCTCTCAGCTCATGTTGATGTAAAACCCTGTGGACACTGACAGCTGTGTTCCAGCAGCTTCTCATTCATTCAGACCTGCTTTCTGATGATTCTTGGTTGACTCTTGACCATCCTGACCAATGGTCTCTCAGCAGCAGGTGATAGTTTGAGATTTTTTTTTCTTTTTGTTCAAGAAGAAGGTGAAGTCGGAGTCCGTAAAGCCAAAACATTAACCTGGAAGATGCTAAAATGCTCCACAGAGCTGAGGGGAACAACAGAGTCTTTCACAGTACAGCACACTTTATACAGACAATAGATGGCCTGATAAAGATAGTGACAGTGCAGCTTTAATCTCCACAATAGCAGAGCTGTAAAATGCCACCTTGGAACTCCTTCTGGAGCTGATAAGAAGAGTTCAATGTAGATTTTATACGTTCTTCCCCTCAACGCTTTGGTTCCGCACAGCAAACACAAGAAATGTGTCGATAAACAGACTTTATATTCCTGCAGGGATCATCTACAACATCACTGTATCCGTCGCATATTCACTCGTCTATTCTTTCTGCAAATATTCCTTTAACTGGTTTATTCATGACCCTTTTTCTTTCTTTGGTCAACAGCAGCACTAATGAGATTTCTTTTAAAAGCGAGGACGGGGAATGAATCCAAGACGCTCAATTGTAAGACTCTTAAAAAATTAAAAAGCCACATTTCTGTCGTTCTTCCAGCACGGCGTCTTCTGCAGCTTTTCTTTTTAGAAGTCGTCCTGCTGTTGTGATGGAAATGGAGCCACAGTGAAAGTTAATTAGACGACTACTCCTCTTAGCTCCGCCACCCCCCTTCATTTTTCACCCGTTCCATTATTCTATTAAGGTTCTATTATCCTGTTAACATTTTCACGCTTTTCTTAAAAAATAATTACCCACTCGCAGCTTTTTGTCATCTCACCCTCTTCAGTTCTTTGCTCAGTTTCCAGGCGACCTCCGCCGATGTCAAGGCACCTTCATGCAAATGTAGAAAAGAAACTCCTGAACTTATTGCTTTAATGTATGCCGGTGAGTTTTTGTCACCGGGAACACCGAGCAGCATTCTGTTCTGTCTTTATTTGCAAACAGTGTCAGTCAAGCTTTAATTAAATTCAGCAGCACTTAAAGCAGATGTTTAGCAGGTAGATGTGGTGAGAGGGTGCAGCAGTGAGTGGGCGCCTCGAGGAGAGAAGAGTTAGAAGTAAAGAGAAAAGTCAGAGAGAAAGCGAAGAAGTCGAGACGTTTCGTGAGAAAGTGAGCGGATCGACACAAAGCAGACGAGCTGCTGAGTAAGGAATAGAATAGAGGTCAGCTGCTGTCAGTTTCCACAGAACTCAAGGAATGTGTTGCTGCACCGTCTTACATTTTGTTCCAGGTTTGTTATTTTGAACCTAAAGCTGAGTTTTGTTGAATCTTTTGGCAGAATTTTGAGAATTTAATGTTTTTCAACCTTGGAATTTTTGTGTTTTCACACTCACAAAAACTGAGAGGCCATTTTAAGTGTTCAGAATCGCAGAAATAAAACTCCAACAGGCATGAAATGTAGCAAAAAAATAGCTTCCATCAGATCAGAATGATAGAATGGATCCAGCAGACAACACATTTTGTAATTATTGGACCTCGAAAATGCAAGAAAAGACCCAATTTTCAAACCAGAGTGGTACTGTGTCTCCATAAAGTTCCTGTGAGTGTATATATATGGATGGATCCATATTTCTACTAAAATACAGTCTTTGGTCGACACTTCACCAACCTTGAGGCTCTAACATCAGTAGGATCTGATGTGCAACTAGCCAAAGTTTTTTTGTTGTTTGTCTGTTTTTGCTTGAAACTTGCCTTACATGACTAAAATTTTCCCAAATATGACAAAAATTGTCATCCAAAATTGCTCAGAATTTGTCCAAAACAAGATAATGATGGATCCAAAATGACTTGAAACGTGTCCCCAAAGCTGTTGTGATCCTGCTCCAGCTGCTGCCCTTCTTCCCCATTTTACCTCCTTTCTCCCTTGGCTTCTGATCTGTTTCTGTTCTGTCCTGTCTCTTTGGTTCATTCTGTCTGTCATCTCTCCCTCCTGTCTCTCTCCCTCCTGTCTCTCTCCCTCCTGTCTCTCCCTCCTGTCTCTCTCTCTCCTATCTCTCTCCCTCCTGTCTCTCTCCCTCCTGTCTCTCTCTCCCTCCTGTCTCTCTCTCCTGTCTCTCTCCCTCCTGTCTCTCTCCCTGTCTCTCTCTCCCTCATATCTCCCTCTCTCTCCCTCCTCTCTCTCCCCCTCCTGTCTCTCTCTCCCTCCTGTCTCTCTCTCCCTCCTGTCTCTCTCCCTCCTGTCTCTCTCTCCCTCATATCTCCCTCTCTCTCCCTCCTCTCTCTCCCTCCTGTCTCTCTCCCTCCTGTCTCTCCCCCTCCTGTCTCTCTCCCTCCTGTCTCTCTCCCTCCTGTCTCTCCCCCTCCTGTCTCTCCCCCTCCTGTCTCTCTCCCTCCTGTCTCTCTCTCTCTCCCTGTTTCTCCTGCCTGTATTCTGCCATCAGTTAATTACAACAATGAGTTTCAGCTGCAGTAATCAGTTCATTCCATTCACCTGTTCTCCACCTCACCTCCACCTGTTTAAGCTCTGTCCTTTCATTCACTCCCTGCTGGATCATAGTGACCCACATGCCTGTATTTATGTTTAAAATCCAGCATTTTTTGGCTTTAACTTCTGCTTTACTGTATAAACGGCTCACTGAAACTTAATCAGAGGTCATCTGAGGCAACAAATGCCACTCTCTGGTGAGGACAGCCACTGAACACTGATTCAGATCTGCACCTCATCAGTTTTAGTTAAAGATTTGCCCCCGCGGCCCTGAAAAGCCTTGTTTTGCATTTGCATGTTGACTTGCATTTCCAGACGCAGGGATTTTCGCCCACTCGTCCTGGCGGATAACTCGGGGATATTTTCTTGCACACACAGCATGTTTAAGAGCCACCTGCAGATTTTCAATGATGCTCAGGTCGGGGGCGCTGGAAGGCCATTCCAGAAAGTTCACTTTAAGCCTTGTTTTAGGGGGATTCGAGGTACGTTTTGGATCATCGTCCTGGGGTGAAGCCAGACTTTTCTCGCATCAACTTTCCTTACCGACTGCTTGACATTTCCATCCACGTTTGGTGATATTTAGTGGAATTATTCTCCCTCTGTCTCTGCAGTGTTTTCTGAGTCACTGGCTGCCACATATATTCAAAGCAGAATATTTCCACCTCAACTGTTGGATATTTTCTCTCTTTTTTTTGCGATTGTGACCAAACATCTCAATTTTAACTTTCACAGCACTTGTTTCCACAGCTGTCTGTGTTATCTGGGTGGACTTTGTTGTGGACCTGAGAGGTTTCTTTCTTACGATTCGTCCATGTAGACCTGATCGTCTGGGGAACATTGCAGCACCATCCACACATTCCTGCAGACGTATAAAGGCTTTGCTTGCAGCTTTATCTGAAAGTTTCCCTCCAGATCTTAACTCCCACAGTCGAGTCCCACTTAACTGCCAATTCTTCATGACATTTGAGACAGTGGAAACTGCCAGGTGGACGTGCTCGGGTATCTTTTTATAGCCTTCACCCGCTTCGTCTGCATCAATCAGCTTCATTTTCAGATCCGCAGACTTTATGAGCGCTTGAGTTGCCATCAGCTGACAGTTTCCACACTTCTTTTCCTGCCTTCTGAGTCCTAAGAAGTTAGTTGAAGGTCAAATAAATGAAGTTCTCATCAGTAGAACCTGCAATTACTGATTATTTTCTTAGTTTTAATGGTACAGAATGTCTGTCATGTCTTTGTCATTTCAAATACCAGGAGTGCAGCAACATGTGAGAGAAAAAACAGCCTCATATGTTGTTAAATTTCCACATGAAGAAAAAATGTCAACATCTAGACCTCTATGAACACCAACATCTGGACCTCCATAATCACCAACATCTGGACCTCTATGATCACCAACATCTAGACCTCTATGAACACCAACATCTGGACCTCTATGATCACCAACATCTAGACCTCTGTGAACACCAACATCTGGACCTCCATAATCACCAACATCTAGACCTCCATGAACACCAACATCTGGACCTCCATAATCACCAACATCTAGACCTCCATGAACACCAACATCTAGACCTCTATGAACACCAACATCTAGACCTCTATGAACATCAACATCTAGACGTCTATGAGCACCAACATCTAGACCTCTATGGACACCAACATCTGACCTCTATGAACACCAACATCTGACCTCTATGAACACCAACATCTAGACCTCCATGGACAC
This sequence comes from Amphiprion clarkii, assembly GCA_027123335.1. Classification (NCBI taxonomy): domain Eukaryota; kingdom Metazoa; phylum Chordata; class Actinopteri; family Pomacentridae; genus Amphiprion; species Amphiprion clarkii. Next base: position 37,639,673 of record CM049570.1, on the reverse strand, counting down.
CAACATCTAGACCTCTATGGACATCTAGATCTCTATGAACACCAACATCTAGACCTCTGTGAACACCAACATCTGGACCTCTATGAACACCAACATCTGGACCTCTATGAACACCAACATCTGGACCTCCATGAACACCAACATCTAGACCTCTATGAACACCAACATCTAGACCTCTATGAACATCTAGACCTCTATGAACACCAACATCTAGACCTCTGTGAACACCAACATCTGGACCTCTATGAACACCAACATCTGGACCTCTATGAACACCAACATCTGGACCTCTACGATCACCAACATCTGGACCTCTATGGACATCTAGACCTCTATGGACACCAACATCTGGACCTCCATGAACACCAACATCTAGACCTCTATGAACACCAACATCTAGACCTCTATGAACACCAACATCTGGACCTCTATGGACACCAGCATCTAGACCTCAATGGACACCAGCATCTAGACCTCTATGAACACCAACATCTAGACCTCTATGAACATCTAGATCTCTATGAACACCAACATCTAGACCTCTATGAACATCTAGACCTCTATGAACACCAGGTTCTGGTTCCTACCAATGAGTTCACATCAACATTTTGTCTATCTAAAAACTGGAACCTTGTCTGGTCAAACTTTCCACACATCAGATTCTACTGATGTTAGAGCCTCAAAAGTTGCTGAAATGTGGACCAAAGTGCCGCAGCCTGGTTTAACTTAAAGCATGCTTGAATGGGATTTACAGCAGGTTTAAGTTTAACTTGAGTTAAAGCAGTCAAGTCAAACCAGATGTGCAGCAGGTTAAAGCGTTTTAAACCAGATCTGGAGCTGTTTAGGTTCATATGATCAGCTCTAATTATCATCTCATCGTTTCTCTCTGAGCTGCCGTCTCACATTAAATTCAGCCTCAAACCGGTGAGAACGTCGCTGATGTTGATGATCTCAGCAGGAGAAGCTGTGAGATCAGACGGACTCGGAAGGCAAAAAGACAGAAAAGTGAATCAGCAGCAGCCACCCGAAGAGCAGAACCACCGGAGGGAACAGCAGCCAAAATAAAAGACCGAAAAAATGTGTTTCAGAGGGAGCTGTGGCTGTAATTCACTCTCCAAAGGAATCCATTTAGTCCTTCCTGTAATTACGGGGCCTTGTTTCCTCTCTTAATCCATCTGAATGTTTGTTTGTTTCTGCCGACTATTAGCTCGTTTAGCTGCAGCACAAAGCCGCCCTGCTCTGTAATAAATCCCTCATTACTGGCACTAGTTGTTTTTTTCTTCCTCCTCTCTGCTGTGCTGGAGCTGTTTTCTCTGCATTTTGAGCTTTGTGTTGTGGAAACACAATGAGGCGCCTCTTCATCAGGACGAACGGATGGACGGACGGAAATACAGGCTGTAATTAGGAATACGAAGCTAAATGCTTCAGAAATGTCCTTCGGTTGATGTTTTTTCCATCATGCTGCGTCATGAGTGATTTTATTTCACTCAACAAGGTTCTGGTGTTCACAGAATGTGCATCCACCCACAAAATTCTAATTATTAGCCTCAGTATAAGGCAATATTTCTTACAGATTCCTTCCAATAAGACTGACATGCATGAACAATCGTGAACAAAAGTTTACTTCCTGAAGTCCATGAGGATCATAGCAGTCATAAGTTTCCAATGACTCCTGTAACTAAAAATTTTCCACAGTGGAATCATTGAAACACACTGTATTTTGGTTCTTTCCTAGATTTATCAAAGGTCATCTGGAAATACGATAAAATCTGTTGAGTCCAAAGTATACATACACCTTAACTAGGTTCTTCTGGTTTCCATCCACAATCTTTTGGTTTATCTTTGACTCCTCTGGACAGAATTGGTTCAGTTCCACTAAATTTGTTGTTTTTCTGACGTGTTTCTTCAGGTTCTTGATGGGTCTAAGTCAGGACTTTGGGGAGACCAGTCTAGAACCTTCATTCCAGCCTGATGGAACCATTTCTTTACCACGTCTGATGTGTGTTTGGACTCATTGTCTTGTTGAAACATCCAACTGTGTCCAAGATCAACCTTCTGCTGATGGTTTTAGGTTTTCCTGAAGAATGTGGAGGTGATCCTCCTTCTTCATTATTCCATTTACTTTGTGTAAAGCTCCAGTTTCAGAGAGCATGATACTGCCACCACCATGCTTGATGGTAGCTTTGATGTTCTTGAGGTCTGTAACCAATCTGAAACCATTCCTAAAAAAATCTAAAACCAAAAAACCACCCCAAACGACTCCAAAAAAATCTTCAGAACCAGTGAGAATACAGTCTGAAGTTGTGAAGCAGAGTGGTGCAGTGGAAGCATGCTGGGCCCATAACCCAGAGGTCGATGGATCAAAACCATCCTCTGCTAAAAGTTTTGGGGGCAGTGGTAGCGCAATGGGTAAATTCTGGACTACTGATTCGAAGGTCATTGGTTCAAACCCCGATGTGGCCACTGTCAGGCCCTTGAGCAACCCTTAACCCTTCCTGCTCCAGGAAGCAGCTGACTCTGAACTCTGAACAGAATTTCCCTCTGGGGATTAATAAAGGTAGGAGAAAAAAAAAAGAAACAAATCTAAACTACTCTGAAAAAAACAGCCAAGATCCGCCCAAGACAGTCTGAAACCAGTCCTCATCCAGGACCAGATCCAGAGTAAAATAAATCCTAAACCAACTTCAAGCCACATCCAAAACCAGGAGAACCAAGACTGAAACCAAACATAAGCCACCACCATGCTTGATGGTAACTTTCCTGCAGAAGGCCTTTTGAGTGGAGCTTTAAGGTTCTGCTTGTAGAGGAAGAACTTCCTTCTCAGCTCATGTTGATGTAAAACCCTGTGGACACTGACACTTAAGCCCACTAAATGTAGCTGACACCTGTAGTAACTCGGGTACTTTATTGGTTGGGAATTTTGCGTGAAAGATTCTGTAATTTAGTGACAGTTAACATTTTTATTTCAGCAGAATTAACTTCTTTGCGTTGAACAGATTTGCCAATAAAGCTGCAGATAAATTTATTGGCTGAGCTTTTTGATTCCTAAATAAGTATTTATGCAGATTGTATTTGAAATCCTTTGGGAAAACTTGTGCTGGTTTTGTGTGTTTTATTGTTTTCATGCGAGTCACATTTCTCTAATCTCTCCGAATATGAAAGAGTCCAATCTGCTCGATGCAAACTTTGACATTTAGTCTTTTTTTTTCTTCTTCCTCTGTTGATGACTTCAAAGTGAAGTGTTTCTTTTCTCTTTTCAAAGACTTATCTCTCAGTTTCCATCTTTCTGCACATCACAGATCCGTACATCAGCTCCAGAGTGGAGGTGTTTGGTGTGTTTTGTCGTTTAATTTTTGGCTCTGGCGGTGATAGATGGCGCCGCCGTCCATCTCCGCTCATGCAAATTAAAACTTCTGGCTTTAAAAAACCCCCAAAGCAAACGACTCTTCCATCAGTCAGAATCTTTACAGACTTGATTGGACAATTCAGAAATAAAAAAACTCTCTAGTGGTTGTATTCTTGGTGCTTTTCTTCCCTCCTGATGACATGAATCTGGTCTTTTTTCTCATCTTGTCGTCCTGCAGATTGTATGAATGCATCGACTCTCTGCTGACCTCCCGGCGACGCTTCGATTCGAGGCTCCACGACCCTGAAAATGATTAAGTTGGTAATGAAAATGAAAGCCTGCTTTTAAAACCTGTCAAATGGATTCATAATTAGCATGATTTTCTCCCTTTTCGATGGGAACAGCAAATGTCACGCGAGGTTAACGCTGCTGATCAGGCGTTTGTTCAACCTCCGGACAAAGAGCGGCTTCGTGGGCGTTGGAGGCAGCGGGGAAGTGAAGCTTCAACGCCAATTAACACCATCACACCTCCGTTTTCAGACCCATAGCTGCAGGAACAGACACTAAAATAGATGGAAATGATGGATGGATGGACGGAGGTGTTTAGGTGGAGGAACAGGTGAGGGAAAAATGGAAAGACAATGTCACTCAGACAAGTCGGAGTCATTTTAGACACTTTTTTTATTCATTTTGAGCAATTTTAAGCCATTATAGACCAATTTCTAAAACAATTTCTCCAAGTTGAAATAATTTCTGACAAATTTGGAGTCATTTGGGGCATTTTCCAAACATTCAGACAAATTTGGGTCATTTTAGACGTTTATTCAATCATTTTGGGCAATTTCGAGCCATTTTTTGGGCAAATTCTAATGTAGTATTAAACAACTTTCTCAATCATTTTAAACAAGTTTTTACATTTCAGTAGTTTTGGCAAATTTTAAACCTTTTTTTTTTTTTTTAAATTTCTCCATGTTTAAATCCTTTATGACAAATTTGGAGTCATTTGGGGCCTTTTTCCAGTCATTCAGACAAGTTTAAGTCATTTTAGATATTCTGTTCACCAATTCTGAAGCATTTTGAGCCATTTTTTTAAAAAAAGTTTGAACCAATTTTAGCTAATTATTCTGACAAGTTTAAGTCACTTTGGACAAGAATTCAGTCAATTCGGATGCATTTAGTCATTTTGGGTCTATTTTCAGTTATTCGGAAAAGTCTTAGACATTTTTTTTCCAATCATTTTCAGCAGGCTTGAGCCATTTCAGACCAATTTTTAAAATAATTTCTGACAAATTTGGAATCATTTTGGGCCTTTTTTTGCAATCATTCAGACAAGTTTCAGTCACTTTAGACTTTTTCTTCCAATCATTTTGGACCATTCTGAACTATTTTGGACCAAATTCTAGTCATTTCCAACGTGAATATTTCCATGTAGAAAGATGTTTCTCCATGCTGAATGTATCTCCAACAACCTGCTCCTCTGTTCACTGTTTCTGAGCCGAGCTGCATTTATTTTATTCATCCAGTAGCTTTGGTTTTAGGTGAAGGAACAGGGCAGTGAAACATGGATAGATAATGTGGAGAGCAGTGCAGTAGACCCTCGAGGGGATCGTTGTTGTTTTATGTGTCACAGGAATGGATGGACGGACTGGAACACAACAACAGGGACGTAAATGATGACTTTCCTTCACAACGGCCACAAAACTCAGAGCTGTAAACGAGATGAAGTTCATAATATGAGCTGAAAAGAGTCCAAATCTAAGGTTCATGGACAGAAGATGAGATGAAACTTCATCTTGTGCAAGGCACATTGCAGAGAAAAAAAGAAATGTAGCATCAAAAACGTAGAAAAATGGTAAAATATCAGTCCTATACATCACTGAAATAAAATAAGTAAACTAGAATAAGACTAGAAGAGTACAGTAGAAATTAATGCTGGCAATTATACTGAGGTTATAAGTAATGTCGGCATGATAATGAAATATTACACCTGAAATATGAGATGAAAAATGAAACATTCCCATGTAATTAAAATGTTACAAGTGAAAATGAGATTACAATGAAATATTGTACCTGAAATATGAGACAAAAATTACATACTGCACCTGAAAATGAAATACTGGAACTCGATGGAAATGAATTATTGAACCTGAAATATTAGATGGAAATGAAACATCGCACATGCAAAATGACATATTGATGAAATGTTGCACCTGAAAATAAACTATTGTATATAAAATAAGAAATAAAATGAAATATTTCACCTGAAATATGAGACAGAAATGCTGCACCTAATAATGAAATATTGTAACTAAAAAATAGATAAAAATGAAATATTCCACCTGGAAATTACATGAAAATGAGATATTGCAGCTAAAAAGAGATAAAAAATGAAGTATTCCACCCGAAAATGAGCTGAAATATGGAACATGTAATCAAAATGCTGTGAATGAAAGTGAAATATTGAACATAGAACAAGATGCTACAGATGATACTGAAACTGCTGAAAACAAATATTACACATTATATTTATGTAATATTTTAGATGTCAGTTGTTTTAGTTTTGATGCGTTTTATAAACTCCTGGTGTCTCCGCTGGATGAAATCAGTCTGGAACCACTTTTCCCTCAGTCTGTTTCTCAACATGCTTTCTTCTGTTTGTTGTTTTCAGCTGAAGGATGTTGATAGAATCTGATCTTGTGTGAGAAGAGAAGAGAAGCAGCAGTTTGTGGTTTTGGATCAGATCCTGCAGAGTTTTGTCTCTGAATCACACAGAGGATCTACCAGAGGATCTAACAGAGGATCTAACAGAGGATCTACCAGAGGATCTAACAGGGGATCTCACAGAGGATCTAACAGAGGATCTAACGGAGGATCTAACGGAGGATCTAACAGAGGATCTACCAGAGGATCTAACAGAGGATCTAACAGAGGATCTAACAGAGGATCTAACAGAGGATCTAACAGAGGATCTACCAGAGGATCTAACAGAGGATCTAACAGAGGATCTAACAGGGGATCTACCAGAGGATCTAACAGAGGATCTAACAGAGGATCTACCAGAGGATCTAACAGAGGATCTAACAGAGGATCTAACAGAGGATCTAACAGAGGATCTAACAGAGGATCTAACAGAGGATCTAACAGGGGATCTAACAGTGCCATCTACTGGTGAAGAGCACTGCTGAGATGTTGGAGGTGTTTCAGCAACAACATCATTCAGACTAGTGTGTGACTGGAGTTTCTGCAGAGCTGCGACCACAGAACCTCCAGACAGTAAAGTGCTTTAAATCCTTCAGTGCTGCTGCGTCTCATTCAGGTTTAAACACTGGACGATCTCAGCAGCTCTTGTTCGCTCCTTTCATGCAGCTTCATCCAGAAATACGTCCATCCCAGAACTTCAGGCTGAGCTTTATCTCCTCCAGCATCAGTCTGGATCTCAGCAGCTTCTTGTGGGAAGTTTTCCAGCGAACGCTGCAGGCTGTTAGAGACAGAAGGAGACGTTCAACAGCCACATGTGGGCGTAAAGTTCAGGCCACACTCTGGATATGTTGGAATAATACGAGAGTTAAATATAGGACAGAGTAGATCTGTATCTGAACAGCTCAGCTCTACTGAAACAAACACATTTTTATGTTGTTTCCATGTTTTCAGGTCAGTTTTTCTCGTCTAAATCCAGGTTTTGAGGATACTAAGGCTGTTTAAATCAAATCTACCATAACCTCATGTGAGTTTCATCCAGCCGCCTTCATCTTCTCTGGACAGTTTTCATGTTTTCCTGCTAGTTTTGTGAAGAATCCAAATTAGTAGAAACAGCAAACTACAGAAAACAGACTCCTATAATGTTGGGAAGATGTATGTATGTGTATGTAAAATATATCTTCATAAATCTACCAAACCTTCATTTTTAGTCTGATGCCAGATGGTGTCTTTGACTATAAAAGCAGTAAAGTTGGTTTTCTGTCTCAAAACTCCTGATGTTTGAGGCTTTATAAGTTCTATAAAGATGGCTTTAAAGAGCCACCAGCTAAGCTAAGCTCCTCTGAGCTCCAGTTTTCTGGACAGATATGAGGAGCATCAATCTTCACTCACTTCACTGTTCAGGATGGAAACTTGGCTTAGAGACAGAAACACAAGAGAAAAAATACAAGTACATCAGATTCTACTGATGTTAGAGCCTCAAAAGTTGGAGAAATGTGGACCAAAGACTGGATTTTAGTAGAAATATGGATCCATCCTCATATAAATACACTTACAGGAACTTTATGGAGACACAAAACCAACCTGGACTGAACATTTTGCACATTTCTTCCATTTTCAAGGACCAGTAATTAAGAATGTGTCCTCTGCTGGATCCATTTGACCATTTAGATCTATTGGAAGCTGTTCTGAGTTTTCACCACATTTCATGGCTGCTGGAGTTTCATTTCTGGAGATACTGAACCTTTACAATGGCTTCTCATGTACCTATTTTAATCTGAGGAAATCATGCTGTATTTTAAAGAAAAGCTCAATTCAAAGCGTAGAAAACATGAATTAATGATCCATTTATTGCTGTTCTTCCCTGCTGAAGCTCTGTATGTTCACTTCACCTGAAGAAAACCCTTTACATTTGCATTATTCCAGCTATTATCTAATTAAAAGTGAATAATCTGAGCACAGTTTCTGCTATAATTAACCCCGACTGAAAGGTCAGAGTGCTATTAAAGACATCTTGAGCTAGAATTATACCTCGCCATTAAATGTAAAAAAAAAAAGCTTCCGTTTGTGTTGCTTTAAAAGCAGAGAATAATTTTCCTCCCTGACTGCTCTCCTGTACATAGAACCATAATTACAGTGTCTCCTTTTTCTTATTAGCAGATAAGACTTCCGTAATGGTTCCCCGGAGAGGCTGTCCAAACTTAATTAACACCGGCTAAACACTCCCCTTCCTCCCTCCTTATAATTATTATTATTATTATTAATAAACCGCGACAGCAGCAGCAGTCGACCATCAGGACAAACCAAACCCAGACTGGACTCGGGCAAACACTCCCCTTAATTCACTCCTCCAAGTGAACAAACTGTGAGCGTCTAATTCCGCCATAAGCTCTGAAATCTGATCTGAGAGCTCCTCTAATTCCCGTTTGTTTGACTTGGGAGAGATGAGCCGTTAATTACAGACTGCAGAGATTAAACAGAGCCTCGGTTAAATCGTTACGCCACACAGGATGGAGAGCCGAGGAACAAAAAGATGCTGTTCTGGGCGAAACGTTTAGCTGACGAGAACAAGGAGATTAGCTGAGAAAAGGTGCCTGAGCAGCACAAAGAAAGGCTGTTCCAGGGTTTAGACAGAGCCGTGTTGATTTAATCTGTCCAAATGAGCTCCTTCACCTCGAAAAAACACAACAAAACACGAGTCAGACACATTAAAGCTGCACTGGCTGACTGCGTCACCCTAAAAATGCAGGAAATAATAACGTGAAAGGGCTTTTCATTGACTTTTAGCATCTGTCAGCTTGTTGTTTTGGCTTTTTGGTGCACAAACTTCTTATTGTCACTTCAGATAGCCATGTTTGTGCAATTTTTAGGACTCAAAATCTGCAGAAATTCAACTCCCACAACCATAAAACCAGACAGAATAGTTTCCAGCAGATCAGAATGATCGAACTGATCCAGCAGAGGTCAAATTTTTAATTACTGGTGCTTGAAAATGGAAAAAAAAAAGTGCAAAACTTTCAACCAAGAGTGGCCTTGTGTCCAATGTAACTTGAAACTTGCACTAAACTGACAAAAAATGTCCAAAATACCAATAATTTATCATTAAAAATGTGAAAAAGTCCAAAGTTTTCAAAGAAGAGTTGTATTGTGTCCCCAGAAAGTTCCTGTAAGTGGACATATATGGATGTATAGAAATAAATTTGGACGGTTTCAACTTCCGAGGCCTAATGTTCAAAAAAATTCTTACCTAAGATGTCATTTTAAGGGTTCAACATCTCCAGAAATTTTAAAAATCTTGCCAAAATGTCATACAGAGCTCCGTTTTGGGTCCAAAACAACAAAGAAGACCAAGTTTTTTATGTTTTATGGCAACTTTCCTGTTTGGTTTACTGAACCCCTAAAATCTAAATATCTATTATTGAGCTACATCAGGAAGCAAGTTTCAGTTTAAACGCTCTGATTGGCCACCTGTAAATGAAAACCACCCTATATTTCAATCATTTTCAACTGGTTTGTTGTTTTCTGTGGTGTAATTTCCATTTTGCATATTTTCTTTGTGAAGTGACGACCACAAATCAACACAAGAAGTAAAATTAATACGGAAAAACCAAGAAATCGCACCATTTTCTTTGGCTTTTTGATGAGAAAACTGATTTTATTTCACTACCCGGACCCTGAATGAAGCTGGAAGTCGTCCAGCTCTTGATGTCAGAATGTTTAAAGTGAATCCAGGGATCAGCAGATTCATCAGAAACACACACAAAAAGCTGGTGACACTGAGTCGAAGGCGTAAAAAAGCAGCTGGGATTCAAGGTCTTCCATGAAACTCCGTCTTCTGCGTTTGAAGGTCGCCTCATCCGGCTGCTTGGCTTTTATCTCAGGGTCAGAAATGCTTCGACAAACATGTTTTATTCATCGTGTGTCAGCTTTAATTTAAAACAGAAAAGACCTGCTTTTCTTTTGCATGCAGATATGAAGAGAAAAGCACTTTTCAGCAGGAAAAATAAGACTTTAGAGCAGTGGAGATTCTAGAGTCAGAGGTTTAGGGTACTGAGCAGTGTTGTCAACTTTCTCACTACATCTGGCCACTTTCCAAAGCCTCCTGGCGACTTTTTTTTGTCAAATGCCACTAGTAACAAATCTAATGACTTTTCCTGGCGTTTTGGAGACTCTGACATCAGTGGGATCTTCCGTGGGGGCAGTGTCCCCCCCTGTGATCTGATTGGCCACTCCGTGTGCCCCCCCAAAATTTTCGTTGGAAATTTACAATACTGAAACTCCGATTTCCGATGGTCCTGAACGCAACTTCGTTGTCCGACTGCAACTGAATGCACCAATGACGTTAGTTTGATCTTTTGATTGTATTTCGTTTGGATTTGAAGAAGCTTTGAAGACGTTTCCTGATGCCAGAGGAGAAGACGAGCAGCTTTGGACCTTTGTGGTAAGAAGACTATGGCCGTTTCTCAGTACTAATAGTAGCTGTAGTATAGTTGTACAAGCAGTAGTAGTAATACTAAAAGTACAAGCAGCAGTAGTAGTATAAACAGCTGTTAGAGCTGATCAGGTCCTTTCAAAACTCCCCAAAAGAACTACTCAGTAGAATGACTCATGTGAAGTGGCTCATGCTAACAACCACCATTAGCATACGAGGGCTCAGTGAAACTCGCATTCAATGACCCCCTTTGTCACTTCCTGGCTCCCAACGACCATCGTTGAGGAGCCAGATGGGCCTGGACAATGTGAATAACACTGACCACACCTCACAGAGGTTATAAGCTGAGGCAACATCAACCACCACCAGAACTGAAGAAGCCTCTTGGATGAGAGGTGAAACGTCTTCAAGGAACCTTCTGAAAGTTACTAAACAAGGTTATACTTATCAAATTAAATAGCTTTGGTCTCCAGTATATTGGCTAATTCGGTCCTTTGTACTTAATTTATTAGCATGATTTCTTTTTAAATATGTTGTGTACAGACTTATTTACCTATCTGTCTACTTTTCTTACTCCATGTATGTTTCCACTTTTCATAGTCCACTTTTAAAAGTTCAGCAGACAGATGCTCTGCTTTGGAGTGTGACGATGTCATCAGTGATGTGGAGAGTGAAGTTTCTGTTTCACCCACAGCGTGCTTTAGGGTTGGACTTGATGTTTGAAATACTGACCGACAGCTCAGATTTAACTGTCTGTAGTTCCGTTTTGATGGATGTTAAACTTTCACTCAAAGCCTCCAGGAGCTGAGTCTTTAAAATAACCGCCGTCTCGTTACAGAGTGAAAGTAGCAGTTCCTCCTGAAGGTCAGAGATCGCAGCATCTGAGGGCCTCTTCAAAAGAAGACGTAGTTGATGAAGGCGTTCTGGAGCAGGACCAGAAAGACCACGACCAAGCAGCCTTGAGATCTTAGGCAGCGTCTCCCTGAGGTGGGTGTCGACGGTGTTCATGGTCAGGTCTGTGGTAATCCCATCAAAAAACAAAACAGAAAAAAATCTGGATTATAAATCAACATGTAACCAAAGCACTCTGTGTATAAGGCCATAGTATAGGATGTAGTTCAGAAAATGTCAAAGTATAGTATACTTTTCAAGAATAACATAGTATGGCCTGTAGTTCATAGTATAGCATGTCGGGGAAAAAACCCATAGATTATTATGTGGTTCAAAAAGAGCAAAATGATAGGATGTTGCCTAAAATTGTCATGTATGATATGTGGTTCAAAAAATGTCATAGTGCAGTATATTGTCAAAATAGTATGTTATTCAAGAAAACATCAGAGTATAATATGTCGTCTAAAAAATGCCACAGAATAAAATTTCATTGCACAAGTAAAAGTATAGTAACTTTTAAAACTGTTCAAAGTCTTATATGTTGCTAAAAAAAAACAACAAAAAACTAAAACAAAAAACGTCATTGTAATATGTAAATTAAAAAAAGTCTATAGTATAGCATGTTGCTCTAAAAACATCATAGAAAAGCACCACAAAACGTTATGTCCCTGCTGTCTGAAGTAGGTGAGGAGCAACACAAAAACAGTCCAAACGCTGGTTTCCAGAGGGTTAGACGAGTATTTATTTGAAAGAGTAAGTTTACAACAACACAACATGTGAGGGGGTTAAAAACAAATGGGTGTTAGTAAAATAAAAATAAATAAACAGAACTAAAAGTGAACTTCATGTTGACATTGATGGGCATTCCAACCAGGAACAAAGTAAAAGATAATATGAAAAAAACTCTTCCTGTTCACCTCTTAAACCCAAAAACACACTGCAGTAGCACCCTAAACTAAAACTACCAATGGGTTCCCTGTTTTCCTTTGTGAACAATTCAAAGGTGCCTCTCTATCGCCCCACACATCCACCAACCACTGGAACACATCTCCAAAGTTCTGCTGGGCCAGCTCAGCTTCCCCTCAGAAGAAGTGGCGCCACCTGCCAGATGAAGGAGCCTTTTGAGAGGCGACTGGCATCGTGATTGGACTGTACTTTGGTCTGTTCCAATCCAGCTTCAGCTCCAGAGACGGCAGGCGGGACGAGTCAACGGAGGCCGGATGGACGAAGGCATGAAGCTGAGTACAATCCAGAAAACAACAGAGGAGGAGGAAACAAACGTAGTAGTATAGTAGAAAATATACATCGTAGATTGTACAAGTAACAAGTCAAAGGAAAGAGACATACACGGTAGAATTGTAGTAATTGTGGGCTGATTGATTTACTGATTATCAGTATTTTATTTTTTACTGATTTACGGTAATAAATACATTTACTTTGGCTCTGAACCTTTATCTACCTGTGGTCGCTCTGTCTTCTGGAGTGATTTGATTGGTTAAACGTCACGAATAAAACTCCTTTAACTTAATATCTGTAAACAAAACAAAAATGTATCAACAAAGTTTTCTGTTAGAGTTTGTGTTCTTCTAAGTTTAACTCCAAGATTTTAAATACTTTCATTTACTGCAAATGAATATCTACTCCACATGTCTCACTAATAATCATTATCAGCCTTAAAAACCCACAAAACACCCCTCTATACTGGACCACACTTAGTACAGTCCGGTTCCCCCTTCTATAAATCTGCTTGGAATCATCCACTTCCTGTTTGTCAAAGTGGCCTTCTACCTGGACAGGTTTTGTTGGAGCTCATGCAACAAACATTTTGGGTAACTGCACTTTAATATGGATGGATGACACTGAATTAGAGTCTGTTTTAATGAGACTGAGTTCAGATGTGTAGCTCTGTCATTAAATAGGAAATTATTCTCAGAATTCACAGAGAAAAGTCTGAAATGTTTGCTAGGTTAGCGTCCCACATGTTCTTTGGCTCAGCTAAAGCTAACTCTCTCCAACTTCTGGATCTCTTGAGTTGCTTGTTGTTAAAATATCTTGCTAGAGGTGCTGAAGCTCAGAAAGTCTGAGATGTTTGTTCAAAATAAGCTCATTCTCAAGTCTGATCTGAACTGTCCTCTTTTGTTTGAACTTTCCCTAAACTTAGGAGTTAATGACAGAGCAGCACATCCAGACTCAGTCTCATTTATGTAGAGATTAAACTTCAGTGTCATTCATTGATGTTAAAGTGCAGTTTTTCAAATGTTTGTTGCAAATGCTCCCGACCAAACCAGTCCAGGTGGAAGATGATGTGAAGAGAAAGCTCCAGAGGATGAATATCACACATTTACGTTGGAAATAAATGTCCTTTAATTAGACATTGTCATGCAAAAGTTGGATTTCCCTTTAATGATGTTCAAATCTTTGTTGAGTGTTTTGTTGATGTTGGTTTCTAAATGTTTTCTGACACTCGGCCCCAAAGATTAAAACCTTCTACGGCTCACAAGCTGCAACAATTCACACATTATCAACTATCTTTCTGACTAAACTAAGATAAAAAGTGAAAAACTGCCAGATTCCTGCATCATGAATGTAAATCTTTTTGGTTTTTATGACAGTAAACTGAATATATTTGGGTTTGACATTTTATAAACCAAAAGAAGAAATGAATTACTGGAGAAAACAATCAACAGATTAATGGACAAAGAAAATGTGTTTTCCAACATATATGGCTGAATTACTCCAACATTACAAGATACATACAATTTAAATTCAATTTTATTTATATAACACCAATTACAGGTCAAACTGTCTCAAGATGCTTTATTTTTAGTAAGAAATTTAAACCTCTTGACTAATCCAATTTATTATTTCGTTTTTAAGAGACTAATGGACAATTAAAATAAGTTTCTCCACTAAAACTAATAAACATGAGGTCAAATAGAAGGAACAGTTTTAAATACTGCAGTGTCTCAACAAAAAGTAAATCTGCTGGTGGATTCCATTAAAGTCCTAATAAATGATAATAAAGTGTGATACTAAAGGTTTGTGGTGCTAAAAATCTTCAAGTAAAGATATGAAGTTGAACATCTGGATGGAGGTTGATAAAAGTTGACCTTCTTTCATTTCTCTGGAGCGACTCCATGGATTTTATGGATGGTGGTTAAAGACCTGCTCTTCTAGTAGTCTTCCTTCTAGTCGCTGTAAAAAGTCAGTCCATCCTGGCCGACTTCAACACCTCTTCATGACAACTTGTTCTGCCTCCGACCTGGTGGAAACTCCAGAAACTCGGGAAAACCTGTGGAGACTGGAAGAACTCGTGGAGACTCGAAGAACTATGGCGTTTTTTTGCGCGAAAATTCATGCTGATTTTTTTTCAAAGAAAACCTTTCTGGAGTGTTTTTCATGGCCTCCTTTACATTATTTCATCATATGGCATGTTTTCGCAACATGTTGAAAAATCGCATTTTTTTTCGACATAGTATACTATGGCGTTTTTTTGCGCAAAAGTCATGATTTTGTTTTCAAAGAAAACCTTTCTGGAGTGTTTTTCACAGCCTGCTTTACATTATTTTATCATATGGCATGTTTTCACAACATGTTGAAAAATGACATTTGTCGACATAGTATAGTAAGCGTTTTTTTTGCGGCAAAAGTCATGATGATTTTTTTTTCAAAGAAAACCTTTCTGGAGTGTTTTTCACGCCCTCCTTTACATTATTTCATCATATGGCACGTTTTGACAACATGTTGAAAAATTGCATTTTTTTTTCGACATAGTATAGTAAGGCGTTTTTTTGCGACAAAATACATGATGATTTTTTTTTCAAAGAAAACCTTTCCATTGTGTTTTTCACGGCCTCCTTCACATTATTTCATCATGTGGCATGTTTTCACAACATGTTGAAAAATTGCATTTTTTTTTCGACATAGTATAGTAAGGCGTTTTTTTTTGCGCCAAAATTCATGATGATTTTTTTTTCAAAGAGAACCTTTCTGGAGTGTTTTTCACAGCCTGCTTTACATTATTTCATCATATGGCACATTTTTAAAACATGTTGAAAAATCACATTTTTTTTCGACATAGTATAGTAAGGCGTTTTTTTTTGCGCCAAAATTCATGATGATTTTTTTTTCAAAGAAAACCTTTCTGGGGTGTTTTTCACAGCCTGCTTTACATTATTTCATCATATGGCATGTTTTCACAACATGTTGAAAAATGACATTTTTCGACATAGTATAGTAAGGCGTTTTTTTTGCGCCAAAATTCATGATGATTTTTTTTTCAAAGAAAACCTTTCTGGAGTGTTTTTCACGGCCTCCTTTACATTATTTCATCATATGGCATGTTTTCACAACATGTTGAAAAATGACATTTGTCGACATAGTATAGTAAGGCGTTTTTTTTGCGCCAAAAGTCATGATGATTTTTTTTTCAAAGAAAACCTTTCTGGAGTGTTTTTCACAGCCTGCTTTACATTATTTCATCATATGGCATGTTTTCACAACATGTTGAAAAATTGCATTTTTTTTTCGACATAGTATAGTCAGGCGTTTTTTTTGCGCCAAAATTCATGATGATTTTTTTTTCAAAGAAAACGTTTCTGGTGTGTTTTTCACTTCCTGCTTTACATTATTTCATCATATGGCATGTTTTCACAACATGTTGAAAAATGACATTTGTCGACATAGTATAGTAAGGCGTTTTTTTTGCGCCAAAAGTCATGATGAGTTTTTTTTTTTCAAAGAAAACCTTTCTGGAGTGTTTTTCACGGCCTCCTTTACATTATTTCATCATATGGCATGTTTTCACAACATGTTGAAAAATTGCATTTTTTTTCGACATAGTATAGTAAGGCGTTTTTTTTGCGCCAAAATTCATGATGATTTTTTTTTCAAAGAAAACCTTTCTGGAGTGTTTTTCACAGCCTGCTTTACATTATTTCATCATATGGCATGTTTTCACAACATGTTGAAAAATGACATTTTTTTCGACATAGTATAGTAAGGCGTTTTTTTTGCGCCAAAAGTCATGATGATTTTTTTTTTCAAAGAAAACCTTTCTGGAGTGTTTTTCACGGCCTCCTTTACATTATTTCATCATATGGCATGTTTTCACAACATGTTGAAAAATTGCATTTTTTTTTCGACATAGTATAGTAAGGCGTTTTTTTTGCGCCAAAATTCATGATGATTTTTTTTTCAAAGAAAACCTTTCTGGAGTGTTTTTCACAGCCTGCTTTACATTATTTCATCATATGGCATGTTTTCACAACATGTTGAAAAATTGCATTTTTTTTCGACATAGTATAGTAAGGCGTTTTTTTTGCGCCAAAATTCATGATGATTTTTTTTTCAAAGAAAACCTTTCTGGAGTGTTTTTCACAGCCTGCTTTACATTATTTCATCATATGGCATGTTTTCACAACATGTTGAAAAATGACATTTGTCGACATAGTATAGTAAGGCGTTTTTTTTGCGCCAAAAGTCATGATGATTTTTTTTTCAAAGAAAACCTTTCTGGAGTGTTTTTCACGGCCTCTTTTACATTATTTCATCATATGACACGTTTTTACAACATGTTGAAAAATTGCATTTTTTTTTCGACATAGTATAGTAAGGCGGGTTTTTTTGCGCCAAAAGTCATGATGATTTTTTTTTCAAAGAAAACCTTTCTGGTGTGTTTTTCACTTCCTGCTTTACATTATTTCATCATATGGCATGTTTTCACAACATGTTGAAAAATGACATTTGTCGACATAGTATAGTAAGGCGTTTTTTTTGCGCCAAAATTCATGATGATTTTTTTTTTCAAAGAAAACCTTTCTGGAGTGTTTTTCACGGCCTCCTTTACATTATTTCATCATATGGCATGTTTTCACAACATGTTGAAAAATCGCATTTTTTTTCGACATAGTATAGTAAGGCGTTTTTTTTGCGCCAAAATTCATGATGATTTTTTTTCAAAGAAAACCTTTCTGGAGTGTTTTTCACAGCCTGCTTTACATTATTTCATCATATGGCATGTTTTCACAACATGTTGAAAAATTGCATTTTTTTTCGACATAGTATAGTAAGGCGTTTTTTTTGCGCCAAAATTCATGATGATTTTTTTTTCAAAGAAAACCTTTCTGGAGTGTTTTTCACGGCCTCCTTTACATTATTTCATCATATGGCATGTTTTCACAACATGTTGAAAAATTGCATTTTTTTTTCGACATAGTATAGTAAGGCGTTTTTTTGCGCCAAAATTCATGATGATTTTTTTTTCAAAGAAAACCTTTCTGGAGTGTTTTTCACGGCCTCCTTTACATTATTTCATCATATGGCATGTTTTCACAACATGTTGAAAAATTGCATTTTTTTTCGACATAGTATAGTAAGGCGTTTTTTTTGCGCCAAAATTCATGATGATTTTTTTTTCAAAGAAAACCTTTCTGGAGTGTTTTTCACAGCCTGCTTTACATTATTTCATCATATGGCATGTTTTCACAACATGTTGAAAAATTGCATTTTTTTTCGACATAGTATAGTAAGGCGTTTTTTTTGCGCCAAAATTCATGATGATTTTTTTTTCAAAGAAAACCTTTCTGGAGTGTTTTTCACAGCCTGCTTTACATTATTTCATCATATGGCATGTTTTCACAACATGTTGAAAAATTGCATTTTTTTTCGACATAGTATAGTAAGGCGTTTTTTTTGCGCCAAAATTCATGATGATTTTTTTTTCAAAGAAAACCTTTCTGGAGTGTTTTTCACAGCCTGCTTTACATTATTTCATCATATGGCATGTTTTCACAACATGTTGAAAAATTGCATTTTTTTTTCGACATAGTATAGTAAGGCGTTTTTTTTGCGCCAAAATTCATGATGATTTTTTTTTCAAAGAAAACCTTTCTGGAGTGTTTTTCACAGCCTGCTTTACATTATTTCATCATATGGCATGTTTTCACAACATGTTGAAAAATGACATTTTTCGACATAGTATAGTAAGGCGTTTTTTTTGCGCCAAAAGTCATGATGATTTTTTTTTCAAAGAAAACCTTTCTGGAGTGTTTTTCACAGCCTGCTTTACATTATTTCATCATATGGCATGTTTTCACAACATGTTGAAAAATTGCATTTTTTTTCGACATAGTATAGTAAGGCGTTTTTTTTGCGCCAAAATTCATGATGATTTTTTTTTCAAAGAAAACCTTTCTGGAGTGTTTTTCACAGCCTCCTTTACATTATTTCATCATATGGCATGTTTTTACAACATGTTGAAAAATTGCATTTTTTTTTCGACATAGTATAGTAAGGCGTTTTTTTTGCGCCAAAATTCATGATGATTTTTTTTTCAAAGAAAACCTTTCTGGAGTGTTTTTCACAGCCTGCTTTACATTATTTCATCATATGGCATGTTTTCACAACATGTTGAAAAATTGCATTTTTTTTTCGACATAGTATAGTAAGGCGTTTTTTTTGCGCCAAAATTCATGATGATTTTTTTTTCAAAGAAAACCTTTCTGGAGTGTTTTTCACAGCCTGCTTTACATTATTTCATCATATGGCATGTTTTCACAACATGTTGAAAAATTGCATTTTTTTTCGACATAGTATAGTAAGGCGTTTTTTTTGCGCCAAAATTCATGATGATTTTTTTTTCAAAGAAAACCTTTCTGGAGTGTTTTTCACAGCCTCCTTTACATTATTTCATCATATGGCATGTTTTCACAACATGTTGAAAAATTGCATTTTTTTTCGACATAGTATAGTAAGGCGTTTTTTTTGCGCCAAAATTCATGATGATTTTTTTTTCAAAGAAAACCTTTCTGGAGTGTTTTTCACAGCCTGCTTTACATTATTTCATCATATGGCATGTTTTCAGAACATGTTGAAAAATTGCATTTTTTTTTCGACATAGTATAGTAAGGCGTTTTTTTTGCGCCAAAATTCATGATGATTTTTTTTTCAAAGAAAACCTTTCTGGAGTGTTTTTCACGGCCTCCTTTACATTATTTCATCATATGACATGTTTTCACAACATGTTGAAAAATTGCATTTTTTTTCGACATAGTATAGTAAGGCGTTTTTTTTTGCGCCAAAATTCATGATGATTTTTTTTTCAAAGAAAACCTTTCTGGAGTGTTTTTCACAGCCTGCTTTACATTATTTCATCATATGGCATGTTTTCAGAACATGTTGAAAAATTGCATTTTTTTTTCGACATAGTATAGTAAGGCGTTTTTTTTGCGCCAAAATTCATGATGATTTTTTTTTCAAAGAAAACCTTTCTGGAGTGTTTTTCACAGCCTGCTTTACATTATTTCATCATATGGCATGTTTTCACAACATGTTGAAAAATGACATTTTTCGACATAGTATAGTAAGGCGTTTTTTTTGCGCCAAAATTCATGATGATTTTTTTTTCAAAGAAAACCTTTCTGGAGTGTTTTTCACAGCCTGCTTTACATTATTTCATCATATGGCATGTTTTCAGAACATGTTGAAAAATTGCATTTTTTTTCGACATAGTATAGTAAGGCGTTTTTTTTGCGCCAAAATTCATGATGATTTTTTTTTCAAAGAAAACCTTTCTGGAGTGTTTTTCACGGCCTCCTTTACATTATTTCATCATATGACACGTTTTTACAACATGTTGAAAAATTGCATTTTTTTTTCGACATAGTATAGTAAGGCGTTTTTTTTGCGCCAAAATTCATGATGATTTTTTTTTCAAAGAAAACCTTTCTGGAGTGTTTTTCACAGCCTGCTTTACATTATTTCATCATATGGCATGTTTTCACAACATGTTGAAAAATTGCATTTTTTTTTCGACATAGTATAGTAAGGCGTTTTTTTTGCGCCAAAATTCATGATGATTTTTTTTTCAAAGAAAACCTTTCTGGAGTGTTTTTCACAGCCTGCTTTACATTATTTCATCATATGGCATGTTTTCACAACATGTTGAAAAATTGCATTTTTTTTCGACATAGTATAGTAAGGCGTTTTTTTTGCGCCAAAATTCATGATGATTTTTTTTTCAAAGAAAACCTTTCTGGAGTGTTTTTCACAGCCTGCTTTACATTATTTCATCATATGGCATGTTTTCACAACATGTTGAAAAATTGCATTTTTTTTTCGACATAGTATAGTAAGGCGTTTTTTTTGCGCCAAAATTCATGATGATTTTTTTTTCAAAGAAAACCTTTCTGGAGTGTTTTTCACAGCCTGCTTTACATTATTTCATCATATGGCATGTTTTCACAACATGTTGAAAAATTGCATTTTTTTTCGACATAGTATAGTAAGGCGTTTTTTTTGCGCCAAAATTCATGATGATTTTTTTTCAAAGAAAACCTTTCTGGAGTGTTTTTCACAGCCTCCTTTACATTATTTCATCATATGGCATGTTTTCACAACATGTTGAAAAATTGCATTTTTTTTTCGACATAGTATAGTAAGGCGTTTTTTTTGCGCCAAAATTCATGATGATTTTTTTTTCAAAGAAAACCTTTCTGGAGTGTTTTTCACGGCCTCCTTTACATTATTTCATCATATGACACGTTTTTACAACATGTTGAAAAATTGCATTTTTTTTCGACATAGTATAGTAAGGCGTTTTTTTTGCGCCAAAATTCATGATGATTTTTTTTTCAAAGAAAACCTTTCTGGAGTGTTTTTCACAGCCTCCTTTACATTATTTCATCATATGGCATGTTTTCACAACATGTTGAAAAATTGCATTTTTTTTTCGACATAGTATAGTAAGGCGTTTTTTTTGCGCCAAAATTCATGATGATTTTTTTTTCAAAGAAAACCTTTCTGGAGTGTTTTTCACAGCCTGCTTTACATTATTTCATCATATGGCATGTTTTCACAACATGTTGAAAAATTGCATTTTTTTTCGACATAGTATAGTAAGGCGTTTTTTTTGCGCCAAAATTCATGATGATTTTTTTTTCAAAGAAAACCTTTCTGGAGTGTTTTTCACGGCCTCCTTTACATTATTTCATCATATGACACGTTTTTACAACATGTTGAAAAATTGCATTTTTTTTTCGACATAGTATAGTAAGGCGTTTTTTTGCGCCAAAATTCATGATGATTTTTTTTTCAAAGAAAACCTTTCTGGAGTGTTTTTCACAGCCTGCTTTACATTATTTCATCATATGGCATGTTTTCACAACATGTTGAAAAATTGCATTTTTTTTTTCGACATAGTATAGTAAGGCGTTTTTTTTGCGCCAAAATTCATGATGATTTTTTTTTCAAAGAAAACCTTTCTGGAGTGTTTTTCACAGCCTGCTTTACATTATTTCATCATATGGCATGTTTTCACAACATGTTGAAAAATTGCATTTTTTTTTCGACATAGTATAGTAAGGCGTTTTTTTTGCGCCAAAATTCATGATGATTTTTTTTTCAAAGAAAACCTTTCTGGAGTGTTTTTCACGGCCTCCTTTACATTATTTCATCATATGGCACGTTTTTACAACATGTTGAAAAATTGCATTTTTTTTTCGACATAGTATAGTAAGGCGTTTTTTTTGCGCCAAAATTCATGATGATTTTTTTTTCAAAGAAAACCTTTCTGGAGTGTTTTTCACTGCCTCCTTTACATTATTTCATCATATGGCATGTTTTCACAACATGTTGAAAAATTGCATTTTTTTTTCGACATAGTATAGTAAGGCGTTTTTTTTGCGCCAAAATTCATGATGATTTTTTTTTCAAAGAAAACCTTTCTGGAGTGTTTTTCACAGCCTGCTTTACATTATTTCATCATATGGCATGTTTTCACAACATGTTGAAAAATTGCATTTTTTTTCGACATAGTATAGTAAGGCGTTTTTTTTGCGCCAAAATTCATGATGATTTTTTTTTCAAAGAAAACCTTTCTGGAGTGTTTTTCACAGCCTGCTTTACATTATTTCATCATATGGCATGTTTTCAGAACATGTTGAAAAATTGCATTTTTTTTTCGACATAGTATAGTAAGGCGTTTTTTTTGCGCCAAAATTCATGATGATTTTTTTTTCAAAGAAAACCTTTCTGGTGTGTTTTTCACTTCCTGCTTTACATTATTTCATCATATGGCATGTTTTCACAACATGTTGAAAAATGACATTTTGTCGACATAGTATAGTAAGGCGTTTTTTTTGCGCCAAAAGTCATGATGATTTTTTTTTCAAAGAAAACCTTTCTGGAGTGTTTTTCACAGCCTGCTTTACATTATTTCATCATATGGCATGTTTTCACAACATGTTGAAAAATTGCATTTTTTTTTCGACATAGTATAGTAAGGCGTTTTTTTTGCGCCAAAATTCATGATGATTTTTTTTTCAAAGAAAACCTTTCTGGAGTGTTTTTCACAGCCTGCTTTACATTATTTCATCATATGGCATGTTTTCACAACATGTTGAAAAATTGCATTTTTTTTTCGACATAGTATAGTAAGGCGTTTTTTTTGCGCCAAAATTCATGATGATTTTTTTTTCAAAGAAAACCTTTCTGGAGTGTTTTTCACAGCCTGCTTTACATTATTTCATCATATGGCATGTTTTCACAACATGTTGAAAAATTGCATTTTTTTTCGACATAGTATAGTAAGGCGTTTTTTTTGCGCCAAAATTCATGATGATTTTTTTTTCAAAGAAAACCTTTCTGGAGTGTTTTTCACAGCCTGCTTTACATTATTTCATCATATGGCATGTTTTCACAACATGTTGAAAAATGACATTTGTCGACATAGTATAGTAAGGCGTTTTTTTTGCGCCAAAAGTCATGATGATTTTTTTTTCAAAGAAAACCTTTCTGGAGTGTTTTTCACAGCCTGCTTTACATTATTTCATCATATGGCATGTTTTCAGAACATGTTGAAAAATTGCATTTTTTTTTCGACATAGTATAGTAAGGCGTTTTTTTTGCGCCAAAATTCATGATGATTTTTTTTCAAAGAAAACCTTTCTGGAGTGTTTTTCACGGCCTCCTTTACATTATTTCATCATATGACACGTTTTTACAACATGTTGAAAAATTGCATTTTTTTTCGACATAGTATAGTAAGGCGTTTTTTTTGCGCCAAAATTCATGATGATTTTTTTTTCAAAGAAAACCTTTCTGGAGTGTTTTTCACAGCCTCCTTTACATTATTTCATCATATGGCATGTTTTCACAACATGTTGAAAAATTGCATTTTTTTTCGACATAGTATAGTAAGGCGTTTTTTTTGCGCCAAAATTCATGATGATTTTTTTTTCAAAGAAAACCTTTCTGGAGTGTTTTTCACGGCCTCCTTTACATTGTTTCATCATATGACACGTTTTTACATGTTGAAAAATTGCATTTTTTTTTTCGACATAGTATAGTAAGGCGTTTTTTTTGCGCCAAAATTCATGATGATTTTTTTTTCAAAGAAAACCTTTCTGGAGTGTTTTTCACTTCCTCCTTTACATTATTTCATCATATGGCATGTTTTCACAACATGTTGAAAAATTGCATTTTTTTTCGACATAGTATAGTAAGGCGTTTTTTTTGCGCCAAAATTCATGATGATTTTTTTTTCAAAGAAAACCTTTCTGTAGTGTTTTTCACGGCCTCCTTTACATTGTTTCATCATATGACACGTTTTTACAACATGTTGAAAAATTGCATTTTTTTTTCGACATAGTATAGTAAGGCGTTTTTTTTGCGCCAAAATTCATGATGATTTTTTTTTCAAAGAAAACCTTTCTGGAGTGTTTTTCACTTCCTCCTTTACATTATTTCATCATATGGCATGTTTTCACAACATGTTGAAAAATTGCATTTTTTTTTCGACATAGTATAGTAAGGCGTTTTTTTTGCGCCAAAATTCATGATGATTTTTTTTTCAAAGAAAACCTTTCTGGAGTGTTTTTCACAGCCTGCTTTACATTATTTCATCATATGGCATGTTTTCACAACATGTTGAAAAATTGCATTTTTTTTTCGACTAGTATAGTAAGGCGTTTTTTTTGCGCCAAAATTCATGATGATTTTTTTTTCAAAGAAAACCTTTCTGGAGTGTTTTTCACGGCCTCCTTTACATTGTTTCATCATATGACACGTTTTTACAACATGTTGAAAAATTGCATTTTTTTTCGACATAGTATAGTAAGGCGTTTTTTTTGCGCCAAAATTCATGATGATTTTTTTTTCAAAGAAAACCTTTCTGGAGTGTTTTTCACGGCCTCCTTTACATTATTTCATCATATGGCACGTTTTACACATGTTGAAAAATTGCATTTTTTTTTCGACATAGTATAGTAAGGCGTTTTTTTTGCGCCAAAATTCATGATGATTTTTTTTTCAAAGAAAACCTTTCTGGAGTGTTTTTCACTTCCTCCTTTACATTATTTCATCATATGGCATGTTTTCACAACATGTTGAAAAATTGCATTTTTTTTTCGACATAGTATAGTAAGGCGTTTTTTTTGCGCCAAAATTCATGATGATTTTTTTTTCAAAGAAAACCTTTCTGGAGTGTTTTTCACAGCCTGCTTTACATTATTTCATCATATGGCATGTTTTCACAACATGTTGAAAAATTGCATTTTTTTTTCGACAGTATAGTAAGGCGTTTTTTTTTGCGCCAAAATTCATGATGATTTTTTTTTCAAAGAAAACCTTTCTGGAGTGTTTTTCACGGCCTCCTTTACATTGTTTCATCATATGACACGTTTTTACAACATGTTGAAAAATTGCATTTTTTTTTCGACATAGTATAGTAAGGCGTTTTTTTTGCGCCAAAATTCATGATGATTTTTTTTTCAAAGAAAACCTTTCTGGAGTGTTTTTCACAGCCTGCTTTACATTATTTCATCATATGGCATGTTTTCAGAACATGTTGAAAAATTGCATTTTTTTTTCGACATAGTATAGTAAGGCGTTTTTTTTGCGCCAAAATTCATGATGATTTTTTTTTCAAAGAAAACCTTTCTGGTGTGTTTTTCACTTCCTGCTTTACATTATTTCATCATATGGCATGTTTTCACAACATGTTGAAAAATGACATTTGTCGACATAGTATAGTAAGGCGTTTTTTTTGCGCCAAAAGTCATGATGATTTTTTTTTTAAAGAAAACCTTTCTGGAGTGTTTTTCACAGCCTGCTTTACATTATTTCATCATATGGCATGTTTTCAGAACATGTTGAAAAATTGCATTTTTTTTTCGACATAGTATAGTAAGGCGTTTTTTTTGCGCCAAAATTCATGATGATTTTTTTTTCAAAGAAAACCTTTCTGGAGTGTTTTTCACAGCCTGCTTTACATTATTTCATCATATGGCATGTTTTCAGAACATGTTGAAAAATTGCATTTTTTTTTTCGACATAGTATAGTAAGGCGTTTTTTTTGCGCCAAAATTCATGATGATTTTTTTTTCAAAGAAAACCTTTCTGGAGTGTTTTTCACAGCCTGCTTTACATTATTTCATCATATGGCATGTTTTCACAACATGTTGAAAAATTGCATTTTTTTTTCGACATAGTATAGTAAGGCGTTTTTTTTGCGCCAAAATTCATGATGATTTTTTTTTCAAAGAAAACCTTTCTGGAGTGTTTTTCACAGCCTGCTTTACATTATTTCATCATATGGCATGTTTTCACAACATGTTGAAAAATTGCATTTTTTTTCGACATAGTATAGTAAGGCGTTTTTTTTGCGCCAAAATTCATGATGATTTTTTTTTCAAAGAAAACCTTTCTGGAGTGTTTTTCACAGCCTGCTTTACATTATTTCATCATATGGCATGTTTTCACAACATGTTGAAAAATGACATTTTTCGACATAGTATAGTAAGGCGTTTTTTTTGCGCCAAAATTCATGATGATTTTTTTTTCAAAGAAAACCTTTCTGGAGTGTTTTTCACAGCCTGCTTTACATTATTTCATCATATGGCATGTTTTCACAACATGTTGAAAAATTGCATTTTTTTTTCGACATAGTATAGTAAGGCGTTTTTTTTGCGCCAAAATTCATGATTTTTTTTCAAAGAAAACCTTTCTGGAGTGTTTTTCACGGCCTCCTTTACATTATTTCATCATATGACACGTTTTTACAACATGTTGAAAAATTGCATTTTTTTTTCGACATAGTATAGTAAGGCGTTTTTTTTGCGCCAAAATTCATGATGATTTTTTTTTCAAAGAAAACCTTTCTGGAGTGTTTTTCACAGCCTCCTTTACATTATTTCATCATATGGCATGTTTTCACAACATGTTGAAAAATTGCATTTTTTTTTCGACATAGTATAGTAAGGCGTTTTTTTTGCGCCAAAATTCATGATGATTTTTTTTTCAAAGAAAACCTTTCTGGAGTGTTTTTCACGGCCTCCTTTACATTGTTTCATCATATGGCACGTTTTCACAACATGTTGAAAAATTGCATTTTTTTTTCGACATAGTATAGTAAGGCGTTTTTTTTGCGCCAAAATTCATGATGATTTTTTTTTCAAAGAAAACCTTTCTGGAGTGTTTTTCACTGCCTCCTTTACATTATTTCATCATATGGCATGTTTTCACAACATGTTGAAAAATTGCATTTTTTTTTCGACATAGTATAGTAAGGCGTTTTTTTTGCGCCAA
This sequence comes from Amphiprion clarkii, assembly GCA_027123335.1. Taxonomy (NCBI): domain Eukaryota; kingdom Metazoa; phylum Chordata; class Actinopteri; family Pomacentridae; genus Amphiprion; species Amphiprion clarkii. The sequence goes on along the minus strand of CM049570.1, from coordinate 37,612,722 downwards.
AATTCATGATGATTTTTTTTTCAAAGAAAACCTTTCTGTAGTGTTTTTCACGGCCTCCTTTACATTGTTTCATCATATGACACGTTTTTACATGTTGAAAAATTGCATTTTTTTTTTCGACATAGTATAGTAAGGCGTTTTTTTTGCGCCAAAATTCATGATGATTTTTTTTTCAAAGAAAACCTTTCTGGAGTGTTTTTCACTTCCTCCTTTACATTATTTCATCATATGGCATGTTTTCACAACATGTTGAAAAATTGCATTTTTTTTTCGACATAGTATAGTAAGGCGTTTTTTTTGCGCCAAAATTCATGATGATTTTTTTTTCAAAGAAAACCTTTCTGGAGTGTTTTTCACAGCCTGCTTTACATTATTTCATCATATGGCATGTTTTCACAACATGTTGAAAAATTGCATTTTTTTTTCGACATAGTATAGTAAGGCGTTTTTTTTGCGCCAAAATTCATGATGATTTTTTTTTCAAAGAAAACCTTTCTGGAGTGTTTTTCACGGCCTCCTTTACATTGTTTCATCATATGACACGTTTTTACAACATGTTGAAAAATTGCATTTTTTTTTCGACATAGTATAGTAAGGCGTTTTTTTTGCGCCAAAATTCATGATGATTTTTTTTTCAAAGAAAACCTTTCTGGAGTGTTTTTCACGGCCTCCTTTACATTGTTTCATCATATGACACGTTTTTACATGTTGAAAAATTGCATTTTTTTTTTCGACATAGTATAGTAAGGCGTTTTTTTTGCGCCAAAATTCATGATGATTTTTTTTTCAAAGAAAACCTTTCTGGAGTGTTTTTCACTTCCTCCTTTACATTATTTCATCATATGGCATGTTTTCACAACATGTTGAAAAATTGCATTTTTTTTTCGACATAGTATAGTAAGGCGTTTTTTTTGCGCCAAAATTCATGATGATTTTTTTTTCAAAGAAAACCTTTCTGGAGTGTTTTTCACAGCCTGCTTTACATTATTTCATCATATGGCATGTTTTCACAACATGTTGAAAAGTTGCATTTTTTTTTCGACGTATAGTAAGGCGTTTTTTTTTGCACCAAAATTCATGATGATTTTTTTTTCAATGAAAACCTTTCTGGAGTGTTTTTCACGGCCTCCTTTACATTGTTTCATCATATGACACGTTTTTACAACATGTTGAAAAATTGCATTTTTTTTTCGACATAGTATAGTAAGGCGTTTTTTTTGCGCCAAAATTCATGATGATTTTTTTTTCAAAGAAAACCTTTCTGGAGTGTTTTTCACAGCCTGCTTTACATTATTTCATCATATGGCATGTTTTCAGAACATGTTGAAAAATTGCATTTTTTTTTCGACATAGTATAGTAAGGCGTTTTTTTTGCGCCAAAATTCATGATGATTTTTTTTTCAAAGAAAACCTTTCTGGTGTGTTTTTCACTTCCTGCTTTACATTATTTCATCATATGGCATGTTTTCACAACATGTTGAAAAATGACATTTGTCGACATAGTATAGTAAGGCGTTTTTTTTGCGCCAAAAGTCATGATGATTTTTTTTTTAAAGAAAACCTTTCTGGAGTGTTTTTCACAGCCTGCTTTACATTATTTCATCATATGGCATGTTTTCAGAACATGTTGAAAAATTGCATTTTTTTTTTCGACATAGTATAGTAAGGCGTTTTTTTTGCGCCAAAATTCATGATGATTTTTTTTTCAAAGAAAACCTTTCTGGAGTGTTTTTCACGGCCTCCTTTACATTATTTCATCATATGGCATGTTTTCAGAACATGTTGAAAAATTGCATTTTTTTTTCGACATAGTATAGTAAGGCGTTTTTTTTGCGCCAAAATTCATGATGATTTTTTTTTCAAAGAAAACCTTTCTGGAGTGTTTTTCACGGCCTCCTTTACATTATTTCATCATATGGCACGTTTTCACAACATGTTGAAAAATTGCATTTTTTTTTCGACATAGTATAGTAAGGCGTTTTTTTTGCGCCAAAATTCATGATGATTTTTTTTTCAAAGAAAACCTTTCTGGAGTGTTTTTCACAGCCTGCTTTACATTATTTCATCATATGGCATGTTTTCACAACATGTTGAAAAATTGCATTTTTTTTTCGACATAGTATAGTAAGGCGTTTTTTTTGCGCCAAAATTCATGATGATTTTTTTTCAAAGAAAACCTTTCTGGAGTGTTTTTCACAGCCTGCTTTACATTATTTCATCATATGGCATGTTTTCAGAACATGTTGAAAAATTGCATTTTTTTTTCGACATAGTATAGTAAGGCGTTTTTTTTTGCGCCAAAATTCATGATGATTTTTTTTTCAAAGAAAACCTTTCTGGAGTGTTTTTCACGGCCTCCTTTACATTGTTTCATCATATGACACGTTTTTACAACATGTTGAAAAATTGCATTTTTTTTTCGACATAGTATAGTAAGGCGTTTTTTTTGCGCCAAAATTCATGATGATTTTTTTTTCAAAGAAAACCTTTCTGTAGTGTTTTTCACGGCCTCCTTTACATTATTTCATCATATGACACGTTTTTACATGTTGAAAAATTGCATTTTTTTTTCGACATAGTATAGTAAGGCGTTTTTTTTGCGCCAAAATTCATGATGATTTTTTTTTCAAAGAAAACCTTTCTGGAGTGTTTTTCACGGCCTCCTTTACATTATTTCATCATATGGCATGTTTTCACAACATGTTGAAAAATTGCATTTTTTTTTCGACATAGTATAGTAAGGCGTTTTTTTTGCGCCAAAATTCATGATGATTTTTTTTTCAAAGAAAACCTTTCTGGAGTGTTTTTCACAGCCTGCTTTACATTATTTCATCATATGGCATGTTTTCACAACATGTTGAAAAATTGCATTTTTTTTTCGACATAGTATAGTAAGGCGTTTTTTTTTGCGCCAAAATTCATGATGATTTTTTTTTCAAAGAAAACCTTTCTGGAGTGTTTTTCACGGCCTCCTTTACATTATTTCATCATATGACACGTTTTTACAACATGTTGAAAAATTGCATTTTTTTTTCGACATAGTATAGTAAGGCGTTTTTTTTGCGCCAAAATTCATGATGATTTTTTTTTCAAAGAAAACCTTTCTGGAGTGTTTTTCACAGCCTGCTTTACATTATTTCATCATATGGCATGTTTTCAGAACATGTTGAAAAATTGCATTTTTTTTTCGACATAGTATAGTAAGGCGTTTTTTTTGCGCCAAAATTCATGATGATTTTTTTTTCAAAGAAAACCTTTCTGGAGTGTTTTTCACTTCCTGCTTTACATTATTTCATCATATGGCATGTTTTCACAACATGTTGAAAAATGACATTTGTCGACATAGTATAGTAAGGCGTTTTTTTTGCGCCAAAAGTCATGATGATTTTTTTTTCAAAGAAAACCTTTCTGGAGTGTTTTTCACAGCCTGCTTTACATTATTTCATCATATGGCATGTTTTCAGAACATGTTGAAAAATTGCATTTTTTTTTCGACATAGTATAGTAAGGCGTTTTTTTTGCGCCAAAATTCATGATGATTTTTTTTTCAAAGAAAACCTTTCTGGAGTGTTTTTCACGGCCTCCTTTACATTATTTCATCATATGACACGTTTTTACAACATGTTGAAAAATTGCATTTTTTTTTCGACATAGTATAGTAAGGCGTTTTTTTTGCGCCAAAATTCATGATGATTTTTTTTTCAAAGAAAACCTTTCTGGAGTGTTTTTCACAGCCTGCTTTACATTATTTCATCATATGGCATGTTTTCACAACATGTTGAAAAATTGCATTTTTTTTTCGACATAGTATAGTAAGGCGTTTTTTTGCGCCAAAATTCATGATGATTTTTTTTTCAAAGAAAACCTTTCTGGAGTGTTTTTCACAGCCTCCTTTACATTATTTCATCATATGACATGTTTTCACAACATGTTGAAAAATGGCATTTTTTTGAGAATTGAGTATCAATTGAGAAAAACTAAATACTTTCATTTACTGCAAATGAATATCTTCTCCAAATGTCTCTCTAATGATCATTATCAGCCTTAAAAACCCACAAAACACCCCTCTATACTCGACCACACTTAGTACAGTCCGGTTCCCCCTTCTATAAATCTGCTTGGAATCTTCCACTTCCTGTTTGTCAAAGTGGCCTTCTACCTGGACAGGTTTTGTTGAAGCTCATGCAACAAACATTTTGGGTAACTGCACTTTAATATGGATGGATGACACTGAATTAGAGTCTGTTTTAATGAGACTGAGTTAAGATGTGTAGCTCTGTCATTAAATAGGAAATTATTTCTCAGAATTCACAGAGAAAAGTCTGAAATGTTTGCTAGGTTAGCGTCCCACATGTTCTTTGGCTCAGCTAAAGCTAACTCTCTCCAACTTCTGGATCTCTTGAGTTGCTTGTTGTTAAAATATCTTGCTAGAGGTGCTGAAGCTCAGAAAGTCTGAGATCTTTGTTCAGAATAAGGTCATTCTCAAGTCTGATCTGAGCTGTCCTCTTTTGTTTGAACTTTCCCTAAACTTAGGAGTTAATGACAGAGCAGCACATCCAGACTCAGTCTCATTTATGTAGAGATTAAACTTCAGTGTCATTCATTGATGTTAAAGTGCAGTTTTTGGTGGAAGACGATGTGAAGAGAAAGCTCCAGAGGATGAAAATCACACATTTACGTTGGAAATAAATGTCCTTTAATTAGACATTGTCATGCAAAAGTTGGATTTCCCTTTAATGATGTTCAAATCTTTGTTGAGTGTTTTGTTGATGTTGGTTTCTAAATGTTTTCTGACACTCGGCCCCAAAGATTAAAACCTTTTACGGCTCACAAGCTGCAACAATTCACACATTATCAACTATCTTTCTGACTAAACTAAGATAAAAAGTGAAAAACTGCCTGGTTCCTGCATCATGAATGTAAATCTTTTTGGTTTTTATCACAGTAAACTGAATAAATTTGGGTTTGCTATTTTATAAACCAAAAGAAGAAATGAATTAGTGGAGAAAACAATCAACAGATTAATGGACAAAGAAAATGTGTTTTCCAACATATATGGCTGAGTTACTCCAACATTACAAGATACATACAATTTGAATTCAGTTTTATTTATATAACACCAATTACAGGTCAATTTGTCTCAAGATGCTTTATTTTTAGTAAGAAATTTAAAGCTGTTGACGAATCCAATTTATTATTTGGTTTTTAAGAGACTAATGGACAATTAAAATAAGTTTCTCCACTAAAACTAATAAACATGAGGTCAAATAGAAGGAACAGTTTTAAATACTGCAGTCCCACGACGACAAGAATAAAGTTTGTCAACAAAAACTAAATCTGCTGGTGGATTCCATTAAAGTCCTAATAAATGATAATAAAGTGTGATACTAAAGGTTTGTGGTGCTAAAAATGTCAAAGTAAAGATATGAAGTTGAACATCTGGATGGAGGTTGATAAAAGTTGACCTTCTTTCATTTCTCTGGAGCGACTCCATGGATTTTATGGATGGTGGTTAAAGACCTGCTCTTCTAGTCGTCTTCCTTCTTGTCGCTGTAAAAAGTCAGTCCATCCTGGCCGACTTCAACACCTCTTCATGACAACTTGTTCTGCCTCCGACCTGGTGGAAACTCAAGAAACTGGGGAAAACCCGTGGAGACTGGAAGAACTCGTGGGGCGGGGGAAGGTGTGGTGGGCGGTGGGGGTGGGGTGGGGGTGGGGGGGGTGGGGGGGAGTAGAGGGGGGATGCCGCCACCCCCCTCCCCGCCTACTCTCCGCCCTGACTCCACCCAGACTCCGCCTTGGCTCCACCCATGTGGTCACTTCAGGAACTACGATGTCAAAGGGACGACGAATTTATTTCTTTGTATCTGATCTGTAGCTCAGTGAGTTAAGGATTTGCCTATGGAGTTGCAGGTCCCAGTTCAAGACCAGACCCTTCTTAAATTTTTATCAAAATTCTGACAAAGACAAAGAAAGAAAACTGCCAGTGGCGGGTCTTGAACCTGCGACCTTCCACTTTGTAGTCTGTCTCTTATTCCCCTGAGCTATTCGCTCAGATACTAATTCTTATTTTTTTTGCGCATTTATCATCTATTTTTCGTCTTTTTCGAGTTTTTTTTTAACTCGAGTCTCGTCTGGACCGTTTTTCTCAGGAGGTTGGGCTTCAGCCTTTGTGCTGGAGGGTGGAACCCTCAGTTCCAAGACTTTCCAAAGCCTCCACACCTCCCGAGTCCTCAGGACCTGAGCTTTCAGACAGTCTGAGGACTGAAATTTTCTGTCCCACAGTAGTTCTTTGTTAGTTTGAACCTTCAGACAGTCCAAGGACTGATATCTTCTAAGTTCCTGAGTAGTTCTCTATTAGTTTGAACCTTTCGACAGTCTGAGGACTGAAATCTTAAAAGTTTCTCAGTACTTCTCTGTTAGTTTGAACCTTCAGACAGTCTGAGGACTGAAATTTTAAAAGTTTCTCAGTACTTCTCTGTTAGTTTGAACTTTCTGGTTAACAGAAGCCTTAAAACTTGTGACCATGAGTCTTGATTTCACATTTAGACCATCCATCTGAGTTCTTCTCAGACCTTCATCTGTGGGTTTTTTAGAAATCCTCAACAAACTTTGATTCTCTTCACTGAACAGTAAAGTTTGTAGAGATCAGAAGGTAACATTAGTTTGATCAATGCCTTCAACTACTAGTAGACTTTATCTGGAAAGCAGTTTTCTGAAATGAGTTCTTAGTAAATCTGTCCACAATCAAACCAAGAACATAGAAAGAGGAGATGTTTGAAGAAACAACTTGATGTGTTCATTTCAGACTAGAAAACACTTTAAGACTTTTATCTGTTTTGCTCTTTTTGATCGTTTTATTGTCTCTTCTGTTTAATTTGATCTTCTAAAGTTTAACTGGTGTCTTTTCAAATGTTTTGTCTTTAGTTTGATTCTTCTTAAATGTTTAGTTTTTCTCTTTTCTCACCTTTTATTCTTTTCTAATGTCTGATTTGATTAAGAAATGTTTTGTCTTTTTAATGTTTAATTGTTTTTTCAAATGTTTTATCGGCTTGTTTGAAAAATGTCCTTTTCTTTCCCAATGTTTAATTTTTCGATTAAATCTTTAAGGTTTTTCTTTTTAAATGTTTTACCACCTTTTAATGTTTAATTTTCTTTTTAAATGCTTCATTGGATTTTCTGTTTAATTCCTATTTAAAGTTATATTGTCTTTAAGATTTAATTTTCTAATTAAACATTTAATTAAATGTTTTGTCTTTTTAAATGTTTAATAATTGAATGAAATGTTTTGTATTTTTTTAAATGTTTAATATTCTTGTTTAATTGTATTTTTTAAATGTTTAATTATCTCAAATGTTTCATCTTTAATTTTTAATATTTTTGTTTAAACATTTTTGTTTAATTTCATAATTACATGTTTTGTATCTTCTGTTTAATTATCCAATTAAATATTTTGTCTGTTTAATCTAATTTAATTGTATTTAATGTTTAATTTTCTTTTGAAAAGTTTTATTGTATTAAATGTTTTTTCCTTTGATTTAATTGCTTTTTTAAATGTAGTTTTTTTCTTTAATCTTTTTTTTCCTGTCAAGATTTTAACCCCAACCTTCAAAATGAAACAAACCCTTAAATCACAGTGAAAATACTTCTGTTGTCACAATCATGAGTTAGTCAATTATTCAGTTTATCAATTCAACTTTATTTGTTTAGCACCTTTCACACAGATGACAAAACTAAACAAGAGAAAAAACTATGCTAAAACTATGATTAAAACTCAAAAACATATTTTTTTTAAAAGAAGATTTAACATGGTAATAAAATATGTTGTGTCCAGGGGATGGAGGGAGTTTATTGAAGTCTTCTTGGGCTCACATGGGAAATCATTTAAAATATAAACTTAATATTCAGTCTAAGGAAACTGCAGAGTGACAGAAGAACCAACAATATCTCCTGTTTCCTCCTTTAATGAGTCGACTCTTCTTGTGCTTTCAGACCAAAGAACTACAGACTCTTCACAACCTGCTCAAACTCTTGGTACAGGACCTCACCACACGGGTCAAGAAGGTTTCCGTCTCATTTCTACTCTGAAGCTCACCTTCTCCTGCTCAAACTGCTGACAAATGTTTCTGCTGCTCTAAAGTCTGGTCTCCAGAACTTCCTAAAAACTCTCAAAGTCTCTTCTGCTGCAGGTTGCTTTGTAGAACTGTTCCAGAAAACCTCACTAAACCACATGGAGGGGCCTCAAGATAGTCGTCCAAATGAAACCGTACAAAAACCAAACTAGCACAACCCAAACGCTAAAGTCTCCTGCAGCCTACCAGAGAACCTCTGAGAACAGAGAATCAGGACAGGAACTCTTACCTTCTGGACAACCAACGCTGGTTCTCAAACAAGAATACAGAATGTGTCTGACCAGAAACCTCTGAAGACTCACTACAGCCAAGATAAAGACACAACTCAGCTGCACCAAATCCACTAATCACTGCACACATTAGCACCATGTGGTAACTGTGGCTAAAGAATCACATTTACCAAGACAACTATCCAGTACAAAGCCCTAAAACACACCAAGAAACACATTAAAGACGATTTTACTGCTGGAAGCTGCAAGCCAACGCCTAAAGAACAAACTAAAGCAACGGAACCAAACCCGGTTCAGTGGTGAAGACAAGCAGAGGAAATGTTTGTCTGCAGCTAAACAAAGCAGGAAGAGACTGAGCTGCTCAGGTGTTCCTGATAACACCAAGCAGCCACCTGGACAGCCAATAGGAACACAGCTTCCTGGAAGTCCAGAGGGCTGACTTATTAAAGGAAATTTAGTTTAAAGTTGAAGCAGAAAGTTAACAAAGAAAGTTGAAAACCACCTTCTGATCCCTGAAATCTCTGAGTTTTCACACAAAGAACACCTGAACATGTCAAACTGGTTCCATAGTAGAACCATCATTGTAAAAACGTCATAGTATGGTGTGTTGCTCCAAAAACATTAGGACCCGGCTGTCTAGGGTCACAGAGGAGCAACACAAAAACAGGACAAACGCTGGTTTCCAGGGGGTTAGGCGGCTATTTATTTGAAAGAGGAAGTTTACAACAACACAACATGTGAGCAGAAAAATCACAAAGTCTGTCTTTAGTTCAGCTGGAAATAATAGTTTTTGTCTTTTTTATTGACCAAACTTTTCAGGAAGTAGATGAAGAATAATTAAAGCTCTCATGTAGAAGTCCAACTTATTTTGGATCCTTGTGGAGAGTTTAATCTTAGAGTTTGTAAAGCTGTTGAGTTTTTAGAGTCACATGGATTGTTTTGACATTTAATAACCGAGTCCTGAAATAAAATTACAGTCGTGGATTTCTGTCATTTAGTCTGGACTAAACAAATATCAGCAGCATAAATCTCAAACGTCATTATGAGGAGTCTGGATTGAGGTTTCTCACTTGATAATGATCAAAACATGAAATTTAGGTTGGTTTAAAGGAATATTCCACCTTAAATCTTTGAATGTTGACCTAAAAGGTTGGTTTCAGGAAGTATTCCACCTACAAGGTCCTCAAACATCCACCTTAAAGGAACATTCCACCAAAAATCCTTGGACATGCACCTAAATTGTTTGTTTAACTGAGTATTCCATCCAAAACCCTCAAAGAGACCTGAGGGGCTGGATAAAAGGAATATTCCACCTAAAACCTCAAATATAGACCCCAAAGGGTGGTTTAGAAAAAATCCTTCAATGTAGACCAAAAAAGTTAGTATGGAGGAATATTCCACCTGAAATGTAGACCTGAGAAGTTGGTTTGGAAGAATATACCATCCTAAACATCCTTAAATGTAGACTAAAAGATGGTTTGGAAGAAAATTCCACCTAAAATCCTCCAATGTAGACCTAAAAGGTGAGTTTAATGGTATATTCCACCTAAAGTTCACTACTGTAGACCTTGGAGGTTGGTCTGATGGTATATTCCACCCAACATCCTTGAACATAAACTTAAAAAGTTTGTTCAAAGGAATATTCCACCTAAAATCCTTCAATGTAGACCAAAAAATCTTGGTGTAAAGGAGTATTCCACCTTAAATGTAGACCTACAGGATGGTTTGGAGTAATATTCTACTCTAAAATCTTCCAATGTAGACCTAAAAGGTTGATCTGATGGTATATTCTACCCAACATCCTGGAACATTTACCTAAAAGGTTGGTTTAATGGTATATTCCCAGAAGAACCTTTGAACGTTGGGCTTATTGGTATATTCCACCCAAAATACTTGTAATATACCAAGAAGTCAGTGTAAAGGAAATGTAGATCTAAAAGGATTGTTTAAAGGAATATTTAAACTGTTATTTTCATTATTTAATAATCTGTTATCAGTCAGAACCCTGGCAAACTTATTTTCATCAGTTCTTTTAGTGGAAGTCACAAATAAAGGAGCTCTTGGTTTTTCCCGGCATTACTGAGTCCAAAGCTGCTGTTTCAACACAGAACGTTCACATGCATCCACAAACCTCTCAGCACTCAAACACCCTCAGACAGGCGGCCGGCTGGACCGAGGCTCGGCGGCGTCCTCAGACCCACGAGTCGGGGAGTCGCTGAACTTGTTGGTCCGGTTTGAAGACCTCCGTGTGGTCCAGTAGAAGTCCATGTAGTCGGTGTTGGCTTTGAACAAATGTTCAGAGCTCACCTTGAATACAGCCGTCTGCTGTCTGGATAGTTTTCCTCATTGTAGTCTTCAATAAAGTCTTTTTCCTCATGTCAGGATGTGGTGAGACTCTTTCTCAGTCTCTGCAGACGTCCCTCATTGTGCATTTCCAGAGAAGAAACAGAAAAACTGCTCACTGCTTCAGCATCAAATGCTCTCCAGCATTGAGAGAGTTTTAGGAATTCATTCATTGTGTTGTGAACTTTGAAGGAGCAGAAACTTTACAGCTGCCAAAGATATGAGCTCCAATTCTGGATGTTTTAGGAAATGAAGTTCATCAAATGAACACTTGATTTTTGCTGATAACTCTCATTAAATTACTGAAGAAATCTAACAGAACAACCTGTAAACTCTCTGACCTGCAGCATCCCACTGTCTGATTAGAGGAGACCCACATCACTCCATGTCCAGACGGCAGATGAATCAAAGTCTCTGCAGATCCCGTCCTGCTTACAGAGCGGGATGGAAATGAAAATGTTTCTTCACTGTCACTAAAATAAATCCCTGCATTCAGCCTCTAGTTCAGAAGCACATTTTGGGTGTTTTATTCTCACTTTCTGTCTCTCCTACAACGTTGATTACAATTACATGCAAACAGGAAATTATGCAAATTAGGTGATGATGTCATCTAGCGACTTTTAGGACAGCCAATAGCTGCTTTCCTTACTGAGGAGTTGGAAACACTGATGCTGAGCACCCAGAGGTTCCCGGACAGGCAAGATAAAGTTCACTGTTCTGTACATTTTAACGCAATTTCATTCCCACATTTGTGAAAGAAAAGCAAAACACTTTTTGAAAAAGTTTCTGACTAAACCATCCAATCTGATGAAGGTTCTTTAAATGCTTGTCAGCTTAACAGTTGCTGTTCTGCTGCCACTGTTCTCTGGTTGTTTTCTTACCTGGTTCTTCCTGACCTTAAACTCTCTCCTCTCCTTCCCCTTTTTCATCTCTCCCTCTTTGGACTGACAATCATACACAAATAGATTGTATTCAACTGGATGAAAAATTACATAAATATGAAAAAATACCAATAAGAATACTAATAAATAACGTCCTCTCTGTCTTTGTACTGTCAACCTAAAGGCAAATAATGAAACAATGCATTTTATATCTAATAATAGAAATAAACATTGATCCAACATTACTCCTGATAGACCATCTGGTCCGACTCTTACCTGAACCTGGGCATCCAGTCAGCAGCTCCTTGGCTTTAATATGAACACATGAACTTGACACCAGCAGCTTCTTTCTTTGGACAATACTTCTCTAGCTCCTTGGAACACAACAGATACTTCACCTTCTAAAATACCAGAAAAGAAGAAATTAGAACAAGCGGTGTGTGTTGTCACAGTTATTCATATTACACTTCACTTGTTTATGTACCTGCTTTATTAGGAGAAATCAGGTCAAAGTGTTCCCAGACAGGGAGAATCTTCTCTTTCTGGCTGGTTCTATAAAAAAAAAAGAGTCTCAAACCGATTGAATGCAAAGATACAGCAGGTAAAAATCCAACAAATGTGAACCGGGAATCCATTGCGTTTCGCTGCCGCTTATATTTTGAATTAAACGTCAAACCTGCGAACCGCTTCCTGAACCACTTCCTGAACCACTTCCTGAACCACTTCCTGAACCAGTCACGCGGTGCGACCGGCTCGCGAGGCTTCGAACGTCATCATTTTTGGCTCCTCCCCTAAATGAAGCAAGCCTCGATAAGCGCTTCGTGGACACGCCCCCTCCATTACTCCTCAGCACCGTCTCCTGACATCACTACCTGGAACGTTTGTTAGCTAGAAAGAACATCAGCTAACTCCTAGCTAACAACATAAACAGGAACCTGTGATTAAATGCAGCAGAAATGAGGACTTGTAATGATAATAATGAGTTGGTATTGGGTGGTAGAAGTTCAGAATTGTGCCACATATCCTGGTTTAAAGCAGCTACTTCCACCACGACCGAACATGAGCTTCTCTGGGAGGCAGCTGAGCTCAGTGCAGGTAGAAGCTCAGAGCCCAGGTGGGGAAGTTGGAGGGGATCAAACCATTTTAGAGGCAAGATGGGGGGGGTGCTGTATTTTTGTTGTTAAGACATTACCTATCAACCAAGTACTGTATGGTTTTAACACTTTTCTGTTTTGTTAAAAAAAAAAAAAAAAAAGGACATGCAATACAAAAAACCCCTCAAATTTTAGGGGTGCTGGGATTATGGTGCTTGAGCACCCCCAAAAATGTTCTAGAAACGCCTACCCTTTAGAGAGCAGCCGATGTGGATTTAACCTGAACAGTGTGTGTTTGCCTCCCCCTAGTGGTCAGAAGATAGAATGTTGTATTCTGCTCATGCACAGCTCTTCATCATCTACATCATGTTTTATCATAAAAAGGGAACTATTGCATCACTTTCAATGAATTGCAGCAAAGTTATCCAAATAAAGTAAAAACAATTGTATCGATGCTACAGATTTAGGTTAAATCTACTGAAATCAGTTGGTTTCCTGACTTGTTTTTAGCCTAAAAACATCAAATTTAAGTGCTTTGACTCTTAAAAATCACCCAACTCTAGATATAACACGTAACTTAAACCTGACAAGGAGCTCCACATTATATAATAAGACAAACTAATTATCACTGATTGCTATGTTTTGAGATATTCTAGGGTCAAAAGGGAAATGTTTGACCAAAAACTGTCTGAAAATGTTCTTTTTTCCACATTTCTTGTGTTAATTCTGCATCCAAAACATATTTTTGATCCCACACAGTTTCAAAATGTTCTTTTTTTCCACATTTTCCAAGCTAATTTGACAAAGTAAATTTTCTGTAACCGAAACCTGTCAAATTCAAGTGTTCCAACTCAAAAGTTGTGTTAAAAAATAAACATACAGCAACTTGAATTATCAATTCTGATGATGTAGAAAGTTGTGTTAATTACATTTTTTCAGTTTCGTGACATCTTCACTTCTCCTGAGCGATTATAATCAATTACAGCTGCTGACTCCTCTGATCCAGTCTAAATAGAACCCATTAGATCCACTCATTAGACTCAAACTCTACAGGGGGAAAGTCTGAGGAGCTCAGCAAAGATCTGAAAAAGCAAATCATTGACTGGAACAAGTCAGAAAGTCTCTTGGAGCCATTTGAAAGCAGCTTCAGATCCAGAATCATCTGTTTGTCAGAATAAAGTTCATGGTCCAGTTGTGTTACTGCCACCATCAGGAAGAAAACACAAACTATCACCTGCTGCTGAGAGACCATTGGTCAGGATGGTCAAGAGTCAACCAAGAATCATCAGAAAGCAGGTCTGAATGAATGAGAAGCTGCTGGAACACAGCTGTCAGTGTCCACAGGGTTTTACATCAACATGAGCTGAGAGGATCCATGAAGAAGGAAGTTCTTCCTCTAGAAGCAGAACCTTAAAGCTCCACTCAAGTCTGCTGCTGATCACATGGACAAAGAAAAGACCTTCTGGAGGAAAGTTCTGTGGTCAGATGGAAGAAAAACTGAGCAGAAATCTGTTTGGAGAGAAGGTGAGACCTTTAACCCCAAGAACACCAAACCTACCATCAAGCATGGTGGTGGCAGTATCATGCTCTGAGGCTTTCTATAAGTGCTTCTGGACTGGTTTCAGACTGGATGTTGGACTGGTTTTGGATTTTCTTGGGTGGGTTGTTTTTTAACCCCAAGAACACCAAAGCTACCATCAAGCATGGAGGTGGCAGTATCATGGTCTGTGGAACTGGAGCTTTACACAAAGTAAATGGAATAATGAAGAAGGAGGATCACCTCCACATTCTTCAGGAAAATCTAAAACCATCAGCAGAAGGTTCATCTTGGACACAGTTGGATGTTTCAACAAGACAATGAGTCCAAACACACATCAGACGTGGTAAAGAAATGGTTCCATCAGGCTGGAATGAAGGTTCTAGACTGGTCTCCCCAAAGTCCTGACTTAGACCCATCAAGAACCTGAAGAAACAAGTCAGAAAGAGGACAAGTTTAGTTGAACTGAATCAATTCTGTCCAGAGGAGTCAACGATAAACCAGAAGCTTGAAACCAAAAGAACCAAACTTAGGTATACGTCTACTTTTGACCCAACAGATTTTATGATGTCGTTCAAATCTGTTGAAAGAAAATCACATAGGAGCCGAGGTTTGTAATTCGTCTTTATTGTTTAAATTCACCAAAAAGTTTTTTTCTGCATAACTACATCCAACAGCATTCGTATTTTGTCGTCACTGCGACCTCATCGACGCCCGAGTGACGACAGTGTGACATCATCAGCGCCGCCACGACGTCACAGCAGCATCGTGACGCGGCTCAAACGGCGGGAAAAAAAAACTCTGACAGTCGTCCGTCTCCGAGTCCGTCGCCGGTGAAAGCGTCTCGCCGCTACCCGTGTAAAGCACAAACATTGCACATCAACTTACAGCATCGAGTCCGAAACCCTCCCGACCCTCTGAACAAGTCAAACTAAAGGTGAGTGGAGGCGATTTTATCTTCATGAGTCTGTACAGTGAGTTAAAACAGGATGAAACATGATTCAAAAACACAAACCTCATACCTTCACTTGTTTTCCCTAAAGATCCACATCTAATATTTATTATTTAGAGAAGAAGGGGATCTCAAATAAACACCTGAACTGGAAAAAGACCTTATTTAGTTTCACATTAAGCTGCGCTGCAGCTAAAATTTGACAATTTCTGAGGTCAGAAGTCCATTTATTGAACCAAACAGTCAGAAAATGTGGGAAAAACGAACATTTTCAAAATTAATTTGATAATTAAAACATGTTTTCTGTCAAAACTCTCACCTAAAACTGTCAAATTTTAGTTTTTCGACTCAAAAAAGATCCAAATCTGGCCAAAACACATCATTTTATGTCTAATTCTATAATGTGAACTCCTCAGTTATCATCACTAGTAGCTACAATCTTGTACTAAGGATGCAAAAAGTATTTTAAAACTCCAATTTATTGGGAGAAAAAAGTTCATAGAAGTGAAGCAGCAGCTAAGATTTTTGTAAATCTGAGGTCAGGAACCCAACTTTTGACACACAACAGCTTGAAAATGTTCCTTTCACCACATTTCCTATGTTATTTCCACATTCAAAACATATATTTTTTTATAAATCTAAATGGTCAAAATGCTGAATAAGTCATCAATGATAGAGGTCAAGAGAACAACTTTTGACCAAAGACAGCCTGAAAATCTAATTTTTTCCACATTTACTACGATAATTCTGCAATCAAAACATCTTTTCTTCAAATTTCCCCTCTTCTAAAAGTGGTTTAATGGGTGAAAATGCAGTTTTAAAGCTGCCAGACTTGATTTTTGGACCTTAAACTGTCAAATTTAAGCATTTCGACTCAAAAAACATTCAAATCTGTCTATAAATCATCATTTTTGTCTCACTTTGTGACTTATTTCTGGATATAAACGCTTCCTCTGATCAGTTATCACTGGTAGCTACAAAAACTTCTTTTTTAAATGACAATTTTGCATTTCCAGTTCCAGGCTTTACATATTTCTACAACGTTTTGCAGATTCATGGGGTAAAACAGTAGTTGTGCATCGATTGCTCCAAACTTTGGGCTTTTTTTTTTAAATATAAAAGTGCTCGTTTCATGTTCAACTAAATCTATCTCATCTATCTTTACATGTATTTATATCTATACCATCTCTATCTTTTCTAATATACTCTCATTTGGCATCATTTTGAAACAACGCTGTATGTTTTTCTGTCCACTTGGTGAAGGTAAGTTATGGCTATTTCCTCCTTTAGTACCATCTAAGCGATGAGGAGTTTTACATACAGCGTGTTCCCACAAATCCAGTCCTCCTCAGTAAAAATGAGGCTCGATATACTTAAAAACCGTCACATTCTCCAAAAGAAATTGCATTATTCTCCAACTACTATGGCTATTAGCTTTGCTCCAAACATAAATGATGACAATTAGCTCGCTTCAACCTCTCAACCTGCTTCCTTTTTGGCGATGGATCGTGTTCGAAATGTTGGGAAAAGTTACAAAAATGGAGACAGAATAAAGGAAGATGGCGTCAGAACAATGTCAAGCAAAGTTTCCCTCCCGCGCTAGCTTGCATAAATCTCTTCGTTAGATCATCTGCTATGTACAGGAAAACATTTAATCGTTACATATACAGCCCTCGCACTACACCGCAATCCAACATCGACCCGGCGGTTCCCCAAGAAAGACCAAAAAATAACCCCCAAAAAAGTTCCTTATACAGTAGAATACAGTAGACACCTTTCAAGTAAAAGAACTGGTTTTTTAAGAGTTCACAGAATCATAAAGAGACTCAAGTCAAACCGGAGCTGAAATCTCTTTGAATGCAGCTTCTTTTTTTTTTTTTTTTTTTTTTAAAGTCTGCAAAGCTACAAATCACAGAACTGCAGGATTTTGTCGGGTTTGACTCGAGTCTGCAGACAGAAACTTTAATAATCAGATGATGGACGGAACGTAGCGACTAATCCTTTGTTTTTCGAGTCCGATGAAGGAAAAAAGATAAAAACGAAGAGTAGTTCTTTTTAAAAAGTACGGAAATGCCATCATTAACCACAGACAACTAAAGCCGCCGACTTCTCAGCCCTCCGAGATATTTTTTGCCTCGAAATCAGGTGAGTGAAAGAACACTCAGTTTTTTTTTTTGTACAATAATCCCATTGATAATAATAATCAATGCACAAAAGTAAAAGACAAAAGCACACAAATATCCAAAAACTGAAATTGTAGACAGCTCAAGACGAGATTTTTTTTCCTTTTTCCTCAGATTATACTACTCGAGTAGTTTTAAAATACACATATTAACCAGCTGTAGAAGGTTTACATACTGTAGGAATTTGGATTCGTCGATGAAAAGCACAGTTTCGAGACAGTCCGAGCTTTCCGGGCTTCGTGGTGGGGAAGAAAGTCCAGGACGGCTCAGCTCGGCTCGGCCCGGTTCGGTCCAGTTATCACCGCGGTAACGGAGCAGCGCTGGCAGCCATCGAGTGCTGGGTCGGATGGCAGTTACTGTACGATCAATCGATCAATCAATCAATCAATCAATCGATCGATCGATCAATGGCTGGCAGAGTCGCTCGGCGCTGCGTTCTGTTCAGCTCAGCTCAGTTCAGCAGTGTCTCGGGCCTCCGCAGGACTCTGCAGAACCCGGTAGGTGGAGGCCGAGGGGCTCAGAATACAGAAAGATAAGACGGGACTATGGCTGAAGGAGGTCCAGGAAGAACAATGGGACGCTGGAGGGGATTAGGATGGAAGGACGAAGCCCAGGAGGGAAGATGGAGCTCCGGAGAGATTTCAGGGAGTTGGGGGTCCAAAGAAACACCTGCAGGAACAGATAGAGGCAGGATTAGAAAGACGACAGATTCAGTTGAACTGAACCAATTCTGTCCAGAGGAGTCGAACATAAACCAGAAGATTGTGGACAGAAACCAAAAGAACCTTGTTAAGGCGTATGGATACTTTTGATCCAATTGATTTTCATTAATAACCAGACTAAACTAAGAGCTAACATGTTTGCTGACTGAGCACCAGTGAGGTGTTGAAGCTTTTATGTTCCCTCTTCAGCAGCTTGTACAGAATAAATGGTGACCAAACTGCCAGGAGGAACATCGTCCATCAGCCCAGTTACCCCAGAGGGTTGTAGGGAGGCTGGATCTGTCCAGATAACTCTGGATGACAGCCGTGATACCATCAATCAGCGCCGGCATATCAGGACAGACAAGCATTCACACCCACTTTTACAGCCAATTAAAGGCTAGTTTGAGTCGCTAATTAGCTTAGCATGCATGTTCTGGTACTGTGAAAGGCAACCGAAGCACCTGCACTAGAAAAAGTAATGTTTCGGCTCAACAAAGATAAAAGCAACAGTTTTCTGAGTTAAGACAACTTTGAAATTATGTTCAACCAACAAACTATAATGAGTTAAGAAAATGAGCGTTTCCTCTACAGTTAAAGGTGTTTTTAATTACTCAATGATTGGTAGCGTCAACGCATGTTCTGAAAGTTGATTACTCATAAAATGAGGTTGCTTCAACAGCATTTTGCACATTATTTAAAGGGATTTCAGAAGTGTTATGTATTTAATAACCATATTAATTGGTCCAACTAGTATTTCCACGTTATTTAAAAGGAATTTGTAAGTGTTATGTCATTTATTACCATGTCTTATGAACACAAGTTTGATATTAATATTGTTTAAATCCCATAATTAGCTCTACAAGCTTTTTAATTTCCTCTAAATCAGATCTTAGAACTTAATTTTTAAAGACGTTCTTTGCTGGTTGTGATCTCGTCTCATAATTCTCTTTAGTATTTGTTAATTATTGGTCTAAAACATGAACACTTTGATCTGCTGCGGTAAGTAAATGCAGTCAAAACTGCCTCTTTTTTCTTTAAACCGACTGACTAAAAAAAGCTTCATTCTTGTCAGCTGTTGACCTGCAGGCTGCTCTGAAATCTCAACTCCAGACCAGATAATGGCTTCGCCGTCCGGGTGGAATAAAAGCTGCCGACGGCTTTAAAAACCAAGGAAAACAACAGTCAACAAAGAAAAGCAGATTTAAACGCAGCACAGTGAAAGATTCACGTCTTTAGGGGACGTTTTTCTCTTTAGCGCTGCAGAATCATTTTAAAAAACTGCTCTGTGGTGCTACTGAGATACTGTTTACTGATTCTGAAGTAACTAAAATCAGGCTGTAACTGCAACTGGAAAACATCTGGTGCCTACACTTATAGCAGATATGTTAGTAAAATTGTTAAATTTGATTATATTATTGGTAATTTAGGTTGTGTTCTTTGCAAATCTGTTTTTGTACTACATATAATTCAACATAAATTTCCGAGGTATGTATTGAATATGCACAAACCAGCGCTGGGGGAGTGGATCCATTATCTCGGCTGCAGTCTGAACGAAAGCGGTACGCTGCAAATTCACGACGATAGGCGTCAAGGGGTGAAGCGCACACAACAAAGTGGTTTTGACCAATCCTAGTGTGGTCCGTCCACCTTTACGCTCACAGTAGGACATATTCACTATCTAACAAGCAACAAGGTTTCTCCAAAGGTGCAAACTCCACCTCTACAAGAAATACGTATCAACATAAAGAACCACTAAGGTCAAGTTCAGCAAAGTTCCTCAGACAAACCCAACAACAAAGGACAGTCAACCCACCGAGCTTTTGGCTGTTTCCACTCAGTGTCGCAGGAGGACGACTTCAGCAGATGGTCTCCAGGTGACGTGAGTTCTGCAGGTAGAAGAAGAAAAAGAACTTTATGCACTGAAAGCACAAAGCGTCGCACTATTTTTATCTTCACTGCAGAGCAGACGTGTCTGACCGGCGTGTCGTTCCACTGCCTCGGCAGGTCTTCCGGTTCCGGTGGATACGACATCCAGGACGGGCTCCGGTACGAGGACGGCGGCGACATGACGAAGTAATCCGAGTAGCCGGGGCGGTTGGCCGATATCGCGTAGACGGCTGTTATTGGGTTTCCTGTGTGATGTCATGAATCACATGATCAAACTCTCCCGCCGGCTTCCTGTCGCCTCCGTGCTAGTCTTTACTCTACCTTACCTGAGTAGGTGGTGATGGACTGGTCCACGGTGACGGCGGGGAAGGGCGTCCTGGACAGCGGCAGGTAGGGGGCGCCGTTGTGCTGCTGGGCCTGCAGGTCCGAGGCTTCCGTCACCCGAGGCTTCAGACTAACGTCAGGGGTGGAACTGTTGGTGGACAGGAAAGATACGTATTAAACCCAAGAGGTGCCAACAATTTAGCAAGTTCTTCACTGCTTTGCTAAGCTAAGCTACGACGAGCTAAACTCAGACTTTATTAATACGATACACTGCAGAGATCAAGTAAATCAGCTATAATAAGCAGTAAAAATAATAAAGTAATGCTGGAAAATGCAGTTAATATGTAAAGTCACATACAAAAGGGTAGCATTGCACATTTCATTGATAGTTTTGTACATGAAAGTCAAATATTGCACATGGAATCAAATGAAAATGAAGTGTTCTAGATGATAAAGCACCACAAAACTAAAGCAAAATGCTCCAAATATATTAGATCATTTTGTTTAGTTTCTACTGCAATGGTGGTGGATGAATCTGAGGTGCAAACAGGTTGAAATGTCCAAAAACTGTGAAATAATTTATGTGCAATTTAGGTTATAACAGTCAAAACACTGAACCTGAATTATTGCTTTAGATTTTGACAGCAGGAGTGGATGTGAAATTTGTGTCAAAATGGCGAAAAACCTGTCCAAAAAGAATCAAATTGTTCAAAATGACATGGAATTTGTCCAAAAAATACTCAGAAATTGTTGAAATGACACAAAAAACCCAAAATGACTCAAAATTAATCAGAATGGCATGAAAAATTGTCCAAAATTAGTCAAAAATGGCAAGAATTTGTCCAAAATGACCACAATTGTCTAAATGACTCACAGAAACAAAAAAGACAAAATGTATCCAAAATTGGATGTAAAATTTAGGTAAAAAATGGAAAAACACATGTCTAAAATTACCCAAATAGATCAAAATGACATGAAATTTCTTGAAAGAATACTCAAAAATTCTTGAAATGACGCCAAAAAATGTCCAAAATGACACAAAATGAGTCAAAACAACAAGAATGCTGTCAAAAATTTCTCAAAAATTGTTTAAAAATTGCAAAAATCTGTCCACAGTGACTTAAAAATTGTTTAAAATGACATAAATGTTGTTCAAAAGTACATGAAAATTGTTCCAAATTTGTTGAAAATGGTGTGGAAAGTATCAAAAATCATTTCCAATGTGATGAAATTATTCAAAAATGCACAAAATTACTTTAAAAAATATTCAAAATAACATGAAAGTTGTCCACAATTAATCAAATTTATCCAAAATGACTCAAGATGTGTCCACAGTTCTGCTTTAGATTGTGGATGTAGAATTAGCGTCTAAAATCACTCAAATTATTCAAAATGACCTGAAAATTGTCCAGGAACTGAACTCTGCAAAACACTGGACCTGTTTGGACCTGAGTGTCTAAAAGTCAGTAGAATTAGAAGCTTTATTGTCATTAAAATGCAACGCAAGGCAGAAATACAACTTCATTTTGAGTAAATTCTGAGCAAAACTAAACAAAAAAATGCATAAAGACCTTGCAAAAAGTGTCAAAATTCTACAAAAAAGACATTACAGAAAGTCAATTTCTAACAGATCATAAATAGACACTGAAAAATGGAAAAAAAAATGAAGTTTAAAGCTTAATAAATGCATTAAAGGTGCAAAGTTAATCAATTTTAAGTCCCTCTGTGGTTTAATGCAGAAAGTGATTTATAAAAAATGCTGAAATGTTGGTCAAGTGTGCAAGAACTAAAAAAAACCCTTAAAATTTCCATTTGAGATTAAGTTTCAAAAGTTATCCAGTCTCTCCGGTCATTAATTCATTGATGAAACCCCTAAAACACCATCTTTGTGGATAAAATTGAAAGATTAAATTTTTTTGGAATGAAAATGATCCCAATTGTTGCCTCAAGTGTTGACTTGAGGCAACAGCATAGTTTTAACGCTCGAACATCCGTTTTTTAATTTCCTGCCATCAATAATGAACGAGTCGACATTTAGGTCTAATTATGGAACGCGATAAAATCTAAGCTATTCTATATTTTCCCTGCCGCTCAACCACAGAAAAAACAAAAAGACACGCAACTAGGATCAATTTAGTTGCACAATTACTTCATTTCTTCTGAAGAAAAACACAAAAAGCCAAAAACTGCCGAAAATCCCAATGATTTTTGTCATAATTAAGACAATTAACGACAGAAATTCTTCTAAAATAACGTTAAAAACTCACCAGGGTTTGTGGGTTGAATAGAATTTTGTTGTAAGTCTTAAAAAATGATGCAAACCTGATATAATGACATAAATATATAATAAATATAATAACTCAGATGACTGATTAACTGCTAAAATATCACCGGTTTCTGCTGTTAATAAGCAGAATAACGACCAAATGTTCACGATTCTGAGTCTAAATTCAATTAAAAGAAAGACTCGAAATGAAGAAATGCAGAAAACATGGTTAAATATCGGTGTTTTTACTAAATCAGTGCACTGTTCTTCCATTTTCCTGCAGAAATCCAGATTCTGCAGCTGTTTTCCTTCCAGTAAATGTTGTGTTTTCTCCACTAGATGGCGATCACGTGCCTCCGTATGATAATAAGAAAACCACTGCAGCGTTGAAGCGACAGCAGCATCCAAATGAAGGAGATGCAGACGAACATCTGGAGCTGAAGGAGGCTCCATTAATATTCTCCTGGTATTTATTCATGAAACATCAATCACCTGGTTCTTCATCTCCACTAACTTTATCAATGATCAGAGTTCTACCTTCATCCTGGGAATATTCCCAGAGTTCCATAGAGGCGGGTCCAGATTTATCACTCTTTAATGGACTTTTTCCATCATTTCTGAGCCTCAGAACTTCATCAGTCCAGCAGATAGAACCATGACATTTAGGAGGAAAAACACATCTGAGTTCTGGTAAAATCTGACACCAGATCAGTTTTACATCCATCCAGGTGTCTCAGTCTAAACACTAAATCTGGTTTCTGTTCAGAACCACTTCTTTCTATAATTTTAGACAATTGTTGACTCAGAAATTGGATCATTTTCAAGTCATTTAGGACAATTTTCATTTCATTTTCAACAAATTTCCTGTAATTTTGGATAATTTTCGAGTCATTCTGCACAAATTTTAAGTCATTTTCTATCATTTTTGAAGCATCGTGGACTCATTTTGTGTCAATCTGCAAATCTTCAGAAAATTTGGATCATTGTTTCTTCATAATTTTGGGTGAATTCTGACTCATGTTGGACAATTTTCTTGTCATTTTCAACTACTTTTATGTCAACTTGGATCTTTTCTCGTCAATTTGCATCATTTTTGTGTCTTTGGGATCATTTTCGAGTCATTTAGGACAAATTTTATGTCATTCTGGTTCTCACCTCGATGGACGTAAAACTGATCTGGTTGCAGTTTTTTAACAGGACTCAAATGTGTTTTGTATTTATCAAAAATGAACCAAAGTGACATGCAAGTTGGCCAAGATGTCTCAGAATTTGTCCAATATGAAAAAAGTTGTCTAGAATTGGTCAAATTTGTGAAGAAATTTGTGAGTGATGAAGTTCTGAGGCTCAGAAATGATGGAAAAAGTCCATTAAAAAGTGATAAATTTGGACCCACCTCTATGGAACTCTGGGAATATTCACAGGATGAAGGTAGAACTCTGATCATTGATGAAGTTACTGAGATGAAGAACCAGATGGTTATGAGGAGGTCAGGTGGAGGTTTATTGTGGTTTTTCTTCATCTAAAAGTGTGTTTTGTTCATTAAACTCATGTGTTTCTGTCTAATGATAATGCTGAGGTGGTGATACCGTCGTAGGGAGGTTCCAGGTGGAGGTCCTGGTCTGGATGGGATCAGTGGAGGAGGAGAACCGATGCCCATGTCAGGGAGCTGGGTGAACCGGAAACCCTGTAGGACGACAGTTGAAGAGTTTATCAGCAAAATGCAACCTAAATTCAAGACTAAACTAATAAAAGGGTGAAATAATCAGAGTTGTGTCTGATCAGAGATCTAAAACATGGAGACTCTGCTCAGTTTCGTCTCCTTTAATCCCAGTAAAGACTTTAAACCACATTGTGAGTGACTTTAAAAAATACTCAGAATAACATGAAAGTTGTTCAAGAATCTTTAGAAATTGTTGAAATAATAATAAAAAAAATGTCCAAAATGACATGAATATTGTCCTTTTCTTGACGTATTTGGTGAAGTGTTTCCTGCCTGAGAATCCTTCAACCATCTTCACAGTTCTAAAGCTTGGAGCGTTTAAGGAGCAGGTTTATTTATTTATTATTGTTTCATTTATTATTGAGTGTTATTATCATATCCAGGTCAGTAAATTCTGATGCTCCAAACACAGTCGTGGGGGGTTAATTCCTAAATCACAGGGTAATAGCAGTTACACAACTCTGTCTGTGAGCAAATATTTACTGAAAGATTAAATATGTACGACCTGGATAAGATCATCATCTCCACAGAGGAACGCTGGAGCTCTGTCAGAGTGACCATCGGGTTCTTGGTCAACTCCCTGACTTCTCCACCGAGCATCCAGCTCTAGGTGGTGTGTCCTCGTGGTTTCAAACTTCTTCCATTTACCAGCAATGGAGACCACTGGGTCTTTAGGACCTTCAATGCTGCAGAAGGTCCTGAACATTGCAGGTCTTTCCAGAGATGTTCCATCAGGTTCATCTCTGGAAAGACCTGAACAGTTTCCGACTGCACACCTCTGGATGTTCCTGTTTCTGAACCCTTCCCCAGATCTACAACCCTATCTCGGAGGTCTACAGACGACTCCTTTAACTTCATGGTTTGGTTGTGCTCTGACATTCACCGTCACCTGTGGGACCTCATATAGACAGGTGTGTTTCTTTCCAAATCATGTCCCATCTACTGAATGGACTCTAATCAAGTTGTAGAAACATTTCAAAGATGATCAGTGGAGCTCAGTTTTGGGTTTCGTAGCAAAGGGTGTGAATATTTATCCAGGTGATATCTGAGTGAAGCGATATGAAGACTTTCCGGATGCTCTGTACTTGTAGTTCTTACCGGTTTGGGCAGGCTGCACTGGTGCATGTCCTCGTATCCGGCGCTCCTCTGTCGGCCCCCACATGGATGGTTCATGGTCCCCGGGGCGCTGGTCACCCCGTCGCTGTAGTGGCTGGTGTGGGACGGGTTGTAGGCGCTGTGGGGGTGGTGGTGGTGATGGTGGTGGCTGAAAAACACACAACACAAAGTTTAGTCGTCACACCTACACTGCCCTTAGCCTCTCTGGAGGACCGAGCCGAAATCGAGCAGATAAATCTAGTTTTTGTTTGTGAGGAAACAGCTTGGAGGTGGGCTGCATGCTCCTAAAAACTCAAGTTCAACCTGTGTGTCAAATAAATACTCAGAAATAGCTGAAAAGACTCAAAAAAATCTCCAAAATGACTCAAAATTGTCCTAAATGACATTAAAATCGAATAAGACAGACTGAAATGAGTTCAAAAAATGTCAAAAATATCTCAAAATTTGTCCAAAATGGCAAAAACCATCAAATGCCATGAAATGTATGGAAAAAGTACTCAGAAATAGCTGAAATAACTGCAAAAATGTCCCAAAAGACTCAAATTATTCAAAATGATATGAATGTTCAAATTCTCATGAAAATGGTTCCAATATATTTTTTTAATTTTTCAAAAATGGCAAAAAAAACATTCAAAATGACTCAAATTGTTCTAAATGGCGTTAAAATTGTCTAAAAAATCTTGAAGTAAGACCAAGAAATGTCCAGAACATTTGTCCAAAATGGCAAAAAACATCAAAATGACATGAAATTTATTGAGAAAATACTCAGAAATAGCTGGAAAAATGTCCAAAATGGCTCAAAATTGTTCAAAATTACATGAAAATTGTTGCAAATTTGTTAACAATGACTTGGAAATTATGAAAAGTTACTCAAAATGTGTTGAAATTACTCAAAAATGAACAAAAGGCCTCAAAAAAAATGTTCAAAATAACAACTAACTTCACTGCACGTTGCCATGGCGATGTGGTGAACAGTGAGGTTACCTGGTCGGTGGTGAGGGGGGGTCGTGGTCCGGCGGCGCCAGGCTGAAGGCGTTGCCTAGCAACATGTGCATCTGCGTGCGGACCTCGTCGATGGACGGCTGCGAGCTGAGCGTGGACGAGTCGGAGCCGCGGTGGGCCTTGACCCCCAGGCTGCCGGTGCCGGTTCCGGTGGATCCGCCTCCGTAGCCGAGGGAGCTCATCAGACGGTCCACGTTGGTCTCCTCGAACGGCTCCGGTTCGCCCTGAGGAGGAGAACGGGGATCAGCCGACACGACATCCAGGAACTTTAGAAACAAAGTCATGAGTTAAAGGTCGCCAAGCAGCAGATTCTGGTGTTGATGCAAACATAAGTCAATGAAAAAGCAACAATAAATTAACTAAAGTTAGAGTCAGGATGTTCCAGCTGTAAACCTGTACCATGAAAAGTGAATAAATCTGCCACAAATCTCCTCTCTTATCATCAGATAATCACAACAATATCTGCTCCACAACCTCTGATCTGACCATTGGTCAGGATGGTCAAGAGTCAACCAAGAATCATCAGAAAGCAGGTCTGAATGAATGAGAAGCTGCTGGAACACAGCTGTCAGTGTCCACAGGGTTTTACATCAACATGAGCTGAGAGGATCCATGAAGAAGGAAGTTCTTCCTCTAGAAGCAGAACCTTAAAGCTCCACTCAAGTCTGCTGCTGATCACATGGACAAAGAAAAGACCTTCTGGAGGAAAGTTCTGTGGTCAGATGGAAGAAAAACTGAAGGTGAGACCTTTAACCCCAAGAACACCAAAGCTACCATCCAGCATGGAGGTGGCAGTATCATGCTCTGGGGCTTTCTAGAAGTGCTTCTGGACTGGTTTCAGACTGGATGTTGGACTGGTTCTGGACTTTCTTGGGACTGGTTTATGTTTGATTTCAGTCTTGGTTCTCCTGGTTTTGGATGTGATTTAAAGTTGGTTTAGGATTTATTTCACTCTGGATCTGGTCCTGGATGAGGACTGGTTTCAGATTGTCTTGGGCAGGTCTTGGACTTTTTTTAGTAGTAGTTTAGGTTTGACTTATTTATGATGTTGCTCTGGTTTTAAACTTTTTCAGGACAGGATTCAGACTGTATTCTAATTGGTTCTGAACATTTTATTGGACTGGTTTAAGTTTGAATTTGGTCCTGGTTTTAGACTTTTTGAGGACTGATTTCAGACTGTCTTAGGCGGATCTTTTTTTAACCCCACGAACACCAAACCTACCATCAAGCATGGAGGTGGCAGTAATCATGCTCTGTGGAACTGGAGCTTTACACAAAGTAAATGGAATAATGAAGAAGGAGGATCACCTCCACATTCTTCAGGAAAACCTAAAACCATCAGCAGAAGGTTGATCTTGGACACAGTTGGATGTTTCATCCAGACAATGAGTCCAAACACACATCATGCTGAACAACCTGTACAACATCAACAGCATGCATTGTGTAGTTTGTGTTTATTTTTCTACTGTTGGTTCCTGCTGGTTCCCAATCATCAGCTTCCTGCTGGGAATCATTCCTCTACAAGACACATTAGATGTAATACATATAACTTGTGGACTTGGTAATTCAACTTAAATTAATACATGATGATGTTTCAGCTCTGATGGCTCCATCAGCTGTATCCTGATGAAATTTCTGCAGGATCACAGAAAAAAAAGTGACTTCCATCAGATAAGTTCCTCAGACATGTAACAAAAATTCCAATAACTCACTGTGTCAGTTTTTAATTAAAGTTTGCTCGGGCTGATTAATTCAGGCAACAGAACTTCATAATAGGATCACAAAACACGATGCTATCGCCACTAAAAGTTGATGAACGATATTACAATATTACACCGTTACAAAACACTACCTAAACCACAAGTACTGAATCCAAAACAGCACAAATCTGCTGCAGACAAAACCACCTTCACCTCCAAACATCATGAATACAAAGTGATGTAATAAGCAGCATCAATTCTAAAGAATGAAAACAGATGTGCACAGACACACAAAAAAAACACAAAGAACCAAGAGATTTACAGCTGTCCTGTGGTTCCTCAACTGTTTAGATCTGAAAATGTAACCAGATCTGAGCTGAAAATCATTACATTCAATAAAAATCACTTGTATTTGTCTAAAAATTCGCCAAAAGTAAACAGTTTTTGTGAGATTTTGTAAACAGATTAGAATTCTGCCCTCCTTAATGAAACTATGACCAACAGTCACGTCAGAAAAACTTCTCAGCTGAACTGCAGGCTGTGTATTCTAATATCTACATATAACATGTGGAACCACTGTTTTCTTCTGCAGTAAAGGTATATTTACACTGTTTATCAAAGTTAGAAACTATAAAAATGTCACATTTTTCAACATTCCTATGGTTCTTCAACTACTCATTTGTCCCGTCCATCAGAAATTTAACCAAATCTGACCTCAAAACTGGGATTTTTAATCAAAATCACTCTATTACAGGGGATTCTGTCTAAAAATTCGCCAAAACAAACCAGATACACAATCCTTAAAGAGCTGCATGAGGCCAGAGGCTTTCAAAATAAGAGTCCACTTTTTTCCCAGTGGTTCAGTTTGCAGAAATGACATCAGATAACTAGTGATTTAGACAAATTCACATCAACCATAACATATTCTAGAATCTGTGGTATTTGAATGGATTGCACAGAGGGAACTTGATTTTTCTAATTCTTGCCACAACAAACTCAACTGGTTTCATCTATAAACAAACCAAATGCTAATGTTTCATAACATGTACATATTTAAATTATGGAGAATATACAAAAAAATGACAACATTTGAGAATATTAAAGACTTTAATTTAATAATATAATTGTTTTGTTGGTTGTTTGCGATAAGTAGGCTGGTTTACACTCCTTACAGCAGTGTTCAAAAGCAAATAAATTGCATTTGTCTTGGTTTTATGCTTTCACATCGTAAATAATGTTCAGAAATGTATGACTGACTTGTCTTAATATCTTAAATATCAACACGGTACAGTGAAACAAACTGATTTTTTTATTTTTTCCACAACAAACTCAACTGGACTCCAAATCAAATTTTTGGGAGATCCTGTGTGCCTTGAACAACTGTGAAGTCATTAGCAACTCATCTGTGACCAACAATCGCGTCAAAAACAACTTCTCGGCTGAACTGCAGGCTGTGTATTCCAATCTCTACATATATCATGTGGAAGCACCATTTCTTCTGCAGCAAACAAACCACCCTCACCTCCAAACATCCTAAATACAAAGTGTGCTGTAACAAGTTGCTCATGGCATCGATTCGACAGCATGAAAACAGGAGTGATAAGACGTACGCTACAGACACACGAACACTGTGTTCCTGTTTCCAACCGTCTGCTGCATCCGAGGCTATTAACCGCTATCGAGTCTCCCATCTGAATCCATGAATAGGCTGTAATCATATTCAGAGTCATTGACATTCAGCTAGGTGGCTGCTGTTACTATGGTGCATCAAAGAGGCAGCATGAAGAGATTTCACTCGTTTTATCACAGCCTTTCTTCCTTTTTTCCATGTTCAAATGAGGGAATCAGGCTTTCTCTAATCTTTTTGTCGCTTCCTCCTTCTTCATCTTAATTTCTTTCCCCTTCTATCTCTCTGTTCTGTTCTGTTCTGTGCAGGTATATAAAGTTCATCGGAAGGTAATTTGTTAATCCTTCAGGTCTGAGGCTGAAGGTATCGGAGTGGAAGTAAAAGGAGGGATTAAAGTTATAAAAGCTTTTTTAGAAGATTATTTTATCAGTTTTACAAAGTGGCAGCGCTTCACTGTGCAGCAGCCTCATTTTAACATCTTCATTTGTGTCAGGACAGACCTGAAAGCTGATGATGATTTTGCAAACGCATACCTTCTGCTAACAGACCATATTTACATCAGAGGTTCTGGTTAAAGTGGCAAGAGACCTCTAATTACTACACTTGTATATTAATCGTCTTTGTAAATGTGGTGTGTAGGGTGTTGTTGGTGTATTTGCTCCCTTTATCCCCATTTGATTTCACATCATTTCTATTTACGGGCTTCAGATTTGTCTAAGAGGTGTACACTTCTGCTGCATTCTTCAGTTGAGCAGTAAAGTCGCTGAAAACCAGCAAAGTTGTTTGTTTTGTATTATGAGAGAAATGGCGTTGGGTATGTGTCTATTTATTCATGCTAATGTAGCTCAAAACCTTTGTCTTTACCACTGGGAAATCTAGGTCGCATTGGGGGACGCATTAGGTGGAACTGTGACCTTGAGCCTTCAGATTCTCCACAACAGCATGCACGACCTTCACATCAAATGATGACTTCACTTTAGTGAACTGATCCAAATCAGATGGTGCTTCTACCGCCTGTACTGTGTAATTGTGGACGGATGTACTATTCTTTTAACAATGGAAATCTAACTTGTGGGGACGCATTGGCTCGAATTGTGAATTTGAGCCTCCAGATTCTCCACAACTGCATGCACGACCTTCACATTGAATGACGACTTCACTTTGGAAGTCATGGTGATGGCAGAAATCCTTTCTAGTCTACCTAGAGTTACCCAAATGGCTATAACAGGTTATAAATGTTTATCATATACACCAGAAAAACGTTTTGAAAGCTTGTGTATATGAATCAACGTATTATAAATATTGCGTTTGTCTTGTGGGCGTGGGTAAACATTTCGATTAAATTTAAACATGATTTTGACTTAAACAGCCTCCAAAGCATTGGATTATTATTGCTAATGTAGCTTGAAACTGCTGCTTGTAACGCTGAGGAATCTAACTTGTGGGGACGCATTGGCTGGAATTATGATCTTGGGCCTCTAGATTCTCCTCAACAGTATGCATGACCTTCACATCAAAAATTGGCTTCACTTTGGGAAAGTGATCCAAGTCAGATGGTGCTTCTGCCACCTCTACTGTGTGGAGGGATAAATTATTCTTTGAACACTGGAGAGCTAACTAGTGAGGATGCATTAGGTGGAACTATGATCTTGGGCCTCCAGATTCTCTGCAACAGAATGCATGACTTTCACATCGAATGATAACTTAGCTTTGGGAAACTGATGGAAGTCAGATACTGCTTCTACCACCTGTACTGTGCAATTGTGGACGAATGCATTATTCTTTTAACGCTGGAAATTGAACTTTTGGGGATGCATTGGGTGGACCTGTGACCTTGAGCCTCTAGATTCTCCCCAACAGCATGCATGACCTTCACATCAAATAACGACTTCACTTTGGGAAACTGATAGAAGTCCAATCTGTCACGGGTGGATGGACGGATATATTATCCTGCACCAACAACCAAGTTTTCCCCATCCTTTATTCTCTTACTGCTTCAACTACTTGACTTTTAGGACACAAAATGGGAGTTACGTCCCTTCTTTCCCGGTGAGATCGAGAATTTTTTGAAGTATGTTCATCTGATTTAGCTCGATTCTTGGGATTCTAGTGGTGTTGTGTCAAGAGACAAAAGGAATCACATTGTCCATTCCTTATTTGTTGAGGTCCGGTCTACTTTATGCAAATCAAGGATGGCTCGCCAACTCTGGAAACTCCTAAAGGTCTTTTAAAGCATTTGTTGTTAAATTGAAGAAAGATTTAGTGGTATTTTTCACCTCAAACGTTACCAGAGACACATTTCAGGCCGCCATGTTGGTCCAGTTTGAAATCTGGATGAAGACAACCTAATGTTACATATCTACAGGAGTTTTTTTGGCTGTGAGGGGTCACTTCGCTTCCAAGCAACACCCTACTACAAAACCTAAAAGGTTGGTATCTTTAGTTTTGAGCGCCATTTGTTTTCTGGCTCATGCTCAGTTTGTATACTTGGGCAGTTTGCAAGAGTTCTGTTTAGATCTTTTTTGCAATCTTGGGTGGATGAAATTTATGCCTTGTAGACCCCTGAGAAGTTGCAAACATGGAAAGCATGAACTAGCCTTAAGGTTTCCTGGGATCTTTCCTTCAAAACATTGAAATTTCTGTTTTCATCCCTGATCTTTTTCCCGTTTCAGTCGGTCTAAATCTCGTCCATTTACTCACATCGTAGCCGTTGTTGCGGATTCCCCTCCTGGATCTTTCCCTCAGAACCAGCAGGTCCATCTCCGTCTCCACCGGACTCGGGCTGCTCAGGGACTGCCGGCTCCAGTAAGTGGGCTCTCGTGGGTGGGAGTACCTGGTGGACGGAAACACAAACTGTGAGTCAGAGATACTACCGATGACCTCGAGGTAACGCTGCAGTATTTATACACTCAGTGTCTTAGAAAAGAAGATGTAGACAAATGATATTTACAGAAAATATGATTCATGGATCCATCAGGAGAAACGCTGGTGTATTTTAACTGGTCGGATACAAAGCAACTGTCACAATTCATTAGTGGTCGTATTTATATCAATTTCATTTTACTTTCCTTGAATTTAGTTTGGACTGACTAATTTTTACTAATTTATCTTGGATTTCTGCTAATCTAAATGTTGTTTTCATCACATTTTATGCTACTAAACCACCTGTTTATGAGAAAGAAGCCACATATCTTTATCAAACAGCCCATTTAATTTGAACTACATCTGAATTTTCAACCACAACAACCAAACTGCTGTTAAAATACTGTGAAGTTCTGGATTTTCTGTTGCTGAAGTTGAAGTTTCAGACGACAACAGGTGATTTTCTCTGGATTTATTTACCGTCTACAGGCTGAGTGTGTTGAATCTGTTGGCAACAAAGAGAAACAAAGCAGACACTCATCTGTACGAACAGTAAAATATTAATGTGCTGACCAAAACTCACCCCTCAGTACTCACTCTCTCCTTATGTGTTGCTTAGCAACTCTGCTGCACAGCCACAGATCTCGTTAGCTTATCGTTCTCGGTGTAAAAATGCCATTTATTTTGCATTATATTAGTACAGACTCAAGTGAAAAGGCATTAATAAAACTATTTCATGAAATGGAGATTCATTCTGCCGAACATCATCAGGCGGCTGAACAGCACTTAGTTTAACAGCCTGAATGATGATGACGAATAAAAAACTATAGAAGAGTTTTAATGAAACAGGATCCTGCTTTGATAGTCGAGTCTAATCCTCTAATTTGGGGCTTGTCAAACATACTTTTATTCTTTGGTTGATTCTTTTGATTTGTTTGATCTTCTGCAGTGTTCAGGCCTAAAAATACCACACTGAGTACCACAGTAATTTACTACAGGAACATGCAGTACAGTACCACAGGAACATGAGGTACTACTACTACAGGATGTGGAGGATATAACTTGAATGCAGGTTCAATGTCAGGTTTCTCCTTTACATTTGCTCAAGTGGACAATCTCTAGTGACTGCAAGTAGCTGTTTTCACCAATCATACTTGCAGTTTCATCAAGAATTACACTTTTTGTGGCTTAGTGGTTGAGGTTCTGTGCTCTGACCCCAACTTCCTAACAAGCTTGGACATACAAAAACAACAGATATTACAGTGCTGTATAGTAATTGTGACAAGTAAAGGCTTCTTCTTAGTGCAGTACCACAAAATACATGGCAAAGTACTGCAGAGACACTGGACAATGTGTAAAATGTCCTAAAACACCACAGAAACCTGAATAAAACTGAAATTTACAACAAGAACATCTCGTGGTACAATATTAAAGCAAACATGATGGAGTACCACAGAGTCTGAGGTATAATCCTGTGTTTAATGTCCCAAAATACCATACAACCAGATGAGTACCACAGGAATTTACTACAGAAACATATAGTACAAGTACCACAGAAATTGTACGACTTTCATAAGGATCGAAGAACTTTTTAGGCCAAGACAATGAATCAGGGCTCTGCTTTGATAGTCAAGTTTAATCCTCTAATTTGGGGCTTGTCAAATATACTTTAATTCTTTATTTAATCTTCTGCAATGTTCAGGAGTAAAATACCACACTAAGTACCACAGAAATTTACTACAGGAGCATGAGGTACTACTACTACAGGATATATATTACATGACATTGAATGTGTCGTACATTTAAAAGTCCATAAGAACCACGACAGAATTGGGTTTTTTGGGCTCAGTTAGTAGACCTGGTTGTCATCTAATCATAAGGTTGCAGGTTCAATACCAGGTCCCTCCTTTACAGCGGGGTTTTCCTGGACAACTTCTTAACAAGCTTGGATATGCAAAAACAACAGATTTACCAGTGCTGTAGTCTATCTTCTTCTTAGTACAGTACCACAAAATACATGGTAAAGTACTGTAGAGGCATTGTACAATGTGTAAAATGTCCCAAAATACCATACAAACCTTTGAGTATCACTAAAGTTTACAACAACAACATGTGGTACAACACTAAAGAGTGTACGACTCAGTACAACAGAGCCTGAGGCACAATCCCGTGATAAACATCCCCATATACCTGACAATTTACTAAAGTAACATGAGGTAAAAGTACCACAGTAAGGGTAGAAAACCTTACAATAAAACAGGAGTCTGTTTTGACAGTTGAGTCCAATCCTCTAATTTGACGTTGTCACACATTTTTCTATTCTTTGGTTGATTCTTTTGATTGTTACGACATGGTACCCAAAATGAGGCACTAGTACCATAGAATATATCCTATAGTACTACAGAATGAGTAGTACAGTGCAACAGAATGTATGATATGGTACCACAAAATGTTTGGTACGGTACAGCACAGGAACAATCCCATGGAAAAAGGGACAAAATACCATAGACACAAGTGTTTATGACAGTAACGCAAGATAAAAGTAGCTCAAAAGTTATGGAGTATTGTACCACAGGATATTTTAATAGGGTTATAAGAATTTTGCAGGTTTGGAATTAAATATTAAACATCTGTTTTATCAGTAGTTGGTGGATTATCGCCCATATTTATATTCTGTTTTCAGTGTTGTTGTGGTTGACGGTACATTCATCTGGAGCACCACGTACCTCTTATGACATCCTGCAAACGAAGCCCTCTTCTCCTCGGCGGTCATTGGTTCTTTGACTCCGTTGTCGTGGCGACTGTGCCTGGAGTCACGGTGGCTGTAACCGTGGCTACCGGTCTCGGATAGTGAGAACTCGCCGTAGCCTTTCCTCCGAGCTTTCTGACGCAGTTTGTTCCGGTAGTGCTCGATGTCCGATTTCTGCTTCAGCCCACCATGGTTTGCCTGCAGACAGGAAGTTTAAGTCTTCATTAAAGTCTTTCATTCCTTTCTTTGCCTTAAGGAAACCAAAGTTTAAGTTTTGTCATTTTAGCTAAGTTTTCTCTTCCTTTTTTAGTAGGGATGTCTTATTTTAATTGTCCTAGCCAGTCCTTGCTTGTCTTAAACACATGAGAGTTTGTCAGATGCCATTAATCACCACTGAAGTCTTTGTCATGGTGCCCGTTGCTAGCTAAACCCATGCAATACTCTCTACTTTCCAACATGAACTGTAGTCTGAGTGACACCTCCTCTGGTCTCCATAGTATTTAACAGTAAGAGGCTCCACCTGCTGGAACAACCAGGAAGTACAGCTGATCTACAGTACATTTACTGACATCATGGAGAGAAAACAGGTTTAATACATCTTTTGGAGCTGGTGGAGCCACAGTATATCCTATCCTCTAATTCTTCATTTACCCTCTAACACTACATTTACCCTCTAACACTACATTTACTCTTTAATGCTACATTTACCCTCTAATACTACATTTACCCTCTGAAACCACATTTACCCTCTAATACTACATTTACCCTGTAATATTACATTTACCCTGTAATACTACAGTTACCCTCTGAGACTACATTTACCCTCTAATGCTACATTTACCCTCTAATACGCCATTGATATTTGATAAGTACTCTTTTCTTTTCCAAAAGCTAAATATTAAATGACAACAAACACTTGATCTGGACATTTCTAGCATCAGTCGTTTGTCCACATCAAAGAAAAAGTGCTTGTTTTTGCTACAAACTGTTTTAATTATCTGACAAAATCATGGAAAGGAATCACTGCTGTCTGCAAACACTGAATATGAAGTGTTTGCAGACTGGATCG
Organism: Amphiprion clarkii; assembly: GCA_027123335.1. Classification (NCBI taxonomy): domain Eukaryota; kingdom Metazoa; phylum Chordata; class Actinopteri; family Pomacentridae; genus Amphiprion; species Amphiprion clarkii. The sequence continues at coordinate 37,576,344 of CM049570.1, read as the reverse complement.
GAGACAGAAATAAACTTGATCCCTGATGTTTAGTGTTCATCATCCCCTCGGTCAGATAACCTAAGAGCATATCACACACTAAACATGATCTTTTCTGCTCGTGTGCGTCAGTAAATGGCAGCAGATGAGCTGTAAAACCGGAGACTCCCTGAGGGTTTGTTTTATCTGCTGTGGTGTTAATAGATTGACGGACGGTTTATCATGAGTCGCTGCAGATCCAGAGGAGTGGAGTTTGGAGCAGCTAAATTCAGAAGCAGCACAGCGTGTCTCGGAGGAGTCGTTATGTTATATGACGGTGGAGGAGGGGAAGCAGAGCAGATGGAGGCAACAATAGATGAACCTCAAAGCTTTTATCTCTTTAGTTGTACGACCTGATCTCACACCGGACAGGGTTCTGTGTCTTTCAGTTCTCCTGGTATCACCGACACAAACATGGCTGCTTTACTGTATCTGTCTGAGTGACTCATCCCGATGATGTCCTAGTTTTTAGCTCTACGCTGTCAACACGCAGCAGAGCTCTGAGGAAGCGTATCTGAACGCTGTGTACAGACTCACCTCCCCGTTGACGACCACCGAGTCCTGGCTGTGGGAGGAGGACGAGGGGTAGGAGTAGGTCGGCTGGGCTGTCATGGGTTTGATGGTGATGAGGCGGAGGGAGCCTGAGTGGTCTTCATAAGGGTCTGAGGGGAAGAAATACACAAACAGGTCAGAAATAAGCATACAGAGACGGTCTAGATGTCAGGGTTGGGCAGTATTTGTAAAATCAGAGTTTAATATAAAAGGAGGAAAAAGTTTGCAAATGAAGTCGGATTCCAGTTTCAAGCAAAAGTGAGATGAAGGTGTTAGTTTTCAATTTTAACCAGCTAGATCCCCACAGTAACTGTGTCTGCACATTTAGATCACCACGGTAACTGTGTCTGCACATCTGGATCACCACGGTAACAGATGCTGCCCAGCTAGATCACCATGGTAACAGATGCTGCACAGCTACATCACCATGGTAACTGATGCTGCACAGCTACATCGCCATGGTAACTGATGCTGCACAGCTACATCGCCATGGTAACAGATGCTGCACAGCTAGATTACCACAGTAACTATATCTGCACATTTAGATCACCACGGTAACAGATGCTGTTCAGCTAGATCGCCACGGTAACTGATGCTGTGCAGCTACATCACCGTGGTAACTGACGCTGCTCAGCTACATCGCCATGGTAATTGATGCTGTGCAGCTACACCGCTATGGTAACAGATGCTGCACAGCTACATCACCATGGTAACTGATGCTGCTCAGCTACATCGCCGTGGTAACTGATGCAGCACAGCTACATCGCCATGGTAACTGATGCAGCACAGCTAGATCACCACAGTAACAGATGCTGCACAGCTAGATTGCCATGGTAACTGATGCTGCATGGCTACATTGCCGTGGTAACTGATGCTGCATGGCTACATCGCCGTGGTAACTGATGCTGCATGGCTACATCGCCATGGTAACTGATGCAGCACAGCTAGATCGCCACAGTAACAGATGCTGCACAGCTCCATCATCATGGTAACTGATGCTGCACAGCTACATCGCCATGGTAACTGATGCTGCACTGCTAAGTTGAGCTGGAGGAGGTTTTGTTCAGAGTTTGGGATCTAAATCGTCTGTTAAATTGGTATTTTTGAACTGATCTGTATCAGTAGAAACCTGGAGCATGATACCTTGCTGAAGTCCGCTGTCACACAAGTAAAGAGAGAGGAAAGTTTGGAGCAGGACGCTAACAATGCAAATTTTGAATATTCTGCTTAATAGATCATCTGCGGCTCACAAATTAAGCATAGCAGGCATTTATGTCATGCAGATGTTGCTGTTTTCATCAACGAACGCTTAATTTGTCACTCTGATATATGACTGTCCACACTGATCCCAGTTTCTCTTAAACACTTGAGTTCTGGTTGGAGGTTATTAACGTCCACAGAAGACTTTCTCATGGTGCTCTGTTGGTAGCTAAACTCCCACAATGCTCTCTGCTTGCCAACATGGACACATATTTATCAGAGAATATTCAATCAGTAAGATTAATTTCCCTTTGATTTGGCCAAAAACAAAAGTTATTTCCATATCTTCTTCATTATGGAACAGTATCCCATAATATTAGTCAAATTATATCATGGCCTATTAGGTGCAATCGTGACTATTAAGACAAAAAGAAGGCTTCAAATATTTCACTTTAAATGTGATGAGTCTAGAATATCTTCAGTTCTCACGTTTATCAAGTAACTGACTGAAAATATTAAAACTTTTTTTTACCTAAATCCTGATCCCTTTTTTTTTTTTTTGTCACACAAGTGTCATATAGAGAGAAAACCGTTTGTAGCAGGACGCTAAGGATGGAATTTTTTTTTATGTTTTTCTTAATAAATAATCGGCTGTCAATAATGGATTAATCAGTAACACTGACTGAGCACAGCAGACATTTATCATGAAAAGAGCCACAAATTCAGTTTTGATAGATGAACATCGTCCTAGTTGATCCTGTTTGTTTTAAACGCTTGAGTTCTGGTAGGAGGTCATTAAACACCACAGAAGTCTTTGTCATGGTGCCCCCTTTACTAGCTAAACCCCCACAATGCTCTCTGATTGCCTCGTCACATTATTTCATGTCCATTTAGTCATAATCATTTTTCATTATTTTCAATCTTTTTGTTTTTTTGTCTTGTTTTTTGCCATTTTCAAGTTCTGTTGTTTTTCGTCTATTTTTAAAAATCTTTTTCAACCTTTTTGTTGTCTTTTCTTAATTTTTTTGTCATTTTCAATCTTTTAGTTGTTTCTTTTATCTATTTTTTCTTTAATCATTTTTAATCTCTATGTTGTTTTTTGTCTCATTTTTGTCATTTTCAATCTTTCTGTTGTTTTTTTTAATCTAATTTTTTAAATCATTTTTTCAATCTCTTTGTGTTTTGTCATATTCTTTGTCATTTTCAATCTCTTCGTCATTTTTTGTCATTTTCATTTTTTGTTTTTTTAATCTAATTTTGTCATTTTCAATTTCTTTTTATTTTTGTCTATTTTTTTCCAATTTTAAATCTATTTTTGTTTTTGTCTCATTTCTAGTCATTTTCAATCGATTTTTGATTTTTTCTAATTTTATGGATCGATTTTTTCACGTTTACGCCAAGTTCTGAGTGTCGCAGCTGAAATGGAGACTCATCAGACCAGGTAACATTTTTCTATCTTCTATTGTCCAGCTTTGGTGAGCTTGTGTGAATTGTAGCCTCAGTTTCAGTTCATTTTATGTCCTATAAGTCATAATCATCAAACATAAGACACAAAGGGCTTGAAATATTTTCACTTTAATGAGTCTAGAATATCTTCAGTTTTCATTTTTATTAGATAACGGATGGAAAACATTCAACTTTTCCACGATGTGCTAAATTTTTGAGATGCTAGCAGACATTTAGCTTACGTTAGCATGACAGCTGCTCTGCTTCTTCCTGTGCAGGGATTTCATCAGACTTATTCACTACATTATTAATATTTTTCCAGCTCACTTTTGCTGAATTGTTGTTTCAGATTTCGGTCCTTTTGTTACTTTGAGCAGCTTTGAGTTAGTTGAAGAACAGAAGAACAGCACGTTCCCTCCTACGACTTGAACTCTCGACACGGCAGAAATGAAAGATTCTCCGGAGAAAAAAAGCACAACATTTGGAAGGAAAACGAGATTAAATGCCGCATTAAACCTGTGAAACGTGTGAAAGAGAAACTGCAGAAAACTATTTAGGTTAGTAAGGCAACGCATCTGCTGAGCTACTGAACCAAATGCCCCAAAAAGAAAAGAAAAGAAAAGAAAAGAAAAGAAAAGAAAAGAAAAGAAAAGAAAAGAAAAGAAAAGAAAAGAAAAGAAAAGAAAAGAAAAGAAAAGAAAAGAAAAGAAGTCTCCAGTATGTTCAGCTTCGGTTTGGTCAGCATAAGAAAGCAAATGTTTGAGCTTCGAGGTTTCATTTTGTGCAAAGTTACATCAAAATGTTCCATCAAATGTTTCGTATTTTGTTCCTTTTATTCTCCGACCTGCTATTTTCTTTTAATCAGGACAAGTTGTTGTTGTTGTTGTTGTTGTTTGGCTGCTTCTGCTGATGTTATTTAACATTTGAGAAGTTTGACCCTTGTTATCAAATGAAAGAAAACATTTAGAGGGAAAACATGTTGCTTTTAAAGAAAGAGATTGAAAATAAAGATGTGGTGCTGAAGGACGAGCAGCAGAATAGGCCACATTGTCTGGTCTTTTGTATAAAGAAATAGCAAATAAAAGAGAGAAAATGTGAGTTTAGAATCGACTTTTCTTCCTTTCTGCAGCAGAAGTTATTCATTAATCTCAAAAATAATGTTTCAGTTCAATAATAAAACATTAAAGCCTCAATCTTTCAGAGTTATGACAACTTCTAATGCAGTTAAGTCCAACTAACACACTATATTTAATTAGGATAATTAGCTTTTCCACTACAATCAATCAAGTATTTTTAATTACCTCATGATTAGGAGCATAAATATGAGTTTTTATGTAATTATTCATTAAAATGAAGCTAACCCCAGCAGTATTTCTGTGCTACGTTAAAGGATGTCTTACGTATTTAATTACTATAATTATGAACACAATGTTTTTAACTTTATTTTAATCAGTAAATTTGATTTTTATTTAATTTTGCATTATTTTGAAACGTGAGAAATTGGTGTCCCATGTTAAACTTGCATCATTATCATTTTTAAAATTTGATTTCATCTTTATTTAACCAGCTAAGTTAGTTGAGAACTGATTCTCATTTTGAGTAATGATCTGGCCAAGAGGCGAAGAACAAACAACACAAACAACAAAATCAGATTACATGTACAGCAAATCACACAATATTACAAAGAAAATTACGCAAAGACTTTTAAAATAGGAAAACAGTGGTCCAGCGGTCCTGAAGTGTTTCTCAAACTGACTTTTTAACGCTCATGTTGTCCTCATTTACAGGCACCAAAAAGTATTGTTCACTTGTCTGAAAAAAATCCAAAAATTCAACAAAAAAATTCCCCAAATTTGTAAAAATTTGCAAAATCTTCAGGAAGAAAATTCCAAAAATTCCTCAAAAGTTTCCCTTAAAAGTTTTATTTTAAAAAAATAAATAAAAAAATCCCCAAATTTTGCAAGAAATAAAAATTGAAAAAATAATAAATAAATAAATAAATAAAAATTGTAAATATTTTCAAGAAATGAATAAAAATCTTCCCCAAAAAAATCCTAAAAATATCTAAAGTGATTCCATATATATAAGTAAAACTTCTAATATTTTCTTTAAGAACATTCAGAAAAAAATCAAGCAAAATCCAGTGAAATTCGCTGGATTTTGGTTGATATTTTTCTGAATGTTCTTAAGAAACATTTTTAACATTTCTTTTTTTCCACCAAAAATGTTCAAAAATTTCCCAAAAATGTTGAAAATGTGGACATCAGAAGTTTCACTGTGAAAATATTTTTTTCCCCACATTTTCAAACTTTAGAACGGGTCAATTTTGACCCGCAGGATGACACGAGGGTTAAAGAGTGTTGGGCCAAGTATTGAACCCTGTGGGACACCTCTGTGAATTAATTGGTTATGATTATGATTATGATGATGATGATTATTATTATTATTATTATTATTATTAGGTGTGATAACACATTATTTTCTGTATTATTATTATTATTATTATTATTATTATTAGGTGTGATAACACATTATTTTCTGTAAATTATGAATATTTTGTACATTTAAAACATTCTGTGCAATATCAGTTTTTCTCATATACCAGAATCTGTGCAATATTGTCATTTATTTATTAAATAATGAATGAATCTATGCAATATTAATACTCTCTGTCAGTATTATTTGAACTAGTACTTTTATTTATTTATTTTTTCTCTACTGATGTTTCCTAAATGTTTCCCCTTCGCTGTTTATTCACCATTGTGGGATTAATACGGGCTTATTTTATCAAATTATTATTGTTATCTACTCTCCAACCATAAGAAATAAATAATAGACAGTACTGTACATTTACTAATTAAAATGGAGACTTTCTTTATACTTTTGCAAATAGGAACATTAGTATTTCAGTCATTTACACACAAATCTGTTGGCAGAAAGTCAGACAAGATTCCAAATCTGCTCCAGAATTTATTGCCAAAAAACAAAATAAAGGAAAATGATCCTGAAGCTCCAAATAATGAATTATCTCTAGAGTGCTTTAAAAAACAGCAGCAATTAGGACTTCTGGTTTTATCTTCCTGAGCCAGAATACAGAAAGATTCTATATATTATGAAAAAGAGATTTTTAAAGAACCATTCAAACAGAACATGGTAATACTGTTAGTACTGCTGTTCCTTTATGATAAACTGATTATATTCGAAGTGTAAATGCAGGTTTATTCTACATAAAGGTCGTATTTTAATGGGTTTCCTGCAGGAACCCTCTGAACATGTGACGTTCTTGAACCTCCCAGAGTTCCTGGAGCCTCTGCTGGTTGTTTTTTGTTTTCTGCTCCAAAACGATGACATTTGTCTCATTTAGTCGCCTCGAATATGAGATTAACTCGTTGTGATGGAAACTGCAAAATTAGATTGAAGCGATTGGACCACAAATAGAGTTTCAGTCCCAGGAGTTTAATAAAAGATGCAGGTTTGTGTCCTGATGAAGAACCTGCTTGGCTAACAGCATGACTGTGTTTAAATGTAGCAGCAGATGGACGTCGTCGTGTTGAAGCGACTCCTCCGTGACTCACTGACCCACATCATGCAGCTCAAAGCTTCAACTCTGCTCCTGGTTGCTGTTTAATCTGCTGCCGATGGTCGAGGTCCAGACGTCTGTGAACCGACTGGACATGAAGAGAACCTGAACTCTGACCTGCAGAAACACCAGCTGCTGAATAAATTACAGTCTGCAGCTGTTTTCTGAGCTCTGGGAGGTAAAGACGGTGGATCTGCTGCTATCAGTCTGCAGTTGTATGGAGGTTACACACTCGCTGTCCACGTTATTAGCTAGTAAAAGGCGGCTTCCGAGGTTGTTTTGGTCTCATTTGGACCGTTTTTATGTGACCTTGTTCATTTTGCGTCACTTTTTACTTATTTTTGCATCTTTCCAGTGTTGTTTTTGTCTCATTTGGGCCATTTTTATCTGATTTTGTTAATTTTGTGTCACTTTTTAGTCATTTTTGCATCTTTTTAAGGTTGTTTTTGTTTCAATTGGAAATTTTTTTGTCTGATTTTTAAAATTTTGTGTCGCTTTTTTAAAATAATTTTTGCATCTTTTCAAGGTTTTTTTTGTCTCATTTGGAACATTTTTTGTCTGATTTTAGTCAGTTTGGGGCACTTTCAGTAATTTTTTCATCTTTTCAAGGTTGCTTTATCTCATTTGGAACATTTTTTATCTGCCTTTTGTCATTTTGTTGTTTTTTTGTCTCATTTCTTGCATTTTCAATCTCTTTTTTGTCGTTTTGTCATATTTTTTGTCATTTTCAATCTATTTTTGTTGTTTTTTTGTAAATTTCTTGGTCATTTCAATCTTTCTGTTGTTTTTGTCTAATTTTTTGTCATTTTCAATCTATTTTTGTTGTTTTTTGCCTCCATTTTTGTCATTTTCAATCTATTTTTCTTGGGGTTTTTTGTCTAATTTTTCAAATACCATGGATCCATGCTTTCATGTTGTTTACGCCAAACTGTGAATGTCGCAGCTGAAATGGAGACTCATCAGACCAGGCAATGTTTTTCTAATCTTCTATTGTTAAATTATGGGGAGTCTGTGTGATTCGTAGCCTCAGCTTCCAGTTCTTAGCTGACATGTAGATGTGGTCTTCTGCTGCTGTAGCCCCTAAAAATGTGCCATTCCTGCTTTGAAACGGCTCAGATGCAGCTCTACACTGATGACGCCAACATTCACTTCCTGATTAGATGTTTTTAGTTACTAGGGGCGGTTCCAATACTTCCATACTGTTTAGTCCGCCAGACAAAGATGTACACTCCAGAAAGTCATGTTTGGAACAGTTTGCATCAGTGTTTTTGTGTTTTTTTTGTCTTATTTTGTTAAATGTCTGTTGCTTTGACTTCCCTGCTCACATCTCTAATGATGATCTCTGAAGAATTGAGGCTGTAAAAAATTAAAGAGTTTGTCTTTTATCGCCATGACTGCCTTATACTCAGTAACAGTTCCACTTTTATTTTGGAAACACTTTTAAATACTTCCTGTTTAAACTGCCACACATGCACAGTTTTCAGTTGTGTTACTATGGATGATGATCATTGTTTTAAAGTCCGACTCCGGCTGTTGATTTAACCCCTAAAACGTCATTTCTGTGCATTAAAGTTGCATATTTATGAGATTTCTCTCATAAAAATCATCAATTTCAGCCTTAGAAAGACTTAAAATGTGCAGATTTAGGACTTCCCTGTTGCTCAAACACACCAGCTCACTTTAAACTATGTTCAAACACTGCAGAACTACTGTATTCTACACAATTACGAGCTGTAATATTGTAGTAATTAATCAAACATGGAGTGACAGGATTGGTTGTTAAGGTTTGTGACATAAGAAAGCTTAAAAGTTCGAATCTGTGTCTTATTCTGCTCTTTATGTGTCTTCCAGCACATAAAAAACCACCAAACCGTCCCGTTAACTAGGTTAAAAAATGGACTTTCATGTGTTTTTAAGGTTTCATCATATTGGACATAAAAGAAAGAGTTGGTCATTAACCTTTAGGTGACGAAGAGCATCGATTTGAGTCACTTTAATCCCAACCAGGACCTTTAGTTAAGTATTTTCTTCACCTTTTCAGCTTCTCTGCACCATTAACTATTAAAGGATAATTGCTTTAAAATGCAATAAGCAGCGACAGAGTTTTATTACATGCAAATGTGCAGATAAAAGAGAAGGAAAGGTCCTAAACATCTGGATTTTCCTCACCAGAAGTGTCAGTGTTTCTGTTCTTATGCTCATTTTTTGTTTTCTTTTGAAGACACTACTTCTGTCCATCTCCGGTTCTGAGAAAATGAGACAATTACTCATCTTCCCTCCTCTCCCCGGGGTTTTCCTTCATTCATTCGCTCCCATAAACACCATAAATCACACAAATTGCCACGAACGCTGGTCTGCTGATGCAAAAGAGATTGAAAATCACGGCGTCCCCAGAATGTCAGTGAACAAGAAGCAGGAGCTTTTAGAGTGTATGTAACAGATCTGTTGATCCACGATGCCTTTAACTGTAAGAATGGGCAGCTTTTGGTGTGATTAAAATCACAGCTTTTAATTGTTATTGTAAAGTCTGTTTTTTGGACACTGGATGAAGGATTTGAACAAATTGTCGTGTTGCTTAAACCCAACAACGGATCTAGTGTCTTACCTGGAACTTATACTTCCAAAATGCAATTTAAGTTGATGTTAATTGCAGTTGGTGCACCACATTTTTACATATTAAGACGTCCAGGAACATTATAGGTGTTGCAGGAGCACTGGGAGCAGAGCATCGTAGGGTAAAGAGACTACTCTAATGGATACGACACCTAAAGGCTGTTTATAACAACTATTCATCCAGTTTTTGGGAGTTTTTGACATTCAGCAAGGAGCCAATACTGATAAATGATTAAATTCTTGATGATCCTGTGGTAGATGATCCTAAAAGTTCTGCAAGAACGTCCATTTTCACATGTCCTAGTTCCAGAACAATCATTATATCGTGACTGGCAGCTTGCATGCAGTGAAACTGGTCCTGATAATGCCAAAAGAAGTGAAAAAATCTCAGGTAAGATCCTGTATGTAGAGACCTGAAGGACTGTAGAGCCTCCAGGGACAACTAGAGGTACATACATTTAAGGGAATGAACTACTGAATGTTGCAGGAGCACTGGGAGCAGAGTATTGTTGCACAAAGACACCACTCTAATGGGAACGGCACCCAAATTTAAATAAGGTTTTGGGGTTTTTCTAGGTGCAGGTTTTGGTAGCAAATGCAAAAACCTAAAGTATAAACAGAATCTTCTCCTTGTTCTGTTAAAGCGTCCCCGTAAACCCAGACAGTGTGAGATTCATGTTCAACATCAGGACCAGACGCTGGAAGAGGTCGTCCATCATTAACTGCATTATTCCACCTGTGCTTTGTTGCTGCGACGTGTTAAACTGTACTGTGAGAAAAAGCTAAATGCTGTTTCAACCAGCAGAAAATGGTGTCAGTGAACACATCAGCTGCACATTTGAAGCTTCGCCACCAGAAAACACAGAAATCTCACATGCAGGATGTTGTGTTATGAGTTGACACATTTTTCAAATTTTGTGTTTCTTTTTTGTCTTGTTTTTCTTATTTTTAACCGTTTTCTCATTTGGAATCTCAGTTAGTCTTTTTTTTTCTTGTTTTGTTTTTTCTCATTTGATGTCTCTTCTTTTTCTTGTTTTTCTCATCTAGATTTTTTTCTTTTTGTCAGATTTTTCTTGTCTTTTGTGTTGTTTTTCTTATTTTATATCTCATTTTTGTCTTGCTTTTCTAATTTTCTACATTTTTTTCTCATTTGGAGTCTGACCTTTCAATTTTTTGTCATTTTTCTCATTTTATGACTCATTGTCTTGTCTTTTTAGAATTTAGATTTTTTTCTTATTTGGGGTCTAATTTTTCAAATTTTTTTCTCTTTTGACTTGTTTTGTGTCTTTTTATTCATTTTTTATGTCTAATTTTTTTCTTGTTTTTCTATTTAAAAAAATATTCTCATTTGGTGTCTCATTTTGTCTCATTTCCGTCTTTTGTGTCTTTTTCTTATTTTATGTCCTGTTTTTTTGTTTTAGTTTTTCTATTTTTATATTTTTTCCTCATTTTGTGTCATTTTTCTCATTTTGTATCTTGTTTTTCTTATTTCATGTCTAATTTTTTGTCTTGTTTTTCTAATTTTTTTCTCATTTTGTGTCATTTTTCCTGTTTTTGTGTCTACTTTTTCTTATTTCATGTCTCTTTTTTTTGTCTTTTTTCCAAATTTTTCCTCATTTGGGGTCTGATTTTTCAGATTTTGTCTCATTTTTCCTGCTTTTGTGTCTTGTTTTCCTCATTTTATGTTTAATTTTTTTGGCTTGTTTTTCCAATTTTTTACATTTTTTTTCTCGTGGGGTCTCATTTTTCTCATTTTGTCTGAATTTTCCTTCCTGTTTTTGTGTGTTGTTTTTCTTATTCTTCGACTCGGTTGGTCCTCACCGTTCCTCCGTTGCAGCTCCTCCTTTCCGTTCTTGCTGCTGCCGGTCGCCGTCCTTCGGGCCGACGAGCTCTTGCTGGTGTTCAGCTTCCCGGATCCGTTGCTCGACACCGAGCCATCCTCCTCGCTTGGCAACCGGCTGCAGTCGCCATGGCAACAGAGGAAGAGAGAGAGGGAGAGAGTCGGGTGAGCGAGTACACAAACAGGGCATCACCTCACGGTTATTACTGGAACACGCTGCCAGCTTTAACGGGAAATTAAAGAAGAGAGCAAGAACTGATATTAGCAAAACATTTAATAAAAAAAGATTAAGAAACGCTTTACGAGCCAAAAACATGTTGAGTGTTGTTCTATATGTGAGTGTGAGTAAATAGAAATGTGGTTTAAGACTATTAATCCTGCAAATAAATAATCTACCAACCAGAAATATCATTCCATCAAAAAGATGCAAAGAAAAATTAGATTTGTGTTCAAAATCTCAAATGTAAACCTAAAAAGACAAATAAGCCACATTTAAAGTGTCAGAGTCCGAAGACTAAATTTGATTTTTGTTGTTTTGTTTCTATAACCAGCCTTGAGCGTCAGTGTTATGGGATGTATCATAATGTAAATCATAGAAACAGTCACTGGTATCCTGGATGTGTTTCTGTTTTTACGATAATTCACCAGAGGAAACTTTAAAAAGTGCATTCTGGGTAAACTCTCATATCAGCATGTTGGTGGGTGGTTGGTCAGCACAAGTTACAGCAAAATAAAAATTCATTTTAGATGATTTTTCTTTCATTTTGGATGGATCTTTGAATGATTTTGAGCAAAATTTGAAAAAATTTGACTACTTTTGGACACATTTGGGGTAATTTTTAAGGACTTTTGGACATCCATCCATCCATTATCTATACACCGCTTAATCCTCACTAGGGTCGCGGGGGGGGTGGAGCCTATCCCAGCTGACTCGGGCGAAGGCAGGGGACACCCTAGACAGGTCGCCAGTCTGTCGCAGGGCTACATATAGAGACAAACAATCACTCTCACATTCACACCTACGGGCAATTTAGAATAATCAATCAACCTCAGCATGTTTTTGGACTGTGGGAGGAAGCCAGAGTACCCGGAGAAAACCCACGCATGCACAGGGAGAACATGCAAACTCCATGCAGAAAGATCCCAGGTCCGAGCTGGGACGTGAACCAGGGATCTTCTCGCTGCAAGGCGAAAGGGCTAACCACTACACCACTGTGCAGCCCGACTTTTGGACAGTTTTTTGTAATTTTTAAACATTTCTTAAGTAATTTTGAACAATTTGTATGTTATTTTGAACAATATTGAGTTTTTATGTGATTTTTGATGACTTTCCTGTCATTTCGAACAAGTTTCTAAGTAACTGTCAACAGTTTTTGAATAATTCTGACTGAAGACGGAGAAAACTTTAAAAAGTGCATTCTGGGTAAACTTTCAGGATTCATATCAGAATGTTGATAGATGATTGGTCCTTTCATTGTCTCTAGCTTGTTCTGACCAACCACTTATCAACTTGCTGATATGAGCCTTAAAGTTTACCCAGAATGCACTTTTTAAAGTTTCTCTGGTGGATTAACACAAAACAGATGTACATCCAGGATACCAATGATTGTTTCTAACACTCTATGTCATTAAACTGCTGCAGTTTTACTGTTCATACTAGGATACATCCCATAATATTGATGCTCAATGCAGGTTATAAAATTTACTGCAAAATTTGGAGTCCCGTTCAGGAAGGGTTTCTGTCATTCTGGTCAAGCTGTGAGTCATTTTGGACCATTTTCAAGTCATTTTGACCAATTCTTGAGTTATTCTGGGAACATTTTTGTGGTTTTGGAAAGATTTTGAGTCCATTTGTATGAATTCAAGACATTTTGACCAATGCTTGGCTCATTTCTGACTTTTTTACTTTCATTTTGGACCAATTATGAGACATTTAATTTTGGCCAAATGGAAACAGAAACACATCTAGGGCACCAGTGACTGTTTCTATGAATCTCATAGATGTAAAACTCAAAAAACTGAACCAAAACAAGACAGTTTATAGTCTCGTCTTGTGTCTCTTTGTGTTCTTTAATTGACTTCTGCAAGATGTTGTCAACAACAGAAGGCAATTCATTTTTATCACCAGTTTTCTATAAAAACGTGCTACAATAAGTAGAGAGCATTTAGATTAGTACAGGATGACTGTAAAGGACGACCAGAGCAACAACAGTCCTGATGGAGTTGGGCAGGTTGGCTGAAGGGCTTCAATGGAAACAGCTCAGCACACATGTATGACTAACAAGAACACGCAACAACACACTAATATACCATAACACACAGTAACAGACAGAGGACATGACATCGACCTACACCAACCACATCTCCTATATTATTACATAACATCATCACTGTGAGTCTCTTTATCTCACATCTACACAGAGGTCACCTTAATATACAGAACTTTCATTTAAAAAGGACAAATATCTGTGAAATAACAACATTATAGCAGCTTTAAACGCAGTAAAACTGTAGAGTTTTACATTCAAACGTCTAAAAAAAATACTGATTTTTGATGTGGACGTTATGCACAGTGGCTGTTTTTCTTACCGCCAACAAGTAAATTAAGGCTCTTTTTCCATAATTATTTTTGAAATGCTTTATTTTTATTTATTTGTTATTATCTGTAATTTAAGTAAACAAGGGGAATCTGTAAAATACTAATAAATTGTTCCAGAGATTGTCTTATTTTTACAGTCATATGTGGGAATGACAGTGAACACTCTTGACCTTGGAAGCGAGTCTCGATGCTTCCTGTCGCATGAACTCAGAATTTATCCCCACAAGGACGAAAACACATTTATGTTCCCACAACATGAATAATACAATTACACAATTACACACACAGACAGTTGACTTGAGGGCAGACGATAAACTGAAGCATAAACATGGACGAGGGCGGAAATAGAGTTTACTCTCCTACGCGTAACACACATGAACACACAAACGAACACACACATGAACACATACATAAACACATGAACACATGACCACATGAACACGCAGCGCCTGCAGGCCTGGGAGCAGCAGCAGCTACACAACGTGACCAACTACAGGTGGTTTTACTCAGAAATACAGGTTTTGTTCATGAAAATCTGCAGCTCAGATCACAGAGAACAAAACAATCAATAATCACCGTAGAGGATAAACCGGTTAGCATCCTGGTTAGCATTCTGGTTAGCATCCAGGATAGCATTCTGGTTAGCATCCTGGTTAGCATTCTGGTTAGCATCCAGGATAGCATTCTGGTTAGCATCCTGGTTAGCATTCTGGTTAGCATTCAGGATAGCATTCTGGTTAGCATCCAGGTTACCATTCTGGTTAGAATTTTGGCTAACATTCAAGTTAGCACTCTGATTAGAATTCTGGATAGCGTCCGGGTTAGCATTCTGTTTAACAGTCTGGTTAGCGTTCAGGTTGGCATCCACATTAGCATTCAGGCTAGCATTCAAATTAGCATTCTGGCTAGCATTCAGGTTAGAATTCTGGTTAGCATTCAGGTTAGCATCCAAGGTTAGCATTCTGGTTCGAATCAAGGTAAGCATTCTGATTAGCATTCTGGATAGCACCCAGGTTAGCATTCTGGATAGCATCCAGGTTAGCATTCAGGTTAGCATTCTGGTTAGCATCCAAGGTTAGCATTCAGGTTAGCATCCAAGGTTAGCATTCTGGTTCATATTCTGGTTAGCATCCGGCTAACTCTCTGGTCTGACAAGATGAGCAATCACAAAAATAATCACTGCTGTTTTTATCAACAAACAGCAATCTTGAAAATGAAAATGAAGGTACTACATCTACCCTATAATACTACTATATTTACCCTCTAATATTACATTTACCCTCCAATACTACATCTACCCTATAATACTACTATATTTACCCTCTAATATTACATTTACCCTCTAATACTACATCTACCCTATAATACTACTATAACTACCCTCTAATACTACATTTACCCTCTAATACTACATTTACCCTCTAGTACTACATTTACCCTCTAATATTACATTTACCCTCTAAAACTACATCTACCCTATAATACTACTATAACTACCCTCTAATACTACATTTACCCTCTAGTACTACATTTACCCTCTAATATTACATTTACCCTCTAATACTACATCTACCCTATAATACTACTATAACTACCCTCTAATACTACATTTACCCTCTAATACTACATTTACCCTCTAATACTACATTTACCCTCTAACACTACATTCATTATAAAGCCTTAACATTATAAAAAAGTATTTTTACAGACATATTTGTGTCGAACATAAGAAAAATCTTGCTGAAGGACAAATTTTGCTCTGAAACTTTGCAGGAAGTGAGAGTTAGAGGAGGATAACACTACAAAGATGGAGCACAGAAAGCATCAGTTATGTAAAAGGTCAAAAATACAAAAAAATGTTTGTGCTAGCACATTTTTTTCCCGACAAAATGATGTCAAAAAGCCTTAGCGGACTATGAAAAATTCTTCACCAAAGCACCTTTTCATTTGGCAGTTTTTCAGAGGTTCTACTGCGTCGTCTAAACACGCTCAAAGGTCCTATAAGTTGGGTAAAGGAAGCTAAATAAAGACTCAGACGTACTCCCACACTGTGTCTGGAATTACCTCCAACTCGTCCACATCGTTTTGCTCGAGTGCTTAAATTGTGAATTTTCATGCACAACAAAACGTCCAAAAAGTCCACATTGGACGTATTATCCACAGCATGTGAACTAATTTCTGCTAAAAAGGTCATTTATAAGATGTGAAGGTCATGCATGTGTCAGCGGTGACACAATAAATGTCTGAAATCTCACTTTAAGTACAGTGGGTCCTCAGTTCACGACATCCTAGACCTAGGCCGTTTCTTCGTTTTGTCGGAACTGGTTACGTGGAACTAGTTGGCGAGCGGGGCGGACGAATACGTCATCACACGGCATGTTTTATTTTTTACTGTACAGTGTTTTTCTGTCCTAGATTGTGATTTTACCACTGTGGTATACACAGGGGTCGCATAGGAGAGTGTGAGTTCTGACTTACGGTGATAGTTGACTTACTTCGCGCCGTAGGAATGAAATTCCGATGTAAGTCGAGGACCCCCTGCATAAACATCAACATTATTTGCATCTTTTTGCTCGAGTGCTTGAATTGTGAATTTTTATGCACAACAAAGCGTCCAAAAAGTCCACATTGGACGTATTATCCACCATTTCCTGCTAAAAGGGTCATTTAACAGATGTGAAGGTCGCGCATCTGTCAGCGGTGACACAATAAATGTCCAAAATCTCCCTTTACAGTAAACTTCTGAATAAATCCTGTACAGGAGGTCTTCGACTTACATCAGAGTTCTGTTCCTATGGCGAGACATAAGTCAGTTTTCACCGTAAGTCAGAACTCACATGAAGTACATCATGATATCGATCAGTTCTTCGGAAAAGTCATGAATACCATACGTAGCGTACAACCGGCAAATGCAAGCAAAGCCGTCTTCCTCTTGTAGCATTACATGACAACATACTTGTCCGCTCCGTTCACCAACTAGTTCCAAGCAGCGTAACCAGTTCCAACGAAACAATTAAATGCCGTAGACCGTACCATGTTATAAACTACAGATCCCTGTAAACTGCTGAATAAATCCTGTACAGGAGGTCTTTGACTTACATTGGAGTTCTGTTCCTATGGCGAGAAAAAGTCCACATTGGACGTATTATCTAAATACTTTCTGCTATTAAAAGGGTCATTTAACAGATGTGAAGGCCACGCATCTGTCAGCGGTGACACAATAAACATCTAGAATCTCATTTTACAGTAAACTACTGAATAAATCTTGTATAAGAAGACGGTTTGATGCTTTGTTTTCTTGTCCAGGAGGGTTTTTCTTCTCTTATCTACCTCGTGATTAACTGCCCCTCCTGTTCCTGCCTCTGTATAAATGTCAACATTATTTGCGTCCTTTGTTATCATTTCGGTGTGAAATCCATTCATGCTGCTCCGCTTGGAGAATAGGGGATGTAATTAGTGTTCACCCAGGTGGTGGAATAACCTCTGCAACCCTTTTTTTACTATTTTATTTAGAAGATCCGCTCCCTATAAGACGTACAGGTTGCTGAGGCAGACTATCACACTGGCAGCTCTTCCGGCGCTTCACACCGACATCACTGTTGCACAGAATGCTTCCCTCCGGCTGGGGTTATAAATATACATGCGCTTATCATCCCCGGGAAGCAAAGCACAACTAATCCCACCTCCCGACGTCTTGTGTGCATCTCCGGCATTTGCATTTCTGTGAGAGGAGGCGTCTCGTTTACGGCTTCCCTTAAGGGGGGAACGTAGCAGGGAGGCGTCTGGGGAGGGAAAAGTTTACCGAAAACTGTTAAACGTTTCCGCTGTTCGCAGATTAGAACTCATAATCCCGGTCGGAGTCTTTTGGGAGAAGAACATTTAAATTTTGTGTGATTCCGACGGATGTTTAAAAATCAACAATAACGAGCGAGATTAGAGCTGCAAGCAGATAAAATACTGGACTTTGGAGAAGAGTTGAGACAAAACTCCATAAAACGGGAAGATTAGCAGCAGTTTAATGTGACCTAAATTTCTCTAATATCCTTTGTAATGGTGCATATTAACAGAAATACAATAAAGTGGGCAGTTAATAGGTCCAATCCTCTGGAGTTTCTCCGGCCCTGTGAGGCATTTACCTGAACGTTTCGGCCGTTACATGGATCTGATTAGCATTTTAGTAAAAATGTGTCTCTCTCTTGGGAAAACAAACAAAACATGGTGCATTTTCTAACACAAACCTTCAAAAAAAACTCTAATCTGCAAAGGTCTAAACTACATGCACAAGCAACAGTGCTTTGAGTGGTATGAAGTGTTTTCAGGGAGTTTTTTTTTCCATTTTTCAGTACCAATATTCATCCCAGAATCATCAAAAACTGTGAAAAAGTCGCAGTTTGCATGTATAAATTGTAAAACACTGTTCTTATTTACTTTGCTCTCCAAGTTCTCATCTACTAAAACTGAACTGTCCATAAAAATACAGCTTGAACAGCCACCATTCATGAATATAATCCAGGTTTCGACAGTAGGTGTCACTTCTAGTTGTTTAGGATTATTTCCTCTGAGTTTATTTGTAAGCAAATCATGTAATAGTAATCTGATAATAATCTGATAATAATCATTAATATAATCCAGGTTTTGATGACACATCAACAGGAGGTGAAGTTTAATGTGTTGCTTCCTGTTGTTTCGGATTATTTCCTCTGAATTTATTAAATATCTGCAGCATCAGAGAGCAGCAGCATCCATATGAGCTTCTACAAAGCCAGGAATCTGTGCACATTTATGTATAACAGCAGTAACTTCCTTAATTAGGCTGTTTACATTTAGTGTTTTGCATCTAGTATTAGTTAGACAAACATTAGTAAGTAATTAATCATGACTATAATCCAGGTTTTGATGAAATGTTAACTGAAGCTGAAGTTTTGTTTGTTGTTTAGGGTTTTTTCCTCTAAGTTTATTAAATATCTGCAGCATCAGACAAAAGAAAAGTACATTAAGTGACTTGCTGTTGCTGTTGAATGTTAGATCCTGATGGATCATGTTGGGGATACTTTATATTTATTAACAGCCTAATTAATGAAGTTCTATCTGTTATACATAAATATGTGACACTAATATAGATCCTGATGCTGCAGGCTTTTAATAAATTCAGAGGAAATAATCCTAAACAACTGGAAGCAACAAACTAAACTGAAGAAGTGTCAACAGGAGGTGAAGTTTAGTTTGTTGCTTCCAGTTGTTTCGGATGATTTCCTGTGCGTTTATTAAATATCAGCAGCATCAGAGAGCAGCAGCATCCATATGATTATCAAACATTTACATAGAACAGCAGAAAGTTCATTAATGAGGCTGTTTTTAGCTTGTTTAGTTTAGTTGCAGTTTATCAGTTGATATTATTGACTTGTTACACAGTGGATTCAGTCTTTAGTTTATTAGTGTCTTACTCTAAATTAAGTATCACTGCATTTACTGCATATCTGTTTCTTATAAGTAAAGGATGAACAGAACCAAAAGTTTTAAAAAGATTCTTTTCTTTTTTTTTTATTTGCAGAAACATATTTATTTGTGACCTTTTGGTTCCAGTCATTCAGCCCAAACATTGAATGTGTTTCTGAGTTGGACGGCGTGCTTTTAGGCTTTTAGGAGTCTTTTTAATAAACTTTTCCGTCTGAAAGACTCTCAGAGGAACAATAATGTCAAAGTGACCTTAGTCTTTAACAGACTGATAAAGCAGCATTGAGCTTTTCAGATCACGTAGAAACAACATTCTCTCATTTTGTTTGAATCTTATGTTAAAAAACAAGAGTCTGAGGAGCATCGGTTCAGTTTTAGGACATTTTCTTCCAGATAAATCTGAGCTACTGAATGAATCCACAAGTCTTTTTTATTTTTTCCCTGAAAGCAGCTAAAAGTTTAGCAGCGCGAAGCTTCTTTCTGACTCATAAAAATGTGTTCTGGAGAACCGAGCCGTGACATTCATTAATGTTCCGGCTGGAGAGAATCCAGCTCTGGTCATTTCTGCTAACGAGAGGACACAGATTTCTGTCCTTCACCGGAAATGTCAAGAAAACGCTTCATCCAGAATGAAACTTTATTTAATGGGTCCCTTTGGGTTTAAATGAGACGCTGAAACAATCTGGACATAGAAAAGCAGTAATTAGCGTCACTTTAGCTAATTTTCCTGCATCATTTTTAGCTTTACAGTTGTAGTTTCATTGCTGTATAATTGATTTTAGTCCCCTGCAGCAGAATATGAGGTTAAATGTTTAATATTTTAACTAAACATTCCAATAATATACTATATTTATATATATTTGCCAATGTAATCGACAATAATTGCAGTTGATTGTGAATTTTTTTGCAAAAATTACAAGAATTGTAAACATGCAACATAAATAACACCACATTTTTAAAAATATTGTCCCATCACTACTACTATTCTACATTCCGGACACGAAGAAAACCTTCTTTACTTGAACCCTACTGATAAAGTTGATGTAAAGTTCTATTTTTGTACCGTTTTGTTAAACCATCGTGTTGTCCTGCAGGTCAAAATTGACCCGTTTTAAAGTTTGAAAATGTTTGAAAATGTGGAAGAAAAATCTATTTTCACAGTGAAACTTCTGATGTCCACATTTTCAACATTTTTGGGAAATCTTTGAACATTTTTTGGTGAAAAAAAGAAATGTTAAAAATGTTTCTTAAGAACATTCACATAAAAAATCAACCAAAATCCAGCAAAATTTGCTCCATATTTTCATAAATTTGGGTAATTTTTTTGCTGAATTTTGGGATTTTTTTCAGACAAGGAAACAATATTTTGTTGCCCGTAAATGAGGACAACAGGAGGATTAAGAAAAAGCACGAGAAGCGTCGGTCAAAAAGGAGTCCAAATTTGGCTAAAAAACATGTAAATAAAATGATCCATTCAGGAATAATCAGGTGTTTTAGTCCTCCTCAGACTTATTATAATAATAAAATACACACATTCTGGAGTCAAACTTGTATAAAACCCCGCTGCTATGTGCTGATTAGCTCCTGGATTAGAGAAGCTTACATCTAATTCCTGAGTATAATCGCAGAAATCTTTGTTTTCTGTTCTTCTAACCCGCTAGCAGCATCCTCCCTTCTTCCCTCCTCACATCAGGCTGCTGCATCCAGCTTTCCGGCTCTGATTCGAGGTATTTGTCTCCAAACAGCCTCTCGTTAACTCTGGACTTATCCTCACATCCAGTCAGTCTGTCGGAGGCTTCGCTGAGATTCCACAGCAAACACTGACGTCTGGACGATCTCAGGGTTTGTCTCCGCCTCGTTCTCTGGCTCCAACAGCTGCTGAGAACTTTGTGGTTCCGGCTGGAAACCAACTGGGATCAATTTACGAATTATGAATTATGACGCCTCGTTAAAAACCAGCAGGCGTCGATCACACGTGTTTTATTCCTCCCAAGAACAAACCAAAGGAAAAATAAATCTAAATTTCTTTCCAGTTAACTGTCGCTGCTTTAACACTGAACAATAATTAATAAATAGTAATTAATTCATAATCTGTCTTCAAATATATTAATTAATGTTCTGTAAGGTTCAAGGTGTGGGTCATATTTTTATCTACAGCTTTAAAAACACTAATTAAACCAAAATCAAATTTTATCATAATAATTTTATTTTTATTAACTTCATGGTTTATTTTTAAAAAAACTATTTTTAAGTATATATATATATATATATATATATATATATATATATATATATATATATATATATATATATATATATATATATATATATATACTGCTATTTTACTGCTTTTCCCCACATTACTGATATCTAGTAAAATCACAGGAAAAAAAAACAGTTAACCTCTAAAAACAGGCCACAAAAATCTGAATAACAGTAATTATAGTAAATATAATTAGTCCACGATGCTTCAAAAATTATAGAAATGACTCGAAAATGATCCAAAATTACAGAAAATTTGTTTGAATTAAATGAAAATTGTCCTAAATTGCTTGAAAATGATCCAATTTCTGAGGCAACAATTGTCTAAAATGATAGAAAAAAACTGTTGTGAAGAGAAACCAGATTTCTTCTTTAGACTGAGACACCTGGATGGATGTAAAACTGATCTGGTGTCAGTTTTTAGCAGAGCTCAGATGTGTTTTTCTTTCAGAAATGATGAAAAAAGTAGATTAAAATCTCAAAATGTCCACACACCTCTGGGTACTAATTGATTTCCTTGCAGTTTCTAACAGAACTCATCAAACATTTGTCAAAAAAATTCATAAAAACCAACTCAAATGTCTGAAAATTTGTCCAAAATGACAAAAACCTGCCCCAAAATTGCCCAAAAATATTTAAAAAAAACTGTTGAAATTACTCAAAAAAAGACTAGAAACGTGTTAGTTCTTTGGTTGTGAGCATCCTGCCTAACAACGCTGATATCCTGATGTCAAAAGTCACTTTTTTCCCCATTACTTCCCAAAAACCTGATTAAAACCAAACTTTAAGGTTCCGTTTCTTACCCTCCTTTGTGCGGATCGGCTGACGGAGGCCTCTTGCTGCCGGTTCCGTCCTGGTGAACCTTCTTGTCCAGCGACATCGACAGAGGAGCGTCTCGAACAGGAAGTCCCAGCACCAGCGTCTCCTTGGTAACCGAGGTGGCGTCGTCGCCGGTCCGACCCATGTGCTTCTTGGCGTAGTCAAAGCCCTGAACAGGCTGAAAGAAAAAACAAAGAAACACTCAGAGACACGACTGGAGGTCGAAGCTTCGGGGACAGAAAATGGAGTTTTTATTGTTTTTTTTATCAATGTAGCTCCAAGACTGATGGAACGAAAGCGACACAGAGACACGAAAACAAGCAGCGACTTCCTGAAGCTCATGCAAAGACCTGCAAAAGTGATAATCAGCAGCAGAGTTTCCCAGATTTACAACACAATGCAGGCTGATGAGGAGGAAACACTGTGATTCAAACCCACAAAGCAGAATATGCAGAAAAAGTCGAGAAAATTGCAGCTGAGAAGTTTAAAAATGGAGTTAAAGTCAAAGAACGAGGCAGCAAACACAGTCAGGCACACAACATCCAACTTATTTTGCAGAAAACTTAGGAAAACATTGCAAAAAAAGACGCTTCCATCCTGTGTAACTTCAATATTATGATTTTAAACATAAAAACAACCACTAAAAATACATTTTAAGGTATTTAATGTGTCTGTAAACTCTTTTCTACCAGGAAAGTTGTTCACGATAACCTTTGTTAAATAAAAATAATGATATTAAACCAACAGTTAGCAACATTAGCCTCAAACAGAGGGAATTTAGTTAAAATATAAGAGATTAAAGTCAAATTAGAAGATGAAAAAATAAACTTATGATACTAAATGATGGTCTCAAATTATGCAAATGTGTGTTTCATCCGTCAATTAGGGAGAAAATCTTGTTTAAAATCACTCATAAATTGGTTTAAATTGCAAGAAAGTTGTTCAAAAATATGCAAAAAAAAACTCATAAAATGTGAAAAATTCCACAAATTTGTTCCATATTTCTCAATGTTTGTCGAGAATCATAAAAACTCGTCAAAATGACTGAATATGTGTCCAAAATCACTCAAAAATGATCCATAATTACACAAAATGAGTTCAGAATGACATGAAATTTGTCTTAAATGATTCAGAAATGATCCCAAAGACACAAAAATGATCCAAAGTGACGAGAAAAGATCCAAGTTGACATTAATTTTGTTGAAAATGACAAGAAAATTGTCCAAAATGAGTCACAATTCACCCAAAATCACCCAAAAATGAGTCAAATTGACTGAAGATTTGCAGAATGACACAAAATTAGTCCATGATGCTTCAAAAATTTTAGAAAATATTCCAAATGTGTGCAAAATGACTCGAAAATGATCCCAAATTACAGGAAATTTGTTGGAAATAAAATAAAAATTGTCAACAATTGTCTAAAATTCTACAAAAAATATGGTTCTGAACAGAAACCAGATTTATTGTTTTGACTGAGACACCTGGATGGATGTAAAACTGATCTGGGGTCAGTTTTTAACAGAACTCAGATGTGTTTTTCTTTCATCTGAAAATATCATTAAAGCTGTCCAAAATTACACAAAACTCATCTCAAATTTCTCAGTATTTGTCAGAAATGGCTAAAAAAATGACAAAGATGTCCAAAAATTATTAAAATTTGTCCAAAAATGACAAAAACCTTCCAAAATTACTTAAAAATGTTGGTCAAAAAGTCCATTAAAAAGTGATAAATCTGGACCCACCTCTATGGAACTCAGGAAATATTCCCAGCATGAAGGTAGAACTCTGATCATTGATAAAGTTACTGGAGATGAAGAAAGTTGTGCAACAGAAATGTCAATAAGTCATAACTCTGACTTACTATGAACTGTTTTATTACTTATTGCTGATAATGTTTCTGTGATCCTATTTAAGGGACTTCACAGAATGTTGACTTAATAAACTTTCATTTCATTTAATTAAACTCTGACTTTAAGCTCTGAGTTCTTCTGAACTCGCTGCCTCTGAGCAAATAACTATAAAATACATTAATTAACTATGAAAAGGTCTCTGGCTGGAAAACATTAAGTTGCTGTGTGTGAGTTTCTGTTTATTGCAGTTTAGGGCCGACTGATGCGTTTGTAACATTACTGATATGCATCTGCAGTTGAAATAAAAATCTTGGTGGCAAAATTTAGAACAACAAAAACTACCAAACCTCCTCGGAATAACCTGGTTTTTCATCTCCAGTAACTTCATTAATGATCAGAGTTCAGATCAGAGTCCAACCCCAAATTACTTAAAATCATCTCAGAATTTGTCCAAAATAACAAAAGCTTCTCAGAAATGGCTCAATAGCTGTCCGAGATGAATTAAAAATGTGTTCAAAATGACACAAAAGTTGTCTAAAATTACACAAAAAAGATCCTAAATTATCAAATTTTGATTGGCTTTAGATTGTGACGCCTGGATGGATGTAAAACTGATCTGGTTGCAGTTTTGAATAGAGCTTAGTTTGTTGTTCATCGATCAATAATTATTTAAAAAGGCAAAAATCCATCCATATGACTCAGAAATTGTTCAAGATGACAAGAAATGTTCTCCAGAATTAGCCAAAAATCTGGACCCACCTCTATGGACTTCAAGGACCTGGAATGTTCTAAGTGAGACTAAACTTAAAGACTGGAAGCAAGAAAGGAGAACTTCCCCTGGAGAAAGTTCTAGAGTAGCCCTACCGACAACTGGAGAAAGTTCTAGAGTAGACCTACTGACAACTGTAGAAAGTTCTAGAGTAGAACTACCGACAACTACACAGTTGTCGGTAGGTCTACTCTAGAACTTTCTCCAGTTGTCGGTAGGTCTACTCTAGAACTTGCGCCAGGGGACGTTCTCCTCTATGGACGTCAAGGACCTGGAACTCTGTAAATATTCACAGGATGAAGGTAGAACTCTGATCATTAATAAACTTACTGGAGATGAAGAACCAGATGATTCTGAGGAAAACTTTTAGCAGATTTGGTTAATTCTTATATTGGATGCAGCTTTAAATGTCAATTCTGTCTGAAGATCTTCAGATTCCTCCAACAAGTGGACAGACATAAGTTGTTAAAACCACAAATGTCTGAAGCAGCAAACAGAACAAGTCTATTGTCACTCTGATTTCATCAACAAGCCTTCACCGCTGAACAAATGTCAGAACTCCAACTCGACACCGTGTCCTGCATATAAAAGCGTAGAAACCCTCCAGATAAAGTGTTTCTTCCATTTCAGATAAAAATAATTGGACGGACAGCCCTCCTCCCCATCGGTTTTTATCAGCCTCCAAACACCAGAGCTGGCAGTAATGAAAAAGTCGGGGAAATAAATAAATAATGAAGCTTAGCGGCACCTTTGAAGTCATAAAGAGACGTTTTTTGGGGTTTTTTTTTGGTTAAAGCCTCCGAGGCCCGAACACGTTCTTTGTGTTATTAAACGCTTTTCAATTTAAGGAATAGAGAACAAAATATAAAAAAAGGAGCAGAGATTGACCCACTTCTGGTTACACAACGACGCGAACCAAACCCTGATTTTTCTATTTCAAGCCGCTCTAAAACGGGATGCATTCGGCGATGCATGCTGAATCCTGCGAGCGTGTGAGGTGAGGTGAGGCGGCTGACGGCGCTCCTTAATAATGCATCGGTCACGGAGCCGCAACACATGTGGCTGCGGCCGCACACAGAAACCGATATGTAGCGTGGTGGAGAGTGTGTGCATGTAGCGCCCACCCGCTGAGATGATGCATGTTGACAGACGAGGCTCTTAGAGAATCCAGACATTAATTTTCCAACATTCAAGTGCAGCTCCACATATACCAACATACAGTATGCATTATAGAGGAGCTGGTTAGCCACAGTGGCTGATGGGTAACGGATCGTGTCATACATGTAGCACCCACCCGCTGAGGTGATGCTTGTTGACAGACGAGGCTCTTAGAGAATCCAAATGTAAATTTTCCTGCAACCTCACATAGAAAGCAGTAAAGTCCACATGTACTACTAAGTACAGGGGGTCTGTTAAGTTCCTACAGATCGATGAAAGTCGATTTTGGCTGTAAGTCGAAACTTCTGCAAAAAGGTAAACAAAGCCATTATGTGCATCACGATGTCGATCAGTTCTTCAGAAAAGTCATGTTCCGAGCATTTTATTATATCTAATTTCACTTCCATGGAGACGGCTTTGCTTTTCTTTGAAACATCAGAAGAGTCTGACTTACGCTTGGGAGTCATAATGAAAGTCAAAAAGTTAGCGAATGTAGCACAATCCAAGGTGGCGAACAACTGGAGAATGTGAACAAAACCATCCTACAGTGTCGCATGACGCTCCACTCGCCACGTGATGACATATTTGTCCGGTCCACTTGCCAACTACTTCCACGTAACCAGTTCTGACAAAACGTCGTACGTCATAAACTGAGAACCTCCTTTACGGATTATAGAGGAGCGGATTAGCCCCAATGGTGATGGGTAACGGCTCCTGTCATGCATGTAGTGCCCACCTGCTGAGATGATGCATGTTGACGGACGAGGCTCTAAATCTAAAAGCAGTAAATAAAAAGTCCACATGTTCTACTAGGTACAGGGGGTCCTTGACTTAGGTCAAATTTCCGTTCCTATGGATCAGCGTAAGTCGATTTTCACTGTAAGTCAAAACTGTGGCGAAAATGTAAACAAATCCACTACGTGCATCACGAAATCGATCAGTTCTTCGGAAAAGTCATGGTCCGAGCATTTTATTGTATCTAATTTCACGTCCATGGAGATTGCTTTTCTTTTCTTCAAAGCATCAGAAGAGTCTGACTTACACTTGGGAGCCATAATGAAGGACAAAAAGTTAGAATGTAGCACAATCCAAGGTGGAGTACAACCAGAGAATGGAAACAAAGCCGCTCCGTTCGCTAACTAGTTCCATGAAAGCAGTATCGATGTAACAATGAAACGACATAGGTTGAGGACATCGTAAATCGGGGACCCATGTATGGATTATAGAGGAGCTGGTTAGCCCCAATGGCTGATGGGTAACGTCTCGTGTCATGCATGTGGCGCCCACCCGCTGAGATGATGCATGTTCTTAGAAAATCCAT
This sequence comes from Amphiprion clarkii, assembly GCA_027123335.1. Taxonomy (NCBI): domain Eukaryota; kingdom Metazoa; phylum Chordata; class Actinopteri; family Pomacentridae; genus Amphiprion; species Amphiprion clarkii. Next base: position 37,548,863 of record CM049570.1, on the reverse strand, counting down.
AACGTTCATTTTCCTGCAGCCTTGTGTAGAAATCAGTAAAATAGAAAGTCCACATGTGCCAACATGCAGTATGGATTATAGAGGAGCCGGTTAGCCCCAGTGGCTGATGGGTAACGGCTTGTGTCGTGTGGACGATATGGATTCTCAGAAAGGCCAAAGGGAATAACCTTGAAAAGCAACAGTTCACATGTTGTGTTGTACTGCCGCAATGGTCTTTAAATCTGCACTGTAGAAAAAAGAAATCTCACAGCAGAGGAGACAAAAATAAGTATTAAAACCACTGTAACGCTCAAAATGTGTAAAAATGAGTGAAACTACCAGCACATATGTGTAAAATGATGTTTTTAAAGCTGATTTTAATGAAGGAAAAATTGTAATTTACTGTCAAATGTTCAGAGATTTTTCATGTGGACATTATATGCAAGTTTTTTTTAAATAAAATTTAAAAAATAAGATTTTATCAGATATGAGATGTAATTGAACAAAATGTGAAAAACCTGTTTAAAAAAGAACTGTGAAAATAACTGAAAATATGTGTTAAATTATCATTTTTAGCTGATTTAAATACAATAAAATTGCAGTTTTTACAGTCACTCGATGTAAAAAAAAAGCAAATATTGGAAAAAATCTGGATTTTTATTTATTATTTACAATTACACTTACCTAACTTTTCTTTCAAATAACAGAAATATCAGTAAAATAATATTAATTGCTGAGTTAAATACGGCAACAAAACCTAAAAGTATAATTTTAAAGGCAAATATAAAATTGGAAAAAAGATAAATCCTTTTTACCTGACCATAAGTCTAATGCTGTTTATTGGAGAACCTGATGTTAGAACAGAACTTTTTTCTGGACTAAATAAAAGCGGATCTGTTTGGTTTGCAGTTTGTTCGGCCGATAAAAACACAAACGCTGCTTTTCCTCATTAATCAAACAAAGACGTTTTAAATCTGAGACTTTTACAGCCCAATTATTGGATGTTTTCACCTTCCTTCCTCCTTTCATTGATCTCAGACAGCCAATCAGGACGCAGGAATAATTCACGTCCTCAGTACAGCAGCCACATGCAGAGTTTTACCCGGCAACAGCAGCAACAGCAGCAGGCAGCAAACAGCAAGAGGCAGCGATTGATCCTCATCCATTCATTGATTCATCCATTCATTTTTTGATTAATTATGTAATTAATCAACTAATTCACTCATCCAGGCAGAGATCCACCAGTCAGGGACTGATTTACTACCTGGTGGTGATAACTGCCCTCCCTTCGATACGACGTCTAAACAGGAAGAGAGTCAAAGGAACAAATCAGGGAGGATTAATGCAGAACAGAAAAAAAGAGAACAGAACAGCACGGAACAGAACAGAATAGAATAGAACAGAACAGAATAGAACAGAACAGAATAGAACAGAACAGCACGGAACAGAATAGAATAGAATAGAACAGAACAGAACAGAATAGAACAGAACAGAATAGAACAGAACAGCACTGAACAGAACAGAATAGAATAGAATAGAATAGAACAGAACAGAATAGAACAGAACAGCACGGAACAAATAGAATAGAATAGAATAGAATAGAATAGAACAGAACAGAACAGAACAGAACAGAATAGAAGAGAACAGAACAGAACAGCACGGAACAGAATAGAATAGAATAGAATAGAACAGAATAGAATAGAATAGAATAGAATAGAATAGAATAGAATAGAATAGAACAGAATAGAACAGAACAGCACGGAACAGAACAGAATAGAATAGAATAGAACAGAACAGAATAGAATAGAATAGAATAGAATAGAATAGAATAGAATAGAACAGAACAGAACAGAACAGAACAGAATAGAAGAGAACAGAACAGAACAGCACAGAACAGAATAGAATAGAATAGAATAGAATAGAATAGAATAGAATAGAATAGAATAGAATAGAATAGAATAGAATAGAACAGAATAGAATAGAACAGAACAGAACAGAACAGCACGGAACAGAACAGAATAGAACAGAACAGAACAGAACAGAACAGAACAGAATAGAATAGAACAGAACAGAACAGAATAGAACAGAACAGCACGGAACAGAATAGAATAGAATAGAACAGAACAGAACAGAATAGAATAGAACAGAACAGCACGGAACAGAATAGAATAGAACAGCACGGAACAGAATAGAATAGAATAGAATAGAATAGAATAGAACAGAATAGAATAGAACAGAATAGAATAGAACAGAATAGAATAGAATAGAACAGAACAGAACAGCACGGAACAGAATAGAATAGAATAGAATAGAATAGAATAGAATAGAATAGAATAGAATAGAATAGAATAGAATAGAACAGAATAGAATAGAACAGAATAGAACAGAACAGCACGGAACAGAACAGAATAGAATAGAATAGAATAGAACAGAACAGAACAGAATAGAATAGAATAGAATAGAATAGAATAGAATAGAATAGAATAGAATAGAATAGAATAGAACAGAATAGAATAGAACAGAACAGAACAGAACAGCACGGAACAGAACAGAACAGAACAGAACAGAACAGAATAGAATAGAATAGAATAGAATAGAATAGAACAGAATAGAATAGAACAGAATAGAACAGAACAGAATAGAACAGAACAGAACAGAACAGAACAGAACAGAATAGAATAGAACAGAACAGAACAGAATAGAACAGAACAGCACGGAACAGAATAGAATAGAATAGAACAGAACAGAACAGAATAGAATAGAACAGAACAGCACGGAACAGAATAGAATAGAATAGAAGAGAACAGAACAGAACAGCACGGAACAGAATAGAATAGAACAGAATAGAATAGAACAGAATAGAATAGAACAGAATAGAATAGAACAGAATAGAATAGAATAGAACAGAACAGAATAGAATAGAATAGAATAGAATAGAATAGAATAGAATAGAATAGAATAGAATAGAATAGAATAGAACAGAACAGAACAGCACGGAACAGAACAGAATAGAATAGAACAGAATAGAACAGAACAGAACAGAACAGAACAGAATAGAATAGAACAGAACAGAATAGAACAGAATAGAACAGAACAGAACAGAACAGAATAGAATAGAATAGAATAGAATAGAATAGAACAGAACAGAACAGAACAGAACAGAACAGAACAGAACAGAACAGAACAGAACAGAACAGAACAGAATAGAATAGAATAGAATAGAATAGAACAGAACAGAACAGAACAGCACGGAACAGAATAGAATAGAATAGAACAGAATAGAATAGAACAGAACAGAACAGAATAGAATAGAACAGAACAGAACAGAACAGAACAGAACAGAACAGAATAGAATAGAATAGAACAGAATAGAATAGAACAGAACAGCACGGAACAGAATAGAATAGAACAGAATAGAATAGAATAGAACAGAATAGAATAGAATAGAATAGAATAGAATAGAACAGAACAGAACAGAATAGAATAGAATAGAATAGAATAGAATAGAACAGAACAGAACAGAACAGAACAGAACAGAATAGAATAGAATAGAATAGAATAGAATAGAATAGAATAGAATAGAATAGAATAGAATAGAATAGAACAGAATAGAACAGAATAGAAAGTTTAAATAAAAAATTGGACAAGTTGCCAAAAACAGGTAAATAACAGAAGATAACCATTTTTGGGACTTTAATATTTATTTCATTATTATCATTATTTTTTTAAGACGAAAAAACGAAAAAAGTAAAAAAAAATTACATGACCAATATTCATTTTTCTTTCCATTGTGAATATTTACCTAATTTTAGGAATTTGAGTATTAAACTTGAAAGTTAAAATACTTTTAAAAAATAGAATTTTAATTTAAAAAAAGAAAGAAAGAAAGAAAGAAAGAAAGAAAGAAAGAAAGAAAGAAAGAAAGAAAGAAAGAAAAAAGAAAGAAAGAAGATAAAGGTAATATTCTGGCAGAATATGGAACAAATAAAAACTATAAATACAAAAAAATATACCATAATGCAGCTTAAATAGATTAAAATAGAAACACTTTTAAATTGTAAAAATCGTAAAATAAATAAATAAATAAAATAATAAATTAAAAAATTGAAGTAATATTCTGGCAGAATATGGCAAAAAAAATCAAAAACCGAAAGAACAACTTAAATAGAATAAAAAAAAACACTGTAAAAAAAATACATAAATGAATAAAATAAAATACAATTAATAAAAAAAATGGCAAAAGTAATATTCTGGCAGAATATGGAAAAAATATAAAATGGAAATACAAAAATATACATAATATAACTTTAATAGAATAAAACAGAAAACACTAGAACAGTTTATAAACAAATACATAAATAAAAGTAATATTCTGGCAGAATATTGAAAATAAAAAATTTTTTGAAGTAAAAATATACAGTAAAATAACAGAAAACAATTCGTCAAAATCAGTGTGTGGTGTGTAGTAGAATGCAGCCTAAACGGTTTGTTTAAATCAGGAAATCTTGAAAACAAGCATTTAATTAACCCTCGTGTCGTCCTGCAGGTCAAAACTGACCCGTTTTAAAGTTTGAAAATGTGGAAAAAAAATACTTTTTCACAGTGAAACTTCTGATGTCCACATTTTCAATATTTTTGGGAAATCTTTGAACATTTTTTTGGTGGAAAAAAAGAAATGTTAAAAATGTTTCTTAGGAACATTCACATAAAAATCAACCAAAATCCAGTGAATTTTGCTGGATTTTGGTTGATTTTTATGTGAATGTTCTTAAAGAAAATATTAGAAGTTTTACTGATATATATGGAATCACTTTAGATATTTTTAGGATTTTTTGGAAGATTTCTATTCTGTTTTTGAAAATATTTACAAGAATTTTCTTGCCAAATTTGGGGGATTTAAAAAAAAAAAAAAAAAAAAAACTTTAAGGGAAACTTTTAAGGAATTATTGGAATTTTCTTCCTGAAGGTTTTGCACATTTTCAGAAATTTGGGGAATTTTTTGCTGAATTTTTGGATTTTTTTTCAGACAAGGAAACAATATTTTTTTGGTGCATGTAAATGAAGACAACAGGAGGGTTAAATGGTGAGAACGGGTCGACTTAATTAGTTTTTAGAGTCTAAATTTAGTTTCTGGGATCCATTCAGGTGAAGCTGAGATGTTTGAACACAAATTAATAGAGTTGGTTTATGCTGTTAAGAGTAGAAGAAGAAAGAATAATAGAAAGAGTAGAAGAGGAAAGTAGAAGGGAACATTTAGGGGAATAAACTGAAGCAGCAGATGGTGGTAAAGTCAGGTTTTCTGACCTTGGATCGGGTCTTGAAGGTCCTGAAGGCTCCGGTTTTGAAGATGACCCGGTTCCTCTTGCAGAGGATGAAGGCCACCATCCCGATGACGACGAAGAGGAGGAAGAGCGGCGTCAGGACGGCCATGATCCACAGGTTACTGGGGGGAGTCTTCACCACCGCTGCAGGAAAAACATTCTGATTTAACGTCTCAGTCATTATTTAGTCCTTTTAATGCATTTTCACTGCCAGGAAGAGATCAGGAGTTCAAGATCAAAGCAACATTTTAAAGATTATTTGGGCAAAAAAAGTCAGAAAATGGAAAAGATGTTGACCAAGATGACAAACATTTTGTATATTATACTAATATTTAATTTCTTCCATTACTTGTCAGTAATTCTTTCTAATTTTCTACATTTATTTCAATTTTACAACGAAATGTAATAAATAAAAAGGACATATTTCTGAAATCATGAAACATTTGCAAATTATTTTCACCATTTTTAATGTTAAAAGTATGATTTTGTGTTGTTTTAAATGACAGGTTTATAATGTTAAATTACATTTTGCACGTAAATTTATTGTCTATTTTTTGTGTTTTTATTTCAATGTTTTTGTATTTCAAAAAATCTGTAACTGGTAAAATAAAAAGAAATAAAATTCTGTAAAAATACAGATTTTTATAGGATAGAGTGGAAGAGAATAGTAAAATATATATATTTTAAAATAATATATAAATTACTGTAAATAATGAAAACACAAATTTCTATAATTAAAATACATTTTCCAACCTTATTTTTGACACAAGATCATGTGTGTGTTTGGAGTTTAATGTTGAATTTAAATTATTTTTGTAAAAAGAAAACCATATATACAAATAAATCACAGAAATTCAGAATATTAGACGAGTGGTGCAAAGTTTGCTGTTTTATTGTCGATTAATTTCTTGATTAATAATTATTTGAGCTATAAAATGTCAAAAAAAAGAAGTGAAAAAAGCTGACAAATATGACTTTGTCCACAAAGCAAATATATTCAGTTTACTGCATATTTTAAGACTCAATCTGGTAAAAATCGATTTTTTTTACCTTGTTAACATGTTCATATAATGTCCAAATACCAATACAGTGATATATTTTCTAGTCTGTTTTATTAATTGCAGTAGCAGCAGAGAAAAATAAAAATAAAAGATGTGCAAAAGATATTCCCTGAATTAAACAATATGTGTTGAACTAGAATTGTTTACTCTATCTTTAAATGGTACATTTAGCTCTTGTTTCTTATGTGTGTCTTGTATTTTCTTACTCAGCTACATTGTGTGATAGAAAACATTCCTGTTCTGCTTTTTCACTCCAGTATCTTCCTAATTTCTGGTTTCTCTGAGCTCCTGGATGAGTTTTCACTCTGAGGATTAATGCTGGTTTCCACTGAAGGCAAACAGACTGAATTCTGCAGGAACATTTTGTCTTTTGAGGCCTAAACGGCATCAGGACGAGCCGTGAAGAGTTCTGGTGGTTTCTCTCCAGTTTGGTAATTAGAGATTGTGTGTAAAGTTTGTCCTGAACAGTGTGAACATGGTGAACACCTGGTAACCTGAACGCTGCATCAGATGAAACAAGGAGCTTCTAATCTGTCAATCAGAGCTCTGAAGCCTTATTGGATGCAAAGGCTAAATATGGAAATGTATGGAAATTTATGGAAAACCCAAATGCTGCAGAATGTCAGAGTGAGCCGGAGCTGTTCTGCTTGAGTTCAGCAGATAAACCCTACAGAGCAGTTAAAGGAGGAACATTTCAGCCTCCACTGTGGAAATGAGCTCAGAGGGTCGACAGTTCTACGGTTCTACGGTTCTACAGAAAGAAAAACTGGGTAAAAACAGGACTAACATTTCTAAACGTGGAGTAAAAGCAGCAGGAAAAGCCCAGATGAAGTTAATAGAAGCCGTTATTATCACACCTGTGCTGTTAAAATATCTGCTGCAGATCAAAGTGTGTCGTTTAACTGAGCAACAAATCATGCACTAATATGAAAACATCACAACAATGAATAGAAAGAAGGAAAGTCTGGAACTGGAGCTTCAGGAACAGTTTGATATTCAGGAAAAACAGTAAATATGTGTTTGTAACCAGTGGCCAATCAGATATAGTAGTACAATCAAAAAGTTTCAGGACTGCTGTCTGGTAGCTCTGCTAGTTCTCCTGCTGTCTGAAACCATCCATTCATTCCCTCTTCAAATTACCATGAAAAGATGCAAAATCACCACAAAGACATTCAAAATTACAACAATAAGATGCAAAATCACTATAGAAAGACTGGAAATCACAACAAAAAGAAATGAAGTCACCACAAAAAGAGGGAAAACCAAAAAAAGATGCAAAATCACCACAAGTCACAAAATTAGCACAAAAAGACTTAAAATCACAACAAAAAGATGTAAAATCACCAGAAAAAGATGTAAAATGACCACATACAGATTTGAAATCACCATGAAAAGATGAAAATCACCACAAAAAGACTTAGAATCACAACAAAGTGATGCAAAACCACAAAAAAAGGCTTGAGATCACCACAAAAAGATGCAAAATCACCAGAAAAAATTCCAAATGACCACAAAAAGACATGGAATTGTCACAAAAACATTCAAAACACCATAAAAAGCCAAAATCATCACAAAAAGATGCAAATTCACCAACAAAACACAGAAAATCACCACATAAAGACTTAAAATCACCACATAAAGACTTAAAATCACCACATAAACACTGAAAATCACCACAGAAAGACTTAAAATCACCACATAAACACTGAAAATCACCACAGAAAGACTTAAAATCACCACAGAAAGACTGAAAATCACAACCTGACAGAGCTGTATTTTCAGAAATCACACGACTAACTAAATAAAATAACTATTAGATTTGTTTCTAGGCGTGTCGACATGTTTTCTGTTTGTGTAAACCGACTCTGCTGCATATCGTCCGGTGATGGAACACATCATGTTGAGGAGACGTTCACGTTCTGCCTGATTCTGTTCTCTGTATTAACTTGGAAACATCAGAACAGTGAATAGGTGAGGAGACGCTCACGTTCGGCCTGGACCTGGACGAAGTATCCCAGCGTCAGCGCCATGGTCTGGGAGTCCAGGCTGCTGAGGGTCTTGGCGGCGTTGGTTCCGGTGATGGGAGCTCCATTCTGCTGGGCGTAGTACGTCATCTCAGCAGGGTTCTTAGGACCAGGCAGCCGACGCATGGAGACCATCTGTAGCAGGTTAGAGAAGGTTTTAGTCCAGGATAAACACAGAAACACCATCACACTTCAAACCTGCATCCTGCCACTTCTACAGCCGTCCAATCAGAAGCCAGCATCAGCTTTGATCAGCACCGAGATAACCGGAGTCACGGCGAATCTCAACTTCCTTTCATCACACATCAGGCAGAAAAAAGACAAAAAAAAATCATTGACCAAGTCACAAAAAAGATGTAAATCACTACAAAAAATGCAAAATTACCACAAAATGACTCAAAATCACCACAAAATGATGTAAAATCACCATAAAAAGTCGCAAAATTACACAAAAAGACACAAAATTGTCAGAAAAAGTTGTGAAATCACGTCAAAAAGATGCTAAATTACACAAAAACAAACAAAATCGCCAAAAATGATGAAATCACAACAAAAAGATGCAAAATCATCACAAAACGACTTGAAATCACCACAAAGAGACACAGAATTGTCACAAAAAGTTGTGAAATCACAACTAAAAGATGCAAAAATTACCACAAAAAGACTTTAAATCACAACAAAATGATATAAAACCACAAAAAAGACTTGAAATCACTGCAAAAAGATGCAAAATCACCACAAAATGATGTCAAATCATCACAAACACACAAAATCACCACAAAATGATGTAAAATCACCATAAAAAGTCACAAAATTACACAAAAACAAACAAAATCACTACAAAATGATGAAACTACAACAAAAAAGATGCAAAATATCACAAAAAGACACAAAATCACCACAAAGAGACAAAATCACAACAAAATGACGCAAAATCACCCTAAAAAGTCGCAAAATTACACAAAAAGACACAAAATTGTCCCAACAAGTTGTGAAATGACAAAAAAAAGGCGAAAATTCCCCACAAATTCAACGACAAAAGACCAAGCACTTTGCAGCTGGATGGTCATTTGATTTAGCGGTTAAAAGAAGGATGTGAGTTTATTAAACGGACGATGATTCGTCTCTGCAGACGTTAAACTGGTCGACTGAGACCAACATGAAGCTCTGCAGCGACACGGAGAACCCAGGTCACGTATGAAGGAAAAACACAAGAACAAACACCTATTTTACTTCTCAGTCTCCATCTGTACCTCACTAAACATCAATAATCAATAATTAATAACCATGAACCCCTACCTGGACGGTGTAGCCCCCCACCGTGGTGGCCCTCCTGGCCCTCACCATCCTGGACCCCTGCCTCCCAGCCACCAGGAACAGCTCAGCCAGACGCTGCTCCATGAGGCTGGCAAAGCTCTGGTAGTTCTCCTCCAGAGAGGACTGGTCTACGTCCTGGATCACTGCAGAGAAACAAGGAGAAAACATCAGGACTGGTCTACGTCCTGGATCACTGCAGAGAAACAAGGAGAAAACATCAGAGACAGGTTATTGATAGAGAGGATCGGTCTACGTCCTGGATCACTGCAGAGAAACAAGGAGAAAACATCAGAGACAGGTTATTGAAGAGAGGACTGGTCTACGTCCTGGATCACTGCAGAGAAACAAGGAGAAAACATCAGACACAGGTTATTGAAGAGAGGACTGGTCTACGTCCTGGATCACTGCAGAGAAACAAGGAGAAAACATCAGGACTGGTCTACGTCCTGGATCACTGCAGAGAAACAAGGAGAAAACATCAGGACTGGTCTACGTCCTGGATCACTGCAGAGAAACAAGGAGAAAACATCAGACAGGTTATTGAAGAGAGGACTGGTCTATGTCCTGGATCACTGCAGAGAAACAAGGAGAAAACATCAGGACTGGTCTACGTCCTGGATCACTGCAGAGAAACAAGGAGAAAACATCAGACACAGGTTATTGAAGAGAGGACTGGTCTATGTCCTGGATCACTGCAGAGAAACAAGGAGAAAACATCAGAGACAGGTTATTGACAGAGAGGATCAGTCTACGTCCTGGATCACTGCAGAGAAACAAGGAGAAGAAGAAATCAGATAGGTTATTGATAGAGAGGATCAGTCTACGTCCTGGATCACTGCAGAGAAACAGGAAACCTCACCCTCTAACTCTACCTCGTCCTCTACCCCCCCCCCACAGCGTCTTTAGCTGCTCTGCTATTGATGTATAATTCACAGCTTCCTGACTGAGATCAGTTCACATCACATCAGGAGGAGACACAGTGTGTGTTTGTGTGTCCTGTATGTTATTGTGTGTGCATGTTAGTGTGTATTACTGTGTGTTGCTGTGTGATAGTGTGTGTGTGGTAAATGGTAAATGAATCTCTGGCAGGTGTGTGTGAGGCAACAGTGCCTCCACAGGTCAGAGTAAGTATTACAGGGTCAACAGTAATGGATGTCCTAGCTCTTCCTGTGTGTTGATGTGTCTGTAATTTACCTGTTTTCACCCAGTAGTTTTTTGTTGCCATCGATGTGTTGAGGTTATGGTATTCAAGAGCTGGAGAGAGAAAGAAAAAGTTACAGTTAAGAAATGATAACAAGAAAGTCTAATTGAAGTCTCTGTAGCAGCAGCCACAGTTGAAATTTAACAAAACATAACATTTTGAAATATTCTTTTTGAGTTATGACGACTTTTACTGCAATTATGTTCAAACCAACAAACTAAAGTGAGTTCACAGAATTAGCTTTTATGCTACAGTCAAAGGTATTTTATAATAAAAAATCTGAATTTGTCTCAGCATGTTAAAGAGTAGGAGATACATGAATTATGTCAATTGCAGTCCATCCATCCATCCATTATCTATACACCGCTTAATCCTCACTAGGGTCGCGGGGGGGGGTGGAGCCTATCCCAGCTGACTCGGGTGAAGGCAGGGGACACCCTAGACAGGTCACCAGTCTGTCGCAGGGCTACATATAGGGACAAACAATCACTCTCACATTCACACCTACGGGCAATTTAGAATAATCAATTAACCTCAGCATGTTTTTGGACTGTGGGAGGAAGCCGGAGTACCCGGAGAAAACCCACGCATGGACAGGGAGAACATGCAAACTCCATGCAGAAAGATCCCGGGAAAGCCGGGACGCGAACCAGGGATCTTCTAGCTGCAAGGCGAAAGTGCTAACCACTACGCCACTGTACAGCCCCAATTGCAGTCTAGTTTTCAAAAATATAAACAGACATATGAAACAAACCAAACACATATAAACATTGGAAGCATTATAATAATAGGCCTGTAATCAGTAAATGTCATCCCTGATTACACTATAACTTGCACACTTTTCTTTAGCTTTGATTATTTACTTGCAAGAGACATTTCACGACATAAAATATACACTATTGGCCAAATGTTTGGAAGCAACTTCAAGTTTCTGTTCACAAAGGTAAAAACTATTTTTTAAAATAATAGAAAAAATGCATTAATTTACATGTTTACTATAAAAAACTGCCAAAAATGTAATTATTGTCGCATCAAATTAATTCTTCTTTACTGTACTTAATTCAGCAAAAAAAATTATATATATATATATATAGATACACACACACACACACACACACACACACACACACACACACATATATATATACAAAAACAAGAAAAAGTATGTATATATATTTGCACAACCGTTCAATAGTTTGGGGTCACTTAGAAACATCCTTATTTTTGAAAGTAAAGCATATTTTGTTTTCAATGAAGACAACATCAAATGAATGATAAATCCAGTGTAGACATTGTTAATGTGGTAAATGACTATTGTAGCTGGAAACAGCTGATTTTTAATGGAATATCTCCATAGGGGTACAGAGGAACATTTCCAGCAACCATCACTCCTGTGTTCTAATGCTACATTGTGTTAGCTAATGGTGTTGAAAGGCTCATTGATGATTAGAAAACCCTGCTGTTATGTTAGCACATGGATAGAAGTGGGAGTTTTCATGGAAAACATGGAAATATCTGGGTGACCCCAAACTATTGAACCGTAGTGGACATAATAATCCTATAACTATATTGCAGAGTCTTTAGGACAAATAAAATATTGAGGTGTGAATGCAGTGATGCAGCACCAGTCTCTCAGGTATTATCTCTGTTAGTAAAGAACGTTTGTTTGGTGACTGTCAGGTTCATCCAGCTGTCACTGCTGAAGCCTCAGCTGAACTTCAGAGTGCATTTCTGCACAGACCGAAGGTCGTGGGTTGTTAAAAGTGGAACTATGAGCCTCATGCTGTGCTAAATATCTTCCTAATTGATGTATTTTAATTATTTCTGACATGATTTGATTAAAAGCTTCCAGAGATCATGTAAATGTGACAGCGGTTCATTTGCGAGTCACAGATTTTCTCTTTGCCGGGTTTCATTTTTGCTTTTGTCTGCAGCAGCCTTTCTTTCTTCTGCCTTCATGCCTCCGTCTCTTTCTTAACCTGTTTACTTGTCAGACTATTCATTTCCTAAAACTCCTTCTCGTCCGGTCAACTGTCTCCGTCTGTCTTTATTTACACATCATCACTCCCTCAGTCCGTCGACCTCTTTTCTGCATCCGATTCATTCGTCAGCCTCTGCCTCCTTATTTCCCATCTGTCTGAGCTGAATGTCTGCAGAGCCTTCGGTGTTTTCAGCTGCTGCAACCAGCCAGTATTTCTGCTGCTGCCTCGGTTTTGTATCCACATTCACTGCACTCTTCACTGGAGTTAAACAAGTTCACATAAATACTGCAGACAAACGGCACTGGAGTGTGACAGTTCAGACTCGGTCGGTGAATTTTAAAGAATCTGTTCGGCGTGCAGATGAATCCGCTGCATTAATTTCATCAACACGGCATCCGGAAAATGTAGTTGCATAATTCTTAAAGAAAAAGAAGACGAAAACATATATTTAAAAAAAAAAAAACAGGAAGCTCCTCTAATTAGACAAGATAATGGTGGTTTAAAAGTTAAAGCTGGCTTAAGCCTCCATGTCTCTAACTCAATCAATAAATCAATCAGATTTTGTATAGCACCTTTTACCTTCAAAAAAACCTGAGACGCCATTTTAAAGGGTCAATATCTCCAGAAATAAAACTCCCACAGTCATGAAATTTGATGAAGACACAGACAGAGTAGTTTCCAGCAGATGTAACTGATCAAATGGATCCAGCAGACAACACATATGTAATTACATGTCCTTGAAAATGGAAAAAATTGCAACATTTGTAAACCAGACTGGTATTGTGTCCCCAGAAGGTTCCTCTAAGTGTATATATATGAATAGATCCATATTTCTCCTAAAATACAGTCTTTGTCGAAATTTCACCAACTTTTGAGAATCTGATGTGTGGAAAGTCTGACCAGACAGGGCTCAAGTTTTGAGATGTTTAGACAAAATGTTGATGTGGACTCATTGGTAGGAACTGGTGTTCATAGAGGTCTAGATGTTCATAGAGGTCTAGATGTTGATGTTCATAGAGGTCTAGATGTTGGTGTTCATAGAGGTCTAGATGTTGGTGTTCATAGAGGTCTAGATGTTGGTGCTCATAGACGTCTAGATGTTGGTGTTCATAGAGGTCTAGATGTTGGTGTTCATAGAGGTCTAGATGTTGGTGTTCATAGAGGTCTAGATGTTGGTGTTCATAGAGGTCTAGATGTTGGTGTTCATAGAGGTCTAGATGTGGTGTCATAGAGGTCTAGATGTGTGTTCATAGAGGTCTAGATGTTGGTGTTCATAGAGGTCTAGATGTTGATGTTCATAGAGGTCTAGATGTTGGTGTTCATAGAGGTCTAGATGTTGGTGTTCATAGAGGTCTAGATGTTGGTGTTCATAGAGGTCTAGATGTTGGTGTCCATAGAGGTCTAGATGTTCATAGAGGTCTAGATGTTCATAGAGGTCTAGATGTTGGTGTTCATAGAGGTCTAGATGTTGGTGTTCATAGAGGTCTAGATGTTGGTGTTCATAGAGGTCTAGATGTTGGTGTTCATAGAGGTCTAGATGTTGGTGTTCATAGAGGTCTAGATGTTGGTGTTCATAGAGGTCTAGATGTTGGTGTTCATAGAGGTCTAGATGTTGGTGTTCATAGAGGTCTAGATGTTCATAGAGGTCTAGATGTTGGTGTTCATAGAGGTCTAGATGTTCATAGAGGTCTAGATGTTGGTGTTCATAGAGGTCTAGATGTTGGTGTTCATGGAGGTCTAGATGTTGGTGTTCATAGAGGTCTAGATGTTCATAGAGGTCTAGATGTTGGTGTTCATAGAGGTCTAGATGTTCATAGAGGTCTAGATGTTCATAGAGGTCTAGATGTTCATAGAGGTCTAGATGTTGGTGTTCATAGGGGTCTCGATGTTCATGGTAGATGTGTGCAGAGTTGTCTTCATGTGGAAATTTAACAACATATGAGGCTGATTTCGTCTTAAAGAATTTTCCTGTAAGAGGTTTTCTCGATACACTTACAGGAAGTTTCTACTCTAAACTATTCTCTCTGTGTCCTCAACAAATTTCACGGCTGCAGGAGTTTTATTTCTGGAGATACTGAACCTTTAAAATGGATCTGCAGGTAGGATGTTTGTACAGATAAATAAATATGCAAGAGCTGACATCATAAAGAACTTTATAAACTAATAAAAAGGATCTTAAAACTGATTTAATGTGTGCTCTACTTTTGGCTTTAGCCAAAACAAGTACAACTTAAACGAGTTTAACATATTCGTCTCACTTAGATCAGAACATTACAATCCTGCAGGTAATAAAAAGGTGTAGCAGTGTCTCTGTTTTGACTTGAGAGGGAAAATATCAAATTTTATTACATGTTGTCTTGGTTTTAATGCCGTTTCACATTAAGTTTCTCTGAGTTTCACTGCCAATGACAAAGACTTCAGTTTTGTCCTGATTTCTATAAACATGTCCCACAAAATTAACAAAATCATCAAACTTCAAAGGTTCTCAAAACCCTTGTGACATAAACATGAAAAAATGTCCTTCAGGGTCAGAATATACACAAAAAGGTGCAAACAAATATAACTTTGGCAGCTAATTAGTTAAACCTGCATAGATATACAGATGCCAAATTTCATTTAGTCATTGCTTAAATAATAAATGCAGGATGGTAAAAAAATTGAGCTTTTTCTTTATTATGCAGTGTGTAAATCTGAACCTGCTAGATTTTTGGCAGAGGGCTTCACATTTTATCCTCTAAGTACAGATGATGAATAAATCTGCTGTTGACTTTGGCTGGA
This sequence comes from Amphiprion clarkii, assembly GCA_027123335.1. Lineage (NCBI taxonomy): Eukaryota > Metazoa > Chordata > Actinopteri > Pomacentridae > Amphiprion > Amphiprion clarkii. Next base: position 37,533,200 of record CM049570.1, on the reverse strand, counting down.
ATGGACTCCACAGTCAAACAGAGATGTGCTGTAGACAGAAGAGGCCTCGGCATGCAAACAGACAGCGCAGGTCGATCTGATAATTGATCATCCATTTGTGCTAAAATCGATTCCACACATGCCTGAGCTGTTAAACGTTGTGACCGACGTGTCTCTCATCAGATACAGCCTTTCTTTAACCGATCGTTTATCTGGTTTATCAATTCACACCAGTCCATAATCAGTTGTTCATTGCTTCACTTGGTAAACAACGGCAGCAGACGGGGTTTAGGAGTGGATTTGAACAACGTCAAGTGAGATTCTTTAGCCCCTGAAGTGTTGAGACCTTGCACAAATAGATGCTAATCTAATCTCCATGCTGCTGATTGATTGATCCAGTCAATCACCCTGCAGGCCTCAAACCCTCTGATCTCCAAAACACGCGAATGGGTTTGAAAGACACGTAAAAAAAATCAGAATTTATCACATAATAACTTCAGATATTCATTTTTCAGACTATTAATCTGTGACATACCATTCCAAAGAGAACATTCTGCCAATAAAACTTTAAAATTGTTGTATTTTAACACAAAATCACTTCATTCTGCATGCTTTGTTTAAGAATTTGACAAAATAAACAATATGCTCTAACTAAAACAAACACACAAAAACAAACTACAAGTTCTGCAGTTTTAATTAATTGGACGTGAAAGTCTTTTCTTGGTGAATTTTTGTCAAAACATATAAACGTTTACAAATTCTTTACAACATTGAATTATCAGTGTTGTAAAGAATTATGTATATTAAGGGTTGAAAAATGGTAAATACATTTTTAGCTGCCATTTTACCATTTTTCCCATTTTGTTAAATAACGGATACTAACTAGTAAAATCACATAAGAAATATTAATTTACACATTGACTATTGATCATAAAATCACTTTATTCTGCATGTTTAATTTTTTGTAAAAAATTGACAAAATAAACAGTTTGCTCTCATGAGATTCTGTGAAAAACAAACAAAAAATAAACTGCAAATTCTGCAGTTTTAATTAATTGACGTGGTTTGCAGAAAAAAATTCACTTGGACATAAGAGTCTTTTGATGAATTCTTGTCAAAAAAAGTAAAAATACATAAATTACACTTTTACAACATTGTAAAGAACTATGTATATAAGGATTGAAAATAGTCAGCACATTTTTAATTGTTGTTTACCAATTTTGCCTGATTTGCTTAAAAAATACTAATTCTGCAGTTTTAATTAATTGACATGGCTTTGTAGAAAATATTTTTTATTTGGATACAAGTCTTTGTTTTTTGCAAACTCTTGTCAAAAAAAGTCAAAATATATAAAACATAATTCAGCGTTGTAAAGAATTATTTATATAAAGATTGAAAAATGCTAATTGCTATTTTACTGATTTTCCCTGTTTTGTTAAATAATGGACACTAACTAGAAGAATCACAGAAAAAAAATAGGAATTTACATATTGATTATTGATCACTTTATTCTGCATATTTAATTTTTAAAAGTTCCCAAAAAAGACAGTTTGCTCTAACAAGATTCTGTAAAAAAATAAAATAAAAAGAATACAACCCCCAATTGCCAATAATATAGAGTTTGCTTTGACCAGTTTCTATAAATAAACTACAAGTTGTGGGCTCCTGGGTTCCAGTTGTATAGCCCCATGACTCAGTTGTGTAGCCCTACTGACTCAGTTGTGTAGCCCTACTGACTCAGTTGTGTAGCCCTACTGACTCAGTTGTGTAGCCCTACTGACTCAGTTGTGTAGCCCTACTGACTCAGTTGTGTAGCCCTACTGACTCAGTTGTGTAGCCCTACTAACAGTTGTGTAGCCCTACTGACTCAGTTGTGTAGCCCTACTAACAGTTGTGTAGCCCTACTGACTCAGTTGTGTAGCCCTACTGACTCAGTTGTGTAGCCCTACTGACTCAGATGCAACCAACCATCAGGAAATAAAAGTTTCGGGAGGTTTCGGTTGAACTGCAGGCTGTATTTACTCAGAGCAGATAGGCGACCCATGTAAGATTAAAAATGTTCATATCTACAGCATGTAGAGTTAAATGTGGAGCAGACTGGGTTTCCGTGGCGATGCCAAGTGGGGTTTGGACCATGTGAAGTGTGATGTTTCAGCCCTTCGGGTGTTCAGAGCACAAACAGATACTAATCTGATGTCGGCGGGCTAAAATTAGCTCATTCATGGGACGTGGACGACAGATCGCCCGTGGCACGATTCAGACGATACGAGCCGAACAGCTGTTTGCCCTTTTAAAGTCTCACAGATGGATTCAGAGGCCGGACTGGAATACAAACGGAGCTGATGAGGGTCAACCATGGTTATGACCCTCATCGTATAGTCGTGTTTCTAATGTCTGTTATCAGGTGGTACAAACGGAGCTCATGAGGGTCATCCATGGTGGTACAGTCGTGTTTCTAATGTCTGTTATTAGATGGAAATAACCAAAACAAACAGTGTCTGTGTGAACTGCTGCAGTAATTAATAGCTACTGTGATTCATTTCTGGTGACTCTTTAAACTGGCATTTGAAAGAAAACACTCATGCAGAAGAGGATTTAAAAAAAAGGAAAGAATATAAAATGAATATAAACTGACTAAATAAGGCCTAATCCTAGTATAAACTGTGAAAATAAGCCATAAAAGAACCTCGAACAAGGATGCCAAAAACAACAGTTAATAAATGGTGGAATACTGTGTAAATGGTGAAAATAACAGCAAAAATTTGTAAAATACAGTATTTTAGGCCCTTTAAATACAAAGGTTACACATGGTAAAAGAACTTATTGTTTTCTTGATAACATGTTTTGAAAACCGTACATTAACACAGTTAAATCGTGAGGTTTGTTCCACGCTGGAGGTCGTATTATGGTCTGACAGTGTGGGTTACTTAACCAATCCAGACGGAATCGTTGAATTGTCGAGAAGCAGGTCAAACATACGCTAAGTCATGAATCATGCATCGCTCCACGCTGGACTCTTTTCAGTAGTCGTTGGAGGAGTTCTGCATGAGCCCAGCAGCACAACAGCTGTTATGTAACGGCTGGAGAATTAACACAAAGACGCTGCAGTCTGAAAAATGTCCACTTTCTGTAGCGTTACGACGGTAAAAACTCCAAATGAGACAAACCGAGGTCAGATTCTTACAAACATCTGCGTATTACTGGCTGTATGTTTTAACAGTCCATGATTCACAGGTGTATTTATGGGTTTTCATTGTTGGCATGTCTTGACAGTTAATAAATGGTGGAATCTGTAATATAAACTGTGAATATAGTAAAAATAACAGCAAAAATCTGTAAAATACAGTATTTTTGGGCCATTCCAATGCAGTAAAAGGTTGTAATTTTATGGTTACACATTTTAAAAGAACACTTTCAAAAAGTGTAAAAAAAAAAAAAAATCTGTAAAATAATGATTTTTTTGCCGAATTAAATACAGTAAAAAAAATGTGTCATTTCATGGTTTAAGAGTTAATTTGATTTTTGATGGGACAATATTTACAGTTTTGGCTGTTTTTTAAGGTAAACTTGTAAATTAATCCCTTTCCATGTCATTTTACAACCCAAAAGAGGGAAAATCTTTTGGGGGTGTCTATCTATCTATCTATCTATATCTATCTATCTATCTATCTATCTATCTATCTATCTATCTATCTATCTATCTATCTATCTATCTATCTATAGTCTATCTATCTATCTATAGTCTATCTATCTATCTATAGTCTATCTATCTATCTATCTATCTATCTATCTATCTATAGTCTATCTATCTATCTATCTATCTATCTATCTATGTAGATAGATAGATAGATAGATAGATAGATAGATAGATAGATAGATAGATAGATAGATAGATAGATAGATAGATAGATAGATAGATAGATAGATAGATAGATAGATAGATAGATAGATAGATAGATAGACTATAGATAGATAGATAGATAGATAGATAGATAGATAGATAGATAGATAGATAGATAGATAGATAGATAGATAGATAGATAGATCTTTTATAAAATGGCAAAAAATGGCAAAATAATGATTGTGTTGCTGAATTAAATACAGTAAAAAAATAGTCATAATTTAATTTTAATTCATTTGTAATTTAACAAAATTGGGGAAATCTGTAAAATAGCTGTTTAAAAATTATTTACCATTTTAATATCTTTAATATATACTTTTTCTTTCAAAAAATGTCAAATATCTGTAAAATGATGATTTTTTTTTTGCTAAATTAAATACAGCTTTGGCCTGTTTTTTATGACAAACATGTAAATTAACACTTTTTTTCTCTTATTTTACAAGTTATTACCTGTAATTTACCAAAAGAGGGAAAATCTGTGAACTAACAGTAAACGGTTTCAAACACTACAGTTAAAACCGTTCCGTTTTATTTAACGCTGCAGTTTCTTTACTTGTATTTGACAGATTTCTTTCTTGGAGAGCACTCGGGTTATTTTCTGCCTCTTCGTTCGTCTTGTGTCGATACCGACATCCTTCACTTCCACTCTTCCTCCATCCTTCCAGCCTTCAGCACCAAAACACTCAAGTCTTTTTTTAGAACCCTGTACTCTCTGGTTCCCTTCCTGCTGCTCAGAGTTCACACAGAACTCAGAACATGGATGTGGGCAAAGCCTCTGTCTTTGTTTTCACCAGCCGAAGGGCAAAGCTGACGCAGGTGAGAGAAAATATGGATTCCTCACACCTTCCCGACACATTTCAGACTCTCTGCTTGAAGCAAAAGTACAGCAAAACGTACAACGCGTCCAGGTTTATTAGTGTCTGTACCTCAGAGAAATTCTACCGCAAAGAGGTGCAACAGGGGAGGTAAGGGGGTAATAAAAGAGACGTTCTTCAAGGTAGATGATGAAAACCGTAGCTAAGGTTTCAGTGTCTAAGAAAAGCCTCACCTTTTTCAGCTTTAAGCTAACTATGAGGAGCAGAACGAGCTAAAATAAGGACAACAGAATGTCACGTCTGAATAATGTTTTATGATGTAGTTCAGAGCTGCTAAATGTCACTTTAGGGCAGAACTGTTGAAATGGCAACCAAACTTAATGCTGTTTTATTTTGGGCAAACAAGTCTGACACGGTGCATTTTGTAAAGTTAAAATCTTTCTGCAGCATTTAGCCAAACACTGGTTCTGCGACAACCAATCTGGATGGAATTCAATCTGAAATCAATCAAGGACGACCAGTTCAATGTTAAAAACCGGCACATTCAGGTTCTACTTACGCTCAGCGATGACCAGCCGTGGATAGAACGGATTACGGATTGGAAACTGAAGAAATTCATCCACACAGGAGCTTTGTGAGTTTAGCGTTAACTTAAACCATCAAGCAGCCAAATGCACAACTTTATATACAGTAAATTCGTCAGGAGAATTCAGATTCTGCTCAAAAAGACGTGATCATACCAATAATATAAAGAATGCAAGACAAAAAATAAACAAAACTGGACCTAGCAAATGGTTTCTGAAGGAGGAAATGCATTCAACCTGTTTGCTGGGCCTCGTGAATTTGCATGTAGTCATTTATTTTGGTAAGAAACCCTTTTTGTAAACATATCAAGAGAATAATCAGGTATTTTGATCCTCCTCAGATGTTCTGCAACAACCAATCCGGCTGGAAATCAACCTAAAATCAATTAGGGATGACCAATTTGACGTTTAAACCGGCACATTCTGGTTGTACTTACGCTCGGCGATGACCAGCGGTGGGTAGAACAGGAAGTAGCCCACCAGCTCAGCGGTCAGCTGGTTGAGGAGGCCGCTGGATATGGTTCCGTTCAGAATAGCGTCCTGGTTCTTCACCACGTAGACCAGAGTCACCGACGGAGAGCCGGGCTCCTGGGAAACACTCTGAACCTGGAGATGCACGAAAACAACAATTTAATGTTTCATTCGGATTCTGTGAGCCCCATAGGTGCAACATTGGAGGGATCGCACTGCTTTATTTATAGCTCCATGTTTAATTCACATATCTGTAGCTAAATGATGATATAATAATAAAGACTGGGAGGTTTCTAGTGTAGGATCTGAACATTTGAAGATTTCTAGTCTACATTTGAAGAATTCTGGTGAAGGATTTGAAGATTTCTATGACAAGGATTGGAGGGTTTCTAGTGTACAATTGGAAACGTCTGAAGATTCCTAGAATAGATTTTAAAATTTCTTGTACAGATTTGAAGATTTCCAGGACAAGAATTGGAAGATTTCTCATGTACGATTGGAAGGTTTTTCTAGTGTAGGATTTGAAGATTTGGAGATTTCCAGGGTAAGATTTGATTATTTGCAGATTTCTAGGGTAGGATTTGAAGATGTCTAGTAAAGACTTGAAGATTTTGAGTGTACAATTTGAAGATCTGAAGATTTCTATTATAGATGTGAAATTTCCCAGTGAAAGTACTGAAGATTTCTATTATAGATTTGAAATTTCCCAGTGAAAGTACTCAAGATTTCTATTGTACGATATGCAGGTTTCTGGTGTAGGACTAGAAAATTTGAAGATTTCTATTCTAAATTTGAATATTTCTAGTGAAGTAGTTAAAGACGTCCAGGACAAGGATCGGAAGATTTCTAGTGTATGATAGGAAGGTTTCTACTGTAGAACTTGAAGATTAGAATTTCTAGTACAGATTAGATATTTTCGAGTGAAAGAACTGAAGGTTTATATTGAAAGATGTACAGGTTTCTGGTGTAGAAGTTAAAGATTTGAAGATTTTGAATAAGGACTGGGAGTTTTCTAGTGTATGATCTGAAGGTTTGAAGATTTCTAGTCTAAATTTGAAGAATTTTGGTGAATGATTTAAAGATTTCTAGGATAAGGACTGGAAGATTTGTAGTGTATGACTTGAAGATTTGAAGATTTCAAGGGTAAGATTTCATTATTTGCAGATTTCTAGTGTAGAACTTGAAGATTTGACGATTTCTAGGATCAGATTTGATTATTTGCAGATTTGAAGGGTAGGATTTGAAGATTTCTAGCAAAGACTGTAAGCCTTCAAGTGTATGGTTTGTAGGTATGAGGGTTTCTAGTACAGAGTTGAGATTTTGCAGTGAAAGAACTGAAGGTTTGTATTGTATGATGTGTAGGTTTCTGGTGTAGGACTTAAAGACTTGAAGATTTCCAACACAGATTTGAACATTTCTAATAAAGACTGGGAGTTTTCTACTGTAGAATTTGAAGATTTGAAGTTTTCTAGTCTAAATTTGAACATTCTGGTGGAGGATTTAAAGCTTTCTCAATTGGAAGAATTTCTAGTCTATGATTGGAAGGTTTTCCAAACAAAATGTCTGCAATAAACATAAACGGCTCTCCAGGTACATTGAGGCACTTTGAACCAACCATTTTTTTCCCCTCTATAATAATAACAACAAACAGCTGGAAATAAATAGAACTGAGTCATCGTAGTAAAGCGGATGATGGTGATACGAGGAACTCCCATCACATTCCTGCACGAGCCTGAATATTTCAGGGGATGAATAATGAATGGACCTACTTTATAGCCGTGATGGTGTATGCATGTTCTGTATCGTGAGGTAGTGAGGACACCTTGATGGCCGGAGAAAAGAGGGAAGAAGAAGAAGATAGAGATGGAAAGAAGCTGTGCAGACAGACGAGCTTTGATTGAGTCTCCAGAAATAAACCGTTATGTAAGTCTGCAGTCGTCCTCGCTTTAAAGTGCAAATTGCTACAAAGCTGTCTGACATTTAAGACCTTTTACTGGAAAATTACCAGCCAATTTCATGTGCTAATTTAAACAGTGAAGTGCCAGCTTGCAGAAATAAACCATTTGCACAGTAAACAGCGTGACCGCTACGTATGGCAGAGCTTTATTATTCCTCTTTAGGATGCAAATATATCACATTTAGCTGCTGCATTTTTAAATAAACAGTTTCCATGCATTACCTCCACAGTGAGTCTGTTGTACGTCTCCAATACTTTGTCCTGAGCTTCATCGAAAGCGTTTTCCAACCTCTGCTCCAACATCTGGATGAAACTGCAGGAGTAGATGTTGTCTGTCGGGCCGACGAACCTCAACACTGCAAGAAAATATAGTAAAATACGGTATTTCTTTCAAAAATCTGCAGAGTTTGATATTAACACAGTCTTGTAATGTAATAATGCAACAGTGCTGTTGTTTGCTCAAAATGCATTTGCATTGGTTTTATATATAATAAGAAAAGTCCACAAGTTTATTGTAAATAAACTGCGCAGAGCTTATAATAAAGCTTGGTGTAGGAAAGTATGTGGATAAACTGACTTTTGCTGTTTAGATTTTTGGCTTCCAGCCTCATTTGTTATCTGTTATTGCTGCTAAGAATTGTATTTCCGTCACTCTTTGAGTCTCAAAATCTCACTGATTTTGATTTTGTTTATAGCTTGGTTAAAAAAAAAAAAAAGGTTCAAAATATCCACATTTTTCACATTCTTACCACCAAAAAACTAAATTGGTGTCATCCATTATCCATCCATTATCTATACACCGCTTAATCCTCACTAGGGTCGCGGGGGGGGTGGAGCCTATCCCAGCTGACTCGGGCGAAGGCAGGGGACACCCTAGACAGGACGCCAGTCTGTCGCAGGGCCACATATAGAGACAAACAATCACTCTCACATTCACACCTACGGGCAATTTAGAATAATCAATTAACCTCAGCATGTTTTTGGACTGTGGGAGGAAGCCGAAGTACCCGGAGAAAACCCACGCATGCACAGGGAGAACATGCAAACTCCATGCAGAAAGATCCCAGGTCCGAGCTGGGACGTGAACCAGGGACCTTCTCGCTGCAAGGCGAAAGTGCTAACCACTACGCCACTGTACAGCCCTAAATTGGTGTCATCTGTATATTAAATAACTGTGGATATTTCTGAAAACTGTGCATATTTAAATGATATAAAATAAGAGGCCCAACACTGAGCCTTGCGGAACACCACAATTTTTTATTTTTTTTACTTCAGACACTCTTTGAGTTTCACAATCAAAACTTCACTGATTTGATGTTCAATATAGCTTGGTTAAAAAAAAAAAAATCGCAATATCCACATTTTTCACATTCTTACCACAAAAAACTAAATTGGTCTCATCTATAAATTAAATAAATGTGAATATTTTTGAAAACTGTGTCTATTTAAATGATAAACATGAGAAGCCTAATGCTGAGCCTTGCGGAACACCACAAAAAAATTTACTAAAAATGTCTATTTATACAAACACTTTTTAATTAAGCTTTAAAGTGGTCACTAACCTTAAACCTTTGAACATTACTCACTATGTCAAGGTATTAAATCAATGCAACTGCAATTTATTTTCGATTAAAGGAAGCTGTGATAACTGTAAAACCAGCCCTCTTATCAAAAAACAACATAATTATTATATTATGAAATGAAAGACCTTAATATTCTCAACTGTTGTGGATTTTGTATGTTTTACATAATTTAAAGATGTAACTCTTATGAAACATTAACATTTATTGAATTTCTAGATGAAACCAGTTGAGATTGTTGTGGTAAGAATAAAACAAGTTGGTTTGTTTCACTATAATGTCTATTTAAATGTATAAAGCCAAGTCAATCATAAATTTCTGTACATTATTTATGCAATTTATTTGCTTTTAAAGACAGTTATAAGAAGTCTAAACCATCCTACTTATTAAAAACAACACAAAAAACTATATATTATTAAATTAAAGCCTTTAATATTCTCAATCTTTGTCATTTTTAAATTTTTTAAAATATTTATATCTTATTAAATATTGACATTTAGGTTGTTTATAGATGAAGCCAGTTGAGTTTGTTTTGGTAAGAAGTAGGAGAATCAAGTTCCATCTGTGCCGAATCTATTTAAATACCACAAATACCAGAATATATTATGTTTGATGTAAATTGGCCTAAATCACTAGTTATCTGAAATCACATCTGCAAGCTGAACCACTGGGATAGAGGTGAACTTTTATTTTGAAAGTCTGCGGCCTCATGTGGCTCTATGAGGATTGCATATCCGTGTTTCTGGTATTAATGAAAGTAGAGCTCAGTGTGGCCGATAAATCGCAGAAAGAGGATTATCTCCAGCGTCTAGAACGAGAACAAGCAGCAGCTGAACAATATTGAACCCATCAGCAGATTACGGAGGACGTTTTTAAAGTTGTCTCCGCCTGAACTCCGTTCTTCTTCCTAAAAAACCTCTACAGAGGAACAATATTCTGACCTACATCCAGAGCGGTTGTGAACCTCCTCTAAAGATCCCGTTGTGTTCGTCTCCATCGTTGACCCAGTTGGTGGTTTTATGTAAACGGTGCTGAGGCAGTAAATTGGAATCTGTATTAATGCTTTATGAGCTGATGGGTTTTATGTTAATGCCTTGGAGGAATATCTCACAGTAACTGATAATCACACCGACTGTCTGAAATATACACAAACAGATAACTGTGGCTTCACAATACAACCATTCCATGATACAACATTATATCTGTGTAAAAAGGCAGAAAACAGCCTGTTATATAATGAGTTTATTCATATAATTAGCTGTCTGATTTGTTTCCCTCCCGTTGTAAGACTCACAGAATCGATTCCTAGTATAGATTTAAAGATCTGAAGATTTCTAATAAAGACTGGGACGTTTCTAGTGTAGGACTCTAGTGTAGGATTTCATTATTTGAGATTTCCAGTGGAGGACTTGAAGGTCTGAAGATTTATAGTATAGGTTTAAAGATTTGTAGATTTATTGTGAAGGATTTGAAGATTTCTAGTATAGATTTTAAAATTTTTCAGAATTTTCTGGAGAAAAAAACTGAAAGTTTCTATTGTAAGATATGGAGGTTTCTGGTAGTAGGATTTGAAGGTTTGAAGATTTCTAGTATAGATTTTAAAATTTCTATATATATATAGATATAGATATAATATCTTCAGATTGGAAAATCTCCAGGACCAGGACTGGAAGATTTCTAGCACAAACTGGAAGATTTTGAGTGTACAATTTGAAGATTTCTAGTATAGATTTTAAAATCCTAGTGAAAGATGTAACGATTTTTGTTGTACGATGTGCAGGTTTCTAGTGTAGGACTTGAAGATTTGAAGATTTCTAGTGTAACATTTGAAAATTTCAAGCTAAAGATTTCTTGATTTGGAGCTTTTTAGTATAGATTTAAAGGTTTCTAGTGAAGGAACTGAAGATTTCTTGCAAGGACAGGAAGATTTCGAGTGTAAGACTGGAGGATTTGAAGATTTCTCCAAAAGATTTGAAAATTTCTAGTCTGAATTTGAAGTTTACTAGTGTATGATTGGAAGGTTTCTGGTGTAGAACTTGAAGATTTCAAGATTTCTAGTAAAGACTGGAAGATTTTGAGTGTACAATTTGAAAGCCTGAAGATTCATAATATAGATTTAAAAATTTGCAGGTTTATTGTGAAGAATTTGAAGATTTTGTAGTGTAATAGCTTAAAAATTATAGTACAAATTTGTGTATTTCTAGTAAAGGATTGGAAGATATGTAGTGTGCAGTTTAAAGGTTTCTAGTGTAGGTGTGACTATTTGCAGATTTCTAGTATAGATTTCAAATTTCTAGCATAAGATATGAAATTTTCTAGTATAGATTTGAAATTTTCTAGTGAAAGAACTGAACATTTCTATTGTAAGATGTGCAGGTTTCTAGTGTAGGACTGGAAGATTTGAATATTTTCAGGATAAGATTTGATTATCTGCAGATTTTCACAATAGATTTGAAGGTTTCTAATAAGGACTGGGAATTTTCTAGTGCAGCATTTGAAGGGTTAAAGATTTCTAGTCTAACTTTCTGGTGAAGGATTTAAAGACTTCTAGGACTAGAATTGGAAGATTTCCAGGGTACGATTTGATTATTTGTAGATTTTTAGTGTAGGATTTGAAGATTTCTAGTGAAAGAAGTGCATATTTCCATTGTAATATCTGCAGGTTTCTAGTGTAGATTTGAAAATGTGTCGTGAACTGAATTTGAACAGTTTCGTGGTACGTTTACCTGAATGTTTTCTAACTTTTTGCATGTTAATGAAAATTGCTATTCATTAGCGTGATGTTTGGGAAGTCATGCCTTCCTATAGCACATCGGTAAAGTAATTAGTTGGAGCTCCCTCTGAAAGATCGGCTTTCTTTCTAATAAACAAAAGAGCCAGCACCAAAATAACAATAACTCCACTACAAAAACCTGCTAAAGTCTGTCTCTGGACGTGAATCAGCTCTAAACTCTGGACCACATGGGTTTAAAAAAGTAAAATTCTCATTTTAGTGAAGTCATGCTAATCTACACGTGTAAATGTGAAGCAACAGTTTGTTAATTGCACTGATTTCGCTGCTCTCGCTCCCACCAGACTCGCTCTAAACGAGTGTGTGCAGAAATGTGTGTTTTTCTAAGAGGCTTAAGAGGCCGACTAAATGAATGGACCAATTTGCCTTTGCTCTGCAATCCTGGGAGTTTGTCTGGGATTTAGAGTAAAGGAGAGCAGACATGTAATCAGAATTTTCTAATTTTGTCTCGGCTCTGCTCGTCCCCGGTGTTTTCCTCCCCGGACTCGTATCCGCTGCTATTATTCATCCACATTCATCCAGCCTCTCTCTGCTGCTGTTCGGCCTCCATCACCTGTCTTCAGCTGCAGGTGGATGCTGGGAATCGGTATCCAGGTTGCCACGGGAACCAGGACGGCCTTGACCAGCGAGGTGTGCTGCCGGATGTCGGACAGCAGCTTGTCGAAGCCGTAGACGTTGAGGGCTTCCACCACCAGCGAGGAGATGTAGACAGTCTTTCCGCTGGTCACGTAGTAGCCCAGAGTCACGTTGGTCGGGCTGCAGTCGTCTCGCTCCACCTGACGGACGGAGAAAACAAGAGTCGGCTGGTTTTTTTTAGAATCACAAGCGTATCTGGAGACAGGCAGGCGAGAGGTGTCTGGAAAACAAGGTTGTTTATCTGCAGGTTGCTTGTTTCAGAGCTCACACACACAGAAAAGCATCTGGAAATAAGAGAAACTGGCAGAAAAGACCATGTTGGACCACTGTAACGTACAAAAACTGTAAAATAACAGCAAATATCTGCAAAATAATGATTGATTTAAATTTTATAAATACTAGTTGTACAATTTACAACAATTTTCATTTTATTTGGACGACTTAAGACTTGAATTTTGATGGATAAAACATACATTTGAGCTCAGTTAAAAGCTGCAAGCAAGTTAATCTCACATCCTTTCCAGTTGTCACATCTAGAGTTCGATTTATTTTTGACAGATCTAAGTAATTGTGGACGATGTTTAGGAAACTTTGAACGTCTTTTTGAGTCATTTGATATTTTTTCTTATTTAAATACAGTAAAAACTGAGTATTTTTATGCTCAAATGTGGTTAAAGGATGAATTGCCATTGGAAAAACATCAATTTTTTACAGTTAACTTGTAAATTAACAGTTTTTTTCTGTGATTTTCTAGTTATAATCTGTAATTTAATATAACAAGAACAAAATCTGTGAAGTATTAGGAAAGGTGCTACCAAACAGAATAAAAAATATTCTAAAATTATTTTTTTCAGTGGGCAAAGATCGACATATTAGGAATAAATCAGTGTTTCCAGATCGACATATCAGGAATAAATCAGTGTTTCCAGATCAACATATCAGGAATAAATCGTTTTTTCCAGATCAACATATCAGGAATAAATCAGTGTTTCCAGATCGACATATCAGGAATAAATCAGTATTTCCAGATCAACATATCAGGAATAAATCAGTGTTTCCAGATCGACATATCAGGAATAAATTAGTGTTTCTAGATCAACATATCAGGAATAAATCAGTGTTTCCAGATCGACATATCAGGAATAAATCAGTGTTTCCAGATCAACATATCGGGAATAAATCAGTGTTTCCAGATCGACATATCAGGAATAAATCAGTGTTTCCACATGACAGTGGCTCAGAGGACTGAACTGAAATGAAGCATCTTCTTCTGCTGTGGATTTAAAATAAAAACACATCAGGCTCTGAATATTCATGATCCTCGTTCTATATTTTTAGTTAAATCTGCCTCCGGGACGTATTTTAGCTCGGCAGTCCTGGAAAACATCAATCGCTGGTGAGTCAAGGTTTGTATTTGTGGAAGTGAAGCCGCCCACCTTCCTCCACCTTCTCCGGCTGCTGTTACTATGGCTTCATCTTCCTCATCCTCATCCTCCTCTCTTAGCACTCGCTGCCCCTGGCTCAGTCGTTCTTTTAAATAAAAACCTTAGAGTGGAACCAGATCTCATCACCTCCTCCTCGTCTCGGAGTCAAACCAGGTTCTATGACTATACGTACCAACATCTTTAAGTAAAAGACTCACAGTGAAGTCAAATCTCATCAGAATCAAACAAAGTTCTACGACTATACGTATCTGACATCTTCATTTAAGTAGAAGACTCGCAGTGAAGCTGAATCTCACCAGAATCCAATCAGGTTCTACGACTATACATACCCGACAACTTTATTTGAGTACAAGACCCAAAATGAAACCTAATCTCATCACTTCCTCCTCCTCGTCTCAGAATCAAACCAGGTTGTACGACTATACGTACCCAACATCCTTATTCAAGACATTTTTTCATTGTTTTAACTTCCTGTCAAAGCTTCCGCCCCAGTTTTCTGAGCAGCTCTTTAGTTTTTAATGACACTCCTTCTATTCCAGAAGCCCACCTTTGGGTTTTGCATTTCATTAGAAAACAAAAAGGAGCTTTTGGATCTTTTAAGTCAAATGAAATCAGTATGGAATTAAATGTTCACTCTTCTGCAGGAGATTTTCCACCTTGCTTTAACTAAAAGCTCATCAAACATCAGCGGCCTGGTCAATGTTTTGTTTTAAGCTGCTCGGTTTGCATGTATTAGCAGCATAATTGGAGTTCAAAGTAGAAATAAGGATTCTACCTGTTATAATGTTACATATAAACTCCCTTCAGACTCATTATTTCATATAATTAATGTGGCTCCACCTTCACTTCCATCCTTAATCACCTTCAGGAGGCAGAAAACCGTCTTCAGCTTAATTACAATAAGACAGAAGTGGTTGTTGTTGGAGATAATTGAATTATTTTAACTCTTTGTATCTGGTTTCTACCTTCACACTATAAATATTTCCAGAGTTCCAGGTCCTTGAAGTCCATAGAGGTGGGTCCAGATTTGTCACTTTTTAATGGACTTTTTCCATCATTTCTGAGCCTCAGAACTTCATCAGTCCAGCAGATAGAACCAGGACATTTAGGAGGAGAAACACACCTGAGTTCTGGTAAAAACTGACACCAGATCAGTTTTACATCCATCCAGGTGTCTCAGTGTAAGAAGACTAAAAAAAGACACATTTTCCATCATTTTGGATGAATTTGTGTAATTTTAAGGAACTTTCATGTCATTTTGAACAATTCTTTGAGTCATTTTGGACAAATTTTGACAAATTTGTGACTTTTTAAAAACCATTTTATACAACTTTATACAACTGATGAAAAACACATTTGAGTTCTGATAAAAACCAACTTTGATCATCAGTATTATGGGATGTATCATAGTTTGAACAGTAAAACTGCAGCAGTTTAATGACATAGAGTCATAGAAACAATCACTGGAACCCTGGATGTGTTTCTGTTTTCTAATAATTCACTTTATTTTGGAATAAGTTCATACCGTATCCCACCACATGTAAAATTGTTTGATTTTATTATTATTATTAGCAGAATTAGGTTGAGTTTATTTTTATTTTCCCTACATAAATAATCATCTTTTAACAAATGTATAGATGAATAAAGAATAATGACTATAATATGATATTTTCTTATAATACTATACTGTATCATTAGAATATTGTTTAAATAACAGCTTCATGGTGTCTTATAAAATTGCTAAATAGATAGAAATATGCATGTAAAAATGACCTATATTTACAAACAAATATATATTTAAACTTAGAGGTTAAAGACTTTTATGCAACACTATTATTGTTATTATGTATTATAATTTTCTCCTACCTTGTTTTATTATTGTTTTTTAATAAATTTTATGTTGTATGTAATTTTAATAAACGCTATAATTAACACTTTTAGTTGCATTTTTTGCCTGATGTGTGCTACATAAACAAAGCTTGATTGAATATTTGACTATATATGTGATATTTTAAACCTGATAAAGAAATACATGATTCCAGCTGTTACTGAGCATCCATTTGCATTTATGTACGAGTTATTAGTGTTTTATGAAGTAGAAAGAGCCACAGTGTGTTAAAATAAACCACAGATTCATTGTTTATGCAGCACACACATGCTAATCGGTTGCGTTAATCCATTATCAGTCTTCCTGCCTCCTGGAGAAGCTTTTATTTTGAAAATCCGTGTTGTCTGCGACGACCTCGGCCTCAGCTGTCACTTCCTTCCTCCTGCCAACACTTGAAGGCTGTTAAACCGGACGCTGCTGCAGGCAATTATAGTCAAACACACTGTTCAGCGATGCAACACGTTAAATACTGCTGGATGCTAATTTCATGCCGTCCGATGACGGAGAGGAGGCTAAATACTGGCCTGCAAACATATCAAGGCCTTCAAAGAGCTGGACGGTTTTCTACCTTCATCTGATTTACCAAATAACTGATCTGATGAAAGACTCTGAGTCACCAAGAGCAAACAAACAGCTGGATAAAAATAGAAAGCAGCAGATGAAGACGGACGGACGGATGGACGGAGGGAAGCAGGTGGAAGAAGAGTCTTTACTGAGAGTGTCTCAGAATATCACAGTATATCAGTAATGGAAACCTCACAATACGACTCTGTGATACAGCACAAGATCTGTGTACATTTGAAGATTTCTAGTTAAGATTTTAGGGTTTCTAGAGTAGACTTAAAGGTTTCCAGTAAAGGTTTTAATGTTTATAATATAGATTTAAAGGTTTCTAGAGTAGACTTAAAGGTTTCGAGTAAAGACTTTAAGGTTTACAATACAGATTTAAAGGTTTCTAGTGGAGAATTAAAGGTTTCTAGAGTAGACTTAAAGGTTTCGAGTAAAGATTGAAGGCTTACAATATAGAATTAAAGGTTTCTAATAACGATCTAAGATTTATAATACAGATTTAAAAGGTTTCTAGTAAAGACTTTAAGGTTTACAATATAGAGTTAAAGCTTCTAGTGGAGATTTAAAGGTTTCTAGTGGAGATTTAAAGGTTTCTTGAGTAGACTTAAAGGTTTCGAGTAAAGACTTTAAGGTTTACAATATAGATTTAAAGGTTTCTAGTTGAGATTTAAAGGTTTCTAGTGGAGATTTAAAGGTTTCTAGCAAAGATTTTAATGCTTATAATATAGATTTACCATCTTTAACATCTTCATTTAGGTAAAAACCTCACAATGAAGCTGAATCTCATCACTTCCTCCTCGTCTCAGAATCAAACCATGTTCTACGACTATATATACCCGACAATTTCATTTAAGTGAAAAACTAGAAAGGTTTCTAGTGTAGATAAAGGTTGAGTAACTGGTTGAGGGTTTAAAGGTTTCTAGTAAAGATTATAAGGTTTCTAAAGTGGATTTAAGGATTTCAAGTGCAGATTGCACAAGTTCTAGTTTAGATTTGGCAATTTATCGTATAGATTTCAAGGTCTCTAATATAGATTTAAAGATTTCTAGTTAAGGACTTAAAGGTTTCTGCTATAGATTTGAACATTTTTATTACAGACTTGAAGAGTTCTAGTCTAGATTTGAATGTTTCTAATGAGGGACTTGACAATTTCTAACACAGACTTGATTTTAGTAAAGATATGAAGATTTTTTATGGGGCTTTAAAGATTTCTAGTGTAAGATTTGAAAATTTCTAGTAAATATTTTAGGTTTCTAGTATAGATTTTAAGGTTTCTAATATAGATGTAAGGATTTCTAGTGAAGAATTTAATTTCTGCTATAGATTTGAAAATTTTTTTATTCCAGACTTGAAGGTTTCTAATGTAGATTTAGACATTTCTAGCAAAGGATTTTAAGATTTCTGGTATTGGTTTGGGGATTTCTAGTTAAATATTTCTTACTGAATTGTACAAAGAAGAATGGAGCTGAAAGCATCACATGACAGCTTTCATGAGGATTGCCTCATATTTCTTCCTAACATCCGTGCGTCTCATCAAAACACAGTATTTATTGCCTCGCCGGCCTCTTGTCACAGTGTAGCCTCACAAACAACTGGATAAAAATAGAAAAAGCAGCAGATGAAGACAGAAGACGGACAGAGGGACGGATGGAGGGAGGCAGGTGGACGGACGGACGGACGCCGGGGGCAGAAACAGCTGACAGAAAATCAATGAAGTCAGACGGAGGCAGCGATCGGATCGAGGAGAAGGAGGAAGAAGGAAGCGACACCAGAAATGTAAATAGTGAGAAAACACGCAGGAAGAAGAAACAAAAATAGACTCTTTAAACACAAAGAGCAGCAGAACGGGAGGATCACTTGACTGCGCCGCTATGAAACGGCAGAAATGAATCATTTATTGTGGATTTATTGGCCATCGCGGTGTGTGAGAGTGTGTAATAACCTCTCTGAGCAAACAGTGAGTGTTGAGCAGGCCAGAAGTCTGCATTAGTCACCCAGCAGACGAGTCCTTATGAGCAGCAGAGAATAACAAACACTGCAGAACGCCATCAAGTGATGACACACCGAGAACCACATTATTTATAATTATTTTATCTGCAGAGTCAGACAGAAACACGCTTTCATCCAGCTTAGGCAGCAGGTAGACATTTTTTCTATTTTACATTTAGAGCATATAAAAATGTGAATACAGAAGCAAAAATGAGCTACTAGTCTGAAAACCATGGAACCTCTGAATAGCAATGAGTCAAATTCAAATGCTTAAATACAAAATTTCAGTCAACTAATCCATGATAACAGTCGTGTATTGATCCCAAACAGGATTTCCACTGAGTTTATTCCACCTTAAATGTCTCCTTCCATCAGAAAAAACACCAAACATTAAGTCCAAGAGGGAATCTCTGTTTACTAACCACTGACCAGAGTTAACTAGCCACTGACCTGCATTTACTTGCCACAAAACTGTATTTAACAGTCACTAACATCTTTACTAGCCACTCACCAGCCTGTTTAATCCTGTGTTAACTAGTCAATAAACTGCATTTACCAGGCAGTTTACTAGTTATTGACCAGTGTTTACTACCTACTGATATGTTTACTAGTCACTCACCTGTCCTGTCTTTGGATTATTAGCATATGGATCGTTCTTACAATACATGAACCTGAATTTAGTTTAATAGCTACTGACCAGTGTTTACTAACCACTGACTACTTTACTAGCTTAGGACTTGTATTTACTCCCCACTGACTGAAGATTACTTGCTACTGATCAATGTTTTCTAACCAATGACTGAAGATTACTAGCTACTAATCAATGTTGACTAACCACTGTCTGAAGTTTACTAGATACTGATTGATGTTTACTAACCTATGACAGAAGATAACTAGCTACTGACCTGTGATTGCTAATCATTGATGGATGTTTACTAGCTACTCATTGATGTTTGCTAACCCTGTCTTTAGTTTATTAGGTACTGACCAGTGTTTATTAACTAAGTAGTGTACTAGCTAATGACTTGTATTTACTCTGCACTGACTGAAGTTTATTAGTTACTGATCAATGTTTTCTAACCAATGCCTGAAGTTTACTAACTACTTGCCTGTTTTTACTATCTCTTATTGAAGTTTACCAGCTACTGACCAGTGTTTACTAACCAATGACTGAAGATTACTAGCTACTAACCTGTGTTTACTAACCACTGACTACTTTACTAGCTACTGACTTGTTTATTAACCAATGATGGAAGTTTACAAGTTACTAGCCTCTGTTTACTAACCACCAATTAAAGTTTACTAGCTACTGAATGATGTTTACAAACCAATGACTAAAGTTTACTAGCTACTGATCGATGTTTGCTAACTATTGACTGAAGTTTACTAGCTACTGACTTGTTTACTAACCAACAGTTGAAGTTTACTAACTACTAATCGTGTGTACTAACCAGTGGGTGAAGATTACTAGCTACTTACTTGTGTTTACTAATCACGGACTGAAGTTTACTAGTTACTAACATGTGTTTATGAGTCACTGATCTGCATTTACTGGGTAGCTGTGGTTAGTAGCCGCTAACATGTTTATTACCTCGTAACCTGTGTTTAGTAGCATTTAGTTACTAGTTATTGGTGTATTGTTATGAGGTAAACATCTACTGTAGATCTAGGCAGCTTATTGGATTATATTTAACCAGTAATCCTGACAGTAATGCTTTGTAGAACAGACTCCAGACACCAGCTGACCTACATTTACCAACTACTGCACTGTTTACGACCACAGACTGCTTGATAAGCTCCGGTTACATAAACACACTTGCGTAACTAGTGGTTACTGCAGTTAAACCAGCAGCAAACACTGACCTGTATTTCCTGTAGTTAACTGTAAACCAGCACTAACCTGAGCGGAGGCAGTGGAGTCGTTCAGGGCTCTCTGCAGGGCGTGGCTCAGGCCTTTAGACAGGTTCTGCTTCAGGATCAGGTCCAGGCGGTTCCTTCGTAGCTCGATGGACAAAACTGTGAAGCAGGAAATGAAAAAATACTGAAGGTCTGAGCAGAATATTTTCAAGATTAGTCTGGTTCACTGCTTGTGTTACAGGCGTATAATCACTTAGACCCCAACTGAAAGTCCAGATATTATGAAATATGTCTTTCTTTTTATTAAAGAGTTCATATAATGGACCTTTACTCCATAATAAGTGTAGTTTTAGGGGTCTTCTAGAACATTTTTACATGCTTTAACCCTCTTGTTAGGTTAATTTCCCAGGAACAGCAATGTTTAATTAATCAAAACTGTCAGAAACCCCCAAATCCCAACAAACATTGTTTATATCTCATGATTAACTCCATTACTAATCATTTCATTCAATGTTTAGTGTAATGGGGTTCTTTACCTCTCATAGATCACGGTTCAACGAGGGTAATTTACTTGTTTTTCATAAAAAATGCAACTTTTTAAAATGTAAATCAGGAAGACCTACAAATAATGGGTTTTTTTTAGTGGTGGGACACGATTAAAAAATTTATCTAATTAATTACAGGCTTTGTAGTTAATTATCCCTAATTAATTGCAGTTTTGTCAAGTAGCAATATTTGACACAATAAGTGAATTTTTTCAATTCAAATAAAATTGTGGTTGACAGTTGAATCAATGAATAGACATATACGTGTTTATAATTTAAAATTTATTTTAAAAAAGGAAAATGTGACATATAGAAAAAGTGATTTTGATGACTTAAAGCCTGAATTTAGTTGTTTTTTCCACTGTATGGCACATAAAATCAGCATAAGTAGTTCAAGGAGCTTCAGAAAGTTGAAAATCCAGAGATTCATTCTGTTTTCATCTTTTCTGGGTCTGATAAATGGTGTAATTTTGATGGTTCTTTTTATAGGAATATCAATTTTTATTTATGTAATTTTTTTTATAAACAAAAGTTTATAATGAAGTTATTAAAAGAGATATTTTTGTTGTTTAGGTTATTCCTCCTCCAAGGAGGCAGTAAAAACTTAAACCACAAAAATGTTTCATTTCTATTTATCTGCATTTTTCATCTGTCTGCTACATTCACAGATTACTGCAAATCTAAGTGCAATTATAGCGATTTTATTCAACATTTGAAGACTTTCTGTAAACTCAAGCACTGTCTAGAAAAGTGGTCTATTATGGGATGGCTACACCGTTAGCCGTTAGCATGACTCGTAGCTAACGTTAGCTCTGGTGCTAACAGCAACATGTTTTACATTGAGGTGATACCGTCGGCTTGAAGTGACGCAGTGATCAGAAAACTCTTTGTTGTACAATTTGCACACAACCAGGCTTTTATCCAAGCTGCCATCAGGAAGATTTTTAAAAGGAAACTTTCTGTCCAACAAGCTCAATCTGGTCTTCCTTCAATGTTCACCAGAGCCTGACTTCACTCAGTGCTTCCTGTGCTTCTTCTTCATGGCTACAAACAGACTTTATGTTCATTACCGCCACCTACTGGGCTGGAGTGTTCATCAGAGTTACCAGAAATGAGCGAACTGAGGAGAGTGCAATTAATTGTTTTATTATTTTTAACGCGTTAATTTCGCTGTATTTAATGAATCGAAATTAACGCGTTAAGGCCCCAGCCCTAGTTTTATTTAAAATTTTACATTTTAAATAATTTTTTTTATTGGCGTGGTGTTGATAAATTAACATAAGACACCTCTTCTGTTCAGGGTGGGTTTGCAAATATTTGAAAATGAACAATATCCATTTTATATGTTGATTACACTAATTAAGAGAAGCAGAAGAAGTTTCACACCGAAAAAATATTTTTAACAGTTTTCATTTTAAAAGATTTTTTTTACTTCAAAATGGGTCAATTTGACCTGCAACGTAACAGAAGGGCTAATGGTCATAACACATGATTTTTCTCATGTTTAATTTGACCGTCTCCCAGATGAATGTTGGTTAGTAACTGCAGTTTTCTTAGTATGTGAATGAATTCTACCAGAAGAGGCAGAACTTTTACAAGCTCAAAAAACAACAAAGGAAAACCCTAAAAAATACAAATGCTGTCAAGCCTGACTAAAAACTCTGGTATATGCAATCAAATGCTGCGATCTCCGGCTTGTTCTTATTAATATTTTTCCTATTCTAGTGTCTTTGCTTGAGGAAAATCTGCGCTCGCTTTGGTGCAGGTTTTAATTAATTTGTGTAAATGTTCCTACATCTTGGTCATGTAACCGGTACACGTTGTTCCTGAGCTTCATTTCGTGTTTTTTCATCATTACTTTGTAATCATTTTTTCCAGAACAATGGCTAAAGCCCACATTTACATAACACTGATTATGTCGTATGTAATTTGAAAAAGGGGCCGTGCAAAAACAGGAGCTTGTCCTGTATGACAGCGTCCTGATGTCTTAAACGGTCATCTTACGACTTCTCTTTCTTTACCTTTGACAAATTACTTCAGTTTTAATATATGTTAATAAATATAGCTCCTGTATTCCTAGTGATGGGATGGATGTTGCAGTGTAGAGGACTTTCCTGATAGGAGGTGGTGTAGTTTGGATCAAAATGAGCATATAGGTAAAAAACGTGCATTAACCTTTTAAAATTTAGAGGCAAAATGCAGACAAACATGTAGAAAATTGCTAGTTTTACCCTTTAAAATATTGACGTTGCATGATACTGTCACATATTCCTGACTGAACTCCTTCACACTGTAAACATCTATACCTGCATGAATCTGTGTAATTATGATTAGATTTTGATTTTTAAAAAGACTATTCACCGACTTTATCTGCACCTGGATGCAGATGCATTAATCTCTCAGCAAAGCAGCACATCTTAAATCCCTCTAAAGCAACAAAAATAAAATGCATCCAAACATTAAGAAGTGATGCAAATGAAACAGTTGGCAGGTTCACTACAAATTCAGGATTTCTCTTTCACATGTGTTGGAAATTATTGCGGTTTTAATAACTGTTGAGAAAAACAGATGTTCTGATCAAGGGTTGTTGTCCCCAGTCTGACCAGTCATTTAATATATAGGATCTGCTGAAACAGAGTTGTAATCCAAATGTTAATAATTTTACAGAATAATAACATATTAACTGATAAGGCAGAAGAAAGAGAAGGTTGTGCACGTCAGGAAATGTTTTGTAGATTAGCTGTAGTACCTGGATGTTCCACCTTACTGTTTAAAACTGTAGTGACGAAATAAATCTAACTCATTAAATAAAAATACCATCAGTCAGCAAGTTCATGAAAAGGCACTGAATTTGATGGTATATTGTAAAGCAACAGAAACTCCTAGAAAACCAGCTTAAACTCACAATACATTAACAATGAAGTAGGCATGTTCTAATCAAGGTGTTTGATCTATTTATTATTTAGTATCTAACAGCCATCACATATCGCTGTCGTTAATAATTTAACAAATTAAAAATATATTAAGCTATCAAAGGAGAAGGTCGTGCATGTCAGAAAATGTTTTGTAGATTAGCTGTAGTACCAGGTTGTTCCACCAGGCAGAGCCTTTTATTGTTTGATACTGTAGTGACTACATAAATCTAGGTGACTCAATTAAAAAACTTCAGTCTGCAAGTTTCATAAAAAGACACAGAGTTTGACGGTACATTACGCTCCAAAGCAACAGAAATTCCGGAATTCATATTTCACTGTAAATACATTCCGGAACTCGCATTTCACTGTAAAGACATTCCGGAACTCCTGTTTTACTGCAAAGACATTCCGGAACTCGTGTTTACCTCAAAGACACTTTTCATCTTGTAGACATTCTGGAACTCACGTTTCACCTTAAAGACATTTTTCATCTTGAAGACATTTCGGAACTCGCGTTTCACTAAAGACATTCCGAAACTCGTGTTTCACTGGAAAGACATTCCGGAACTCGCGTTTCACTGTAAAGACATTCCGAAACTCGCGTTTCACTGGAAAGACATTCCGGAACTCGCGTTTCACTGTAAAGACATTCCAGAACTCGCATTTGACTGTAAAGACATTCCAAAACTCGCGTTTCACTGTAAAGATATTTCAGAACTCACATTTCACTGTAAAGGCATTCCAGAACTCGCGTTTCACTGTAAAGACATTCCGGAATTCATGTTTCACTGTAAAGACATTCCGGAACTCGCGTTTCACTGTAAAGACATTCCAGAACTCACATTTCACTGTAAAGACATTCCGGAACTCGCATTTCACCCTAAAAACATTTTCTATCTTGAAGTCATTCCAGAGCTCATGTTTCACTTTAAAGACATTCCGGAACTCGCATTTCACTGTAAAGACATTCCGGAACTCACGTTACTTCTTAAAGACATTCCAGAACTCGCATTTCATCTTAAACATTTTCACCCCGAAGACATTCCGGAACTCGCGTTTCACAATGAAGTAGGTATGTCTTAATCAAGGATTTTGTGCCCCAGCCGATCCATTTATTATTTAGTATCAGTCGTCACATATAATCGTCGTTTAGAATTTAATGGATTAAAAATATAGTAACTGATTAAAGAAGAAGGTCGTGCATGTTCCACCAGGTAGGACTATGACTGTGACCAGAGGAGGCATCGCTCAGACTACAGGAAGTTGATATAGGCAAGCGGAAAGCAACACGGGAGTTTAGCTAGCAACGGGCACCATGACAATGACTCCTGTGGTGGTTAATGACACTCGACCAGAGTTCATGTGTTGCAACAAACTGGACAGTGTTCTTACATCTTATTGGTGTACGTATAAATGCCAACTCTGCAGCCAAAATAAGGACTAAAACTCCAAATATTCTTTGTGATCAGGTTTTCGTCTCGTACCTGTTCTGACCCAGAACTTCTCCGTCACGTTGCAAGGCAGAGGAAGTTCCTCGGCGCTGGTACTGGATGGAGGTGGTTGGGTCACGGTAGGAGGTGGAGTAGTTTGGACCGGGACGAACACCGTGGTGGGAGGAGCCTTTGTTGTGGTGGTCGTGGTGGGAGCAGTAGTAGTAGTAGTAGTAGTAGTAGTTGTAGGTACGGTGGTGGTAGTAGTGGGAGCAGGGGTAGTAGTAGTAGTAGTAGTGGTGGTAGTAGTGGTAGTTGGGAGGATGGTGGTAGTAGTGGTGGTAGTGGGGGCAGGTGTAGTTGTAGTGGTGGTTGTAGGTTCTGTTGTGGTCATCGTGGTAACTTTGAGGCTAGTTGTTTGCTGCGTGGTTGCCATGGTGGTGGTATTTGGCGGTGATGTCACAGCGCCCCCAGTGGTGGGCGGCGACGTTGCAACCTCAGTCACAGTTGGAGTGGTCGTTGCGGGCGTCGTGGTGGTTACCGTGGTCAGCTGGAGGTCGGTCACAGTGTCCTGGCTGGTGGTGGGTGAAGCCGTGGTGGGCTCTGGGGGCGCCGTGCTGGAGAACGTGGAGGCGGTGGTCGGCGGCAGCGGAGCGACGGTGGTGGTGGTGGTGGTCGACGTGGTCGTGAGCCGCGAGGTGTTTCTGGTGCGGACCGGCACGGTGGTGTTCCACTGGTGGGTGGAGAAGGGGCTGGTGACATTGGCTGGTAGCGTGATGTCGTGGTCGCCCACCGTGGACAGCAGCGACTCCGGGACGGTGGGGAGATCCCAGGCCGGCAGGCTGCTCACCGACTCCTCTGTAGGGAGAAAAAACATTTAGAAACCAGAGAAAGTCAAGGATGTTGGAGATTCTGCCATTAAATTTAACACTAATTGTTTTAAAATCAATCTGTCTTTCTGAAGGAAGGAGCTGAAGGTCAATTCATGGTTTCCACATCCTAAAACGGTGAATTTCCAAGGTTCCTACTATGAATATTTCCTTGAAGTCCATAGAGGCGGGTCCAGATTTATCACTTTTTAATGGACTTTTTCCATCATTTCTGAGCCTCAGAACTTCATCAGTACAGCAGATAGAACCAGGACATTTAGGAGGAAAAACACATCTGAGTTCTGCTAAAAACTGACACCAGATCAGTTTTACATCCATCCAGGTGTCTCAGTCTAAACACTAAAAATGCTTGACTCATTTTGGACTATTTTTGACTAGTTTTGGAGAACTTTTCATGTAATCTTGAACAACTTCTGAGTCATTTGGATGGATTTTTGCCATTTTGAACAATTTTTGATGGCTGAAAAACAAATTAAACCCTGCTCAAAACTGCAACCAGATCAGTTTTACATCTATTCAGGCATCATAATCTAAATCCAATCAAAATGTCAGTAATTTTGGATAATTTTTGTTTAATTTTGAACAATAAAAGAGTTATTTTGGGCAAATTTTGAGGAATTCAGGCATCACAGTCTAAAGCTAATCCAAATTTGAATCATTCTGGACTCATTTTAGGTCATTTTGAACAATTTCTGATTTATTTTGAAATAATTTTGAGTGAATTTTGATCTTTTTTGTCATTGAGAAATATGGACAATGTTTGTGTGATTTTGGATCTTTTATGTCAATTTAGACAATTTCTGATTAATCACAAACATTTAAGTTCTGTTTAAAAACTGCAACAAAACTAGTTTTACATCCACTCCAAGTGTCACAATCTAAAGCTAATCAAAAAGTAAGTAATACTGGACAACTTTTGTGTCATTCTGAATAATGTTTTGAGTCACCTCGGACAGCTATTGAGTCATTTCTGAGAGGTTTTTGTCATTTTGGACAAATTCAGAGAACTTTGGGATGATTTTCATGTAATTTTTGACATCTTTTATGACATTTTCAGCAATTTCTGATTAATTTTACTACCAAATGAATTTTAACATCCACTCCATGTACCACAGTCTAAAGACTAAATCTGGTTTCAATTATTGAGTCATACTGGACTTTGTTGACTTAATTAGACAATTTTGAGTCATTTTGAACAACTTTAGTGTCATTCTGAACAAATTTTAGACATTTATTAAGTCAATTTGGACCATTGTTGAGCAGGTACTAGTAGATATAATCACGGATGTATCCTAGTGTGAACAGTTTAACATCTATGACATAGAGTCATAGAAACAATCATTGGTATCCTGGATCTGTTTCTCTTTTCTGATAATTCACCTGAGAAAACTTTAAAAGTGCATTCTGGGTAAACGTTGGAGGCTCATACCAACATGTTGATGGGTGGTTGGTCATAAGAAGTTCTAGACAATGAAGGGATCATTTGTACTTAAAAACAAATGAGGTCATTTTGGACCATTTTCAAGTCATCTTGGACAATTTGAGTCATTTCTAGACAAATTTCTAATAATTATGGCAAATTTTAGAGGGTTGGAGACTTTTTGATTA
The DNA here is from genome assembly GCA_027123335.1 of Amphiprion clarkii. Classification (NCBI taxonomy): domain Eukaryota; kingdom Metazoa; phylum Chordata; class Actinopteri; family Pomacentridae; genus Amphiprion; species Amphiprion clarkii. The sequence continues at coordinate 37,505,349 of CM049570.1, read as the reverse complement.
TTTTTGAACAATCTATGAGTAATGTGTGATATGTGGTTGGTCAACACAAGTTACAGCAAATTAAAGGTCTCATTTTTAGCTAAACATACATTTTTGAGTAATTTTGGACCAATTTTTAAGTCTTTTTTGTCAAATTTTATATCTTAACTTTTGACAAAACTGAGCAATTTGGACTGCATTCACATCATTTTGACCATTTTTATGGGTATTTTAGACATTTTTTGAGCCATTTTCAACTATTTATGAGCAGCATGTGATAGGTGGTTGTTCACAAGTTCTAGACAATGAAAGGACCATTTCTTAGACAATTTGAGTCATTTTTGTCAAATTTTGAGTCAAATTTCTTGTAATTTTTAACAATTTTCTGTCATTTTTTAGAATGTGTAATTTTGGACCACTTTCACGTCAATTTAAACTATTTTCTGAGTATTTTTATACATTTTTTAGTTGTGTTCAACAAATTTCCGAGTATAACATGAGATGGGATGTTTGGTTAAAACAAGCTATAGTAAACGAAAGGCCTCATTTTTACCTACATTAGATACCAGGATCCTCTTCTAGACATGATTCCTTCAGTGTCAAAACAATTTTCTAATAAAGTCGTATTTTAACACTCTAAATTATATATAAATGTGTGTCTCCAAATGAATAAGTAAAAAGTTATGCAGATGAAACGGTTTGCGGCTTCATAACAAACTTGGCAAAACTCAATTGTCAGTTTTCTCATGACTGAGGAACAATGAGGGCGAGGAGGTTGTTGTCAAATTGAAATTACACAAGATGAAGTGCACATCACTTCCAATTTTACACAGGGAATACAAATCCAATTTTAACGTGCAAACCAGAGCAGCATTTTAATGCCACAGGCTCCATCTACATACTAATATGAGACGCAAATTGATGGAAGGAGTGGAGGAGGCTGGAGTAAACAAGAGGGAGGTGATCAATCGTTCTCAGACTGAGTCCCAGATTCAATCTCTGCCTCCCTAAACCTCCCGAGGACATCCACTGTTGGGTTTGTGATGTGAGTTGAAGTGACGGGAAATATCAGGCAGCGGAATATTAGGTTCTGTTGGTTCTCTGGACGGAAACTGAACTATCTGTGGAGGATTTACCTTGTTGATGATGGCAATAAGACATGGTGGTGAGGACAAAGATGATGATGATGATGAAGACAGGGATGACAGTATGGTAAAGATGATGACAAAAGGATGAGGACGATGAAGTGATGATAGCACTGCTGGAAATAACGGTTATTAATGATGAAGAGAACACATTTTATGATGCAAATGAACAAAACACCTAAATGTTTGTCATTTCTCACCCTCTTTTTTTAGGTAGGAATGTCCTGATTACGTTTTATTTTCAAGTCATTTAAGATTTAGTATTTGCTGATACAGAGTCCAAATCTGACATGATTTTCCTCGATAATGCACATTTCAAGTGCATTAAATCATTCAAATCCTATGTATATGCATAAAAACTGAAAAGTTCAGCAACGTATGAAGGAAAAAATACTGTGGTGGGCATAAGCCTCAACAAGCTCCAAAAGAAAACCTGTATTCTCTACATGATGTCAGTAAAGACTTAACCCTCCTGCTGTCTTCATTTACAGGCACCGAAAAATATTGTTTCCCTGTGTGAAAAAAATTCAAGAATTCTGCAAAAAAAATCCCAAAATTTCAGAAAATTTGCAAAACCTTCAGGAAGAAAATTCCAATAATTCCTTAAAAGTCATATTTTTTTTTAAAAAAATCCCCCAAATTTGGCAAGAAAATTCTTGTAAATATTTTCAAAAAAATGAGTAAAAATCTTCCGAAAAAATCCTTAACATATCTAAAGTGATTAAATACATATCAGTAAAACTTCTAATACTTTCTTTAAGCAAAGTCACAAAAAAAATGAACCAAAATCCAGTGAAATTCACTGGATTTTGGTTGATTTTTTTGTGAATGTTAAGAAACACTTTTAACATTTCTTTTTTCCACCAAAAAATGTTCAAAGATTTCCCAAAAATGTTGAAAATGTGGACATCAGAAGTTTCAGTGTGAAAATATGTTTTTTTTTTCCACATTTTCAAACTTTGAACCGGGTCAATTTGACCCACAGGACGACATGAGTGTTAAGAAAACTAAACTAATCACTCAAATCTGGTTAAAATCATCAATAACTCCACTGTGCTTTTCCCCTTTCACAGTCTCTTTTTGGGTGGGTTGTCTACTTATATCTTGAATTGCACTCACCTACGGGATAGTAATGATTATCAGTTAACTGAGTAATAGCCGTTAATTCAAACGCTTAAAAATACATGAACCGATTAAAGGTTGCGCATGTCAGTAAATGTCTCATAGATCGGCTGTAGTACCTGGTTGTTCCACCAGGTGGAGCCTCTTACTGTTTAATACTGTAGAGACCAGAGGAGACATTGTGCATTGTGGGAGTTTAGCTAGCAACGGGGCACCATGACAAAGACTTCTGTGATGATTAATGACCTCTGACAAGAGCTCATTTGATTAAAACAAATTAGTTTCCTATATCCCAGTGACACATGTAACAGATCAATATCAACATGAGATAAATGTCCACTGTACTCAGTTTGTGTAATCAGCTGATCATGGATGGTTAGCGCCACTAGCTAGTTTACTAATTTACAACATGTGTCACAGCAGACGTAAACAATGGATCAGAATTAGGTAAAAGGTGATGCAGATTAATTAATAAATGCTTGGATCAGGCCTGATTCCAATCACAGCTCAGATTGAGACATCCAGAGTTGCGACACATTGGGTTTCTGGTCTGAAATGGGATTTAAACAAACTAAACACTAAAAATGTCCGAATCATTCTGGACAAATCAGATCCTGCCATTGGATCTGATTTAGCATTTTATCAACAGGTTTTGAGTACTTCAGGAGAACTTTTCATCTCATCGTGAACAATTTGTGAGTCATGTAGACTTATTTTTTTGACATTTTGAGCAATTTCTGATGAATGAAAAACACATTAGAGCTCTGTTTAAAAACTGACCAATTCAATTTTACATCCACTCAGGCATCACAGTCTAAACACTAAATCTGGTTTCTATAATTTTGGAAAATTTTCAAGTGATCTTGGACAATTTGAGTAATTTTGGACTAATTTTGAGTCACCTTGGACACATTACTAGTAATTTCCAACAAATTCGAGTAATTTTTGTGTCATTTTCAACAACTTTCATGTCATTTTGAACCATTTTGAACCGTTTATCCATTTTCTTCTTTAGCATGAGATGAGGTGATTGGTCAGATAAAAGACCCGAGGGTTCCTCAAAACCCAACGCAAATCTTGTGGTAGCAGGCAGTTTTGTCTATTAACGGGTTTGTGCAATATAAAAGCGAAAGTAGTAAAGTCTGACATTTCCTGGTTGTTACTGACAGATGAAAAATAACTCACAGGCACAAATCTGCCGCCTCTGGGTCAAAATCACAGTCAGAGGAAGTAAACTTCTTCAAGTGTGAAAGCACAAGAAGATGAAATGAAATGTGCAGGCAGCCTTTAAAAAGTACTTCAAGGTGTTAATATTTTGTGCATCTTAACTGAGTTTGTAGTTTAAAATGTAACTTGAGGTAAATTATTAAAAACTGCTTGATGACTTGACTTTTCTTCACCTTGAGTTCAGCATTTAAATCCCCCTCGTTTCCATGAACACGCTCAGACAGCTTCTTATCTTGACTAATTTGTCTTGCATTTTCAAGAGGGAACACTCTTTATTTTGTAATCTATCGTGGTGATGTTGTTAGCTGCTAAGGTGCTCCTTGGCTTTGAAAGCAACCTCTGGAAGTAGCAAGCTAACGAACCGAGAACGCTTTCAAAGTATCACAGCAGCTTCTGCTAGTGCGAATTAAAAAACGGACCATTTAATCAGTTTCTTCTCTTGTTTTTGGTTTTGGAAAAGCTAAAAACAGAATGACACAACCCTCCAGAAGTTTTCAGATAAACAGTGGAGATCTGTTTTTAGTGCTTGAAGCAAAATGTTTGAGCATGTGGAAGAATCACAGTCTGACAGGTCTGCAGTGCAGCGGCTGGTTGCAGCAAAAATAAAATATGACAATCTTCTTTCAAAGGAAGTTCAGTAACTTTTCATTTTAGGGACGTTTCCATTTAATGTCAAAGACCTGATCTGGAGGTTTTGTTAGAGTTCTGTTTGTGGCACGACATCAGAGATATAAATTTTCAATAATTATCTCCATCAATGATCAGTCGGGTTATCATTCATTAATTATTCATACAAACTAATTAAAGTGGGAAACTAGTTGATTCCGGTTTGTTTTAAATACATAAAATCTGGTCGGAGGTCATTAGCAACCACAGAAGTCTTTGTCATGGTGCCCATTGCGAGCTAACATGAACTGCTTGTAGTTTGAGCAACAGCAGGACATTAAAGATACTAATTTTGAATAATTTCTCAACCAGTAGGTTTGTCCATCAATTATCAATTAATTAATAACACAAAGTAGGCATTGTAGATATATTTATTTAGTCAATGAGCGGAGAATTTGGGCTGCAACTGCAGTATTTCAGCACATTTACTGGTCAGAGGTCATTAATCACCACTGAAGTCTTTGTCATGGTGCCTGTTGCTGGCTAAACTCCCACAATGCTCTCTGTTTTCCAGCATAAACTGTAGTGTGAGTGACACCTCCTCTGGTCTCTACAGTATTAAACAGGAAGAGGCTCCACCTGGTGGAACAACCAGGTACTGCAGCTGATCTATGATACATTTACTGACATCATGTAGAGAACACAGGTTTTCTACATCTATTGGAGTTTGTAGAGACACAGTACATCCTACCATCTAATACTCTTCACTGTCACACTCTCAGCCTGTGTTAGCATTTGAAACTCCTAGCTTAGCATTGTTAGCATGAGCGTCGGCTAGCTATCTAAATCAGATAACCCTCAAATACTACCTTCACCTTGTATTCAGCTGTGTTGATCCCACGCTGGATTGATTTTAATCCCTTTAATGTACTTGAAGTGTGTACTATCTGGGAAAATGGTGTCAGATTTGTAGAAAAACTTGATCTGCCTTATTTAAAAAGAAGGAATATGTTGAACCAGCAGACTTACCCAGACTGTCGCTGTTGGAGGAGTTGTGCGACGTGTTGTGTGTCTGACTGTTGGTGTCTGGAGAGGAAGAGGAGGACGATGAAGGCAAAGAGGAAGCTTTAGTGGTTGTAGAGGATGAGGAGGCCTTGGACGCCCAGGCGGCTTTAGACAGCAGCCCTAAAGGTTTATTAGGCGTCTCTGCCAGGACGTGGAGGACCGAGGACAGGTCCGGCTGCTCCCTGCGGGCCCCCGGCTGCAGCCTGTGCTGGCCCAGCCAGACTGCAGGGCCCCTGGGCACGCTTGGCAGGTCGCCCCCCTCCGAGTCCACGCCGACCTCGGCCCAGGCGCCGGTTCCCGCCATAATCCCCGTCTCGGCAAACACCCCGGCCTCGACTCCCGCTTCCGTCCAAACCGCCGTTCTGGCCTCGGTGAACACTTTCCCCTCCGGCCAGGCGGCGGCAGGAACGTCTTTGTGTTCCGAGTCGATCGGCTTCGTTTCCTCGTAACGAGCTCCCCGAGCTGCTGCAGAAACAAAAACAGGACGAGGAAGCAGAAGTACTGGTTAATTAGGAGTTCTGAGCAGCAAAAAATGACAAAAACCTGTCAAAAATGACTAAATATTTATCCAAAATAACTGAAAAAAATGTTCAAAATCACAGAAAATATTTCAAAATTACACAAAAATCAATTAGTTTAGTTTTTTTGGTACCTGACAACGCAAAATAATAATAATAATCAGTGTTGTGCTAATTACTGACTCAAAAGAGAAATTGTCCTGTTCTCCTTATTTACAGGCATCAAAAAATATTGTTTCTTTGTCTGAAAAAAATCCAAAAATTCAGCCAAAAAAAATTCCCCAAATTTATAACAAATTTTCAAAACCTTCAGTAAAAAGAAAATCCAAAAATTCCTTAAAAGTTTCCCTAGAAAGTTTTATTTAAATTTTTTTTTAAAAAATCCCCCAAATTTGGCAAGAAAATTCTTGTAAATATTTTCAAAAAAATAGTAAAAATCTTCCAAAAAAATCCTAAAAATATCTAAAGCGATTCCATATATATCAGTAAAACTTTTAGTATTTTCTTTAAGAACAGTCACATAAAAATCAACCGAAATCCAGCAGATTTTGCTGGATTTTGGTTGATTTTTTGTGAATGTTCTTCAGAAACATTTTTAACATTTCTTTTTTTCCACCAAAAAATGTTCAAAGATTTCCCAAAAATGTTGAAAATGTGGACATCAGAAGTTTCACTGTGAAAATATATTTTTTCCCCACATTTTCAAACTTTAAAACAGGAAGTTTGACGTCCAGGACGAAACTCAGGTTAAGTTTTACATGTACGAAAAAAATAATAATTCTGATCATTTTTTTTAAGCAACACCTGTAAACAAATTGGCATTTAAAGGATTAAAATCCTGAAAATGGATGATTATGTGGTAGTTATGATGCTGGTTGCTGATCCTGGATTTAAAAAGAAATAACTGGAAGGGGAAAATAATATTAATATATAATATTTTATGCCTGTATTTTAATTTTTTTTTTTTACAGTTTTTTCTTTAGGGTCCTCTGTATAACTTCTTTTTTAGATTTACCCATAAAGAATTAATGAAGGTTGTCATGACAACACATAGCGGTCACCTAAAAGTCGTGAAAATTCTCAAAATTAAAAGAAAAAAAGGCTCAATATTTCTCCAAAATACGTCAGAAACCTGAAATCATAACTGTCCTCAGGGGATTTAAAGCTGCTGTGCAGAAATCAGACATCTATAAGGACTTCTGTCTCTCACTCATCTAAAGGGATTAAAAAGGAAAAAACACTGTAGAAATAACGTCTAAAGTAGGTCACTTATGTTTTCAGAGGATAAAGCATAGGGAATTAATTTAGATGTTCCAGAGCGAATAAATCAGGACACACACACCCTAATCAGCTGATTTCACACACGCTAATCTGATCTGCTGTGTTAGCCATGTTAGCCGTGCTAGCCGTGTTAGCCGTGTTAGCCGTGTTAGCCGTGCTAGCCGCTGCATTCACTATTCCTAGAACAAACACAGATCTGAGGAGAACGACTCTAGAACGTGTTCAACGACGGGCCGAGACGACCTGAAACAGTCCAGAAGGAACCAAAACATGTTCACAATGACAGGGAAATGGTAAAAAATCACTCAAAGTTTGTACAAAATGACAAAAGCATGTCAGAAATGACTAAATATCATCTCAAAATGACTGAAAATTACACAAAAATCAACTCAGATGTCATAAAATTGGTTCAAAAGGACAGAAATTTGTCAAAATTGACTGAATATCATCCAAAATGACTGAAAAAATTGCTCAAATCTTTAAAAATTACACAAACTTCACCCCCAGTTTCTCAAAATTTGTTCAAAATTGACTCTGTTTGTCCAGAATTATAAAAAACAGTTATAGTCTCTAGATTTTAACACCTGGATGGATGTAAAACTGATCATACAGTTCTGAACAGAACTAGTTTTTATTCAAGATGTCATGAAAGATCCAAAATTATACAAAATTCTCCTCAAATTTCTCAACATTTTTTGTTCAAAATGACAAAACCTGTCAAACATGACTGAATATCACTCAAAAAATGCATTCAAAATCACACTAAAGCTTTCAAAATTACACAAGTGTCCCAGAATTTCTCAAAAACAGACTCAATATTTGTCCAGAATGACTCAAAACTTGTTTAACATGAAACAAAACTGAAACGTGTCTTTCAGTCACTCAAAACTGCTCAAAATCTCATGAAAGGTGTCCAAAATTACACAAAATTCATTCAAATTTCTCAAAATGTGTCCACGATTAAACCAACCTGTCAATATGTACTCAATATTCGTCCCAAATAATTCAACAAAAATGATCCAAAATGACTCAAATTTTGACTGTGACACCTGGAGAGGATGTAAAACTGATCTGGTTGCAGTTTTTAACGTAATTCAAATGTCTTTTCTATATCAGAAATTGAATGAAGTGTCATTAAAGATCTAAAATTCCACTAAAACCACCCAAGTGTCTCAAAATTTGTCCAAAATGACAAAAACCGGTAAAGAAAAAGAAGACTCAATATGTGTCCAGAATAAATCAAAAATTGTTCAAAGGGACCTTAAATTGGTCAAAAAGGTGTTTTTCCATCAGAAATTGCTCAAAATGTCACAAAAGATCAGAAAACGAATAAAAATCTTCTCAAAATCTGTCCAAAGTGACTGAAATCTGCAAACAAACAACAATTTTAGTCCAAAATGACTCAAAAAATGCTTAAGATGACAGAAAAGTTGTTGAGATTAAATGTGTTGTTTTTCTTTTGGAATCAAAGCCTAAAAACTGTTTTCTTGATTGACATTTTTGTCTTTAAGGTCCTGAATGTAGCTTTTAGAGGGTTTTTTCCTGATAATTTTTATTGATTGTGATTTTTCATATACTAAATGCTAAGAGGAAAACATGTATTTGCGATATATATTCCAAATCTGAAAAAATAATTTAAAAAAATCGCCACTTTAAAAGACAAGACTTCAGAATAAAAGCCTAAAAGTGTTTTCTCAGGTGTGACATGTTTGTCTTTAAGGTCCTCGGTGTGGCTATTTTTGCAAACACAGTGTTTTATTATGTTTTTTAATTGAAAATTCCAGTTTACATGGTGCCAGTGTTGCTTTTATATGAAAAAAATCATCAGAATTCATGCTAAATGCTAAGAGGAAAAGCAGTATGTGCTGACATCTAATGATCCAAAAAGCTTTTAGAAAATCAAGATCTACGCTGTTTTTACACGTCAGCGTTGAAGATCCAGTGAATCCATGAGGATCTGATTCTGAGGATCTGTTTCTGGATCAGATTATTGATAAATTAAGGTTGATCCTCGTCTCGTCAAAATTGACCCGTTTTAAAGTTTGAAAATGTGGAGAGAAAAAAAAATTTTCACACTGAAATTTCTGATGTCCACATTTTCGGGAAATTTTTGAAAATTTTTTGGTGGAAAAAAGGAAATGTTTCTTAAGAACATTCACAAAGAAAATATTAGAAGTTTTACTGATATATATGGAATCACTTTAGATATTTTTAGGATTTTTTGGAAGATTTTTACTCATTTTCTGAAAATATTTACAACTATTTTTTTGCCAAATTTGGGGGATATTTATTTATTTTTTTAAATAAAACTTTGAAGGGAAAGTTTTAAGAAATTATTGGAATATTCTTCCTGAAGGTTTTGCAAATTTTCAGAAATTTGGGGAATTTTTTTGCAGATTTTTTACAGATATTTTTTAAATATTTTTTGGTGCCTGTAAATGATGACAGCAGGAGGATTAAAGTTGCTTCTGCTGCCGTTTCTCTCATCAACATGGAGGAAGCTGGAATCTAAACAGCAGATGAATGAATTCCTCCTTTTAATGACGACGACGTCCCGTAACGAGCAGCAGATTGCCGGCTGGAGATGCTTTATGGCTGCTTCAGAGTCTTTAATTAAGCCGTCGTCCTCCAGACACCAGCAGAACGTGGGAAGAGACGACATCATTTCCTCTCAGTGAACCGACGTTCCTCTAATGCATCTGGATTAGCTTCAGCCTGTGACACTGGAATGGCTCAGAATGTGTTCAAAATGACAAAAACACGTCAAAAATGACTCAAGATTTGTCCAAAATGACTCATTAAATTGTTGAAAATGAGACAAATTATCTAAAACTACTCAGATTTTGATTAGTTTTACATTGTGACACTTAGAATGTCAAAAATCAATTAACATTGGCCCAAAATGATCCAAAAAAATGTTTCAAATGAGGCAAAAATTGGCGAATATTCCACAAAAAAAATCCAAAATTACATAAAATGTGTCTAGAATTATTAAAATATGTCAAAATGATTCAATATTTGTCTCAAATGATCCAGATTACATTGAAACACCTGGATGGATGTAAAACTGATCTGGTGTCAGCTTTTAGCAGAGTATTTACCTCAAAAATTAGTCAAAATTATGTGACATTTTTCCAGAATTTAATTGAAATTGTCTAAAATGTCTAAAAATGTGTCTAAAATTACAAACATTTGTCCACAATGATGCACAAATTGTTGAAAAAAACTCCGAAAATATAGAAATGGCTTCAAAACGTCCAAAATGAGTCCAGAAAGACCCATAAAATGACTCTAAATTCATCCCCGTTCAGTGAATAACTGAGTGAAGGAGGGTTCAGGGCTGGTATCTTCTCCCACCGTCCACCAGCTGCTCTGGCTGAGAGCAACATATGACTCCACCACCAGAACAGAAGAAGCTGCTGGGATCTAACGTGGAACAAACCCACCAGACCCCACCAGCCGATCCCAGAGAGCCACGCCGCTCCAGGATTTAGACCGCACCGCTACTGTGTGCTGACGTGCTGCCAGCTGACCCTCTGCAGCTCCAGCACACACCCTGAAGCTCTGCAGGTCGCTGGCAGCTTCCTCAGGTGTCTGGAACCGACCAATCAGAGCCCAGAGCTGCCCAGGCGGTGAGGAAGTGAGAAGAGCACCGAGCCGAGGAGGAAGAGGTTTGATCTGCCAACGAGGTTCCATCTCAGTCATTATCTCACAGAGCAGACGACAAATAAAGAAACTTTGTAAGAACTAATGAAGATTCTGGAGTTTAAACTCGTCCATTTTCCAGGTTACTTTACTGATTCCTGAAGCACAAAAAAATCCATAAAATTCCCAGAAATGACTGAATGAGTTGAATGTAAAATAACATTAAAAATCTGTATTTGTAGAAAAAATACTAATAAAAAACCCTAAAATCTCCATTTATTAATAAATAAATTGGATTTATTTAACATATAAAGACTTATATTCACAAATTTTATAATTTTACAAATATTTCCTCTATATTTAATAAATGATATATTTGAATTCAAATTTAATATAAAATATATTTTAAAATAACATTTATCTTGCATAACAGATTTTTTCATAACAAAAATGTTGATTAAATCTGTCAAAACATTATTATTATTATTATTATTATTATTATTACTATTATTATTATTATTATTATTATTATTATTATTATTATTATTATTATTATTATTATTATGTTTCTAAAGATTTTTTTTAAATCTATATTTTGGCTTTTTATAGTTTTTTTACTTTTAAAAAATGTACTACTTTAATGTTTTTTTTAATAATGTAAAAACAAATATGAAATGTTTTAATGTGTTTTAATTATGAAAACAATTACTATTGTTAAATATATATCCATATATATATATATATATATATATATATATATATATATATCTTAAATATTTTGTAAAAAGTAAAATCTTGGAAAATAACAATATTGTAAATTATATTTTTTCCATATTTAAACTCCATTTTAGCCTTTATTCTATATGAGATTTTACATACATTTATATTTTGTTGTTTTAATCCTAAATATATAAACTACTCTGATAGATTCCATTAATATTTGTACATAAATTCTTAATATTAACCATATTTTCTACTGTAAAGCAGATAAATCACAGTAATTTGGCTTTGGCTCAGTAAAACATGTGAATAATAATAATAATAATAATAATAATAATAATAATAATAATAATAATAATAATAATAATCAGATGTCTGTGTCATTTCCCAGCCTGAATACTAAGAATTATTTATCATTCTATTAATTCTGTATTAATTATTTAGTGATCGAAGTGTATTTTAATTAAAATTCTTCTGATTTCAGCTGCAAGAAGCGAGTTTTTGTCTGAAGGACAGTTTAAGGTGATGATCTGAAAGCAGGAGATGAGCTTCTTTCCTCTCCTTCTATAAAAATAAAGCTGTAGCGGCTGCAGTGGGAGTTCTGGTGATGGTTGGAGACTCGGTGGGAGGAAGATGGTCGAGGTCCAGGAGATGTGGTCCAACAGGACGGACATGAAGCACTTCCTGGATCTATTCAGAGCCTCCATCTGTCTGCTGGAGGAACCACCTCAGACCATCTACGAAGTCCTTTAGGTGGAGCTTTTAGCGTTAAATCATGAGAAAAACGCAGGTAAAGATGCAGAAATGTGACGGAACATCTCAGCTTCTGCTCCTTTGTATCTGAAATATGTGCAGAAAACCAGCACCGGAGCAGAAGTTTAATATTCTCTGAGGAGCAGGACTTGAAACCGAGCCACGGGTTTCTCAGCCGGAGCTGCCAACGTGTAAGAAAACTGCCCGACAACAGCATCACGCAGCACAGAATCACACCGAGACACAAAACGCTCCTCATTCTTACATAAAACCGCAAAATAGAGGCTTTTGTGGCGACACAGATTTGGTTTTTTTTCTCTCTTTGTTGTGTTTTTTCTCACTTGCACCACAAAGACGGAACTGAGACGCAAGAAGCAGCCAGTTTCAGCCTCATTTAGACACATTTAAATGGAATTATGACCATAAAATAATGATTTAATTCCACATTTCTTTAAAATAACAGAAGATATCTGTAAATAACATTAATGATGGAATAAATTGTTTGATTTCATAGTTGCAAAATGTTTTAAAATGCATCTAATTAGCAGTGGAAATATGGATTTTGGTTTTGTGTGGATATAATTTGCAGTTTTATTCATTTTTGTGTGGACTAAATAATAATAAAGTAATTTTAAATGTAATTATGATGGATGGATGTATTTCCTTGGTTTCTATGAGTTGCATCATCTACATTCTGCTGATGAAGTGTTTCAGTTTAAATCTGATCAGTTCCACTTCTATGGAGGATTCTAAGGCCTGGACTTTCTCTATGAGCGTAAATTCAGTTTATAGCTGCAGCTTTTTAAACCGAAACTAAATGTAGGTCGCCTTTAAGTCTGCAGGGGAAAGAACAAGAAGAAATGTGTGTATTTAGGCATAAAGAAAACAAAGAGAGAAGGTTTTTCTGTCATAGTTGATCACTTTCCTGGTAAACATTCCCTTCAGAAGCCTCTACATGTCCTCTAGTTCCTGACCTTGGCTTTCAGAAGCAGCTTAGCCACTCGCTTGAAGTCATCAGTCATTTTGTGCTCGGGGCCTTCCACAGATTCCTCCAGAGACGCCACATGGCAGCTCTTTGAACTCGGCTGAAGCTACTTTAACTTGGTGTTTGAGGGCCGCTGCAGCTGAAACATGGGAGCCTCAGGACGAGTTCGTTTCAGGCGTAATCTGCTTAAAAGTCAAGGCCAGATCAGTCCTCCTGTCCAAAAACAGGCCACGATATAGAAGAAAGAAAAGCTCCTGGACGGGATGAAACAATAAATACTGACGCCTCTTTAATTCTGAAAATACGTACGATTATTGACAAACTCGTCAACGTACAGCACGTCCTGCATGACCTTCACATCTAAAAACCAGCCAAGAGAAGAAATCAACGCAGCACAAAATGCAAGACTGATGGAAGACGGATATATTTTTGAATGAAGTCTTAATGCAGACTGTGGCTTCATGAAGAGTTCTGTCATGTGACCATGTTGTGGTCCGCCAGCGACCGCCCCACATCCGTGTGATTTTCAGATGTGGTGCGTTTACATGCAGGAGAATCGCATCCAGTGGACACGTAGCTTATTAGCCTTCGTTTGGTTTGATTTTGTTCTTTGATTTGGCGACACCCACCAGTCTCGTGTTCTCTGATCACATTTACGTTCCATTTGCTACTGAGCAATAAATTCCTTTACCTGACCTACCTCTCAGTATAATTTAATAGCTAATGTAAGCTAAACTGAACCTGTTTAAACAGTAGCCTGGACCAAAAATCAACTGAAAACACCGAGTGAAAAGCAGCAAGTGCGAACAAAAGTCAAAACTAGACTCAAATGACAAAATACAACCATAATATTGTTCTAAAACTGGATTCAAACTCAAGTGTCCACCTTCAAAATGTGGAAAACCAGCACTCCAACAGTAATAAATGGGCTGGTAACAGCCTATAAGGTCCATATATATATATATATATATATATATATATATATAGGAATGAGAACCATTTAACAGGCTGATAACGTGTAAAACTCTGAACATAAATATAACTGTTTCTCATTCTTCCTCCCCTTTAGTGCAGCGTACTGCAGGCTTTAGGCTTCCACTCAGTGTTTGTGTATTCTTTGGATGAGGGAGCAGAAAGCCACCAAATGTCAACTGAAATGTCACTTTTCACAGCTGTTTAAGTGGAACACTCGGGGTGTTTGGAGGCTGAGATGTGAACGAATCGCTGCATCGGGTTCAGGTTTGTTCCAATAACTGCAGTGACAGACAAACTGAGGGATAATATCTGTGTTTTCACCTCTCTGAGAGCTTCTGGAGCGTCTACGCTCAGCTGCTTCCATAACCGAACACAGAAATGAAGGAAAGAAAGGAGATATTTCATATTATGTTAATCCTCAGAGGCTCAAAGAAAGCTGCAGAACAATGAAATATCTCCACTGCAGAACCCCAAACCAGAGCTGGTAGTAAATCAGCCTGCCGCTTCCTCCTCCCGGGTCGCCACGGCAACCACAGGGATGCTGTCGCCGGGGCAAACGTCAAAAACACGTTATTCACACAAGTTATTCCAAATGACACGAAAGCTGTCCAAAATTACACAAAAATTATCCAAAATTACTCAGATTAGTTGGAAATTATTAGAAATTTGTCAAAGATGACCCAAAATTGGACAAAAATTACTCAAGTAGTTCAAAATTGATTGTTTAATTGTTCAAAATGACATAAAAGTTGTCCAAAATTACATTAAAAATTATCCAAAAGTACTCAGATTAGTTAGAAATTATTAGAAATTTGTCCACGATGACTCAAAATTGGACAAAAATGAGTGAAAAAGTTCAAGATTACTTGTTTAATTGTTCAAAATGATATAAAATTTGTCCAAAATTACATAAAAAATCATCAAAAATGACTCAGATTTATGAAAACTTGCTATGAATTTGTCTAAAATCACACAGACCAGAGCTGCTAATAAATCATCTCTACAACAGAGGCCTCCAGCCGCTGCCTCCTCCTGGGTCTCCACGGCAACCACGGGGATGCTGTCGCCGGGGCAACCGTCGCCATGGACGGATAAAGAAGGAAACGGAGCGTTCTGTGGTGAATGTGACGCATCACCTTGAAATAGTGACAGTAATTAAAGGAACTTTCTGGGTCTGAAAACGTCGTCGAGTTTTATTTCTTTTTAGTTTTGCTTCGATCACAGAAATGAGATTCAGACGGAGCATCAGCAGCCTGCATTCACTCAGCTCAGAAGAGGTGATTTTAAATGGCAGGATAAAATAAAAACACGAGGGTTTAAACACACACGGAGCCAACAAGGTCTTCTTAATAAAATAACATCCTCTAATAAACGTCTGCTTCAGCCGTTTCCATGAACAGGATCATCTACAGGTTATATTTAGATGTGGAGGCCGGAGGCTCCGAGGGTTCAGATCCCTGCTGAGTGACCTAGAATTAAAGCACCAAACACATCTGCTCAATACAGCCACTGTGACGGCATGGAAGAGCCAAAATTACACAAAAATATAATTACATTTGTCCAGAATGATTCAAAAAATGGCAAAAATGACTCAATATTTGTCCAAGATGATTCAAGAAAATGTTCAAAATGACAGAAAAGTTGTCTGAAATTTGACAGATATGAGAGAAAATGACTAAAGGGCCAAGAATCAAAGTCCAGACATCAACAAAACCTCCAGCTAAAGTTTTAGTGAGTTCTTTGGACCAGCCTTGGGCTCAGACCATAATGAGTCAACATCTGTCAGTGACAAGACAGAGATGGATGAAAAGATTCAGGAAGCCACACCTGTGCCTCGTCAAGATGGTCAGCTCTTTCAGAAGAGCATCCTCCGGCTGGAGGATGGAGTTTTGTGACAGAAAATCATCAAAATGTGACAAAAAAATGACCAAAATGTGACATAAAATTAATAAATATGACAAAAAATGACTAAAATGTGACAGAAAATGACTAAAATGTGACAGAAAATGACTAAAGGTGATGTGAAATTTTACGCAATATGACCAAAAGTGATTCAAAATTATCACAAAAAGATGCTAAACATTACAATTCTGTCCACTGCGGGCGTCACACATCTGGTTTTAGAGTCATTTTGAAGAATTTCTGTGTCATTCTGAACAAACGTTTTTTTTAAATTTGGACTGTTTTTGAGCCAGTTTGAATCTTTGCTGATGATGTACTTGTTTATATATAATCTCAGATTATTGATAATAACAGCTCTAAACCTTTGTGTTCTCAGATTTTAAGCTGAACATATTGTTCTGCTGTAGAGGATCAACATCACCAGACGGACTGAAGCACATCAGCTCAGGTTCAACTGGATTATTGGCTCTAGAAATGCTGCAGAGATCCAGATCAAAGCTGTGATTCTGTTGATCGCAGCGAGTGCTGACCTTGGAGAATCCACCTGACCTCCGAGCTGCAGGGAAACATCGTGAAATATTCTCAGTTTTAAAAATACCAGACGTTCCATGAGGTTTTAAATCTGAGTCAGTGATGCTGCTTCCTGCATTCAATTAACTTTGTTCAGAATGACACAAAAAATCTTCAAAATGACAAAAAAAACCTGATTTGTGACACCCAGAGTGCATAGAATTATAATGTTTAGCATCTTTTTCTAATCACTTTGGTCATTTTCAGTGAAATTTTGCATCATATTTAGTCTTTTTCTGTCACATTTAGTCATTTTCTGTCATATTTTAGTCATTTTCTGTCACAGTTATTCATTTTTTGCCACATTTTGGCCATTTTCTGTCACATTTTTGTCATTTTCTGCATCTGTTTGTCTTCATTCTGCATAACTTAATCACCTCTATGTACTTCAAGGACCTGGAACTCTGGAAATATTCTCAGTATGAAGGTGAGAAACTCTGCTGAAATGTGGTCCGAACGACTCCAGGATCCGAGCGGCTCTCAGCAGGTAATTATCACGACACCGTGTTTAAAGTTGTAGCTCAGTAACGGTAATAATTAGTGTTTTGTGCTGCCAGGTGACTAACCGGAGCCAGATAACGGAGGGAGGTCTACTGGGAGATCCGTCTGGCTTCATGCCCCTCATCAGGCGTCTGGCATCGGACGGTGATATTTAGTGTTCTGGCTGCTGCCCGATTCTACCGTCGGCTCCTGGAGATTTAAAACGTTGTTTCTGCTGCTATTAGCTTCATTATGTTGTTCAGGAACCCAGACTTTAATAAAATCAGTCTACAGTGAGGAAAAATGAGACTACAAAGATCAAAATAAGACTGCAGTGAGGAATGAAAGCTTAAACTAAGAAAAATGAGCCTGAAGTAGAGCAAAGTTAGATCACAATGAGGCAAAACAAGTCTACAGTGATGAAACATTAGCATGCAGTGGGGAAAATTAGCCTACAATGAGTCAAAATAAGCATACAGTGAGTAAAGATGAGTCAAAATGAGAAAACAGTGGGAAAAAATTAGCCTAGAGAGAGTAAAAATGATCTACAATGAGTCAAAATGTTCATACAGTGAGGAAAAAATAGCCACAGTTAATCAGAATGAGCCTAAAGTAAGAAAAATGAGCCCACAATTTGTCAGAATGACTTGACAGTGAGAAAAATTAGCCACGGTGACAAAAAAATGAGTCTACAATGAACCAAAATGAGCTTAGAGTGAGGAAAAAAATACCAACAATGAGTCAAAATGAGCAAACAGTGAGGAAAAAATTACTCACGATGGCAAAAATGATCACTCAATGAATCAAAATAAGCCTACAGTGAGGATAAATTAGTCTACAATAAGTCAAAATAAGCACACAGTGAGAAAAAATGAGTCAAGAGTGATGAAAGATGAGTTCAAAACAAGTCAACATTAACATACGGTGAAGAGAAATGAGCCTACAGTGAGGAAAAAGGAGCCTAAAGTAAGAAAAACTACCCCACAACGAGTCAAAATAAATCTACAGTGAGGAAAACTGAGCCTATAGTGAGGAAAATGGTCCTACAATTAGTCAACAAAAGCATACAGTGAGGAAAAATGAACGCAAAATGACTCAAAACAAGAATACAGTGAAGAAAAATGAACCCAAAATGACTCAAAACAAGAATACAGTGAGGAAAAATGATCCCACAAAGAGCCAAAATGAGCCAAGAGTGAGGAAAAATTGGTCCACAGTAAGTCAACATGAGCCTGGAGTGAGGAATATGTTCCTACAATGAGTCAAAATAAGCCTTCAGCGAGTAAAAATGGGCCCATAACGATTCAAAATAAGCCTATATTTACAAAAAATGAGCCGATATTGAATGAAAATGAGCATAAAGTGAGTAAAAATGAGTGTACAGTCAGGAGAAATGAGGCCACTGCAGTGAGGCTCACAATGATTCAAAATGAGAACATAGTGATGATAAATGAAGCTGCAGTGAGAATAAACGTGATGCAGCAGGATTCGTTTATTTTAAGGCACAAATGTGGTTTTTGTTGCTAAAAGCTGGAAGCAGGACCAACGTTTGCAGGAAAACAAACTGAAGTCTGAGGAGTTTGACTCACATCCCATGTGACCGGTCATGTGACCAGCCGACGAGGTCATGTGACCAGCCGACGAGGTCATGTGACCAGCCGACGAGGTCATGTGACCAGCCGACGAGGTCATGTGACCAGCCGACGAGGTCATGTGACCAGATCCAGCTCATAAACACACAAACGCACAAACCAGCGACGCTCACAAACACTTTCAGAGGCAAAACCAGAGTCTGCTGCTCTGATTTCTGATGTAAACAGACACACACAACACACTGAACACAACACTATACTGCTGTGTTCATATGGTGTGTTTGTGTTGCAGTATTGTGTTGTTGTGCGTAAGTTTCTCTCAGTAGGTTCATTTATTTCCTGTTGCAGGTTTTCATTCAGAGAAGTAGAAAAACAGACAAACTATAAAAAGTAAATTGTCCAGAGAAAAGAGGGAGTTGTGTTGTTGTTTTTCCTGGTGTCGTCCTGCAGGTCGAACTGAACCGTTTTAAAGTTAGAAAATGTGGGAAAAAACAGTTTCACAGTGAAAATTTCCACATTTTCAACATTTTTGGGAAATTTTTTCACCTTTTTTGGTGGGAAAAAAAAGAAATGTCAAAAAAATGTTTCTTTAAGAACATTTACAAAAAAATGAAGATTTTTTTCTGAATTTTCTTAAAGAAAATATTAGAAGTTTTACTGATATATATGGAATCACTTTAGATATTTTTAGGATTTTTTGGAAGATTTTCACTCATTTTCTGAAAATATTTACAAGAATTTTCTTGCCAAATTTGGGGGATTTTTTGTTTTTAAATAAAACTTTTAAGGGAAGCTTTTAGGGAATTATTTGTATTTTCTTCCTGAAGGTTTTGCAAATTTTCAGAATTTGGGGGAATTTTTTTGCTGAACTTTTGGATTTTTTTCAGACAAGGAAACTATATTTTTGGTGCCTATAAATGAAGACAACAGGAGGTTAAGGGATAAATGATTTCCTGAAGTTAATGGATATATTGGTTCCCTGTTTTTTCCATCAGTGTGATGACATATTTGTGTGTGTTTGTTGCGTTAACCGTCTCAGCTGTAAATCAGACTGTAACGCTACAGAAAGTGTTGATGGACTCTGAGAACTTCCTCCTCAGCGGAGCTTCAGATGTGATGCTGCTGATCACAGCTGGACAGAATCTGTTTCCTGCTGCTGCTGCTGCTGCTGATCTCCTCTGAACCTTCTGTTGCTTTTTCTTCTTCCAGCAGCTTCAGAGCTGCTTTGGCTGAATATCTGAACTCAGACGTGTTGATCTGCAGACATTTGCTCTGTGATCTTACAGTCTGCTGTCTAGAACTGGGCTTTTATACAATCTGAGCTGGTTCCTTCAGGTTACTGCAGTATTTCATGCTTTGATTTTTGGTCTTTGTGACTAACTGAGGTGGTAACTTTCTCAATTTTAGTCAAAATCACAACTTAAAGCTTTGACTTTTCACCTGCAAAACCATTTTTCTTTCTAAATGACTTCACCAAGAGCAAAGAAAGAACCACTGAGTTTAAAAAAAAGATTTTCTAACCAAACTTATTTAATATTGACAGTAATGATGGTTGTCTTGGGCAGCTTTTGTTCGTCCTGCACTATATTTCCATGGTATGGAGGCATGTTGTCTTTCACCACAACTACATTTATCACAGCTGACAATTGTAAAAAAATAAATAAAAAAATAATAAAAGCTAAAACATTTGTTGGATCTTGAACTTTTCTTGTCATCTGTGATCATCTGGCACTTGGAAAAATGTTAAATATTTCTAGAAATTCAACGTGTTTTTCAGCTTTTTAACAGTTTTTGGCATTAAAATGTTGTCAGAATGTAGATTATTGCATGAATTCAACTATTTGCTGATGCAGACATTTAGATTTTTCCAGTTTTTATCTTGTTTTTACCTCTTTGTGTTCATACAGTGTTGTGTCCTGTTTTCAGGAACGTTTCCATGACGACGCCACGCTAACAGATCAGGGCTTCGCAGCTTCGTCGCTGTAGAAATGAAATTGAAAATATGATACGGTTAAATAATGATGGAATAACAGAAGTGGAAGCTGCAGAGGAGCCCAACTGCTGCTCTTTAGATTCAGCTTTTCTTCTCCACAGAAACCTGAAACACACAGCAGCTGATCTGCATGAAAATAAAAACACTACAAACAGCAATTATCTCCGCTGCCAGATGACGTTTCTGCATCTTTTGGTGAAATATACAAGAGGAAAATCCTGCAGAAGGAGCTTCAAGAAAGAACCAGAATCACAAACGTTCCGGAGCTTAAAATGAAATTCAAGGTTTTTTTCTGGCTCAGAATCTGCTTTAGGGGTTTTACTGAGGATCTAGGTTTCATTTTTGACAAAAATCTACATTTTCTTGCTGTTTCTGATTATTTTATAAACAAAGATGGTTAGAAACTAGAATCTGTGTGTTTATTTTCAATGAATATCATTTTTCACATTTTAGGGGCCTCTGTTCATGTTTGGGTTAGAAATTATAATGTTTTTATCTGTATACATGTTAGATTTAACAATAAATATGTTAAATTCAACTAAAATAAAAATAGACAACAGAACACCAACAAAAAAGCTAAATTGCTATTTTGGTCCAGGTTGAAATCTGGCAGAAAGTTGTTGGTTTTTTTGCAAATTAATCCTATTTTCTGTGATTTTATCTGTAGTTTAACAAAACAGAGAGAAAGTGTAAAATAATATTTTTTAAAAATCTTTAGTATACATAATTCTCTTTCAAATAGCAGCAAATCTGTAAAATAACTAGAATTTTTGCAGATTTAAATACAGTAAAACTGTGTAATTTTATGATCAAACGCTGTAAAAGAACAAAATACCATTTATACAAATACATATTTTTGATTTGGACATTATTTACAGTTTTAAACCTGTTTCTGTAAAGCTAACATGTAAAATAATACTTTTACTGTGATTTTACTAGATAGAATCTAAATCAATCAACTGTTTAAAAAGCATTTACTATTTTTAAATCCTTAATATGTTTTTGTTGTTTTTAAATTTTAAATATGGGCAAATATCTGTAAAATAGCAGTTTTTGATGATTTAAATACAGTAAAAAACTGTGTAATTTATGGATAAACGTCGTTAAAAACTACTGACCATGTATGAAAACACAGATTTTAAGAGTTTTGCCCAGTTTTTTTATGGTTAACATGGAAATTAGTATATTTTTTGTGTTTTTTCAAAGCTATTGTCTGTAATTTAAGGACACATTAAGAAGAAAATCAGTAAAATAGCAGTAAATTGTGGAAAAAAATACTATTTAAAACATTAATTCATCTCCTAAATGCGGTAAAAATCACCTCACATGTTCAGAAAAGGCGACATGGTCCAGCAAAAGAGACGTCAGACTTGTAAAAAAGTCTCCTGGGATGAACTTTGTAAGCTTTTCAAAGTTTCCTTTCACCTCTCAGTGCAGTAATCTCTCTGCTCCGTGGACCAGAACACCGTCTGAATAAAACGCCAGGGTGGTTTGTTGTTTCTTTCTTCCTCAGTGTCCAGGATTACAGTCGACTACAGCTGCTGGTCTGAGACGCCGCATGGATCCACAAAGCCATGAACAGCAACAAGCATCGACCGTCTGTATCTACATTAATGGGCTGGAGAGTTTGATACCAGGACGAAAAGAGAAAACACAAAGCTGCTGTTTGATAAATACATCTCAGACCTTTCAGTCTCCAAACCCTTCCATCTTTTACATCCAAACGCCTTCATGAACTTTGAATACAGCTGTAGATGCACCGATCTGCACAGTAACTTATGAACACAACACTGTATTAACCCTCCTGTTGTCCTCATTTACAGGCACCAAAAATACTGTTTCCTTGTCTGAAAAAAATCTAAAACTTCAGCAAAAAAATTCCCCCAATTTCTGAAAATTTGTAAAACCTTCAGGAAGAAAATTCCAATAATTCCTGAAAAGTTCCCTTAAAAGAAAAAAATAGAAAGCTCTTGTAAATATTTTCAAAAAATGAGTAAAAATCTTCCAAAAAAATCCTAAAAATATCTAAAGTGATTCCATATATATCAGTAAAACTTCTAATATTTTCTTAAGAACATTCACATAAAAATCAACCAAAATCCAGCGAAATTCGCTGGATTTTGGTTGATTTTTTTGTGAATGTTCTTAAGAAACATTTCTTTTTTTCCACCAAAAAATGTTCAAAGATTTCCCCAAAATGTTGAAAAAAATATTGTTCCTTGTCTGAAAAATAAGTCCAAAAATTCAGCAAAAAAATTCCACAAATTTCTGAAAATTTGCAAAACCTTCAGGAAGAAAACTCCAATGATTCCTTTTTGGGTGCCCATAAGTGACGACAACAGGAGGGTTAATATTTTATGTAAAGCAGCTTGAATCGTCTTGGACATGAAGGGTGCTTTACAAATAAACTTGCCTTGAGTTAACACAACACCACACTGCATGAACACAACACTGTATTTAACGTATAAACAGAAGCAGTGGAGGTCCTTCGATTCTCAGTTGTCTAACGTATTCGGGACATGAGCAGAAAAGAGCGAATTATTAAAGCTTACTTTCCTCTACGGTCGGATTCAGGATGAAGGATTCCACCTATTCTTTCCAAAAGCTTTAAAATGATGTCAGCCTCAATTATGCAGATTTAAGTGTAATTTATCGACTGCAATGGCTCCTAAAACACACACCGCTCGGCCTCGGAGAGAGCCTGAAATAATAAAATCCATCTTCAATATTAGTCTCAGGTTTCACATTGAGGCTCTCTAAGAATAAAACCCTAAAAAACCCTGCATCATTGTGCTGGTGGTTAATGCTGCACTTTAAAAAATGAGGGATTAAAGCGCCGCTAAGCTCAGTACCTTCCTGTGTTTTACTAGCGAGATGCATCCAGTGAAATTACACCATTACAACATCTGCCCCAGTCCGTTTACAGCAACACATCTGGACGGAAACCTCGACGAACCGACACGCACAGGCAGATAAGAATGGAAAGAGCAGCTCGATCTGACACGAGACAAGAAGCAAACTGTAGAAAACACACAAACGCCAGCTCCCATCTCATCTCCCGCTTCATTTCCTGCAGCCGACCCGCCATCGCCGAGGCCTCGCTGCCGTGACGACGACTCTGGGATGACAAACGATGACGGATGGCGGTGGAAGTGTTTGTGTGCACGCAGTGGAAGACGGATGGACGGACGACGCTAACCTCGTTTGTTCCTCCGACGGTTTCAAAAGGTTGGGAGTGGAGACTTCGAGGAGTTTTAAAGAGACAAAACCTCCGTCGTCAACACGGAATGCAGAACAGAACAGTAGAACATTAGGCAAAGTTTCTCAACTCAAATTAATTTTGGTTGACAACTGAATCCATGAATAGACGTTTACACTACCGTTCAAAAGTTTGAGGTCACCCAGACAATTCCATGTTTTCCATATAAAGTCCCACTTTTATCCATGTGCTAACATAACTGCACAAGGGTTTTCTAATCATCAATGAGCCTTTCAACACCATTAGCTAACACAATGTAGCATTAGAACACAGGAGTGATGGTTGCTGGAAATGTTCCTCTGTACCCTATGGAGATATTCCATTAAAAATCAGCTGTTTCCAGCTACAATAGTCATTTACCACATTAACAATGTCTAGACTGGATTTATCATTCATTTAATGTTATCTTCATTGAACAAAACTGCTTTTTGTTCATAAATAGAGACATTTCTAAGTGACCCCAAACGTCTTCAACAATTATCTGCATTTTTCATCTGTCTACTACATTCACAGATTACTGCAAACTCAAAGTGTAATTATAGTGATTATATTCAAGAATTTAAGACTCTGTGTCTCAAAAAATGGTCTATTATGGGATGGCGACACCATTAGCCACTACCAGGACTGTCATAGCTAAAGGTATGGATCTGTCAATTTCTCCCATCCCATTCATTACTCCACCAACAAATGCAACAGAGTAATGGATGACTATCGGCGTACATTTGTCTGTCTGTCTGTCTGTCAGCAACATTACTCAAAAACAGACCAACGGATTTGGATGAAATTTTCAGGGAAGGTCAGAAATGACACAAGGACCAAGTGATTAGATTTTGGCAGTGATGCAGCTTATAGTCTGGATCCACAGATTTGTTAAAGATTTCTGTATCATTGCCAGATAGCGGCATGGCGTCACTGTAACCATGACAACAAGTGAACACTACATCAGCTGTTTGCTGACGATCACATGATTGTGATCCAACTACAAATCCACCGCTGAGGACTTATCAGGACTTATCCGTTGGAAATGATCCAAGGAACAACTGATTAAATTGTGGGGGAGTTTCAGAGTCCCATCAGTTCCCACCGCCGGCTACATATTTAGGTCATGTGATTCGGTATCCGTACATAACGTACACATGCAGAACACACATCTGTGCTCAGCGCAAACCACAAACTTTTTCCAGATTTCATCCGTAAGAAATGATCCAACGACTGAGCAGCCTTGGAGGAGGACTGTGCTCTGAGTGCTTTTCTTGTTGTCTATGTGGAACGCAATCCATTGCATGCTGGTTGCGTTGCAACACGTTTTGAGCTGCGTTGTGGCGGGTCGCTCACTTTTATGGAAAAGTGAGCGGGATCTACATCCAGACATGAAGCCAACACGTTCAAAAGACGTCAAATCAACAGAAAAGAGTGCTGGTCTGAAATAATCTTATTCATTGCTGTTGAATTTTGTGGTTTCATTTACATAACTGAAGACATTTCCATTATAATCGATGCAGAAAAGACACAAATCTGGTGCATAAAGACCAACGTGTCCCCCTCAACGTTCAAATCTACGCCTCGTGCCAATCTACATGTATGAGTGGGAGAGGAGGAAAAAACACTGGTTTAAATGTTAATGAATCCCGAGTCGGTACAGAATGTTTTAGTCTATTTTAAAACAAACACCAAGCCGGCAAAGATAAGAGGCACACATTCAGATCAAGCCAACAATCTTGACTGTGTGAAGCCAATTTACAACGAATCTGACAGGAAAGCAGGACCTGAGACAGAATTTATCCCAATCCAAGCAGGAAGTGAACTGGATTTTTAAAAAAAATGGATTAAAGTGAATGTGACTGAATCACCAAAGAGTAAACAGGGTCTAATTAAGGGTCTGGTGGAGCCGAGGAAGGATTTTAATGAACAGATTCTGCAGTTTTGACATGAAAGCGAGGAGGACGGAGGAAGAGGAGGAGTTTCTGGAGCAGAACAGGGAACTTTGTGCTGCTAACTAAGGAGGGAAGAGGAGCCCGTTGCATCGTGGGTCGTCAGTCCGATCCCCGAGGCTCGACGAAGAAACCGCCGAGCTGCTCGACGTGGTAGAAAAAAAACCGAGACGTATCTGAGAGTTTAAGCGAGCCGCCGGGGGGATTGATTCATAGGTCAACGGCATAAAAATGCACAAAAGTATGTAAAAGTCGAGTTTAAGAAACGCGAAGGATTGCTTCCAAACTTTCAGCGCTGCCCTCAGACCTTTCTGCCGCTCTGGACAGCCGGTGAATCACAGTTTTTGAGAGAAAAATCAAAATCTG
The DNA here is from genome assembly GCA_027123335.1 of Amphiprion clarkii. Classification (NCBI taxonomy): domain Eukaryota; kingdom Metazoa; phylum Chordata; class Actinopteri; family Pomacentridae; genus Amphiprion; species Amphiprion clarkii. The sequence continues at coordinate 37,479,235 of CM049570.1, read as the reverse complement.
GAACGTTTCCAGCCGAGTTCGATGCTGTGAAAATACACATTAATGATTGTTGGCTGGTGAAGTGTTTCCTGAGGGAGTCGAGTTGGAAGAAGATTTGACTTAATTTTTTATTCTCTCAATAAAATGAGAGAAGTTTTAAAGCGTGTTGGTTGAAAGTTGCGGGTGTCAACTATTCGTAGTTTGTTCTTTTGTATATTCGGTTGTCATTGAAGCTGTGAAGACTTCCTTCTTCTTTCTTTGTTGTAGTTTTGTCTTTGTTTCGGGTGGTTTGAATTTCTTTGGGGCGACTAAGTCTCTTTGTTGTAGTTTTGTGTCTATTTATTGTAGTTTTGTGTCTCTTCATGTTGGTTTTGTGTCTCTGTGGCAGTTTTATGTCTTGCTAGGGTGGTTTTGCATCCCTTTGGGGGAACTTTAAGTCTTCTGTGGTTGTTTTTTGTCTCTTTGTTATGATTCTGTGTTTCTTTGTGGTGCTTTTGTGTCTCTTTCTGGTAGTTCTGTGTCTCTGTGGTGGTTTTGTGTCTCTTCGTGGTCGTTTTTTATTGTCATATTGTGTTTGTGGTGGTTTTGTGTCTCATTGTGATGACTCTGAGTGTCTTTAGGTTGGTTGTGCATCTTTTTCGGGCGGCTTTGAGTCTCTTAGTTGTTGTATTGTGTCACTTGGTGTTTACTTGGTATTTGGTTCAGTTTAGGCATCAAAACTCATTGGTTCAGTTTAGAAAAGGATCATGGTTTGGGTTAAAATACACCTTTAATGTCACAAACTTCCATTTTTGTACATTTGTTACAACTACACTGGAAATTTTAAATCCATTTCGTTAGGTTTCTTTTCCTTTTTTCTATGATCAGAATGGATGATATTGCATCTATTAGGTCTTATTCTGCCTCATATACTGTATTTTATCTTTGGGTGTCGGTGGAGACCAAAACAGAGCTAATAACAGACTGAACATTACTCTTAAAACAGGTGAAAACTAGAAACACAACCTGAAATCAATGCTAAAACACCAGTTTCTGATATCATTTCCATATATTCTTCTTGTCCACACCTATTAGAATGTGGAGGACGTCCAAACGTTGCTCTGAAACTACAAGATGTTTCAATAACTTCTAATAAATTCACCGCATCGACCTAAAAGATGAAGGACTGTGTGTCAGAGCTGTTTACGAGCCATAATGACGGAGGTTTTCCATTATTCCGGAGCTTCCTGCTCTCTGACAGCCACACTGTCGCCCTGTTTGTCCAGATTAAAGTCTGTGGAGGTCACTGGTGGGAGACCTTTTCCACCCACACAGAGTGGGAAGTTCAATCTGTCTACCGAACAGCAGGAAGTAGTTCACCGTCGAGACCAAACCAGACTCCGTTATAATCCTCTCTGGTATCAGTTGATCACCTCTCATAGGGAGAAACATGGATAGAGGTTTAAATAGATGCTTATTTACACAGAAAGTCACATTTTTTTGTTGTAAATGAGGCAAAGACATCATGAAGTAATGGACGATCCTCTGTTTAGAGGATCTTTGTCTCTTTGTTGTCATATTGTGTTTCTTTGTGGTGGTTTTGTGTCTCTTTGTTGAGTCTCTTTGTGATGGTTTTGTGTCTCTTTGTGGTGCATACTTTGCTGTATTTTAGTTGCTGATAAATGAAGCTCCTACTTGTTAAATAGAAGCCAGATTCAGTGAAAACTGCGGCTCTTTGTTGACCGTTGACACATTTCCAATCTGCTGCTGACGGTTCAGACCTGAACGGAGTCTAACGACAGCCGATGATCTCGTCTCCCTCTCGGGTCATTGGACACCCCAGAATACCTCCTAATGGCTTTTAGTTGTTCTCTGCATCCTCACAACAGAACACACTGCGGCGGCTTTTATTTTTAGAGTCGGGTTTTAAACCGGCTGAAGGTAAAGCGAAGAGCAGCCGCCTGTTGGATTAAGTAGCGTCTGTTTTCAGTCACTGGGGGGAAAGTCGATCCAGTTTCATCGTATCAGGACGTCGAAGCTGCGCAGCAATGAAACAGTTTGAGAGCCTCAGTGGAAGCAGGTTTAATGTTTCCTCATAAATACTGACTCAACACGCAGCTGCTTCAAAACGCTGGATTGTGAAGGAAAATGCAGCAGGTTTCAGCGCATGGGAAGGGTTTCGAGTTCATTACACTGCATCTGGCATAGAGAGAAGATGCCGGAAAAAAAGGAAATTATTACAGTAACGATTGTTATCATTATTAAGACAATTTGAATGTAAAAAACAAAATCAACAGTAGTGGTAAAATGTGAAAAATGCTTAATTTCAGAGTAAATATAAATAGTATGTAGAGCTGCTATTTGTCTGCATCTTTTAGTGACATTTTTGCATCTTTTTGGGTCATTTTTGCATCTCTTTAGTGATATTTGTACATATATTTATGCGTCATTTTTGCATCTTTTTGTGTCATTTTTGCATCTTTTAGTGACATTTTTGCATCTTTTTGGGGCCATTTTTGCATCCTTTGGTGAAAAATTTCCATCTTTTTGTGTCATTCTTGGATCTTCTAGTGACACTTTTGCATCTTTTGGTGTCATTTTTCCATCATTTGTGACATGTTTCCATCTTTTTGTGTCATTCTTACATCTTCTATTGACATTTTTGCATCTTTTTGGGTCATTTTTACATCTTTTTATGTCATTTTTGCATCCTTTAGTGATATTTTTACATATATTTATGCGTCATTTTTGCATATTTTTGTGTCATTTTTGCATCTTTTAGTGACATTTTTTGCATCTTTTTGGGGCCATTTTTGCATCCTTTGGTGAAAAATTTCCATCTTTTTGTGTCATTCTTACATCTTCTATTGACATTTTTGCATTTTTTGGGTCATTTTTTCATCTTTTCGAGCTGTTTTTGTCCCTTTCTGTTATTCTAACGGTGTGATTCTGCACAGAAAGCATCTCTGAGTTCTCTCTCCTTCAGGGTTGTTCTGTTTCCATACAGGTGCACAACTTTACATTGCAGTGAAAATGAACCACAGTGAGGAAAAATATGATGGGAGCAAAAAAATTAGAATTTAAAAGGCAAAAATGGTCAATATTCGGTTAAATGTGCAGCCCTATGAGACAAGTTATTTAAAACAAGAAGAGTTTTCTCTCTTTAAAGGATGACTCAGTATCGACAGAAACCATAAAACAGAATAAAATACATTTTGGTTCCAGAAACAATACAACAGACAGTTTCTTTGATTTTACTCATTGTGCATGTTGTCTAAAATGTAAAATTGAGAATTTCTGTGAGACAAAACATCAAACAAACGACGTAACCTCATCAGAAATCTTACTGCAGTTTGATTTCTGTCAAACAGTTACACCTTTCTGCCTTCAGACACACAGTTCGTCTCCTGCATGTTTGAGAATCCGGTCACATCAGATGCAGCTTCAGGAGCTGCCATGTGTTTGTCAGCTGGAAACGGCAGTTTTTAAAGAACAAAAACAACAACTGTCAAATTACTGGAGACGAGCGTTTCCTCTGAGGAACGTCACAAATCAGGACGAGCTCAAAAACACACAAATTCAGACGCACAACAGCTCTCAGAGAGGGAAGTTCAAAGCTCCAGTTCGCTTCTAAATCAACCGTTAAGTCAAGAACGGCCACAGAAAGCAAAAAGCATCATCAGGGGGAACGTTCTGGAGGAGTTTAAACATCGCATGCTAGTGTGTGTCTGTGTGTGTGCAGAGTGTGTATTGATTTTCCAGTAAGAAAAAAAAAACAAAACAGGACCCAAAGTGCTGCAGGAGGCGCCATGTGACTCTGGACGAGCCAATGAGGGAGCAGCGTCGATCCGATTGGCCCCGAGCACCTGATGTGTGTTCGCCCTGAACGTGTCCCCGGTGGCGGCGCTCAGCGAGTGTGTGTTGTGTGTTTTATGGGACACATATGGTGTGAGCACAGAGTTGCCATTTCATTACCGGCAGCACAAATCAGACATTAATGTGATTAAATGCAGCCGTCAGCATCCGGAAACTCGTCATCATCCGGAAACTCGTCGTCATCCGGAAACTCGTCATCATCCGGAAACTCGTCATCATCCGGAAACTCGTCATCATCCGGAAACTCGTCATCATCCGGAAACTCGTCGTCATCCGTCAGAGGAAGGAAAAACAAAAAGCTGTTTGGTGTTTTTCACACTTTCACATCTACAATCCTGTGACAGTTTTGCATGTTTTTGCATTTTTTCATGTTCTTTCTACATCTTTTTGTGTTTGTTTTTCAATTTTTTTAATGACATTTTGAATCTTTTACTAACATTTTTGCATATTTTCATGTCCTTTCTGCGTTTTTTTGTGTAAAATTTCCATCTTTTCGTGTAATTTTTGTATCTTTTAGTGTTATTTTTGCATCTGTTTGTGATATTTTCCCATCTCTTTGTGTCATTTCTATATCTTTGTATGCCATTTTTTCATCTCTGTGTCATCTTTTGGGACATCTTTGCATCTTTTCGTGTTCTTTCTACATCTTTTTGTGGAATTTTTGCATCTTTTTGTGGAATTTTTGCATCTTTTTGTGGAATTTTTGCATCTTTTTGTGATTTTTTTGCATTTTTTCATGTTCTTTCTACATCTTTTTCTGGAATACTTCCATCTTTTGTGTCATTTCTGCATCTTTGTATGACTTTTTTTATCTTTGTGACATTCTTGCATCTTTGTGTCAGTCTTGCATTTTTTTTAGTGACATTGTTGCATTTTTTCATGATGTTTTTGCAGCTTTTTGTGTTATTCTTGCATCTTTGAGACACATTTTTGCATCTTTTCATGTCCTTTCTACATCTTTTTGTGTCATTTTTCCATCTTTCTGATTAGGTGCAGTCGTCATCATCCATAACCTCGTTCATGTCCATCAGAGGCTCCTCGGCGAGAGAAAATTAAAATAAAAACAGGGTCTGGTGTTGTTTGAAGAAGTTTCACTAATTAGTCCGCCCCCGTTACGTAACCGTCTGAAGCAGAAGAGCAGAGTTCTTCTCCAGCGGTTAGCGAGACGTGAAAAAACTCACAGCGCTGAGTGACGGCGCTTTACTTCAATCCCAGAGCATGAAAACACAAAAGCAGAGGAGCGTCTGGCTGCTTTAATCAGGAGGTCCTCTGTGCTGCGACTGAAGCTCTGATCTCCACTCTGGAGCTCTGCTTTTCAAACACTCCTCTCTCTCTGGCTAAATGTGGGCTCACAGCTCGCTAACACCTAAACTAGGTCTCCAGCAGCATGTCTGATTATGCACAGCCATGAATATTTCATGCAGATTTCCTTCTCGGGGCTGGTAAATAGACGGGGAGGTCAGGAGCCGCCGGGGAATAATTACCTTTGTCATCCAAAGCAATTGTTCCGTTTACACAGACTCTGGTTCAGCAGACGAACATAACGAAGCAAACAAGCCGCCGTGTGGAAACAGATTCCTTTACCCGCTGCTGATTGGAGGGTTTCTGAATAAAGCAGCCAGAGGATCGTATGGTGGTTTATGATTTATGCTGCTGACCTGCCGTCCAAACGTTCTGCAGCCTGAACTCTACATTATTCAGTCCAGTCGCTGTTTACATCCAGGATAATCGCACAAAATCCCGGCCGAGGTCAAATTCACTCCTATTTGCATCACAAACGAACAGAGATGAGAACCTGAGTCACATTTCCACAGTTTCGGCCACGAGTTCTATCAGTTCTGCCTTTTTAGCCGTAAAATAAATCCAGTAAAGTTAGACGACGTGTTCCTCAGCTGGCTGCTGAGTTCTGGAGGACATTTCACCAAACACATTTCTAATAATCCATGTACAAAATACTAAAACCTGCAGTTGTTGTGTAAATGTTCTTGTCCTGACAGCAGAATTACAGATTCTGAATCAGTGACATGATGAGAAAAAACAGTGAAAATTTCTGGTTTTTACCTTCAATAGTTCCTCAGATATCTAATAACGAGCTGAAATTCTTAAAACATTTATCTCCAAGCATTCAATATATCAAGCTAAACTTCTACAAATCTCATCATAAATCTCCATAATTTATGTCATAAAAACTTCAGGCAGATCAGAGAGGATCATTTAGGATGGAATGAAGGCATCGTCCTGACAGTGAAGCACGGAAGTGAAACTGTGATGATTTGGGGCAGCATGAGTCCAACAGCTGTTGGATGGATGACATGATGGAATGATCCAACCAATGAAGCTTCACTTCACGCATCGTCCTACCAGTGAAACACAGAATCACTTTGTGCGTCCTTGTAGTCATTTTGTGTCACTTTGTTGTCTTTTTGTGTGTCTTTGTGGTTGTTTGAGTCTCTTTGTGGTCAGTTTCTGTTTCTTTGTGGTCGTTTTGCATCTCATAGTGGTTGTTCGTGTGTTGTTGTGGTCATTTTGTTGTCGTTGTGTGTCTTTTTGTGGCCGCTTCGCGTCACTTTGTGGTAGTTTTGAGTCTAACCCAGCCAGGACCACCACAGTGAAGGCATCGTCCTGCCAGTGAAGCACGGAAGTGAAACTGTGATGATTTGGGGCAGCATGAGTCCAACAGCTGTTGGATGGATGACATGATGGAAAGATCCAACCAATGAAGCTTCACTTCATGCATCGTCCTACCAGTGAAACATGCAGCAACTACTGACAGGAATATTGACCAATAAAGGACGGGTTCCACACATCCATGTTTTCACTGCATCTTATGCAACAGTTGCAGTGAATGAAGCTCATTAAAGGCCAGAAGAGCATCCTCAGACAGAATAAAAAGAAAAAGACGTGGCTGTGACACACAACTCTGGCTTGGAGGCCAAATGACCCATCAGAGACTGAGAGGGAAAGACGAGGACGGACGCTGTGTTAGCAGCTGCAGCGATCCGAGGAGGAGCTGAAGGAGTGGAGGTCCAGCAGCTAGAAATCCTCACCAGCACCATTACATTTTCATTCGCTTTGTTTCCCACTCGGCCCTTTCCTCTTTCTTCCTCAGACGCTACAGTAGAAATAAATCCGGCCTCCTGTGGCTACAAGGAGCTAAAAAAAAAAACCTCCGCCGTGCAAGTTTCATCTGAGCAAACTGACTCCTTTCAGATTGCGTTTTCTGTGTCCGGGCAGATTTCCCAGCAGCTGATTTTTATTTTTTTTTGAAGCGAGCGGCGTAGCGGCTTCAGACGAGGCTGGAATGAACGATACAAACACTCCTTGAAGACACGTTCTGCAGTCGCTGTGATGGAATAAAAGCCTCACAGGAGCAGCAGGGAGTCGGAATAAAGCAACGCAGGCTTTCTTTTTATTTTAGAGACAGAAAGTAAATCTTCTCGTTCACAAGTCCTCAGAAAAAAAATCAGTTACTCAGAAGATGCAGCTCTTACAAGCGAAAGACTAAAGACACAAGGTATGAAAAGAAAACCCAGACTGAAGGGAAATGAAGGACTGAACATTTCTTGATGTATTATTTCCAGGATACATTCATCATCTGAACTCTGTTGATCCTCACGTCGTCTTCAGGGTCAAATTAACACGTTTTAAAGTTTGACAATGTGGGAAAAAAATATTTTCACAGTGAAGCTTCTGATGTCCACATTTACAACATTTCTGGGAAAAACATTTTTTGGTGGAAAAAAATGCTAAAAAAAAATGTTCCTTTAAGAACATTCACAAAAAATGTTGATTGATGATTTTTATGTGAATGTTCTTAAAGAAAATATTAGAAGTTTTACTGATATATATAGAATCACTTTAGATATTTTTAGGATTTTTTTGGAAGATTTTTATTCATATTTTTGAAAATATTTGCTTTTTAAAATTTTTTATTTCTTGCCATTTTTTTTGTTAAATAAAACTTTTAATGGAAACTTTTCAGGAATTATTGGAATTTTCTTCCTGAAGGTTTTGCAAATTTTCAGAAATTTGGTGATTTTTTTGGATTTTTTTTCAGATAAAGAAAGAATATTTTTTGGAGCCGTAAATGAAAACAACAGGAGGGTTAAAATGCTTCTAAACTGAGCTGTGAACAGCAGGACCTTCTCAGTTTTGGACCTGTGTCTTCATCATGGCTTCATGTGGAAAAAAAACGTCCAAAAAGCTCTCACTGTGAGATTCTCTAGGATTGAAAAGGATGGAGGAAGATCTAAGAGAAAGTAAAAATCAGAGAAACAGCAGCAGCAATCAGGAGGTACAGAAGGAGTCTTAGTGCCACTAATCAGAGCTGCAGTGGTTTGAAAAAGGTTAAGAGAGGCCTGATGAATGTTGGAGAACCTTCTTTGTTCAGATTAATTAGCTGGACTCAGATGGAGTCCAGATGTTTGGTGTGACCCTGACCAGGACTACCAGTGACTGCATGGTCCTGACAGTGAAGTTCCGCTGTTTCCCGTACGACTCAAATCTTTCTTTCTGTCGACTGCGATGCTGGTTTTTGCTTTTTATTTTCTCTGCAGGCGGATCTCGTTCTGTTTTTCTTCCCTCTTGTTGCCCAGATTTGATATTTTCTGCCTCTTCGCTTCATGTTTTTAAAAATAAAACTTCCTCCACGTCTGTCTGCCTCCACCTCCGTGGGGAAATTTCCCCTTTCCAGGCTTCATGTGGCGAGTTGCCCGGAGCAGCGACTTCTTCCATTTGTTGCATCACGGGGGTTCAGGACCTGGTGGAAATAACTCGATGACGGGGTCACATCGGAACCTTTCTCCGTCCTCGCTGGCAGCACAAACCTCCACAACGGTTCTCTCAACCCGACGTTACTAAATGGATTTACTGACCTTGAAAACCAGTAATGGGATCCAGGAGAAAAATAAAATCCATTAGTTCCATTTCAGCTATGAAATAGTGACTGACGTTCCACGTTCCAGTGAAATTTACTGGATTGTTCCTCGTGTCCATCAGGGGGTTTTTGCTGCCAACAAAGTGAATCCAGTAAATAAGGAAGAAAATAGAAGAAGTCAAAGCAGCTCCACATTCTGAGGGTAAAACGACACGTTCAAGGACCTTTATGATTATTTTATCAGGTTTATACAAAACCTAAAACACAAATTCAGTTCACGGACTCATCAATAACGAGTGTTTCCAACAGATTTGACAAATAATAATCAATAAAGGACAAATATAATCAATCATGCATGTGAGATCAAAATACTGCAAATAAAAACACTACAGAAGCTGCATTTTTTAACATTTGGATCCATTAAAATATTGCTCTAAAAATCATTGTTAATTTTATTGTTTTTAAAAAGTATATTTTTCCATCCCAGCTGCCAGAATATTACGTGTTTTTATTGTACTGTTCTTACTTTTTAGAAAAAGAAGTAATTTTACATCAATTTATGTTAAATAAAATATTTTATATAATTACAGATGTTTTTCAGTAACAATATTTAATGAGCGTTTGTATTAAATTTTATCAATTTACTTTTTTAAATAGGCAATCTATTTGTTTTATATTTGAAAATGTTTTTATAAACATTAAAAAATAATAATCACACAAAATTGAGGCTAGAAAATGTATTTAATTACAGAAAACTCTTATATTCCATGAGTTATTTTCTGTCCTTTTACAGTATCTTTTTGCCTCTTGATAATAAAATGACAATGAATGTGTTTTTATCTAATTTTATTTATTTTTTATAACAGATAATTTTAATATATTTACATATGAAAATATATTTTAAATATTCTATGAAACATTAAAAAGCCCACAAATACACATAATATTGCAGAAAATTCATTTTAGAAAGTTACTGTATTTTACGGGATGATTAATTTCCGTTATTTTACAGTATTTTTTTGCATCCCGGCTTACTGTTGTTGTTGTTGTTGTTGCCAGCATTAAAATGCCCAAAAAATATACATGATCTCATAAATTGAGGCCTGAAAAATGAATTTTAATGACATAAAATTGTTACTAAATGCTTTTTTCTGTTATTTTCCAGTGTTTTTTTGTCCCCAGCTGATGAAATAGATGTTTCATTTTTACCATGTGGGTGTAAACTAACGACTACCCGTCACTCAGAGCCTCGATCCCAGCAGACGGTTGGAGTCCAGATATTATGAGTCCTGATGTTCGGTCGGTAATAAAAGCACCTGTGTGGGTTTATTCATATTTCATGTGGATGTTATGAAACGTCTGATCTGTCCTGACCTCCACACAGGAATGAGAACATCAGGCTTTCTGCTAACAATCCTACGGTTCCCAGAACTCCGTTTAGAGGAAACTAGTGAGTGAATAAAGGAGGAAATCTGCACAAACCCACAACCGTGTACAAATACTGAATGAATGGTTCATAGCAGAGCTGCAGAATTAACCTAAAATCCACCCGTTTTTAAGATTCTCACAGTTACATAAACATTCTTTGACTCAAACTGTTTAAGCTCCAACGCTCGTTTAGAGAAGCAGTCGATCTCTTTTTAAGAAATCACAAAAATTACATCATTTATCAGAGAAAAAAAACAGTGAAACAGAAATTTTTTTTTAGGATTTTCCACCTTCTAATGGTCTCAGAACGAATCACCCAAGACATATCGTTGTGTTGGGAAAATTCACCAAATCTAAGCCGAAAATTGTGTCATTTAATCAGATTCACTTTATTCTATGCATCTTATCTAAACAATCATCAAAAATAAACAATTTGTAGCATCAACATTCAGTAAAAACTGAATCTAGAAAACAGCAGATGTTGATAAAATCACTGGTTTTCTGGTAAATCTGTCATTAGAACGTTTCATTTCACACTTTTTAAAGCCATATTTTTTGTCTGATTTGCTGGAACTGAGTGGAGACTAGAAGCTTCTCCGAGCTAGCAGCTAGCAGCTAGCTTAGCCAGCATGTGAGGCGTTTAGGGAACATCTGTAAACTGTAGCATTTATCAATGAGAAAAACCACCATTTTGGAACAATTTTAAGTATATTTTGCTTCCAGGAGATGTTCTAAATTCAGCTAAAGTCTTATTTTGATGCAGATATTTGCACATTAGCAGGAACGTAGCACAACACAGACGTAGCTAAAATAGCTGCTAAAATGGAGACTAGTAGCTCAGTTAGCAGTTAGCATAGCCTGCATGTGAGGTGTTTAATATGTAAATTGTAGCACCTCTTCTTATTGATGTTCTAAAGATGTTCTGAATTCAGCTAAAGTCTTATTTTGATGCAGATTTTTGCACATTAGCAGGAACGTAGCACAACATGGACATCAGTATAATAATTCTGATCTCTACAGACATTTTTAGACCTTCGTGTCTCTTCTTCAGTCCACAGGAACAGATGGAAAACATTCACATCTCTGCAGATAAAGTCCATCGTCTCTCTGGATTCGTATCATTAGTGAGGATTTCGTGTTAGAAACATCGGGTTCCTCTTGTTTCTTATTAAACGCTGCAGAGCTTCGTTAGCCGCTGATTAAAATGCAGCAGCACATCTGGAGGGAACCACAGCTGTATGAGAACCTGCATGTAAAGCTGCAGAGCGCATCGCAGGACAAGCTGCAGCTTTAGACTCTTCCTGCATCAGTGCTGCTCAGAGTCCCCAGAAGATTAGCAAAACACAAGGTGTGGCTAATCGGGATCAGAAATCAGTTTCTCCCAAAGAGTTTCTGCCTCGGAGTTGATTTGTGAGAAGCTGCATCATGAATTATGCAGAAGACGGAGGAATATTTACGAAGTTGAAGCTCAATGTGAGTTTTATACCGTTATTTTGGTGATAAAACGCATAAAAATGACCAAAAAACAACAAAAATGCTTGTTATATTTTTATTTTACTGATTTTAACTGTAATTTTTTCAAATTTAGTGGTTTTTTTGTCAGTTTTCCCTCTTTTTTTGTTTTTTCGTTATAAAATAAATACATTTTTAAAATGTTAACTTAAATAGTAAATAATATCAAAGATCAGTATTTTTACAAAATGGTAAATGTATTAATTTTATATTTGATTGTAAAATTACACGCTTTTTCTTCAATTGTTTTTAAATCAGCCAAAAATAATCTTATTTTTTACAGATTAAAAAAAGTATTTTAAAGATTGAAAAATGGTAAAATCATTTTTAAAAAGGTATTTTACTGTTTTGTTAAAATACAGATATGTAGTTATATTTATTATAAGAAAATTTCATTCTTATGTTACTAAAAATAAAATAAAATAAAATAAAAATAAAATGTCCACAACAAAAATTCTTAGTTTTGTCAAATTGCAATTTTTGTGTTTTCTGTTTTTTCCTCCCAAAATTTACTGTAAAATTACATGATTTTATCAGATTTAAATCTGACCAAAATAAAAATTTTCCCCCAAAACTTACCACATATCAGTCAATTAATAGTTTTCATTCATTAATTCATTAATTACACTTTATATATTTATATATATATTACATTTTTTTCAACATTTGTCAACTGTTATTTAGTTTTTCTGTTTTCATTTACAGATTATCTCTCGTATAAATGTATATATCTGTTTTGTTTTTATTTTCCCCTAAAGGCAGCACATATTGGTCAATTAATATTTTTAATTCATTACGTCTGAATTTTTATCTGGACGTTATTTACAGCTTTTGTTTTATTTTTACAGATAAAATGTAAAAGTTTTTAAAATTTAAAACAGTGGAACTCTGTAAAACTACAGTTTAATTAAAGTATTTCCAACGTTCACTTCCTGATGTTTGGATGTAAACTTTAAATCTGGTTCTGATTCTTCCTTCAGCCTCCAGAGACTCTGAGGATCCGATCGATGAGTTTAATTGATGACAGCAGATAAACGATGGTCTGGATCATCGTCTGAGCGGCGCCTCGTTAGCAGAATCACACTCATTATTAAAGAACCAAACTATAAAACATCAGAACACTGTAGAAAAACACTAAAATAAAGTACAAACTGACCTCAGATCAGTTTTACATCCATCCAGGATCACAGTCTGAACAGCAAATCAATAAAACTGGATCATCTTTCAGTCACTCTGAACTACTTTTGGTTCATTTTCAGAGCTTTTAAGTCTATTTGGACCAAGTTAGGAGCTTTTAAGTCTATTTGGACCAAGTTAAGTTGACAACTTTCGTGTCATTTTGAACATTTTTTGCGTACTTTTGGACATCTTAATTGTCATTTTTAACTATTTCTAAGCAACCTGTGACAGGAGGTTGGTCAAAACAAGATACAGCAAATGAAATGTCTAATTTTTACCAAAAAAGCTTCTTTTTTTGGTCATTCTGAGTAATTCTGGATAATTTTTGGTGAAATTGTGGGAAACTTTCACGTGATTTTCAACCATTTTGACTCATCCTGGACAAATTTACATTGATTTTGGCAGTTTTTTGTGTAATTTTTGACAACTTCGATGTCACTTTGAACCACTTTCTGAGTATTTTTTAACATTTTTCTTGTCATTTTCAACAATTTCCAAGTAAAGTGTGATCGGTGGTCAGTCAGAGCAAGTTATAGCAAATGAAATGTCTCATTTTTACAGAAAAATGCACATTTTTGGAGTCATTTCGGACAAATTCTTAAGTAATTTTGGTAGATTTATGTGTAATTTTTGACAAATTGTTCTCATGTTTACCTAAATTTGACACCAGGATCATCTTCTAGATTCATTCAAACCGCTTCAGTTCTGTTTTCAGCTTCTTAAAGGTGAATATTTTCTGTTTTCTTTCCTCCTGTGAGACACTAAAGTGAAAACAGTCGGCTTTAATCGCTGCTTTCTGCTGATAAACTCCGTCCTACAGGCGGATTTCTGTCGTTCAACAGGTTTGAAGTTTCCTGAAGGTTTGTGTCTGAGCTGCTGCTGTGTCATCAACCTGCCACTTTACTCTGCTGTTATTTCCATCCCTCCACCCATCGGTTCCCATGGCAACGGACCTCGGCTATCGACTGAACATCTCCGAGGACCGATCGGAGACTAAACGCCCACACAAACACACCAGGCAGCCTGGTGGAAAAACGGCTTCTTTCAACCGTCACGGACGCAGAAATAAACAGAACTAGGAGCAGAGAAGAGAAAACAGAGGAAGGAGGACGAAGTGGAGTGCAGACCTGAACCGTCTTCTTCCAAACGCTCCGGACATCTTCTAAAACTCAAAACCAGCAGAAGCTCACAAATCTGGGCTTCTAATGAAACCTGACAGGTCGATGAGGCGACTCCTGATCAGCTAAACGCTCAAATAATTACAGAAATAAACGCTGATGAACGATTTATCGCTAAAACGCTCATTTTAGGTTATTTACCAGAGTTTTATCAGGTTTCTAGATGTTGTTAAATGATGTAGATCAGTGATGGGTGTCTCCAAACTGCATTTAAATCTAAGATAAATTAATATACTGATAGTTTATTCATCCTCTTGTAGCTCACACACGTTAAATTTAATAAAAACAAGGAAAATATGGTGAAAAAATACATGAAATTAAAGAAAAAAGGTGCGAATGTGGATTTGTTTTCCAGTAAAAACCAGTATTAACCAGTCTAAGTACCATAAACAGGTAGAAAAACTAATAATGAGCATGTAAAGGTAATAATTTCAAAGGATAAAACTCAACATTTAAACAGATTTTAATCCCAACATGAAGCAGATTCTGTGTTTGTATTGAGATGTTATGAAATGTTTGTTTAGAGCCACAGAGGTTCATTTAAGGGGCTTTTATTCTCTATTTTTCACCCTTTCTGCTCATCTTTTCAGTTTTACATAATTTTTTAACCATTTTTCTTTCAGTTAAAGTGAAAAGTTTTAACTGATATTTTATCTAGAATTTCTTGTCTGGAAAGAAAAAACACTTGAATTCTAAAAAGTCATTCAGAGGACCTGATAATAATAATGTTGGTAATTACACCAACTTAATATTTTGTGTAATTTCAGCTCAAACGTCTGAAGTTTTTCAAATTTAAATTGATGTAAATGAATCAAATTAGCTTTATAACTTCATTTTTCTACATTTTGAGTTCAGGATATTTTAAAAACCTGTTTTTACGGCACCAGTTATTGAATTGATCATTAAAAACAACTTTGATCGTAGAGGAAAAGTTAATTCTCTGAACTTCATATAGTTTGTTGGTTGAACATAATTTCATTAGAAGTTGTCACAATTCAAAAAGATTGATCTGAACTGTTGCTTTAATGTTTTTTGTTGAGCCTAAACATTTGTTTTTACAGTCTACACACATATATTACTGACTAATACACTGATTTAGACAAACATTTTAAGGAGTTGTCGCATCAATTTAATATTTTGTGTAATTCAAACTCGAATTTCTGCACTAGTTGATTCAAAAATACTTTCAAGTTGAGGTAACCTGATAAAATTGGCTTGAAAATGTAGATTTATTTTCACCCGCAGTTCAATTTCAGATGGTTAATTAACAATAATTTTAACTGTAGAGGAAAATCTAATTACTTTCACTCATTAGAGCTCGTTGGCTGAACATAATTTCATTAGAAGTTGTCTGAACTCAAAAAAATGTATCTAAACTGTTGCATTTGTGTTTAATTTTTGCCTAAACATTTGAACACTGATTTAGACAAACTTTTACAGTTTGAAACATTATTTTGATGAGTTGTGTTGCATCAACTTAATATTTTTGTGTAATTTGAACTCAAATTTCTGCATTAATTGATTTAAAATTCCATTAAGTTGATGTACTTTCAGGAAATTGGCTTGAAAACTGGATTTTTGAGTTCAGGATCTGGACGATTTCAGACGTTTAATTAAAAGCGTCTTTAATTCTAGAGGAAAATCTGATTCCTTTAACTCATTATCGTCCGTTGGCTGAACATAATGTCGTTTAAAGGTGTTTTAACTCTAAACATTGATGCTTTAATTCTTTTTGTTGAGCCTAAACTCTATTTTTAGAGTGTAAGTGAGTCTGAGTCATGATTCTTGGAAGGAAACAGGACATTTGACATTTGGGTTTTTTATAAATGTCACCCTTTGGTGCTGCAGATGTTTCATTCACATCTGGTGAGTTTGGCTGAAAGAAACTTCCAAATATCCGCAGATTAAACTCTTTATATGTGGAAACGTGTGTTTGTATAATTAACCTTTGGATTTAACCAATATTCTGGCGCGTTTTACCACAATTTGATGGATTTTCGCATTTAAAAACGACTCAAACGACTCTTTGTGGCGATTTGGTGCCAAAACGCAGCGACATTTTTGCGCATTTGTGCTCGAATAAAGGCGCCTTTCCTTCATTTTTTCCAAATATTAGCCCTAGCTGGGGGCATCTTCTGAAGCTCCTGCCTTAATGCTCGGCTCCAGCTGCAGGAGGAGCGACGTGCCTGAAAACCTGCCGCTGCTATTTTTGTTTTGCTCGCATGTCTGAGGACGCGCAGCTCATCCATAATTCATGCGCTCCGGCTATGAAACGTCCCTCCTGTGTTGCGGCTGGACGTTGGTGACCTGCGGGGCTCCGCGGCTCCATGAATGAATAAAAAGTTTCCCCCTGCCTTTAATGCGCACCGCAGCGCAGCGCAGCGCTGCGGTGCCACGGTGCGCTCCGGCTGCGTTATCTGGGGACGTGACACCGGAGAGGGCCCCGAGTGAAGCCACGGAGGCGGTTCCAATCAGGAAATACGCGCTTTTTAATCAAATCAGAGCCGCCAAATGTGATTAATTGGTCGTGTGGAGGCAAAATGTGCACCAAAAATCAGCTCATTGATTCTCCATTTCACGGCACATGTTGTTTGTGAGATTCTCCGTGGATCAGAAAACCTCCAATCACGCACAGATACCCGCATTAATGTGGATAAACGGCGTGTTTACGTAACATCTCAGGTAATAATCCGCTCTACAGGTAGGAGGAAAACAGCAGCATCTTACCGTCCGAGCTCTGCAGCAGCAGCAGCAGCAGCAGCAGCAGCAGCACCGTCCACCGGGCCAGCGTCCCGTCCGCCGCCCGCCTCAGCGTCCTCGTCCCGGGCGAGCAGGCGGCCACAGTCCCCGCAGCGTCCATCCGCGGGTCCCCGCACCGACAGCGGGCTTCGTCCCCTCCGTCCACCCCCCTGACCCGGCCGGAGAGCAGCGCATGTTTGGGAGCCATCGGGTTAATCCTGGACGGGGAGCATCTAACGGCGCCGCTGGGTTGAAAGGCTTCCGATCAACGCGCCCCCGGTGCGGACAGACGCGGCTCCGCTCTCCATGAGCCCTCAGGCGGCTCCGAGGGTCGAACTGCAGCCGCCGGTCCGGTTCTTTTGTTCCGCGTCTCTCCGGTCGTGTTTGTGTGAAGCTCGGTCCGGTTCCGACGTCCTACTGCGGCCGCGGCGCGCTGCTCTCCATCCCTGCGTCAATGCGCAACTGCGAGCCTGAAACAACAGCTGAGCCGTCCTTCAAAATAAAAGCGCTGTCCGGAAGTCGTTTGTTTTGGCAGGATGTGTTCAAAGGACCAGTTTATCCGAACTGTAAAGACAAATAATATGATAAATTAATTAAAAAACGAAGTCGTTAGAGGTGTGCCGACCCTCCGTGTGGACAGCAGGTGTTCCTGATCAGGAGCTGAGTGTCTCCACCTGTCTGAGCTGCATTTACCTGCTGTCCTCTGCAGGTTCCCTGACAGGAGCTGCTGTCTGTGGAGCTCCAGCTTCACCTGCTTTTAGTCGGCAGTAAACCTTTGTTTCAGAGATGTTTCAGGCACCAGACTTTTCACAAACGCAAAATATGATTTTTTTTGTGGTAAAAGTCAAAATAAAGTTAGAATACTTTATTGTTTTTGTTGGGAACCTCCCTACTTGACCACAAAAAGACCTATTTTGTGATTTTTTTTTATTTGTAAAAATAAAGTTTACTTTTACTTTAGTTCAGTGGCTACAGAGAAAAAATGTAACTTTTAAAGATGTAGATAATGTAAACTTATTTGCACCTTCTGATGTCATTTGCACATTTCTGTACAAATACGGCCATTCTTGTATATTCTGTCAGTTTTTTTATTTATATATATATATATCTATATATCTATCTATCTATATATATATATATATATATATATATTATATATATATATATAAGCTTTGTTAACTTTATCTTTGTGACTTTTTTAATATAGAATTTTATTGTTTAGTTTTTACTTTTATTCATTTATTTGATCAGGGACCATGCAATCATCATAGAACACATAGAAGTGATGCATTACATATAGAGTGTAGCATTGAGCTAATTTTCATTTCCTGTTCCTGTTGGGCTTTTAAGTAAAAGCAGTCAAAGGATCAACAACACAAATTTATATCCTAATATTCTGTGTCGTCTTATTTTTAACCCCTTTATTGAATATCCATGCTGCTGTAAAAACTTTCTGATTTTTTTGTATATTTCTACCTTATTTTTATACGTTTTTAATTGTATTTTACCTTTACTTTATACCATAATATTCTGTTATTTTTTGTACTTTATTGAATTTCCATGCTGTTGTAACAACTTCATTTAATTTTTATTCTAATTTACATATTTTTAGCTTATTTCACTTCATTTAAATAGTTTTTTAATATTTAATTCAATTTTAATTTTATCTGAATATCCGTGCTGCTGTAATAACTTAATTTTTATAGAATTTTTAAAACCTTTTTCCACTTTATTTTTTATTACATTTTTTATATTTAATTTTGTATTTTATTTTGCAAATTAAATCAAAAATGTATTTTTCATATTACAAAAAATCACAAAACAACCCTGTTTAACAAATCTGCTGTAAAAGCACGAATATTTTAACTTTATGTTACATGAATTTATATAAAAACTGGGTTGTGGGGTAAGATGCTAATTTTGCAAGATTCTACATTTAGTTTTTTAGTAACAAATTTGTAAATACTTATGATTTAATTAAATTTGTTTCAGTTAAGCACACCTATTATAACCTATAATATGTAAAATAATAATACACAGACATTTAAAGAAAACAGACATTGTTTTTAATCCTTAAAGCATCTTACTGTAAGTTAATTAGCATTTCTCCACACCTGGCTAGCTAACAGCAGCTAATTTTATTATTTGTAATTTCACACAGTCAGCTATTTTTTAGTATTACTGTTTTTTGTGCTTCCACTCACTGTTAGAACATTAGTTTAGTAAAAAGGTGATTTTTTAAATATATATTTTCAGCGTCAGTTAAAGGCTTTTATTGTGAAGGAGAGGCTAACTGCTGCTAGCTTTCCTCTGCAGGTCGAACCGGGCCGTTTGTCCGGTGACTCCGGTTAAACGTCCGGTCGGAGCAGTGATGACAGCAGAGGACAGAAGTCACTTCCACCGCCTTTATTCAGCCACAGCAGCAGAGCTCCAGACACCGGGGCGGGCAGCGACAGGAGCCCCGCTCCGCTGCTCTGAGGCCGGGCAGAGATGAGCGGACAGCCGGCGCCCTCTGGTGGAGCTTCGGCCAGAAAACCTCCAAATTACTGGAGAGAAATCTGTGGAAGAATTATTATTCTGCATCTGTAAAGTCATCAGTAACCTGCACATAGGAATTAAATACAGTCTGCATTAATTATTTAATCAAAAATAAGATTTTATCATCAATCCTGAAGGGAAATATTGTGCCAGATGTTGCATAAACATAGGAAAGAAAAAAGATTTAGGAACTATACATCACTGAAAAGAAAAATAAACAAGCTAAAAAGTTTATCAGTCCAAAAAAGCAACACTGGGGATGATTTGAGGTCGGTAGTAATCACAGAAAATGCTGAAATATTGCACATTATAAAGAAATATTGCACATAATTATCTAATTTTCTGTAAATTTTGGATCATTTTCGAGTCTTTTTGCACAAATGTGGTTATTTTCGATAATTTTTGAAGCACCTTAGACTAATTTTCTGTCATTCTCCAAATATTTAGTCAGTTTGGATCATTTTTGAGCAATTTTGTGTGAATTTTGACTCATTTTGGACAATTTTCTTGTCATTTTCATCAAGTTTTACAACAACTTGGATCATTTCTCGACATTTTGGATCATTTTTGTGTCTTTGGGATGATTTTCGAGTCATTTAGGACAAATTTCATGTCATTCTGAACTCATTTTCTATAATTTCGGATCATTTTTGAGTCACGTTGCACAAATTTTGAGTCATTTTCTATAACTTTTTGAAGCATCATGGACTAATTTTGTGTCATTCCGCATCATTTTTTAATAATTTTGGGTGAATTCTGACTCATTTTGGACAATTTTCTTGTTGTTTTCAACAAGTTTTACGTCAACTTGGACCTTTTCTCGTCATTTTGGATCATTCTGAACTAATTTTCTGTATTTATGGTCATTTTTCATTGCGGTTCTCACCTGGATGGATGTAAAACTGATCCACCAGAACTCAGATGTTTTTCCTCCTGAATGTCACGGTTCTATCTGCGGAGGCTCAGAAATGATGGAAAAAGTCTTTTAAAAAGTGATAAATCTGGACCCACCTCTATGGAACTCTGGGAATATTCACAGGATGAAGGTAGAACTCTGGTTTTTACTAACAACGGTGTCCTTTCAAAATAAAAGCTTTAAACCAGTCAGAAAACAAAGAGAAAAAGACGACAGACAGCGACTTGTTGAAGCGAGAGATATTTTTTGTTGTTTTTTTTTAATTCAAAGTGAATGTTGACATAGTTACAAGCATCGATTCATAATTTGACACTCACCAATAAGAGTCACCGAGGAGGAAACCTGCTTTTAGTGACGAAGTAGACGAGGCTCGGTCACATAGAAACTCAGTGAGAACTAAAAGTCGGGGACACATGGTGAGGAACCCCAGATCATCTTCCCAGTCCTCCTATATTGTCCTTATATTGCACAGTGCAGTCGCTACATGTCCGACTAGTGTAGCATTTAAAAAAGAATCAACAAAATGAAATCAGAAAGCCACACAAATCTACGCACAACAGTAACACGTTCAAATTGAGCCGTTTTCTACGTGTCTAAATACAACAACCCGATGATGATGAGAATAATAATAATTAGTCTTGGAGTCGTTTGTTTTCAGATTCCAGCTCAGGACATGAATGAGACGCTGGGATCCGTGATTTGGTGGTTTTCATAGCAGTCGGAGGCGAAATAAGGCAGAAAATTCATGTTTCTAATCATATTTTTAGAAATATGAGTCCTCAGACCTGCTTTTGGAGGCTCCATGTGCTGGTTTCAGCTCCAGAGGGATGAAATACGAGGCGAGTTTAACAAAGTCAGGCTTTTCTACAGTTAGCTGGATTAATAAATCCTGAACAAATCAAAACATGTTGACGTCAGTCTTTCATTCTAACCAAGTTTTCTTCATTACACTCTGAGCACGTTCACACTAAAGGACGCTTTGGGAGTTTTTCTGCCATTTCTAAAAAAAATTTTTAAGTATTTTTGGGCAATTTTTGTGTAATTTTGAATAATTTGTGTGTCATTTTGGAAACTTTTTTTTTATAAAGAAATTTTAGACAATTTGAATTAAATTTTGGATCATTTTCAAGCAATTAAGGAAAATTTTTATTTAATTTTCAACTAATTTCCTGTAGTTTTGCACTAATTTTGACAGCAATTGTGTGCTGGCTACTTTAGCCAATAGGAGCAGGTTGTTAAAATAGATAATTATAATGGAATTTAAACATTTGTTACAGGAAATGTTACTAATTTAATCATGTGTCTTATTCCTGAGTTGTTAAACTTTAAATATTTTAACATTAAACTCAACATTTGTAGCCAGAAATTGTCCCCAAATGAAGGGAATATTGAAGTTAGTTCATTTTTGGCCAAATAAAAGTGAAATTAATGGTTTTAATTGGATATTCTCTTTGATAAACACCTTTTTTTTATGCATTTTCTGCATACAGTCACTCAACATAGTAGCAGATATAACTTTAGCAGAGAATCATGGAGCTTCTTAAAGTCGATTTAAATCCAAAAGTCTAAACTGAAACTCCTGTAGAGCAGGTTAGCTGTGTGGAATCAGTTTTAATGGTGATTTAGCACCTTTGTGACAGTAAAAACTCTGCTTTTAGGTTCATTTCTAACTGACTGCTGCACATTAGAGCTGAAAAACAAGAAATATTTTATACATTTTCAGCCTGAAACTGTTGCAAAATGAAACAGAAGTTGAAATCACTTTAGTTTTTGGCCAAATCAAGGTGAAATTCATCTCCAAAATGAACTTTGCAGCAGATTTATGCATTTTCTGCATACAGTCACTCATTCTAATTACAGATATGAATTGTGGAGCTTCTTAAATCTGCTTTAAGTCCTAAACGTCCTGTAGAGCAGTTTAGCTGCACAGCATCAGTTAAAACGGAGGTTTAGCAGCTTTACAACACTAAAAACTGTGACTTTCAGGCTCAACATACCTGTCTAACTGGCTAATCTGGCTTCGTAGTTCACCCTCCGGACTGTGGGCCATAAAGCTGCATGGAGGCGACACAACGGATCCTTTCCTTCGTCTCATCGTCTGTTCTGAGCCGACAAACAAACAAACAAACAGACACATGGAGAAGCTGCACACCACAGGGTTAGAATAAAAAGCATCTCCTCTAAATCAAACGGTGCGTCTTCTCCTTCCAAAGCCACCAGCACAGTAGCAGAATTACACAAAATACACCCAAGCGACGGCAAAATAATCCATTATAATGTAATACGGTAAGTAGATGAAGGTGAGACGACTTTGGAGCTGAACGTTGACGGCTGGACGTAAAGCATTTCTGACCCAAACACTGTACAGAAACATGAGGAAACGCTGTGAGGTGCCTCCAGACGCACAAATACATTCACCGAGTGACAATAAAGCTTTGCATTTGTGTAAAATCAGGCCCTATCGAGAACTGCACGGCGTTCCTGCTGAGAAAACCTTCCCTGACTTGTACTTTCTTAGGATTCTGTTAGAAGGAAAAAAGATTGTTTACAGACTCCAAACAAACAAACAACTAACTTTGGGGTTTTTCTCTTTTTTTGTTTTGTTTACAAGCTAGTCTACGAATCGTCCGCCAGCCACTTGTTTGAAAGAAGGCACTAAGTTGTACAGTACGAAGAGTCGCACATAAAATACAGTCCGATAACGGAAAAAAACAAAAAACAGCAATTTAAAGAGCGAACCCAGCCTACGTTTGAAATACTGATGCTAAATAACCACGCACGGAAAGAAAAAACACCAAAATAAAGCAACAAAATAATAATAATAATTAAAAAAAGAGGAAAACTTCCATTACAGCAGTTTACAATCACTTCAAATAAACAACAAAGCCAATATACAGAGGCACTAGCATATAGGAATAGCATCAATATACTCCAGGATCAAAAGAAAAGCCACTTCTGTCCCATCTACTGGTCGCAAACTACGACACAAAAAGAGAGAACGCAGGCTAGGATGAGATTAATCCTCTAGATTCACAGCTACGAAGTGGCAGATAATCAGTACATAGCAGCTTATTATCATCTATACATTCCAAATACATGTTTTGTGTGTTTTTTATGCCAAACAAAGCTCAGAAAAATAAAACCTCATCTCGGTTTTTTTGTGTCTGTTTCTAAAAGGGAGAAATATCGTCGACCGATGCTTTGAGAAATGATTAACGAACAGTCTTTGGTGCTGATTGGAGTAAATTAAAACAAAAATAACACCAGAATCAGAAATAAAAATCAAGGCTATGCATCCAAACCCTGAAGGAATGTATCAAAACTGACAACAGGCTTCAATACATGGACAAAAAAACCCAAAACAATTACAGCTCTAATACTCAATAGCCCAGCAATGATACTGTAAGTTGATAGGTTATTCAAACACTGAGAAGCTTTAAAAACACAAAAACAATTACCTCTAATTAAGCCACTCCCAAAGTCTAATTAATGCCTAAATGCAAAATAATAATAATAATAAAAACACAGCAACCCAGAGTCTATCTAGATTGTATTGCAGTTACAGTAAACAGTGACAATACTGTTATGAATTAAGTACTATAGTGAATAGAAATCGATTATCAAAATATCAAATCACTCTTTTTTTTCTTTTATATATGTACATAAAAAGCTCATTCAGTCAAAGCCCTATATATGTGCAGCCTCTAGCTAAAAGTAAATCCATAATTAAGCCTCGTATTCATGATCATCCGCTGAGCCCGAAGGTTTTAAGTGCTGCAAGCCCCGTTTTTTTAAATTTACAATCTATAAAGTTCCTGAAGGAGGTTTTTTTTTAAGGCACTAGGAGGCGGCAGGAGCAAAAAAACCAAAAAAAAGAACACAACAACAAAATAGAAAAGTCTGCCTGAAACATAGACGGTGAAATGATGCGCTGGAACAGACTGGGATGGCTTCAAACCGACAGATCCGAGCTACAAGGCAACGAAGATAAAGGGAAGAGGGGCAAAGATCTCCAGCCTCCGGGAAAAAACAACAACAACCACCAAAACAAGGAGGTAACGCGACGCACGCTTCAGGAAAGTCTCATGGTGGTGCGACTGTTTATTTATCCGTCCTCCAAACATCTTTCTTCCTCGTCCTCGTCCTCACAGGAGTCCGTTCCGTCCTCTGCTGGCAGCTCGTCCAGACCACGTCCCGCCTCCCGTCCACTTCCCCACCAGGAGCAGCTGCTGCTGCCGCCTCAGATGTAGGAGAACTGGGGGTGGTGGCCGAGCTTGGTGGGGCTCAGAGGGAAGCCGGTGTAGGCGGCGGGGGAGGCCATGTAGGGGTGAGGCGGCGGAGGGAACGGGGGCTTGAACTGGTGCGGGTGGTGGGCGTAGCCGGGCTGGTGGTGGGGGTGGATGGTGGGCGAGGGGAGGAGCCTGTGCGGGTGGTGGGGGTGAGGCGGGGGAGGAGCGCCGAGGCCCAGCGTCACCTGGTGGACTATGGCGCCGCCCTGGGGGTGGGACAGACCGTAGCCGTGCTGGAGGAGGGGCGGAGGCGGCGGGCGGGAGGGCAGGATGGGGTGGGGGTGGTGGGCGGAGGCGAGCGGCCCGCTGGGGGGGTAGGAGAGCAGGGTGTGGGGGGCGGCCTGGCTGTGGGTGGGGCTGCTGTGGGGCAGGTGGGTGAAGGTGTGGACCGTGGGGGGGATGAAGGCGTGAGGACGAAGAGGACCATAGTTGCCGTTCCACTCTTTGTTGGAAATGTGGTTGGAAACGTACGGCTGCACCTGAAACACAAAAAACAACCAGTAAACAACCAGTAAACAACTAGTAAACAACTAGTAAACAACTAGTAAACAACTAGCAAACAACCAGCAAACAACCAGCAAACAACCAGTAAACAACTAGTAAACAACTAGTAAACAACCAGTAAACAACTAGTAAACAACTAGTAAACAACCAGCAAACAACCAGCAAACAACCAGTAAACAATCAGCAAACAACCAGCAAACAACCAGTAAACAACCAGTAAACAACCAGCAAACAACCAGTAAACAACCAGAGTTCTAACGGCAATTCTGCCATAGACCATAAGTGTCAGTAAAAAGTTAAGAATCTTCACATAAAGGAAGTTGGAAAAAATAAAACTGATTACTAGTTCTCAAAAAGGATCACCTAAAGAGCAAAGTGGATCCAAAGACTCAACAATGAACAACTGATCACTATCTTCTGGGTAACTTCTGCTCCAAAGCAACAACCAGCAGAGATCTTTTCATCCAAGCCTAGAAACCGCCAAATTTTTGTTATGAAAATGTTTACTTTCGCTCTGTTGAGCTAAACTCTCCTTGGATAGGAAGTCTGGAAGCAGGCATGGCTTTGTTTAAGAGTTGCTTTAAATGCTAAAGTTACAGTTAAGACGTCAGTTTAAAGGTTGGTGAGTTCTACTATCATTTCTGCTGCCATTAAAGAACCATCAACTGTGTCTTTCACTTTTAAAAAGTTCAGAATCTTCACATCAGTGAAGTTGGGGAAAGAAAAACGAGACTGTTGGCAGTCGGGAAAGATCACCTGAAGAGCAAAGTGGATCCAAAGACTCAACAATGAACAACTGATCACTATCTTCTGGGTAACTTCTGCTCCAAAGCAACAACCAGCAGAGACCTTTACATTCAGAGAGTACTTCAACCATCTAGCATTACATTTTCCAGGCTGCATTCCAGCGTTTAGGCAACATCGGTAACTGTGGTGTCTATCGATATGCAGATGTTCAGAGAGGGAGAAGGTGGGCTGCAGCAGTGGTAACATAGAAAGCAGTAGTCTGGAGATCAAACAACCGAAACAAGGAGTAATTTCTACTGGCTTCATTGTCCAGTCAGTCAAAACTGGGCCAAACCGTCCTAAAGAGCCTGAGTCCTGCTATAAATAAGCTCCAAAACATTCTCCTACCTAAACACCTCTGATATATTGAAGTGAACCGACCTGTCCAAAGCCCAGAGGATGCTGCTGCTGCTGCTGCCCCGCCGTCACCTTCTGCTGCCTGGACAGGTGAGGGCCGGATGGGAGGAGGGGGACGGAGGAGGGAGTGTTCTGCTGACCAACCAGGCTGCAGCGCCCTTTGGACCGGGACCAGGACTCTGAGGCTGGATGGGACGGAGACACGGGTTAGTCAGGATGAAATGAAGACTGAAGACTTCAAACCACAACACAGCAGAGAGAAAACAGCTCAGCACAGAGGACAATACATTTTAATGTGAAAACAAAACTCCAGGGTGGAATTTATTATTATTATTACTGAGCTCATTTCATTTTAAAATAATCTACATAAAATCTGACAGCTTAAAAAGACAGCTGCATTTTAACTCATGCATTAACATCTAAACTCGAAAGAAACTGGCAAAACTCTGCCTTTTATTGGAGCCAGAAATTGTAAAAACAGAGAGAAATCTAAAGGTTTTCAACAAAAGCTTCAACTAATCATATGTAGCGTGTGGTTCTGTGGAAAACTAAGCTTAAAATTGTGATATTTGATCAAAAATCCCTTTATTCTATTTGTCTTATTCAAAAATTCACCACAAATGAACAGTTTCCAATAATAAGATTCTGTAAAAAACAAAAAATTCTGCATTTCTTTGTGTGAATGAGAATTTAACAGCAACTCAGCAGCGACCAACAGTCACATTAGAGAAATTCTGAGAGTTTTGAACTGAATTAGGCTGAACTGCAGGCTGTGTTTAAATACGCAAAACAAACCAAAGCAGTAAAAATACCTTTAGAATGTAGATTTAAAAAGTTTTTCCAGTACTGTAACACTCATAGGCACTCATGTTGTTTCCAAGTTTGTTTGTTTTTAATTTTTGTAAAATAAAAAGTCAAAGAAACTCAACTTGTGCCTTTTTTGGGGCATAAATTACTGCATTCTATGGTTGTTCTGGTCCCATAAAAAGTTGCAGGACTTCATATTGCAGTTAAAAATAAACCCACGGTGAGGAAGACTTTGACAGAAGCAAGAAACGCTCAGAAACTGCTGAAAGTTCAGAGGGTTGAAGGTGATAAACATAAAACATTTTGGCCTAACTACAGACTTTGCACTTGATCAGCTGCATGCTAGTAATAGAAAGACACTTGTACAGAAAAAAGTGTCATTTCATAGCAAAGAATTGACTCCAGAGAACACAAAACATAAGCTTATTTACAAGAAACGTCTCAGAAGTGTCACGTTTTCCTTTTAACTGCTATTTCTGCTGCCAATTAAAGAACTTCACGTGTAAATAGTTGTGAATCTCCACATAAAACACAGCAGCATCAAAGCAGACGATAATATAAATGAAGTTGGGAAAGAAGCAGATCGCCGACACTCAGGAAAAAATGACACCTAAAGAGCAAAGTGGATCCAAAGACTCTGATCTGCATCAGCTCTAAACTCACTCCACTGTTATTAAAGGTGAAAATCTTTGGAGACAAATGAGTTAAACTGATCTCAAATCAGCGTCTTTGGGCGACTTTAGCTCCGTAGCAGGAACCAGCAAAGAGAAAACAACAGAATCTGGTCTGGTAGCAGATAAAATGCATCCGTCTTTCCATCCAAAGCTAAAAAACAACAGATTTGAGCTCAGAAAATATGAAGACAATTCAGATTTGACCAATTCTGGCCAACTTTTGAGTAATTTTGGACACATTCAAATCATATTGGACAGGTTTCAAGCAGTTTTTGACATATTTCAAGTAATTCTGTGCAAATTTCAAGATATGTTGGACAATTTTGAGTAATTCTGGGTGACGAGTAATTTTTGACATATTTCAGGTCATTTTAGACTATTTTGAGTCATTTTGGACAAATTTCTAATCATACTGGACAGGTTTATAGTGGTTATTGACACATTTCAAATTTGTTCAAATTTCAAGTCATGTTGGACAATTCTGAGTGGTTTTGGACACTTGCTCCTCTAAATAATTTGTAAAATCTGATTCTTATCCTGGTTGTATGAGTTCATATCTAGTCATCGTATGTATATGAAGTCCATAGAATTTGAGTCACTTTAGACAGCTTTCAGCTTTTTTTCATTTTCGACAAATTGTGAGCAATTTAAGACGACTGTTTTTGGACATCTTTCAGAATATTTTTAATCACATTCTGATCTGAGCTCTGTTTAAAAACTGTCAACAAATCAGTTTTACATCCACTGAAGGTGCTACAATCTCCAGCTAATTGAAATTTTATTAATTCTGGATAATTTTTTTGCAATTATACAAAATTTGTGTGATTTTGAAGAACTTTTCAGTTATTTTTGACAAATATGGAGTCATTTTTGACAGGTTTTGGAGAAATCTACAACAATATCTGTGTAATTTCTATAATTTTGGACAATTTTCGAGTCATTCTGGACTTTTTAAAACAATTTTGGACAATTTTTGAGTCATTCTAAACAACTTCTGTGTCATTCTGAACAGATTTTGGTTTGTTTGTTTGAGGAATAGCTGGAACTTTTCATTACAAACATATTGTAATAAAACGACCTCATCGGATCATTTCTGATCCATTTATGCATCTAAGGGTTAAGATTTGATTGCATATTTTGATGGAAGGAAAGCCATAAACTGTGAGACAACGTTAAGCGTTGCCTTCTGCAGATGCATCTTTGAGCTATCAGACCAGAGCGGTTCTCTGCTGCCGTCTCTGGATCACCTGTTATAGCCTCTATGACCCACTAGGGGGCGGTACTGCCCTACTGCTTCCACATGACCTGCAAGGCAAGACGCTGCCAGAGCACAGGTGACAGACCACAGGACACAGACCACAGGACAGGTGGAGGTGAGGCACGTTTAGGGCTTTAAAAATGTGGGTTAAGACACAAACAGCAGCTGTAGAATGTTTCTCTGAGGGTAAATAAATCCACCGACCGGTTCTCTGGACTCGCTCCTCGCTGCCCTGAGCGTTGATGTTCTGGACCCTCATGGGAGGAACCACCATGGTCCTGATGCCTCCGTGGCTCCGGCCCTGCAGGCTGGGCGAAGGCAGCGGCGCCACCATGGCGGCCAGCGGCGGCCGGTTGTTGTGGTTGCCGTTGTCGAGGTAACGGTAGGAGCTGTTGCCACGCGGGGACGTGGACGTGTCGGACGTGGGGGAACCTTCCACCGTGTCGCAGCCGCTTTCATGGCCGTCGTCCTCAGACATGCTGAGAAAAAAGAACAGCTTTTATTTATTATTTCAACACACCAACACGAAATGTGTCCAAAATGACAAAAACGTGTCAAAAATGACTCAATGTTTGACCAAAACGACAAAAAAAATACCCAGAAGAACTCAAATTTTCATTAGCTTTAGACTGTGAAAAAAAATCGCTCACTATCGCCCCAAACTATTCAAAAAAAGTTCAAAAGCACCAGAAATTATGTCCAAAATGACTCAAAAATTGGTCAAATTTGTGACACTGGATGGATGTAAAACTGACCTGGTGTCAGTTTTTATCAGAAACCAGATGTGTTTTTTATCAAAAAATTAGTCAAATTATACAAAAATTGGCTAAAATTACACAAAAATTGTCCCAGATTTTTCAATATTTGTCTAAAATGGCTCAAAAACTGTTCAAAATGACAAATAAAATGTCCAAAACCACACAAAGTGGTCCCAAAATTATTAAAATTTGATTTTAAAAAAGACAGCCTTCCAAAATGACTCAGTATTTCCCCAGAATATTCAAAAAATGTTCAAAGGAACCTGAAATTTTGTCCAAAATGATTCTAAAATTGTCCAGAATTGATCAAATTTTAATAATCTTTAGACTGTGACAACTGGATGGTCCATTAAAACGTGATGAATCTGGATGAAAACACATCTGAGTTCTGATCAAATAAAAACTGAAACCAGTTTTACGTCCATCCAGGTAAGAACCAGAACGACATTAAAATTGTCCAAAATGACTGAAAATGATCCAAAATTATAGAAAATGAGTTCAGAATGACATGAAATTTGTCCTAAATGACTAAAAAATGATCCAAAATGATGAAAAAAGATGCAAGTTGACATAAAACTTGTTGAAAACTGCAAGAAAACTGTCCAAAATGAGTCAGAATTCACCCAAAATGACCCAAAAATGATCCAAACTGACTGAAGATTTGTAGAAGGATATAAAATTAGTCCACGATGCTTCAAAAATCAGAGAAAATTACTCAAAATTTGTGCAAAACGACTCAAAATGATCCACAATTACAGGAAATCTGTTGGAAATTGTCTTAAATTGCTTGAAAATCTCTTTTATCCAAAGTTTAATTGAAATTGTCTTTGTCTCTAACAAATATTGTCTCAAATTTCTCAGGAAAAGCTGAAAAATGACAAAAGAAGTCCAAAATTACACAAAAATTGTCCCAAAACTATTAATTTTTGTCCCAAAAAAAATGAGAAAAACCTTCAAATTGACTGTAAATGATTCACAAATGGTCTCATCTGGTTCTTCATGTCCAGTAACTTTATTCATGATCAGAGTTCTACCTTCATCCTGGGAATATTTCCAGAGTTCCAGGTCCTTGAAGTCCAGAAATTTAAGTAATTCATTATAATGTTTGGTGTAATTTGGGGGGAAATACTAAGTCTATTTGAAAGGTCTTGTCACGTTTTGGACAAATTTCTAAGAATTTTGGGATAGTTTTGTGTCATTTAGGTTGTCATTTTGAACAGTTTTTGAACTTTACTGAGAAATACTGAGAAATTTAGAGACAATTTCTTTGTAGTTTTGAACAACTTTCATGACATTTTGGGCAATTTCATTTTTAATGGACAATCTAAAAACTAAAAATGTGGGCAAACTTTGAAATTCATGTCATTTTATGGGTTTTTCTGACTCATCTTGGACATTTTTTAGCCATTTCTACATGTGTTGAGTATTTTTGAATAATTTAATTAATAATTTTCATCATTCTGGACTTTTCAAAATAATTCTGGACATATTTTGAGTAATTCTGAACAACTTCTGTGTCATTTTGAACACTTCTGGTTTGTTTTAGACCATTTTTGATTGGTACCCTGGATGTGTTTCTGTTTTCTGATAATTCACCAGAGAAAACTTAAAAACCATTTTACTTTCGGGTAAACTTTCAAGGCTCATATCCGCAGAGATCTATCTAAGGGATTTAATGTGTTTTTCTGTCTCCTATCTCCTTTACTGAGATAAATGTGGACCCACCTCTGTGTACTTCATGGGCCTGTGACTGTAAAATATTCACAGTATGAAGGTAAGAATTTTGCATGGCTTCATTGACGTTTCTGTAGACACAACTGTAGCAGACTGAGTGAGTTTTCTTCCTGATTTGGCTGAGTTTAGGTGCACTGACTGGCTACCTGTTGGGTCTCTTGCAGGGTGAGACTGAAGGGCTGGACTGCAGCGAGTTGGAGGCGAATGAACTGGTGCTGAGGCTGCTGTCGGGGCTGCTGAGGGAACAAACCCTCTCCATGGACACGCTGGTGTTTCTGCAGGCCTCACACTCACACTCCTCCTTACACCTGAGGACACGACAGGACGGATTTACCAAACAGTCTTTAGGATGTCCAGCGTTTTATAGCAGGGATGGATGCTGTCATTCATAACGTTCTTCATTAATCAGTTCCTGTGACTGACTGGGAGCTACAGAAACAGACGTGATGTCAGAGACTTCCTCGAAGCTACGAGGCTCTCCTTTAGTTACGATAAGATTTAGAACGTTTATCTCCCACAGTTTCTTCTCTGCTGTGTTAATCTTTAACTGTTCTGTCACTTTTACTGCAAACTAAGGTCCAGACCTTTAAGCTATTTTAGTTATTGCATTCCAGACACCGTTTCAGGTTCATCTACGGCTGCTTCTAGCTTAGCTGCTAGCTGTTAGCGTGAAAGCAGCTAATGGGCTGATTAGCTGCAGGCTAAGAGGCACGGCTAACCTCTTAGTGACAGCATTAGCCTAGCAGCATGGGCTAAATAAGTTACAGCTGCACTAACGACCACAAGTGAATTATTTGGGCATTTTTCAGCGTAACTGAGATTTTCAAAATTAATCTGACTTCAGAAAGATGTTAAAGGTTCTCCAGATAGCATTAGCCCCGAGCTAAGAGGCACGCTAACCTCTTAGTGATAGTTTTACCCTAGCAAAATCTGCTAAATACCTTCCAGATGCAATGACAACATGTGAATTACTCTGATAATCTTACTTCAGCAACATGTTAGGGGTTCTGTAGCTAGCATTAGCTGCAGGCTAAGGGGCACAAAAAGCCTCTTAGCCATAGCATTAGCCTAGCAACATCAGTAAAACATGTTGACACCAACGAGTGAAATATTCTATTCATTGTAACAGAGAAGCTGGGCATGTTTGTGTAACATTTTGTGGTATTTATTAAAACTTGACTCTGCACATGTCCTGCTTTGAGCTGATTATTAAGGAAGTAACCGTCAGTGTTGTTTTTTTAGTCATGATGTGGAACCAATCAGACCACAGAGTGCGTGCAGACGGAGAGAGGCTGCATCAGAGCCAAAATGGTGCATCTAATGTATGTTTTTGGAGACTGGCTACAAAAAGAAAACATAAAATGCCATAAAAATGCAGAATAGCGGCCCTGAAATGCAGATGTTTTCCTACTCACTCGGTCAGACGGCACCTCTGAGGGTCTTCATCGTCCCTCTCGTCCTCCGTCAGGTCACTCCTGATGCTGATGACGCTGGCCGCCGGACTCGGCGTGTCGCCCATCAGGACGGCCACGTCTCTCTGCTGCTGCCTGGACAGACTCCCGCTGGGGACCACGTCTTTGAAGCAGCTCACCTCCTCCTCGCCGTCGTCTTCCTCCTCGTCCGTGTTCTGGACCTCCGGCTGCCTGGTTTCCACCAGAGGCGCCGTCCTCCGAGGCTCCTCCCGTCCCGCCACCGCCTGGCCGACGACGTCGGCCAGTTTGGGCGTCCGGCAGGCTGATATGTGGACGTTGCTGGTGTGGGACAGGTTCCTTTAATCAGAATAATTAACATTTATGAGACACAAACTAACTGTCAGAGCAGTTTAACCTATCAGGAGCTGAATCCCACCTGTTGTGACCGTGTCGGTTCCTCTTATTGGCCGGCTGAGGCCACACAACATGAGCTATGCCGATGTTGATTGGCTGATGAGCAGACAGGGCTGGCATCTGATTGGTCAGGAGGGGCTGCTGCATCACTGCATTGTAATGGCTGCTGTGGGAACGCACTTTCCTGCAGACATGATTGAAGATCTCCCAATCAGACACTGACGAAGTTTACGTGCATTTATATGACCTGAAACTAACCCTACCAAACCTGAAAGAAGTCATCCCCTCAGAATCTGTTCATTTCTGAGCCTCAGAACTTCATCAGTCCAGCAGATAGAACCATGACATTTAGGAGGAAAAACACACCTGAGTTCTGGGAAAAACTGACACCTATCTGCTGGTCTGATGAAGTTCTGAGGCTCAGAAATGATGGAAAAAGTCCCTTAAAAGGTGATAAATCTGGACCCACCTCCATGTAACTCTGAAATATTTACAGTATGAAGGGTCTACTAAGGGAAGTATGAAGGTTATGTATAGTTCTTTGTCTCTTTAAACACCAGTTTTCTTCAGTGCAAGGGAAACATTCTGCTTCATACAGGCTCTGACGGAAGCAAAAACTGTTGTAACTCATGACAAGGACTGTAAAATAACACTAGAGCCGTTATTCTATATGTACTGAGGTGCTTCCCAGGAACAACTCGGG
Organism: Amphiprion clarkii; assembly: GCA_027123335.1. Taxonomy (NCBI): domain Eukaryota; kingdom Metazoa; phylum Chordata; class Actinopteri; family Pomacentridae; genus Amphiprion; species Amphiprion clarkii. Next base: position 37,445,339 of record CM049570.1, on the reverse strand, counting down.
TATTTCAGAAAACATTTCCATGCAGGACGCAACATAAAAAGCCAGCAGTGAGTCTTGCAGGCTGGGATTTTCCAGACTTGAGCTGCGGGTGACTCAGAGTTTGGTGACTCACCCCCAGTCACTGATCCTCTGTGGGCCGGCCGCCGGGTCGCTGCTGAGGGAGGATGGAGGCGGGGGAGGCGGGTGGGATGGAGGAGGACCCACGGGAGTCATGGGCTGCCAGGCTGCCGGGACGAGGAGCTGCTGCCCCCGACTGGACCAGGCCTGCTGCAGGACGGAGGAGGAGAACCATGGAGGTTATTTACACCTTCTGCAGATCCCCAGCAGGGGCCACAACCTGTTACATTCATTCCAAGACTATTCAGTCAGGGCCTCCCTCCTGAAGCCCTCAGAATTAGCAGGTTTTTTTGTTTCTCTACAGTGACTTTAGTATATTTATGGAAGCCATGCAAAGTTCTACCTTCATACTGTGAATATTTCCAGAAGTACATAGAGGTGGGTCCAGATTTACGCATTTTTCCAGCATTTCTGAGCCTCAGAACTTCATCAGTACAGTCACAATCTAAACACCAATTCTGGTTTTGGCTGAGCACAATTCTAAAATTATTTTGGCACAGAACAAATCGTATCTAGAACACGATCCTGGTGTCAGATATAGGTAACAAGAAAAGCACTCAGAGAGTGCAGTACTCTGCCAAGGCTGCTCAGCTGTCGTATGATTTATGACTGAAGTCCTGACAAGTCCAATAAATGAGTCAAAACATGTGCAAAATGACTAGAAATCACTCAAATTTGTCCGGAATTTGCTCAAAAAAATCCTCATTTCCTGTTCAAAACCTGTCCCAAATGAGTTAATTGTCTAGGATGGCTGAGAAGGAATAAAAGAATGACTAAAAATGGGTTAAACATGATTCAAAAATGTCTTCAAACTATTAAAATTTTCCTTAAAATGTATGAATTCTTTACAGTTACAGTTTTATAAACCTTCATGGTCCTCAGCAGTGGATTTGTAGTGGGATCACAGTCATGTGATGATGTAGCGTTAACTTGTTGTCATGGTTACAGGGACGCCATGCCGCTATCTGGCAATGATACAGAAATCTATAACAAATCCATGGATCCAGACTATAAGCTGCATCTCTGCCAGAATCTAATCATTTGGTCCTCGAGTCATTTCTGAGCTGCACTGGAAATTTCATCCAAATCTGTTTGTCTGTTTTTGAGTAAAGTTGCTGACAGACGGATAGACAGACGGCGATCATCACATAATTCTGTCGCATTCCTTGGTGGAATAAAAGTGAGACTTTTCATTTGCTGTAACTGTTCTGACCGACTACATGCTGATATTTATGGCTTCTTTAAATACACTAAAGTTACTGTGGATTAAAATGAATCTTCTGATGTTTCAGCCCTTATCACACGTCTAATGAAGCCGTGTTTGAGTCTGTGTCTTACCTGAGCGATCACACCTGGCCTCACCGGTAGGGGCTGTATGGGAGGGGCCTGAGTTACCATGGGAACCGGATACCCTGCTGGCTGATTAAGGTTACCTTTAGAAGAACAACAAAACAAACCATGAGTACATGTGACGTAAATCAGTACAAAAATATGGTTTTCACAATCAACAGGGAGGAGGAGGGGCTCTGACATGTCAGTATATCTCTGATTATTTCACATTTGTTCATTTATATTATTATATTTTCTATTTAGCTTGTAAATATGTACATAAAGAACTATGGGAGTGGGAGTGAATGACAGGGTAGGAGGAAATAAGCTTCGTCCTGCTGCTTAACGGATATGTTGGGTTATTATTTTGTGCTTTGTTTTGCTGTTTTGAATATTTTGATTTGTTCTTGTGTCTTTTTTTCTCACGTCCAAAATAAAAACATTCAATCATTCATTAAATTTAACAGCATCTTGGTTCTTTGAACTCTACTAAACATTTAAACACTTAAAACTATTTTAATAACCATCACCATGAACAAATACAGTTAAATTTACACTTTTATTAAAGCAAACAAACTATAGAAACAGAAGGAAACAGTAAAATTTCTACTTTCTGACAGTACCAAAAGGAATCATGTGCCACATTGTTATGGAAATGAGCAAAATCTGAGCTTGAAATCCAGAAATTTCATCAAAATCACTTCATTCTACACGTTTCATTTACTAATTTGCCAAAAATAAACCAAAAAACTCTAAATTTCTGCACTCCTCGGCTCAACTTAGTCGTTATGAACGACTCGGCGTCGACCAAAAGTCGCATCGCTAAAATTCTGCAACTTTTTGGCTGAACTGCAGTAAAGAAAAGACAACTACATAACAAACTAGAGAAACTATTAGGAAAATAAAACACACTGGACCAATAAAATAAATGCAGCAAGGCTTAAAAACTGTAAACAGAGGAGTAAATGGCTGGAAGATACATTCAACATGGTGAAACATCTTTTTAATAGTGGAAAAATGCCAAATCCGTGTAAACAAATCAACAAAATTCAGCTTTCATTTGATCTTTTTTAATGATTTATAGCGTTACATCTTAGTTTTTCTGCACAAAAGACATCCTAGTCACAGTTTAGGATGTTTTATGGGAGTGAAAAATGATCCAGAGCAAAATAAACAAACTAATGCAAGCAGCAGTGCACTGTGGACCTACCTTGCATGGCAGGAGGACAGAGGAGAAGGGCTGGTGGAAACGAGTCGCTGCAGCCAAACTGACCGTTTCCTGTTGTTAGCGCTATCCCAGGATGCAACACTGAGGGGGCCGACTGGGTTAAAGCCTGCGGGGGGGTATTCAAAGGAAATGAGAAGAATGACGAACCAAAGAGGCAAAACAAAGTGCAGACATGGAAAGAAGATGACTTACAGCGACACGAGTGACGGAAAATATCAACAATTTTGGAGGTTTTTTATTCAGTTTTCATCCAAATCAGTTTTGTCACAGTCTAAATCAATCATTTTGGAGAGATTTTTGATGAGCTCTGTTAAAAACCGCAAGCAAATCAATTAGTCCATAGAGGCGGGTCCAGATTTATCACTTTTTAATGGACTTTTTCCATCATTTCTGAGCCTCAGAACTTCATCAGTCCAGCAGATAGAACCAGGACATTTAGGAGGAGAAACACATCTGAGTTCTGGTAAAAACTGACACCAGATCAGTTTTACATCCATCCAGGTGTCTCAGCCTGAAGATAATCAAAATTTGAGTAATTCTTGATCATCTTTTCACAATTTGGGACAAATATTGAGTCATTTTTGACAAGCTTTTGTCATTTTGAGAAATTCAGGACATTCTTTCATAGCAATTTAAAGCAATTTCAAGACATTTGAAGTCTGTTTAAAGATTAATTTTACATCTATCTAAAGATTAAACGTGGTTCCTATAACATTGGACAACTTTAATGGACATTTTAAAATAATTTTGGACAAATTCTGAGTAATTTTGTGTCGTAGCTTCATCATTAAATCAGACAGACGTTAAATTTTCACCACGGTGACTGACAGCGACACACGTGACAGAAAATACCAAAACCCTGAGGTGAAGCTGTGGCACATTCTCTCCTGCAGGGGGCAACGTTAGGTCAACGGGGTGCAGCAGCATTACGTAACCAAACATTAAGACGTATTTAGAGGCATTTATTTACGCTCCGTGAGGCTGAGAGACGGCGTTGTGGAGTCTTTTTATACTTCTACAGACCTGGGTGTGGACCGGGATGCTGCTGTAGGCCAGAGGGAGGCCCGAGGAGGCGGCAGGGGCCACGGGAGCCCTGGAGAAGTGAATGGTGTTCTGGTTCAGAGCGTCAAAAACTGCATTGCTGGGCCGAGTGTGGCACATGTCCATGATGCGGAAAGACGACTGCACGCTGGTGGGGGGAAAAGACGAAAAGTTCAAGCACGTTACGAGTTTATAGCGTCTTTTTTGGCACAATGGTGGCTGCAGAAAAGACGGAGCGGCCTTACTGGTTGCTGTGGGGATAATCCAGCAGGTGGGTCATGGTGAGGAAGGGGTGGTTGAGGACGCTGGAGGGAATAGTTCTGTTCTCAGCATCGATCAGCAGCATGCTTTTCAGCAGAGACACAAACTCTCGTCTGTCTGCTTTCTCTGCCTGCATGTCGCCGTTATCAGGAGTCAACATCAAGTTCACCTAAAACACGATCAGAGGCGGTAAGAAAACGCTGCACAGTAGGGATCAAATGCTATTCTGACAAGGTATCGTGAATATTGAGAAGTCTAATCTTCTTGTTTTGGTCAGAACAGGGTGTCAAACTCATTTTAGTTCAGGGGTCTCATTCAACCCAATCGGATCTCAAGTGGTAGTGCAAAAATGTTCACATTTAAGGAAATATCTTTTTACAAAACATCATGAACAACCTAAAACGTCTCAAGAAAAATAAATTCAATTTCAGCAGCATTCAGCCTCAGTTTATCATTTCCACATTACAACTTCCAGATCACAGTGTCTACAAAGGAACACAACATTCAGTCACCTGGAACTGATGATATAGCATTTTACTTTTCCATCAAAAGGACAAAAGTCAGACTAAAAAAAAGGCAAAAACATCAAAAACAAGACAAAATACTACAAAAATGAGATGAAAAATGACAAAAACAAGACGCAAAACAACAAAAGCAAGAAACAAAATGACAAAAAAATGAGACAAATGACACGAAAAAGACAACAAATTGGACAAAAAAAGTTACAAAGCGACAAATAAATGGACACAAACAAGAGAAAAAATAGACAAACACCACAAGCGAGACAAAAACCCCCGACAAAAACGATGCTCAAAATAATGAATAAAGCAAAACATAAAAAACAAAAAGGAAACAAAACGACAAAAATGAGACACAAAATGACAAAAATGAGACAAAAAAGAAGAACTTGACAGAAATGACAAAAAATGCGACAAAATATAAAAAAACGACAAAAGCATGGAACAAAATGAGAAAAAAATTTGAGAAACTACAAAAATTTGACAAAAAACAACAAAACCTAGAAAAATTATTCCAAAAATAAGACACAAAATGACAAAAACGAGACAAAATATGACAAAAAAACGACAAAAACGAGACAAAATATTACAAAAATGAGACAAAAGAACACTGAACAATCTAGTATTTTATTTTATGATCAAAACAACTTGTCATGGTCTAGAAATTATTTTAAATTTATCGTTTTACAAATTTACAATTTGCTGTTCATGTCTTCTCTGGAATTTTTACACGTTGAGGACCAGATTGGACCCTCTGGAGGACCACTTTTGGCCCGCGGGCCGCATGTTGGACACCCCTGGGTTAGAAACTCACGTGTGCTATGTCATCCAGACAGCTGAAGATGTACTTTCTGGCCTCTTTGGATTTAAGTCCCGTCTCCTTCTCGTGCTCTTCTGTCGTCTGGATGGAAAACAGGAATATCAGGATAAACATAGAGGTGCAGTCAGCGGACATTTCTGGATTCGCACGTCTGCGAGTTTTGAAGTTTACGACTGGATTTGTTTCGATGAGAAGGAACGAAAGGTCAAAGGATTAGATAAAACACACACCGACGGTTTGAGCAAACTTTACGTGCTCCGACGGGTTTTTTTTTGTTCATGTAGAGATAAATATTAGGCTTTACATTCATTTAAACTTTATTTAGAGTCCGCTCAGCAGGTAGTCTAAACACAGCTCCACGTTTCTTTGAGCTTTCCTCAGAGTTTGCTGTCTTTGTCCTGTTTTGAAAAGCTCATGCAGCTGTTTCCTATTGGGAATGCGCTGCCACTTCATACTTTTTCCCCTCGCAACAAGGACTTTAGCTTCAATTTCTAATAAACAAGTGTCTTTCCACTGCAGGAAGGAGCAAACATTTACTGGAACCAACCCGTAATCAGACCTTTCAGCCTTTCTGTTTCCACTGTAGGAATACTCGACTGAGACGTCAACTTCCACTGCTCCAAAATAGCAAGAAATTGGACAAAATTCCAATTTAAATGCAGGTTTGTTATGCTAGTGTACATGGAGAGTCTGGCTTTGCTCGTGGTGAAAATGGAGAGAAAGACCAGTGTTTCAGTTTGTAAGAGCTTCAACAGTGCTGCTCTAACTCTGCAAATGTTCCTGCTGCGGTGTAAAATAAAAGGTTTATCTTATGTTAAACCTAGTCGAACAGCCAGGTACATCAGCTAATCTACAATACATTCTCTGACACGCATGTGCTTCATCTGCTGCCTCATCATCTAATGCATTTTTAATTTATTAACAGCAGTTAATCGATTATTCATTAACATCCCCCAGTGTGTGCAGCAGCTTTTCAGGGCTGCTCAGGAGTTCCTACTCTAGTTTAAGGACATTTTTCTTGCCGATAAAGAACCCTAAAAGAGGTTCTTGTGGTTCAGAACACACAAAAAGGTACATGTCTATATGTATGTATGTTTGTATATGAAGTTTTGTGTGTGCATGTTTGTGTAAAACGCTCATACTTTTAGTCTCCAGGAGGCGTACGGAGAGTCGGATTCTTTGGAGAAGAACCGAGAGGTCTTGGTCCCCTTGTTGAGCAGCTGTTCGGCCGGCAAGCCCTGAGTCTGAGAGATGTACCGGATCTGAGCAAGAAACGCAGGAAGGAAGAGGGAGAAATTAGGAAAATGAACAGGAAAAGTCACGGCCACTTACAATAATCAACCTGAACGTAACTCATTTTGCTGGATAACTAAATCAGTTTATCCCGGCAGATGTGCTCCGGTAATGCAGACCTGCAGACAAACTATTTTAGACGGGGAACATGCCGTGACACATTATCCACATAATGTTAACTTATGTTTTACTCTGCTGGAGCCGATCTGTGAGTCGCCTTGTTATTTAATAGCGAGGTGAAGGTCCTCGCGCTGCAACCTTTACTGCTCTGCCAAACGGACATAGTTCCAGCGATTCACAGGCTTAAAGCGGATGCAGCGAATAAACCACTCAGTCAGAGAGAGGTCAGAGGCCGGCAGGAACAGTAAGCAAATTTTATCTCAATTAAAAGAATAAAAACAACCCAATGTGGAGAAGATTCAGCTAATGAGAAAACAGCTTAGAAACCCTGTGTGGAACTGTAAATCTTAAAGAAACTTAAAAATGTTCCAGATTTAAATCTCCTGACTCGTGTATTTTGATAAGATGAACTCTCACGAGGCAAAACTTTTTTCTCAGGAAGCACAGAATGTCTGAAAACGTGATCTAAATTCATGACAAGGTGACAAACGTGGATCTCAAACTAAATGACCTGGCCATGACTAAGTTGGACCGAAGCACCAAACCATAATAAAGCTTTTCCTTCTTTTCTTTCTCTTGTATTTAAAGGCAGCAGAGTTGTGGTTTTCCACCGCAGTTTGATTTGTAAGTTCGTAAATATGTCCTGATACGCTGCTCAGTAAGTTTCCCAGATATGAGTTGACATTTTTCCCGGAAAAATTCCTCAAACTCTCTCAGCTTCCTCAGTCTTGACAACATTACTGTTCTCCAGAAACCCAATGACGAGTAGGAATATTACAGTGATGGGTTTAGGTAAGGATTCCAAGTTTTTTTTTTTTTTTTTTTCATTTTGTCATCTTTCGTCCTTCCTTTACCAGGGGAGAAAGGGAAAAATATACACTAATGCATCTAAAAACATGAGAACATTGTGAAAAAGTTCAATATTTCCCATCACTTATTTAGAGAAAAGTCTTCTAGATGTCAAGCCTTTATTTTATTGTCTTACAACTCATGAAAATGGTTAAATAAAACTGTTTTACCGAGTAGAAAGTCAACACAGACGTCTACCTGGAGATTTTAGAGAATTTTATGCTTGATTATTGATTTCTAAGTCCTAAAACATGTCCTTTCAATTTCCTAGACACGAGTTCATTTTTCTCTCAAAAAATCCCTAAAAGTCTCTGGACCTCTTCTATCCTGACAACCCCTCTAAGAACAACTCGATCCTCCAGAAACTCCACGACTAATAGAAATCCCACAGTGATAGGTTATACTGTGTGTGTGCACGAGCGCACGTGCACGTGGCCTAGAACAAACACCCCGACCGGCCACTGAGAACCTGCTGATGGTGCACCGACCGCCGGGTGTGTGTGTGTGCGCGAGCGCTAGTGTGCACGAGCCCGGGTGTGCACATGTCTAGCATCGGGCTTATGTTTATAAATACATTTTGCTGTGTAGAGTGGAACGGCAGCAGGCCTTGGCATCGGACGGCATGCTTTTGGGGGCTCAGTGTGCACGAGTGTCCTGGCATGGCCCCGTGATTCAACAAACCACTATCTCTGGCTGACGACTGAACTGGGAGCTGCTGCAGGAGGAATAAATGACACCTCAACCAAAAAATACAAACAAAAAAAAAAGCATCCAAACAAGCCATCAAGTCTTTACAAAATGTCAATGAATGTTTGGTGCTGCTATCCACCATTTAGGAACATTTGGTTTGGCAAAGAAACTAGTTAGAGCTTTGCCAATCGTCAAAGACAACCATTATAAAAGTGTTCTAAAATCTCCAGGTAGACTGCTGCGTTGACTTTAAACTGATAAAACACAACTATATTTTAGCCTGTGATGAGCTATAAGTCATAATCAAAAGACAAAAAGGGTTGAAGTATCGGTAAAATCTTGCTGGAAAAGGAAATCGGCTTCTCCAGAAAGATTGTCAGCAGAAGGACGCATGTAGTGTTTTAGAATCTCCAGGTACACTGCTATGTTGACTTGATAATACACAGTTTGATTTTGGATTTTCATGAGCTATAAGCCATATTCATTAAAATTAAAACAAAAAAAGGCTTAAAATATTTTCATTTTATGTGTAGAATATATTTAATTAAAAACCATAAGTTGTCACAAATCTGGAAATTAGCGCCTCTCAGTGGCTTAGGCTGTGCTAACGGCTAGCAGCTAAGCTAGAAGTCAGCCACACATTAACCTCTGGAAAATATTAAGATTAATAATAATTAAGATCTGGACTTTAGTGGGAAATAAAAGTGATAAAACAGTGAAAGATAATAATAGCAGTAGACAAACTGATTAATCTCATTCGAACAGAGGAGACCGTCCTAATTTAATCATTCCTGGTTCTATTTTACATGTTCAGTTATAGCCTCCCTTATTAATGAAGAAGTCTAGAATTATTGGTCTTTCTAGTTTACCAATAATCAGTATCGACCCTAAAAAACCCGTACAAATCAATCCCTACAAGCAGTTCTTTAAATGAATGTTTGGTTCTGGCGTGGACAGTCCAAGTACAGCCAATTTCCAACGTTTGGTTTGGCAAATGGAGCTTTGCAAATCTTCGCCGATAACCATAAAAGGCCAAATATCATTTTCACCGGGGTGTTCCAAGTCTCCCCGTTTCCAAATTTGTGAAGTCGTCAGCTGAAAACACGGCGGTCAAACACAGGATAATCCACGGCTGGTCTGTGAATGTGGCGTGGCCCTTTTCCCATGCTCCCTCTCCCCTGCCCAGGGACTCCATTTAGAGTCCCAGCGGTGCAGTTTGGACTGCACGGCCCTGTGGGAAGATAATCACACGTTGCCAAGAGCAATTTCCTCATTCACTCGGCTCACATTAGTATTAGGTGGATTTCATGCTGGATTTGTTGGACCTCGGTCATATTCAGCGCCAGAGAGAAAGAGATCAGGGAGCAACAACAAATAAAAGCTTTAACTGTTAATGAATGCACTGTTTAGTTTCAGCTACTGGGAAAATGCAGACCCAAGAACTCTAATTGTGTGTTCAGTGAGAAATGTATTCATTTTGCCATCTTTAATCCTTCCATCAGCAGGAGAGTGACGGATATTTATACACTAGAGCATCTCAGATCCTCAGAACATCGTGAAAAAGTTTATTAATGTCTAGTAGATTTTTAAGAAAGTGAAAATTAAATATATTCTACACTCACTACGTGAAATATTTCAACCCTTTTTGGCATGAATTATAACGGTTATGGCTTATAACTCATAAAAATCACAAATAAAACCGTGTTTATTCAAGTCCAAAGTCAATCCAGCAGTCTACCTGGAGATTTTAGAGCAATTCTATCTGCTGACAAGCTTCATGGAGATGCCAATTTCCTCTTCCAGCAGGATTTAACAGATGTTTCTACCCTTTCTTGGCTTTCAGTGTTGATGATTATAGCCTATAGCTCATGAAAATAATAAAATTGTTTTATCAAGTCAACACAGCAGTCCACCTGGAGATTTTAGAGCGCTTCTGGCTGCTGAAAAACTTCATGGAGATGATGACTTACTTTTCCAGCAGGACTTAACAGATATTTCAACACTTCATTTTGAGGATTATGGTTTAAAGCTCATGAACATCTAAAATAAAACTCTTTCAAGTCAACTCAGCAGTCTGCCTGGAGAATTTAGAGAATATCGTGTTTCTATCTGCTGGCAAGCTTCATGGAGATGCTTATTTCCTTTTTCAGCAGGACTTAACAGATATTTCAATCCGATTTTTGTTTTAATTTTGATGATTATGGCTTATAACTTGTGAAAATCAAAAAAAATAGAAGTTTTTTCAATGCAAAGTCAACACAGCAGTCTACCTGGAGATTTCAGAGCACTGCTGACAAGCAGCACCTGCCCACAGTGCCAAAACTACTACCAAATATTTTGCTGATCATGGCATTACTGTGCTTGATTGGCCAGTCAACTCACAAAACTAGTAGTGCTTCCATCATAATTCAAGGTAATGGAGTCCCTGCTAAATATTTAGTGTATAAATAAACAGTTTCAGAAGTTAGACATTCCTGTTTTGTAATTCATTCTTTTTTGCTCAATTTTAGGAAATATTCTAATATTTTTAAATCCTTGATTTCTGATTTTCATTAGCTAAAAGTCCTGTTGTAAAAATGAAAACAAAATAAGACCTGAAATAGTGTATTAAATGTTTACTTTCTTAAACAACTGATGGAAAATACTGAACTTTGAGAGGTACTTTCCTACCCAGGGCAGCTTGTAGTTGTGGTCTGACTGTGAGGAATGTTACCTGGTCGTACTCCAGCGCTCCGGGGTAAAGAGGCCAGCCCAAGAAGAGCTCGGCTATCACACAGCCCAGCGACCACATGTCGATGGCCTCGCAAAATGGCAGGCCCAAAATAATCTCCGGAGCCCTGCGGAGAGAAGAGACAAGCCGGAAAGGTTACGTCTAGGAGTTGGTATCCAGGTATTAAATCAAAACCCAGCTGCAGCGTCGCAGCCTGAAGGGCAGCATATCTGTGGATTTACAGGAGCGGGAAGGCTGGACGGAGCTAAGAAGTCAACAGAAAACGTTACTGAGGAACTCTGAGGTAAAAGAGTTCAGGAGATAAGCACAGAAAAATAACATTAGGAGGAATTTATGGAACCAATTCTAAGTCATTTCGGACAGATTCTGAGTCATTTAGGACCAATTTTGGGTCATTTGGAAGAAAGTTTGAGTCATTTGGGGCAAATTTTTGGTCATTTGGTTCAATTTTTGGTCATTTTGGGCAAATCTGTGGTCATTTTAGACCAATGACCAATTTTGGGCAGATTTTGAGTTATTTTGGACATTTTGAAGGTAATTTTGGACAAATATTGACTAATTGTGGGCAAGTTTTGCTTTATTTTGGACAGCTTTTTGTCGTTTGGACAAATTACGAGGCATTTTAGGCAAATTTTGGGTCATTTTGGACCAATTTTAAGTCATTTTGGACCAATTTTGAGTCATTTTGGACACATCGAGCAATTGTGGACAATTTTTTATTTTTTTTTAATCATTTTGAACCAATTTTGAGATGCTTTGGACCAATTTTGGATATTTTAGGCAAATTCTGGACCATTTTGGCAAATTTAGAGCAATTTTGGAAATTTTTTGAGTAATTCTGGACAAATTTGGAATTTTGACTCATTTTGGACAATTTTTTGTCATTTTGGACACTTTTGTCATTCTGGCCATGTTTTGGGTCATTCTGAATAAATTTTAAGTAATTTTGGGCAAAACTGGAGTCGTTTTGGGCGTTTTGACTCATTTCACAAATTTCTTGTCACTTTGGACAAATTTTTTGTCCTTTTGGCCATATTTTGGGTCATTTTGAATAAATTTTAAGTAATTTTGGGCAAATTTTGAGTAATTCTGGACATTTTGTGAATAATTTTGGGCAAATTTGGAGTAATTTTGGGCAAGCTTTGGGTTATTTCTGGGAAGGTTTGACTCATTTTGGACACATTTTTTGTCGTTTTGGACCAATTTCGAGGCATTTAGGGCAAATTTTGAGTCATTTTGAACAAACTAAGCAATTTTGGGCCATTTTGGACACATTTTGAGTAATCTGAAGCAACTTTTGTCTGTCTTCTCCATAATGCCTCACAATTTGTTGGAAAGAGACAAAAACAATGGCATTGTCGAGAAAACACAAGAAGGTACGCTTTCCGTCAGCAGCAGGCCGCTCTCCTCTCTAACCAAACACTACACCCATATGACGTGCACGCCATGTTCCCTCAACACAGAACAAATCTCTCCAAACAAGCGGACTTTGCCACTTGCGTAACTCGAACACGACTTGTAATCTTGCAGCGGTAGCGTGAGGCGACGCATGAAAACAACCCAACGACGGTTGCCAGGCGACAGCTGGACGCAGGGCCTTAATGTAACAACATTACAGGGCGATGAAGGCGACCGTCAGTCATCGCTGGAAGGTTGTTTTTTTTCCCACAGACGTCTAATCGGCCACTTTTACACAGCCTGAGCTTTCTGCCTTCCTTGGCCTGAAGGAAATTACACTTTGCCATTTCCTATTACTCCCTCAAGAGGAAGAAGTTCAGTTATGCAACAAGAAAAAAGAAGAAAAAGAAAAAAGAGAGAGCCTTGGGGGGAAGACTGCCTCGAACATTTACAGAATAATCCTGTACAGCACAGACTGAGCTGGTGTTTTTCGATAAAAGTGACTTTTAAGTGGTGGATTTTCCCCCCGAGACAGAAGGAAAAGACGTCAGACCACACAAAGCCTTTGTTAGGACACAAAGACAAAGCTGTTTGGACACAGTGAGAGGTCTTAAGTCGGGACAAAAGGCAATAAAAAGGCACTTAAATGCATAAGCAGAGGGAAAAGCAGCCAGGAAAAATGACATGAATTCACATTCAATTAACAGAAAATAAAATACTAATGGTGGACAGAAACTACACACAAGGACAAATTAGGGAAACGCTCGAGACTAAAACCAAAGTTCAGTGCTGATTAAGGAAGAGGGAACTGTACATTAGGATCACATGGCGTCTGCTGTTGCTTAATATGTTCGACTTTTCAGTTGAAGACATGCAAAATACAAATAAACAATGAGACAAACCAAACACTTTACATCTACGCTCTCTCACTAATGTACACAACAGTAATTATTAGCTGATTAGACACAAAGAGAAAGCGGTTCTGACACAGTGAGAGGTCTGAAATCAGGACAACAGGGAATAAAAATGCACAGAAGAAACTCCCACACAAAAAAATGTCAACGATATGACTTCACACTCAGTTAAACTGCAAATAAAAACTAAATATGAAACCCTGGTGGACAGAAACTACACGGTCAGCTCAGGACAAATTAAGGAAACGCTCAAAGCTACAAAACCTAGAAAAAATGGACTTTACGGAAATAAAAAGAGGGAACTGTACATTAGTATCACATGCTGTTGCTTAATGTGTTCAACATTTCAGCTTAATTGACAAATTTCAAGGTATTTTGGGTCATTCTGGACAAATTATTGGTCATTTTGAACCAATTTTGAGTTGTTTTAGACTAATTTTGAATCACTGAATAAACTTTAAGTCATTTTTGGCAAATTTTGTCTCAGTTTGGGCACGTTGTGACTCATTTTGGACATTTTTTGTCATTTTGGCCGAACTTTCAGACATTCTGAACAAATTTTACGTAATTCGGGTCAAATTTTGGGTCATATTAGACACATTTTGGGCCGATTTTGAATCATTTTTGGGCTAATTTGAGTGATTTTGGACATTTAGTAAGTCATTCTGGCAAATTTTTTGTCCTTCTGGACAACATTCCAGGCACTATGGTCATATTTTGGGTCATTTTTTATACATTTTAAGTCACACAATGAAAATACACACAAGTCAGCTCAGGACAAATTATAGGAAGACTACAAACCCTAGAACAAATCTATTGAAATGAAAAGAGGAAACTGCATTGGTGTCACATGCTGTTGCTTTTTAGTAAAACAGAAACACTACACACACAAAACATGAATTTACACTGTAAATAAAGACAAAATAGAAAACCCCTGCGGACATTAACGACACACAAGTCAGCTCAGGACCCACTGCTGAGGGTCACAAGACAAAAAAAGAAGCGCCGTTGTGTGTTGATGACAGAAGAGGGAAGTGTACATCGGCTCTGCATGCTGTTGCTTAATATGCGAGGAACAGAGCAGAGCTGTGAGTAAAAGTTTATTTTGGAAGACGAGCCCACGCCACATTCTGCTGAAAACTGAAATATACATTTTTATTTTTTCTACAGAGTTACACAACATCATCGTGGTTTTTTCCCTGGTAATTATCAGAGCTTCATGCTGGTTTTAACTGGACCTGTTAACCTAACAGAGGGGCGTGCAGGCAGTAAAATAATAACACAGACTGGAGCTACAGCTGAAGATAAATAAACGTGTGCTCCATCACAGGGGGGACAAACAACCCTAAACAGGAGTGTGTTTGTTGTTGTGGTCGGTCATAAAAGCTGCCTTCCAGAGCAGCCAACAGCTCATCACATAACGCCCGTCTAACACACCCGCTCACGCCCACAGGTGTTTGGCAGGCGGGCCAGCTTCCAGAACCAGCTGGTCTCACCGGACAGCTTCAGCTACGACAAGAACAAACACGGCAACGCAACGCAACACAACGCAGGAACAGCTACAGACGCTGGTGTCGCTCCGCTGTGTGTTTATGGAAATCTGAGGGACGTCCAACGCCTGCAGGCAAAGCTGATCCACGATGATCAAACCAATCCGACCACTCAGGCCCAGTTACAGCAGAAAAACTGAATCAGACGGAATTATTCTGTCCAGTCGCCTGTCCCACGTTACTCAGAATTTGTCAAAATGTCAGAAAATACTCAGAAAAAGTTCAAAACAACATGAAAGTTTTCCAAAATTACACTGAAAAAAGACAGAATCAACAGAAATCTGTCCAGGATGACTTGAAATTGGACAAAAAAATTACTTAAATTACTTGAAAATGGTTGAAAATGACGTGAAAATTGTTCACAATTACACAAAAATTATCCAGAATTACTTAATTGTGTTGAAAATTACTAAAAGTTTGTCCAAGATGACTCAAAATTTGACAAAATTACATCAAAACTTGCCCAAAATGAGGTAAAAATTTGGTAAGAAATGAGACATTTCATTTGCTGTAGTTTGTTCTGTCCAACCAGCTGTCCCACATTACTCAGAATTTGTGGAAAAGTACGACAAAATGTCCAGAAATGCTCAGAAAATGTTCAAAACAACGTGAAAGTTTCCCCAAATTACACAAAAAAATAGCCAAAATTTCTAGAAACATGTCCAGGATGACTCAAAATTTGACAGGAATTTTCTTCTGGATCAATTCGGGCTCACAGTAGCAGCAGTAACATGTTATTAGTGTTGGTTCAAGGTACAAAATGCTAACAAAATGTCCTTTCTAGTCTGTTTTCATACAATCAAAACTAATATTGCATTTCATTTTCCTAGGACTTGTACTCTGCACAACAATTAAGCTGAATCTAATCAAAAAAAGAGAAAATGTCAGCAGTAAACTAGACAAGCTAGTGACTGGACCAGTAAACAGTAATATAAACCAACATCCGTTACATTTAAGCCCTCGTCAAACCAGTCTGAACAATGACCTGGTGAAACACTCCCTAATTTGTAACACGCCGGATGTTTTAATCTGGTTTTCACACCGGTAACAATGACTTTTATGTTCACTAGCTAACTGTATTTAAGGCCGACATCGATGCAGATTATTAGTAATCAATGAGACTCATATACACTTAAAGCAAAAATGAACATTTCTGTGTCAAAATTGGGGGTAGAAATGCAAAGTTTAGCACAAAACCTCATTGAAAGGCTCATTAAAAAAAGAACTTCTCAGCCTTTATCCTTCCATGTTGACTGGGTATGAATTACTGGGTAAGAATCTGCATCAGAGCCAAAATAGCGCATTTTGAAATCAGTTTACTTTATCAGGAATCTGCTAAAAACAGCAAATATAACAGACAACTGGAAAAATGATGCTAACAAGATGCAAAAATCGATTAATCCCTGTTATTGTGGAGTCTGTGGCACAGAGATTCAGGAAGCCTCGGTGAATTATTCACTATAATGGTGGTAAATGGTGCGTTTTGCAATAATAACCCAAAAATATTCATCGTACTGTCATCGAGGAGCAAAGAAACCAGAATAATCACATTTAAAGAGCCGGATTTTTACAATTTCTCCTTAAAAAATGACTCAAACCAACTGATTACCGAAACAGTTGGTGATATATTCAATATTTGACAACTAATCCATTAACCGCAGCAGCTCTAGTATAAAATAGGCTTATTTTTATAGTTTTTAATTGACTATAGGATCCAAAATGCAGCATTTTCCTGATTACAGGTGTCATTATTTATTAAGCAATACATTACACGTCACATATAATCAACTACACTGAAGAATACATGCTAAAAAGTTGTTTTTTAATTCAACATATGCAAGTTTATGAATTTTGACACCAGATTTTCATTTTTACAGAAAATGAGTGAGTCAAACAGTTCCAAATATTGCTTATTGATCCCTTTGTTGACTAATAATAACGATAAAAAACCCCAGAATAAACTCCTCCAACAAAATACCACATCTTTACTCTGTCACTAATGTAGATAATAATAATTAGTGAGAAAATGCAGTGTTTATTATAAGGATGTAGCGTCACTGCAGTGACTTCTTCTGAGAACCACAACACGAAAACACATGAGCTGTGCGTGTACGACTGCACACAGAAGCCGAGACGACAAAGACACACTTTTATCATGTAGCTCGACAAGAGGGGAGGAAAAAAGAAGCCTGCAAGAGCAGAACCAGAACTCCAGCGACACAAAAACACTCCAAATACTGGTGTTTTATTCATGAAGTACTTGATGCACAGCAGGTGTAGCTTCCAGAGTCACGTCATGTTTACCTGCTGACCAACAACACGGATCAACGCTGCCAAGAGTTTCCTCAACTGTCAGAAAAACTCTATTTAATGAGTACCTTTCAGAAAAGAGGTCCAGGGCTACGTCATTTAAAATGAGATCCTGGTAGCTGAATATAACGACAAAATTACTACAAAATGTCCAAAAATACTCAGAAAATTCTCAAAATGACATCAAAGTTTTCCAAAATTATACAAAAATAGCCTAAAGTAACAGACATGTCCTTCAGATGATTCAAAAATTGACAAAAGTGTCTCAAATTGTCTAAAATTTCTTGAAAATTGCTGAAAATGACAAAAAAAACTTGTCCACAATCAGACAAAAATTACCCAGAATTACTCGTGTGTGGAAAATTACACACTAAAGAATTTAATTTGTCATCCTGGACAAATTTAATTTAAAATTTTACAAAACTATTCAAAAATGTTGCTTTTCTAAGGTAAAAATGAGACATTTTATTTGCTGTAATTTGTTCTGTCCAACCAGCTGTCCCACGTTACTCAGAATTTGTGGAAAATTACTACAAAATGCCCAAAAATACTCATAAAATGTTCAAAACAACATGAATGTTATTCAAAATTACACAAAAAAGCCAGAATTAATAGAACTTTTTCTCAAAACTGACTCAAAACTTGGCAAAAAATTGTCCAAAATTATTTGAAAATGGTTGAAAATGACATGAAAGTTTTCCACAATTATATAAACATTATCCAGGAAGTGTGTTGAAAATAACTGGGGACTTAAACCTTTCAGAAAGGAGGCCCAGGGCTACATTTCTGGGTCTATCTGGGTTATTTAAAATGCGATCCTGGTAGTTGAACAGAGAGTGGCCACCATGTACCGCTGCCGGAGGTAAAACAACACCTAAACTCACACCTGGATGAAGGAAGCTCGACGCCACCCGTCCAGATCTGCACTCGCTAAGACAAAGATATAGTCGCCTCTTCCTTCCACCCGATCCGCCCGGATGAATTATTCACGTAGCCCAGTGCTCCGTTTTCATCACGGGAGGTGGTTTTTCTTTACGTCACCGGCCTCCACAGGACAGAGCGGCCGCCTCACGCTGCCATGGCAACAACAACACAGGAGCACATGACAGGCGCTGAAGAGCTGCAGGCCTCCGACCACTCAGACAAAATAAATAAATCTACAAAGGTCACCACCTCAGTGACAAAAAGCTGCAAAAAACACACCAGGCTCACTTCAGTTACAATAATTTATAGAAAAATATTATGAAGCTCAAATTACTATTTGTTAAAATACAGATTTTAACTTTGGACCTTATTTACATTTGGCTCTGTGTTTTTATTTTAGAGTCAACATGTTAATTTATACTTGATGTGATTTTTACTAGATATTTGTAATTTTGTAGCTTTTTTTTTGACAGCATTTGACCATAAAACTATTTGTATTTGCCGTTATTTGAAAGAAAAATTCTGCATGTAAATGTCTGGAAAATGGAAATTATTTTACAGATTTTTATTATTTTGTTTAATTACAGATATCATGTAAAATTATTATTATTCTACTTTATTTTTATGTTAAGAAATTACTACACTATTATCACACTATTGTTGAAAGATATTTGTAATTTATTATTATTGTTTTTATCTTTATTTAAATTTTTATTCTATTTTATTTAACATTGTAAATAAAATAATACATTTCATTTACTATTTAAAATTAATCTTTATTATATTCTAACATTGCAAAAAAAAAAAATTACCATTTGCAAAAATACTGATTTTTAATTTGGACATTACTTACACTATTTTTACTAGATATCTGTAATTTTATTTATTTTTTCTTATTTTTATTTAAATTTTTTTTTCTATTTTATTTTAAAGTTGCAAATAAAAATTATATATACACACATATTTTCCTCCCCTTTTAAAAAAAAAAAAATTTTATTTTAACGCTGTAAAAAAAAAAAAAAAAAGTACTTTACAAAATGTACTAATCTGAATTCCAGGACATGAAGCTCCCCTTTAATTGCTGGACAAGCAGCCACCTGAGCCATGGTGAGTCAGAAACACTGTCATCTGTGTGAACTTGCTCAAAAACCAACACCACAGTCAAGAAATCTTTTCAGAGGATGACAGCCTGAAGTCCTGGCAGATGAGTGCTGTATAGTTCGTTCAGATGAACCCCATATAAACTGACTAAGCTGTGAATTTCAGACGATGACGAGCTTCAGAAGGCAACGTACCGGCAGGAGAAGTCAATCTGGGGCGAGCAGCTGAGCTTCAAGTAACATTTAGTGCTACTGGAAGTCGAGATGGACGGCGCTCAAACTCCGCTACAACTACAGACAAACACTTAATCCTGATTCCAGGAGGTCCTCGACTTACATCAAAGTTCCCTTCCTACAGACTGATGCAAGGCGATGTTCACCGGAAGTCGGAACTCCAGAGAAAATGTGAACAAAGCCGTTCTGTGCATCACAATATCGATCAGTTCTTCATAAATGTCATGAAAACCAACGACTTTCATGCATGTTAGAATCATTTTACAAGAAGAAAACAGAATATGTTCCACTGTTTCTACTACTTGATCTAATAATGCCGATGTTCCGAGCATTTTATTTAATCTAATTTCACTTCAATGGTGTGTCGCCCTTAAGGCAGAATTATTGATGTACTTTTATTTAGAAAAAGTCTTCATTTTGAAGTTGTCTGACATTTGTGACTTCCTGTCCGGCTATTTTGACGTTTAGCTTTACACACCTACGTGTTTTTCTGGATGGCTCTCACAATGTCGGAAGTAATAAACTTCATTCTTGGACTTACTGGTTGAGTTAACCCTCATGTCGTCCTGCAGGTCAAATCGACCCGTTTTAAAGTTTGAAAATGTGGAAAAAATATATATTTTCACAGTGAACGCTTCCACATTTTCAACATTTCTGGGAAATTTTAGAAAAATGTTAAAAATGTTTCTTTAAGAACGTTCAGAAGAAAATCAACCAAAATCCAGTGAATGTCGCTGGACTTTGGTTGATTTTTTTCTGAACGTTCTTAAAGAAAATATTACAAGTTTTACTGATATATATGGAATCATTTTAGATATTTTTAGGATTTTTTTGGAAGATTTTTACTCATTTTTTGAAAATATTTACAATTTTTATTTCTTAAATTTTTTATGTCTTGCCAAATTTGGGGATTTTTTTTTAAAATAAAACTTTTAAGGGAAACTTTTAAGGAATTATTGGAATTTTCTTCCTGAAGATTTTGCAAATTTTTACAAGTTTGGGGAATTTTTTTGCTGAATTTTTGTATTTTTTAGACAAGGGAACAATATTTTTTGGTGCCCATAAATGAGGACAACAGGAGGGTTAAAATGATTTATTTACATGCATTTATGTTGTTTTATTCTGCTTTTGTTGCACTTTTCACTCTATAATGTGGATCAAGAGCCGCAGAGTGAAGTTTGCCACGACTCACGATTCATTTTGCGAGTGTGAGTTAAACTAGTTGGATAGTTGCAGCTTTTATGTTGCAGTGAAGACAGCACACATGAAGATGGTGTTCATTTCCTGTGAAGCATCAGAAGAGTCTGACTTACGCTGGGAGCCATAATGAAGGATAAAAAGTTAGTGAATGTAGCACAATCCAAGGTGGAGTACAACCAGAGAATGGAAACAAAGCCGTCTGATAGCGCCATGACGACGTATTCATCCGCTCATCAACTAGTTCCACCTAACGACAAAACGCCGTAGGTCGAGGACGTCGTAAACCCAGGACCCCCTGTATTTTTACTGCTGTTAAATGTTAAACCAAACAGTGTGCAGGGGTTAAATGAGTGAGCTAAAAACTTTTACTGTCCTTTGGGGTGTTTTCTGTCTCTTTGAAAACTAACTTTTGCATCTAAGCCACACTTTCTGTCAATGCCACTACTTCTGGTTCTGGAAAATCCAGGGAAAACCCCAGAGCTGTAAAAAAATAAAAATAAAAAAAAACACACACTAAATAAAAGCCTCCTCCTACCCACTGTGGTGAGGCTGCATTTCATAGAGCTTCACTATGGTAACGATACAGAACAGTCATTATGCAACGGCTGGAGATGAACAGACTCTATATCTATAAACCACACTCATGAGCAAACACACTGGAGGTTATATAATGTATATAGATAAGGAGAAATAGGACAGAACAACATGGTTGTGACATCTCAGGTTGATTCTGCAGGCATAGCAACGACACAGAATAAACCACAAACCTCCATGTTCTACCAGCTGCCATCACGGCTGAACCGACTCACACAAACCCACAGTGGAAAGGAAAGGACGGCGTGTCCAGAAAACTAAATATATAAACATCTCTGTATGTTGTTTCTACCGCAAAAGGTAGATGGAAAGAAAACCGGCAAGCTGATTGGATGACTTCAGGATTATTACCAGAGATCTAATTTAACAAAGTGAACAGTGAAAGATTCAGACAATAAAGAACAGGAGATGTAACTGACTAAAAAAAAATGAGGCATTTCCTCAAAATTTGACAAAAATTATTCAAATTGTCCAGAATTACTTGAAAATGGTGGAAAATGACATGAAAGTTGTCCAGAAATACTCAAGTGTGCTGAAAATTACTGGATATTTGTCCAAAATGACTCAAAATTTGACAAAATGACTCAAAAATTTGGCTTTTTTAAGGTAAAAATGAGACATTTTATTTGCTGTAGTTTGTTCTGTCCAACCACCTGTCCCACCTTACTCAGAATCTGTGGAAAATTAAGACAAAATGTCTCAAAAAATGTTCAATACGACATGAAAGTTTTCCAAAGTGACACAAAAAAGCCAGAAATAATAGAAATTTGCCCAGGAGGACTCTAAATTTGACAAAAATTATTCAAATTGTCCAAAATTACTTGAAAAGGGTTGAAAATGACACAAAAGTTGTCCAGAATTACACAAAATTGGTGCAAAATGACACAAAAAACTACCAAAATGAACCTAAATTTGTCCATGCTGACAGTGATAACTAATAATAACAGTAATTTAGCTGCCTAGTGGTTTGACGTGTAAACACCACTCCTATCTGATAGCTGAACGGCTGCTTCCATGAACTCTACTGCAGTAACTTTTACAGCCCTGCAGCTAAAACCGGCCAGATGTTCCACTTCAAAGACGAGGTAAAGCTACCACCGACGTCCCATCCTCTCTCTCTGCTGAGTTATTGTGAGGCTCACCAGGGTACATTGTGTAACCTACATGCAGCTGCAGCATGCACAACAATCACACACACAAACACACCCAGACGCACACAGGAATGTCTGAATGTTTTTTCCTGGATCCTAAATGTGGCGTTCCACATTCTCCGCTGGCCCTGCCGTGTCCTCGCTGACCTCCCCGGAACGTTTCGCTGCTCCAAGACGAAACACACATGAAGCAGGAGTTAACCAGTCAGCTGCACAGCAAAGCCTTTACGTTGTGTAGCGGCTATAGCTGCACGCTCCACACAGGAAGGGCACGAAGCGGCTAAAAAACACACGAGTTGGGGTTGCTGCTTTTTAAAAACAGACGAGTTTCGTGCACCAAAAGCAGGAGTTAGAGGAGAAAAATGAGCAGATAAAATCAGCAGTGCAGAGAGAGGAACAGTGGGTGTGTGCAGAGACACATCGTACCTAAACAACATTTCTGAACGGATTGCACAACGATTGAAGACTTCATCAACCCTGATTGACCTACTTGCTGAAACTTGCAAGTGAGTGAAAATGCCAACCGGCCATCCTGAAGGTGAAGAACAAGGAAGCAGCTCCGCCTTAGAAACAATCAGACGCCAACAATTTACAGCTCATTTCAAAACTCTTTCTCTGTGTGTAAAACACATGTTCACTGCAGCAAACTCTTCCATGCTTGGTGTGTTTAATAACTTTATTAAGCTCTTTGTCTTGAAAATTATTCGACATTTGTCCAAAATGACTCAAAAGTTCACAAAATGACTTAAAAACTGAGCTTTTTGTTGTTCTGTCCAACCGCCTGTCCCAAGATACTCCGAATTTGTGGAAAACTACGACAAAATGTCCAAAAATATTTAGAAAATGTTCAAAACGACGTAAAAGTTTTCAAAAATAACACAAAAAAATAGCCAGCATTAATAGAAATTTGTTCAAGATGACTCAAAATTTGCCCATAATGATGTCAAAATGTAGTTAAAATTACTCAAATTGTCCGGGATTACTTGAAAACGGTTGAAGATGACACAAAAGTTGTTCAAAATTACACAAAGATTGTCCAGAATTACTCAAGTGTGTTGAAAATTACAAGATGGCTAAAAATTTGACAGAAGTACTTAAAAATCTGCTCAAAATGAGCTAAAAATTTGGTAATTATAAGACATTTCATTTGCTGAAGTATTTGTTCTGTCCAACCACCTGTCCCACATTACTCAGAATTTGTGGAAAATTACGACAAAATGTCCCAAAATATTCAGAAAATGTTCAAAACAACATGAAAGTTGTCCAGGATGACTCAAAATTTGACAAAAAAATGACTCAAATTGTCAAAAATTACTTGAAAATGGTTGGAAATAACAAGAAAGTTGTGTAAAACGGCACATCAATTGTTCAAAATTACACAAAAAACAGCCACAGTTAATAGAAATCTGTCCAGGATGACAGTAATAACAACAAATAAGAGAAATAATGTGAAACATGCTGCATAATTCCACACGTCAACAAGTCTTCTAAGTGAGTCACAAACTATTTACAGCACATTTAACAACAGAGGGGCTTTGTTTTCCTGCATGCAAATCACATGTTCACTGCAGCAAACTCCTCCATGTTTGGTGTTTAATAACTT
The DNA here is from genome assembly GCA_027123335.1 of Amphiprion clarkii. Lineage (NCBI taxonomy): Eukaryota > Metazoa > Chordata > Actinopteri > Pomacentridae > Amphiprion > Amphiprion clarkii. The sequence continues at coordinate 37,421,364 of CM049570.1, read as the reverse complement.
CATTAACCCTCCTGTTGTCCTCATTTACAGGCACCAAAAAATATTGTTTCCTTGTATGAAACAAATCCAGAATTCCTAGAATTCCTTAAAAAATGTATTTTTTTAAAAAAAAAATCGCCCAAATTTGGCAAGAAAATTTTTGTAAATATTTTTTAAAAAATTAGTTAAAATCTTCCAAAAAAATCCTAAAAATATCTAAAGTGATTCCACATCATTAAATTTTCTAATATTTTCTTTAAGAACATTCACATAAAAATCAACCAAAATCCAGCGAAACTTGCTGGATTTTGGTGGATTTTTATGTGAATGTTCTTCAGAAACATTTTTAACATTTCTTTTTTCCACCAAAATATGTTCAAAGATTTCCCAAAAATGTGGACATCAGAAGTTTCACTGTGAAAATCTATATTTTTTTCCACATTTTCAAACTTTAAACTGGGTCAGTTTGACCCGCAGGACGACACGAGGGTTAAGTTCTTTGTCTTGAAGCGGATGAAGCCAAGCAGCAGAGAAATGCCAAATATTTCATGACGCCGTTCCTTCTAACATCTCAGTTCCTCTATTATGTAACAGCGTTTGGGCGTGACGAGCCTCAGGAAGCTCAGACATACACGGGCACGCCGCCAGAAATATGCATATGTGCACAACTAGAAGCAGCAGCGTAGTAAAAGAGAAGAAGAAAAGCAGCAGAAGACACGGCGAGGAACTCCCAGACAGAGAGAGAGCAGGTTAATGCCCAGCATTTCATATTACATAAGAACAGAGGAGGACTTCACTAAGCCCTGTGGGAAACACCAGCAAACTTTACCCATATCTACACCTCAAATAACACCTGATCCTCCCAGAAATACTCCCCTCTGAACATTCTGTACCACCTGAAACTCTCTGTCTGTCAACATTCTGTGGTTTCCTTCATGACAAATGAAACGACACGCTTCACTTTCACCCACAGTCACTGCTTTGTGACGTAGAGCTTCTCTGTAACTAACAAAATACCCACAGAATCAACTGGAAACTGGATAATTTATCATCTAGTGATGTATTTTCAGCTGAAGATCCTCATTCCTACACAGTCAATGTGGAAAAACTTTCAAAATGTCAAATACAGCATCTGGGAAAGTCAAGTTATGCGAGCAGAGTTGGTGGGAAATTACTACAAAACGTCCAAAAACACTCAGAAAATGTTCAAAACGACATGAAAGTTTTCCAAAATTACAAAAAAAACCCATAATTAATAGAAATTTGCACAAGATGACTCAAAACCTAACAAAAAAAGACCCAAATAGTTCAAAATTACTTGAAAATGGTTGAAAATGACATGAAAGTTGTCCAGAATTACATAAGTGCAAAGTGGAAAAACTTTCAAAATGTCCATTTTTGGTTAGAAATACAGCATCTGAGAAAGTTATGCTAACGGAGCTATGCTAACGGAGCTATGCTAACGGAGCTATGCTAACAGAGCTATGCTAACAGAGCTATGCTAACAGAGCTATGCTAACAGAGCTATGCTAACTCACTCTGGGACGGTAAAACCAATTTCCCTAAAAGCTCAAACACAACCAGCGTGTCAAAGTTTGAGCGTCCTGCTTCATGAATGATGGATGCCTCAGGTGAAAGTGGAGCAGCTCACCTGTAGTATCGGGACTGCAGGTACGTGGAGCAGACGGCCTTGGAGACGTGGCTGGCCGAGCCGAAGTCGATGACTTTGACTCTGTAGGGCTGCCTGGAGGGATCCACCAGCATGATGTTCTCCGGCTTCAGGTCGGCGTGGATCAGACCCAGAGACTTGAGCTTCTTTAGAGCCGTCGCCACCTGATTTCAACAATCAGCAGAAATAATACAGATCAAGGTCTAATACAGGGGAGTCAAACTCATCTTAGTTCAGGTTCCACATTCAGCCCAGTTTGATCTCCAGTGACCAGTAAAACCACAGCAGAATAACCTAGAAATAACCACAACTCCTAATGTTCCTTTGTTTTAGTGCAAAAATGTTCCTTCTGAAAATGTTTACATTTAAGGAATTATCTTCTTTTGAAAACATTATGAAAAAACTTAAATTTTTTAAGAAAAATAAATTCCATTTCAACATGATGCCTCAGTTTATCATTTACACATTACAACTTACAGATCAGAGTGTCTACAAAGAAACACAACATTTAGTCCCATCTGGAGCTGAACCATAGAGGATTTTACTTTGGGATCAAAATGACAAAAGTCAGATTAAAAAAAACACAAAAAAAGAAGAAAAAGTATTACAAAAACGACACAGAATGCTAAAAACGAGAATCAAATGAGACAAACAACACGAGCGAAACAGAAAAAGACAAAAAAATGAGACAAAAAAGTTACAAAGTGTCAAAACAATGGACAAGTAACAAAAATGAGACAAAAAATGACACAAATCAGACAAAAAAAAATAAAAGCTAGTAACAAAACAACAAAAAAGTACACAAACGACCCAAGCGAGACAAATAAAACCCCAAAATGACAAAAACGATACGCAAAATAACAAATGAAGCGAAACACAAAATGACAAAAGACAAAAAACACAAGCGAGACAAAACGGACAAAAACAAGAAACAAAACGACAAAAATTTGACAAAAAAGTAACAAAGCGGCAAAAAATGAGACAAATGACAAAGACGAGACAAAAAAATGACAAAAGCGAGAAACAAAACAACAACAAAGTAGACAAACGACACAAGCGAGACAAAAAGGAAACACAAAACAACAAAAAAATGAGACAAACAACAAAGGTCAGACAAAAAACCCCAAAAAGCAACAAGTGTGTTTCCAGCGTTACCTGCAGCAGAATGGGCCTGATGATTTTGAGCGGCAGAGGGCTGAACTTGTTCTGCTTCAGGAAGTCGTAGAGGTTCTGCTCCAGCATCTCGAACACCAGGCAGGTGTGGCTGCGGTGCTGGAAACACTCCAGAGCTCGGACCACGTTGTGCTCCTCGGCGTTCTCGCTGCTCAACCGGGCCAGAATCTCCACCTGCAGGGAAAACGGCACAGAGTCACAACATCAACGCAAAACCAGAGGAAGAGGTTTTAATTCCAAAAACAGCTTCTTCAGCGAATCCACAAGTTCAGCTGAAACACAGAAGTCCTCACTGGGGCTGAAACCATTCCTCCAGTTATTCCAGTCATTCCAGTCATTCCATTAGTAAAAAGCCTCGAGGCAGAATTCTCTGACTGGGGGCTTTGTTTAATATTAATAAACTCAGTGTCATTTTCAAGTAATTTGGGACAGTTTGACTCATTTTTGTCCAATTTTGAGTCATCCTGGAGACATTTCTATTAATTCTGGCTTTTTTTGTATAATTTTGGAAAACTTTCAGATTGTTTTGAACGTTTTCTGAATATTTCTGAACATTTTGTAGTAATTTTCAATAAATTCTGAGTAACATGGGACAGCTGGTTGGACAGAACAAATTATAGCAAATTAAATGTCTCACTTTACCTTAAAAAAGCAAACATTTTTTAACCATTTGGGACAATTTTTAAGTAATTTTGTCAAACTTGAAGTCATGAAATTTCCAGTAATTTGAGATGACAAAATAAACTCGTGTTGCGTGTGGAATTTTCAACACACTCGTGTAATTCTGGACATTTTTTGTGCAATTGCGGAAACATTTTCATGCCATTTTCAACCACTTTCAAGTCATCTTGGACAATTTTTTTTTCAAATTTAAAGACATCCTGGACTGCAGACGCCCGTATTCCGCCAGGATGGTTATTTCTGTTGCACAACGCGCTCACTTCCTCTTTTGATGAGGTAACACTCATGCCAAGCACGTAATCACAATACTCGATTAACCACCAGAACAATCAACAGAACACTGGATAGCTGCAGGCCTGGTCCTCACCTCGATCTGCCCCTGACGTGCGTAGGACGGGTGGTTCTTCAGTATTTTCACCGCCACCACCTCGTTCGTGCCCCTCTTCCAGCACTTCACCACCTGTCCGAAGGTGCCGCGGCCCAGGAACTCCAGAACCTCGTAGCTGTTCTTCAGGGAGCAGAGGACCTCGTGCTGCACCAGCTGATAGTCTCCGTCCACCGATCCGGTTCTCGTCACCGTGGCTCCGGCCGCCGTCGCCTCGCCGCTGCGCCTGATCTGGGTCCCGTCCGCCCCGACCGCCTCGGTCCTGTTGCTCTGGGCGGGAAGCGTCCCTCCGCCTCCCGCCCTCACAGGGTCTGCATTGTTCCCGGCGCTGGTTTGCAACATGGCCACAGGTGGAGGAAGCGAAGGCAGAGCAGATGCCTCCTCCACTATCTGCATGGTTCCCACACGGCTGTTCTCCTGCGCTCGTTCTCCACCGTCGCCCGTCTTCTGCTCACATCTCTGGGTGGAGCCGGCGTCCAGAAGGCCGACGTACCCTCCTCTGGTCCGCCTCCTTCCCCTCTCGTCCTCCTCGGCTCGTATGCAGGCCCTCCTCAGCAGCCCGCAGTCCAGACCTCCACCTGCTGGAGTTCCACCACTGTCCCTACGAAGCCTCACCTCCTGTGGGCCTCGGCTCTGGCCAAGCTGGTCCTGGACGCCGGCTTCTCCCGGGCCCGTCCAGCTCTCCTCCCTCTCTGCGAGTCTTCCCGGGTCGGCTGAGGACGGGATGACGTTGTTGGGGTAGGCGATACCGTAGTTGACGCCGATCACATAGGTCTTGGGCGGCGGTCGTTGCTGAAAGGCTCTGCTGGTGCTGGTGCTGTTGCTGCGGTGGGCTTCACCCGTGAGTCTGCTGGTACCGCTGCTGCTGGTTCCTAAGGCACTTTTCTGAGCTGAGTGCAGGTGTGATGGGTAGACCAAGACTTGTGAGGCCATACCTGAAGAACAAAAAGAAACAAAACACCATGGATCATTTAGGGCACCACACAGCAAAACAGGGATTATCTGTCTGGCCGATTATCATGGCAGAAAAAGCAGATAATCTGTGTTTTTATTGAGTAATTACTATTAAATTAAATGTACTATTTCAGGTCTGATGCAGCGTCCTCTCTCTGTGGTCGTAGAAATGTCTCTCATGGAAAAACTCAACAAGAAATAAAAGCCGTTTAGCTACTAGCTTAGAGACTTCGCATGAAGTGCTCTAAGATCTGCAGGAAGACTGCTGCGTTGACTTTAAACTGACAAAACACAGCTTTACTTTTGCTCTGACATGACCTACAATCAACAACATTAAAAGACAAAAAGAGGTTGAAATATCTTTGAAGTTCTGCTGGAATAGGGAATCAGCATCTCCAGAAAGATTGACAGCAAAAGGAAGCATGACCAGACAGATGTAAATAAAACACAATATGTATCATTTATGGCATTGCCAACCTCATAATTATGTTTTTAGCTGGACCTTAGAAACCTTAAATGCAGTTTTACATCCCTGCAGTTGAAAGAAGAGTTCATGATGTCGTCTATAGCTCAATAAAATTAAAAATATAAAACCAGAAGTGAAATTAACACAGAATAATGAACCAGAACTGGATCAAATTTGGCTCAGTCATAGCAAAACTGCTTCAATAAGAAGAAGTTGCTTGATATGAAACAAAACATTTCCTCAAATACGCACCAGTTTGCTCTGATCTTTTCTTGAAGTAATTTGTTGACTAGTTTGTCTACTACAAGTTAATTAGAAATAATAAAAGCTGTTTTAAAGTCTGTCAGGTGTCACTCCTGAACAACAGAGATAAATAAAACATATCATGGATCATTTAGAGCATCACAAACCTCACGATTACGTTTTTAGCCTGAACTTAGAGTCTTTAAATGCAATTTTACATCACTGTAGTTGCAGGTAGAGTTCATGATGGTGATCTTAGGTCAAAGAAATTTTAAAATATAAACTAGAAATTAAATAATTGAGATAAAAAAGAGATCAAGTGTGGCTCAGTCATAGCAAAACTGCTTGAATATGAAGAAGTTGCTTGATACGAAACAAAACATTTCCTCAAATAACCACCAGTTTGCTCCGATCTTTTCTTGAATAAAAACCTTACAAGACTTTGTTGATTAGTTTGTCTACTACAAGTTAATTAGAAATAATAATCAGGTGTCACATCATGGATCATTTAGGGCATCTCATAATTATGTTTTTAGCTTCTAATTTCTCTACATAATTACTCTAAATGCACCGACACACGTCCATCTACTCACACATGCTGAGGAAACAGAGTCTGAATGAATATATTCCTTATTCAGGTTAATCACAACGACCTTATTGCACCAATAACTTGTTTATTGCTGCATATGACAATAAAAGTCTCTGAATTCTCGACTCCAAATAGCCACCGTGTAGAATTCACTGCACACGAACCGGCCAAAAGCTTTCCATCGAGCCGGTGGACTAAAATTAAAGTGGTCATAAAACGCTGCCAAAGCAAATCCTCATCATGTCACCCTTTACTGGAAAGGGGAACTGGCTGCTGTAAGGGGAGATGGGGGAAGCCCGTCCCAGCACGCCACAGCCGAGGGTCAGTTTCACACAAAGTAAGCAGTAACCGGGGGAAACGATACACCCACAAACATGACATTTAACCAGCACACTGAGATGACTGAGCTCTATGGATGATTAAAGTCCACAAAGATCTGTGCAGGGTGCGGTCAATCTGCACCAAAAACTAAATCAGAATCAGTCAAATATGGAAGTAAAGTCATCTCTAAAAGCTCACGGAGATCTCTAACAGCTGCTGTTTTAGTTTATGATCTGCAGAAAGGTGTAAAAATGCATTTAAGCATCTTTGGAGTCGAAGAAGAGACGAGGAAAATGAAAAACTGGCAACTTTTTTAACTCGTTCAGGCCTAAAATACAAAAGGTCAACAGAGAAAACCCGACTTTTTCCTGAGTAGATCTGAGAAACAACTGATCAAAAGGTCCTTAATATCTACAGAACTACAAGAGAGTCATGTGTGATAATGTTAAACACAAAAAAAGAATACATTCAAGTTATTTTAAGTGAAACTGGAGGCTTCTGGCTGGTTAATGCCATTTTTTAAAATTATTTTTGAATCAATCCACTGAAGTGACAGTAAATTACAAGAAAAAGAAGCTAAATCAACGTATAAAGATGCAAACTGACCACAATAACCACAGAAAATATGCCACATGACCACAAATAAATCACTACAAAATGAGGCAAAATCGCGACAGAAAGATGCAAAACCACAAAATACTCGTAAAAACCCCACAAAAACATGCAAAGTCCTCATGAACAGACAGTAAATTTCAACAAAAAGAAGCTAAATCAACATAAAAAGATGCAAAACCACCACAAAGAGATGCAAGTTGACCACAACGACATGTAGCAATCAGATGTTTTGCAGCCTGAACTTTGTGACTTTGCTACGGTACAGGTTCTCCATTTCCATAAAAGCAGACGTCATTAAATCTGCATCTAAAACAACCTCCAGAGTGGAACTGACCGTAGATCTGACTGTAGCTGTTCAAAGCTGGTGGATAAAACAGATCCGACCTTTAGAGAAGCAGCAGCTGTCTTCCTCTTTCTGTTAAATGTTCTTCCTCTATTGTCATTTTCAAAATAAAAAACCTCAACATGTCATCAAAAGCTTACGGCTGCTTCTGATGCAATACTGTTTCCTCATTGTACTGTTTTTCAAATTGATCGTACATATTGCCATCCGGATTTAGTGTTTTATTTTGTTTTCAACTTTTATTTTACAGTCGATGTTTTGCACGTAACTTTGCTGCGGCTTCAAATTATGTGATTTTTTTTTTAGTTTTTTTGTGTTATATATTTGAGAGTAAATGGGTCAGAATCTCACCAAACAGCAACATTCACATGTTTTCAATTCAGAAATGTAAAGTTTTCATTATTTCAAATAAGCCATGAGGCATTAAAGATCTCTCTTCTTAAGATTCATTTTCATCATTCCGCTTCTTCTTAACTATTGACATTTGTTGAAACTATTTTATCTTGTTTATACTATATGTTTGAGATCTTTTTTATCTGTTTACATCTGTTGTTGTTGTCTACTTTGACATTTATGATGCTACATGAATACAGCTATTATTTTTAAGTGCAAAAAAAACAATGAAAAAAGATTTTTTTCTTATTTTATTTACATTTCTTATAATTATAAATAAAAATAAATTAGAAATAATTATTTATTAGACTTTTCTTATTAGCAATACTAAAAATAATGTTAAAATAAAATAATTAAAACAAATATTAGGTTCAAAAAACAATGAAAAAAGGTATTTTCTTTTCTTATTATTTTTCTTATAAATAATGATAAAATAATGATAAAATATGATAAAAATAATAAAAAACATATTATTATAATTAAGTGGAAAAAATAATTATTTTCTTTTTTATTTAATGTAACATTTTTTCTTATAATTATTATATTTTTCTTATAATGATAGAAATAATAATAAAATATGATCAAAATAAAAACAATTACCATTAATTGGAAAAAAAATAATGAAAAAGATTATTGTCTTTTCTTATTTATTTTCTTATAATCACTTGTTTTATTTTTCTTATAAATAATGATAAAAATAATAAAAATATTATCATTAAGTGCAAAAAACACTAAAACGGTCATTTTATTTTCTTATTATTTTACTTATTATTTTCTTAGATATAATTATAATTATTTGTCATATTTTTCTTATGATAAAAATAACAAAAAAATATTCTTACTATTAAGTGCAAAAAATAATAAAAAAATGTCATTTTATATATTATTGTTCTTAGACATAATTATAAATAATTATGTATTATAATTTTCTTATAAATAATGATAAAAATAACGATAAAATATGACAAAAATAATAATTAACAAATATTATTATGACCAAGTGCAAAAAACAATGAGAAAATGTTATTTAATCCATTTCTTTCTTAAACCACGACTCTGAATCCCAACTGGGGATTCTGTGTAGCCTTCCACCTCTTTACATGAGTCATATTATTAATATCTGTTGCAGACTCGTTTGAGAGGATTTTTAATTCTTTGGCTGTTGTTGAGGCACTTCTAGTGTTACTCAGCCTCTCCAGAAGCTGGAAGGTTAAACTGTGATTTTGTTTTTTACGGCCACAAAAACAAGCATTTAGAGATCAGGAACTATTTGCCAACGCCACACTCAACTTTGAAGCTTCTCCTGAATGTTTTTTAAGGAGCATTCCTCTCATTGCAGCAAGTCGTGACACAATGATAACAGGCAGAGGCGAAGCTCCACCGCCACACTTCCTGGAAGTTTAGAAACAGACCGACGCTGTTTTTTCCTGCTGTTTTTTCCTGCGTTTACACTTCCAGACTCAGGTGATTCCACTTTTAAGGCCTGATCACATGTTGGATGGTTATCTGAACCGAGAGGATTCTGTTGGACAAAAAAGAGCTGCTGAGAGACGGTTTCCTTCATAACGACCAACGTTCTCAGACACACAGGCTCAGACAGGCAGAGGGGTGTGTCTCAAAGTCAACATTACAGTAAAACACAGTCTTATGACGAGGAGAGCTGCTGGGCTTCAAGCTGCAGATGAACAGCAACGAACCACGTTTGTCCTTCAACCAGGGAATGAGTCAAAGCGTTGACCAACACGGGAAAAAATAGGTTTCAATTTGATTTATTCAATGTTAAAATGTTAAATTACACATAATATCTACTAAAAATCACAGCAAAAAGGTATTAATGTACAAAAACATATTAAAACTGCAATTTGATCTTTTACAATGTCCGATTGTACAATTACACTGTTTTTACTGCGCTTAAAGCTGCAAAAAGTGCTCCACAGTTTAATATATTTGTTCTTGCCCCCGTTCTGAAAGGTATTTTACCAGATTTCTACCATTTGTGGTGAATACTGTAAGAGCTTTAATTAAAAATCTTGCAGCTGACGAAGTTTTCTAGAAACTACACCTGAATGTACACAAAAAATTTAAATCATCCTGCAAATATTATGACAAATATTGCGATACGAATCCTGATTTTAGTTATGTTATTTTTTATTATGTCGATTTTCCATGTTTTGTTTACAATACAGACAATATGTAGTATAAATGAGAGGAAAAAGGTATTAATTTATGTGCTGACTGTACAGAAACAGCCCAAAACCACAATTTGATCTTTTACTATGTCTCATTGTAACATTACACTATTTTTACTGCATTTAAAGCTGCAAAAAATGTTCAGATTTTGCAGCTATTTGCTTTTATTTTCACTATTTTTAAACCTTTTGACAGAAAAATAGAGGCTGCAATTAAAATTCTTGCAGCTGAAAAAGTTTACTATAAACTACAGCAAAAAAATCCTCCTGTAGTGATCATGCAAACATTATGACAAATATGCCAAAATGAGTCCTGATTTCAGTATGAATGGCGATATTTGGACTTCTTTTCTACCAAAACAAATAGAAAAATGAGATATGAAGCTTGCAGCAGTCTGGTGAACATGATTTCATATAAGGTTTCATTTATAATTGCATGCTGTGATGCATTTTATTATTAAAAACTGCTCCTCCTACGATAATGTTTCAATCAAGCGTTCAGCCCTACACCAAACTATATTCCTTAACGGATCACTGCAGATCAAACTCTGCATCACTAACCACTACTTCTCTTCCTTCACCACCCACTGCAGCTGCAGGTCTGGCTGATATTGATAATAACTCCTGATGACGCAGCCCGCTAAAAACGACTTGCAACGCGGCTCAAGAGCCTCCAGCATGTGGCCGCAGACGTTTCTCCCTTCCTGCCAGGCCGTCATATCCATCAGTCAGCTGCCATACCTCCTGCTCTGACCGCTCACTGCCAAACTAGGTAGCCCGATATCCCGCGGGACGACCAGATCCCAGCCTGAAAAGGAGATCCATGACACGGGAGCGTTTGTGTGCATGCGTGTGCTCAGCTGGCGTCCTTTTACAACTGCCAAACAGCCTGCAATTTGTTACTGATCAATCCAGGAGGCAGTTAACATATGGGAGGGGAGGCGAGTGTCTGGGGGATGGGCGGCAGCAGCACAGACACCTGTTGAAACTTATGCTGGAAGTGACAGCAGCCGAAATAATGACAGCGTTTCACTGCATGGAACTGCTGCTAACTTAGTCTAAATGAGCTTTAATCAACAAACTGCTCATCGTGCAGCAAGTTTCACTATGTAAACTCCATGTTTCAAAGTAAGACTTAAAATAAAGGGCTAAAGTTGTTTGAAATGAAACAAAACAAGATGTATGTTCATAAAAACACACAACTGAACAGTTTAAATTAGCTTATGCTGCTAACTTGGTCAAAACTAGCTTCAATAACCAAACTAGTCAATGTGCAACAGGTGTTGTCTTATAAATTCTACTCTTTTTGAAAGTAATATTGGTTAAATTAAGAGCTAAAGTTGTCTAAAAATCAATTGTGGGCTCATAAAACACATACTTAAATAGTTAAAAGTAGCTTTTTTGGTGCTAACTTAGCCAAAATTAGCTTTAATAACCAAAGTAGTCAATGTGTAACAGGTTCACTGATAAACTCCATACTTTATAAAAGTAATATTGACTAAATTAGAGCTCAAGTTGTTCTACATTAAATGTAAGCAAGTTGTGGACTCAGAAAACACACATTTAATTTGTTTATATTAGCTTTTGGTGCTAACTTGGTCAAAATTAGGATTAATAACGAAGCTAGTAAATGTGTAACAGGTACCACCATATGAACAGCATATTTTTGAAGGTAATATTAACAAATTAAAGAGTTAAAGTTGTTTAAAATGATATTAACAGGTTGTTTGCTCATAAAACACACAGAGTTGAACAGTTTAAATTAGCTTTAGTGCTAACTTTATCAAAGTTAGCGTTAATCAACAAATTCCTAAATGTGTGGCAGGTGCTGACATCTTTTTTAAGGAAAGTACTACTCAAGAAAAAAAATAACTAAAGTTGTTTACCATTAAATTCAAACAATTTGTACATATATAAAATATACATTTAAATAGTTTATATTAGTTTATGATGCTAACTTTGTCAAAAGTAGCTTTGATAACCAAACTAGTAGATGTATGGCAGGTGATACAAAAGTATCATTACAAAATAAAAGTTTAAGTTGTTTAAAATTAAATTAAACCAGGCTGTGGACCCATAAAACACATATGTAAATAGTTAAAAGTAGCTTTTTGGTGCTAACTTAGTCCAAACTAGCTTTAATAACCAAACTAGTCAATGTGTAACAGGTGTTACCGAATAAACTCTATACTTTTTGAAAGTAATATTAACTAAATTAGGAGCTAAAGTTATCTAAAATTAGATTTAAAAAGGTTGTGGACTCAAAACACATATTTAATTTGTTTATGTTAGCTTTTGGTGCTAACTGTCAAAATTTGGTGTAATCACAAAATAGTGTAGCAGCAAATGTGTAGCAGGTGTCGCCACATAAACAGCATATTTTTTGAGGGTAATATTAACTAGTTAAAGCGTTAAAGTTGGTTAAATGACATTAAAACAGGTTATTTGTACATAAAACACAGATTTGAACAGTTTAAAGTAGCTTTTAGGGCTAACTTTGTCAAAGTTAGCTTTAATCAACAAACTCCTAAACGTGTGGCAGGTGTTGACATATAAATTTTATATTTTTTAAGGTAATATTCACGAAACAAAGAAATAAAGTTGGTCCCAATTAAAGTCAAACAAGTTGTACATATATAAAATAGACATTTAAGTAGTTTATATTAGTTTATGATGCTAACTTTGTCAAAAATAGCTTTGATGTCCAAACTAGTAGATGTGTAGCAGGTGTTGCATAATAAACGAAAGTATTATTACAAAATAGAGAAATTAAGTTGTTTAAAATTAAATTAAACCAGGCTGTGGACTCATAAAATACATATTTAAATAGCTAAAAGTAGCTTTTTGCTGCTAACAGTTGCGTCAAAGCGAATAAACTGAAGTTAGGCTAGCCTAACGGTTAGCAAACAAGCTAGCAGCGAAGTCCTTCCGACGTTAAAACGACGAAGCAAACACCGACACAACACGGAAAGTGTGTCCGACAGCTAGCCGTGTCGCTCCGGGAGACTCACCTTCAGTAAGACCAGTAAATAGTTCCACCCAGAGCGTCAGAGAACCGGCTAGCGACGAGGACCCGCTCCACGGTGAAACCCTGCTCCGGTGCCGTCGCCGCCGCCGCTGCTGCTGCTGCCATCTTGTTCAACGACGAGGACACACCGAGCGACTTTTCGCACATTTGAAGCTCCGAATAACGCGAATAAGTAGGTTTTAATGAAGCCAGCCGGGACCCATGGCTTCTGCAGCCGAGTCAGGTGTCGCCAGGCGTCGATTCGGTGTCCGGTCAAGGCGAGGAATCGGTGTTTGTAAACTTTTGCATGTTAAAACGCCTCGTCCCCCCCGGACGGTTAGCCGCTGCTGCTGCTAGCTGCTGCTGCTGCTGCTGCTGCTGCTGCTGCTCAGTAGCTTGTTGCTTCTCCGCATGTGTGGAATGTTGGAGGGAGGAGGAGCAGCAGGAGGCCAAACAGCAGCTAAATCTGTCCACTGACAGCTGAGCACAGCACTGACTGCACCCACTGCACGTTTCACACTGAAATCTGCATTAGTTATAGTCAAACACTGCACGTTTCACACTGAAATCTGCATTAGTTATAGTCAAACACTGCACGTTTCACACTGAAATCTGCATTAGTTATAGTCAAACACTGCACCCACTGCACATTTTACAGTGAAATCCACATTCGTTAAAGTCAAACACTGCAGTGACTGTACATTTTACAGTGAAACTGCAATTAATTAAAGTCAAACACTGCGCCTACTGCACGTCTTACACTGAAATCTACATTAGTTCAAGTCAAACACGACACCTACTGCATGTTTTATAGAGAAACTGCAATATAAAGTTATATTTTAACTCCAGCTAAAGTGTCTTGTGGCTGTTCATGTGTTTTATAGAACAGTTTGGAACATTCAGTGCTTGTCTGAGAGTCACTTCCTGTTCTTTCAGTTTAATCTGTTTTAAATTAGATTTACTGTTAAAGCAAAAGTTAAAAGAATTCTTTATTCTTTTTTAACAAATTGAGTCAAATGCTTCACTGAATCAAGACAAACTTGCATTGTTTGGAGTAAATAAAACACACAGAGAACAATACATGCAGAAAAGAATGATGCTAAAATCACGAGGAAACCGGTTCAGAAACACGTTAACGTTCTATATTGAGCTTCACTCAGTGTTTTATTACATTAGCTTCAGTTACTGGACATCAGGACTTCATGTCAGTGTAACATCTGAAGTTGTGTTTGTTTGAAACCAGGCATCGGTTTGCTCTTTAAAGCGCTTCTCTGCTCACGTTTCTTGTTCTGTCAAGTTGTAGAACATCTTTAATGTTGTTTCCAGCTTCTCTCTGCAGACGTGTTCCAACAGATACTCAAACTCATCCAGGAATGCTATATTTCTGCTCTTCCTGCCAATAAGGCTCATTAATCCAAACATCTGCTGCTGTTAGGAGTCGGTACACTGCTAATCCACCCTTTGGTTATTAAAGATTGCTGTGCAATTAATCAATATTCTGCTTTCTGTTCTGTTATTAATATAAGACCCTGTTTAGAGTTTTGGCTCCACCTGCCTTCTTATTCGTGTATTACATGCAGCCTCTGAGGGAAATGATTCATCCTTTGAGGTGTTTTCATGTAAAAAATGTAACGTCACTGTTTAACTCTGGCGTTGCCCAGTTTGTCTGACATGAGTCAGGACTTCTGGAAGCACCTGGGGAAGATGATTCCATAAAAACTGTGGGATGGAACAACAAAAACCAACATCCACAACTGTTTTTCAGGAATTCTTTTATGCTGTTGTAGCACAGATAGATGCTGATTAAAAAACATACAAATATGAGAATTAAGAAATCACACCCTGATAAACTTTGGTTTCTTTTTTAAATACTTTTACTTATTGTCAAATGAAGCACACATGTAAAAATTAAAGTGTAATTTACATGTTAATCTTTAAAAAGTCCAAAACTGTAAATATTGTGCAGGCCAAAAATCTGTATTTTTATTAATAAGAATTTGTTCTTTTACAATGTTTGACCATAAAATTATATTGTTTTACTGTATTTAAATTAGACAAAAATAGCATTATTTTACAGATTTTTGCTGTTGTTTGAAGAAAAAGTACAAGTTCTTGCATTAAATTACGGATAATATCGAGTGAAATCACAGAAAAATATATTAAAATGAATGTGGAATGTAAAGAAAACTTTAACAAATGGGATAGGAATCAAAAATTTAAAATGTACAATATGTGACGGTAAAATTAAAGTTTTACTGAATTTGTATCAGATAAAATGTCACTCTTTTAAATATAATTGCTGTTATATTCAATTTTTACATTTAAAAAAAAATTTTTTTTTAATTCTACT
Organism: Amphiprion clarkii; assembly: GCA_027123335.1. Classification (NCBI taxonomy): domain Eukaryota; kingdom Metazoa; phylum Chordata; class Actinopteri; family Pomacentridae; genus Amphiprion; species Amphiprion clarkii. The sequence goes on along the minus strand of CM049570.1, from coordinate 37,406,007 downwards.
AATCAATTTTTATAGCACCCTTGTAGTCCGATTGTATTTTATTTTTTATTTAACCAGGTAAGCTAATTGTGAACTGATTCTCATTTTCAACAACAAACTGGATTTTCAGTTTTTTTTTTATTTATTTTTGGATGCTATTACAGGTGAAAAAGAAGCATTAGAGGTCCACTACGTGACTTACTATTAGTCCCAATGTATTCTGTCTCCATGTTGGGGACCATTTATAGTTAAAAACAGCCAAATTAATGAAGTATTAATGAAGTAAATGTGATCAACCTTCTCTCTCTAACAAGGATCCTGCTGCTGTCTGTATTTAATAAACTCAGAGGAAATAATCCTAAACAGCTGGAAGCAACAAACTGAACTTCATCTCCTGCTAAAGTTTTGATAAATCAGATTTGACAGCCGGCTGTGTGGCACAAACGATGCTTTATTAGTGTGCTGGATGAACATCTAAAGACAGATATCGTGAACACTGGATGTGGTTAGTTCAGGAAACAGGCGACGACATTCTGCCTGCGGGAATGAAATAAAGTCACGGCCAGTTCTGTTGGAAGTTCAGTCAAAAAACAAAACACACATGAAGAATATTGGACCCGAAAGCAGAACAAAATGAAATACAGAAGTTATAAATAAGTGAACAGAGTTTAAAAATGAACTAATTAAAGCAGCTACAGTTCAAGTTGGTCCATAACACCAGACTGGTTTCCCTTCAATACCTTTTATTTGGATCATTTTCCTGTTATCTGTAATATTTTGTTAATTTTACTTCCCTCCAACACAGATCAGACAGAATTCAGGAAACATGTTGCTCCACTGTCTCACCAAAAACTGTGATCTGTCAAATATTTAGCCTGGATGTTCAGGATTTTACATGTTTTTCAGACGTAGGACTTCCATTTCCACTCTCACCAATACATCTCACCTGAGAAGCCATTTTAAGGGTTCAGTATCTCCAGAAACTAAACTCCAACATCCATGAAACTTATTGAGGACTCAGACTGAATAGTCTCTGCTAGATCTAAGAGAATGAATGAGCCATTCATTCTCTTAGATCTAGCAGAGACTATTCAGTCAAGAGAGGACTGAAAAAAGTATTGGTGCTTAAAAAGGAGAGAAGTGTAAAATATTCAATCCAGGTTTGTATTGTATCCATAAAGTTCCTGTAAGTGTATATCTATGGATGGATCCATGTTTCTACTAAAATACAGTCTTTGGTCCACATTTCACCAACTTCTGAGGCTCTAACATCAGTAGAATCTGATGTGAGGAAAGTTTGACCAGACAAGGTTCCAGTTTTTAGACATTTAGACTAAATGTTGATGTGGACTCATTGGTAGGAACCAGAACCTGGTGTTCATAGAGGTCTAGATGTTCATAGAGGTCTAGATGTTGGTGTTCATAGAGGTCTAGATGTTCATAGAGGTCTAGATGTTGGTGTTCAAATATTATACAAAATATATCCAAATATAATACAAATATTTAATCATTTTGGACAAGTTTCAGGTTATTTTAGATCGATTTTGAATCATTTTGACAGGTTTTTGGTGAAAATAGCAAAAAAAAAAAAACTGGAACCTTGTCTGGTCAAACTTTAACACATCAGATTCTACTGATGTTAGAGCCTCAAAAGTTGGAGAAATGTGGACCAAAGACTGTATTTTAGTAGAAACATGGATCCATCCATTTATATACACTTACAGGAACTTTATGGGGACACAATACCACCGTTATTTAAAAACTTTCTCCATTTTCAAAGACCAAAAATTAAAATATATGCTCTGTTGGATCCATTCAATCATTCTGATCTGATGAAAACTATTCTGAGTTCTCACCACATTTCATGATTGCTGGAGTTTTATTTCTGGAGACGTTGAACCCTGGTCTGAAACCTCTAAAACTCTCAAAATTCATCCCAAATATTTCACAGAACTCAGTTTTGGGTTCCAAATCATAAATAAATAAACCCTGAACTAAATCTGACCTCGCTGCTTTCTTCTGTTCATGTATATTTTAGCAGCTTCCACATATTTGAGCAGCTGTTATAAAGTGTTCTGTCCCTGCAGGGATTATTGAAGGCTTTCTGATTCTGGTTTCTTCTACAGTTCCAGAATAAATCACAACATGCAGCCGTCTGTTTATTCTCTTTAGCTTGAGAGCAAACAGCTGCTTAGAATTAAACAGCAGCACCAAGTTTAAAACTGTTCTATACTGAATATATGGTTAAGATCTGTATTTATCAAATGTCTCATGGTAGAAGTACTTTCTACTGTCTATGAACTAAAAGCATTTTAATAGCTTTATTAACTCTTTCTGTATTTAAAAAGGCTCTAGGATTGATGCATACACACATTTTGTTACATTTAGAGCTTCTAGATGATGGAATTTATTGCATACGACACTGAAATCACCATCTTCTTTGTCAGTTTTTAGGCTACAGTTAAAGATATTTCTTATTCTATCTTGAACTTCATGTAGTCACGGTTTGTTTATCTGTGTATTTAGAGGTTATTGGAGCTACATTTCTGTGTTTTTCTGTTGTTTTCTGGCGTTTTCTCTCACTTTTAACAACATATTTTTATTATTTGTCAAAAAGGAGATGTCTAAAAAGTCATGTTGTGGTGCTAAATTTGCATTTTTTTCATTGTGTAAACACATAAACTTAAAAAAAAAAAACAACAACAAAAAAAACACTTTCTTTGTGGAGAAACCTGTTCAGAGGATCATTAATAACTTAAATACTGAAGTTATGTGAAGTTACATTTTTTGTTTGTAATTAAAGGTCCCATGTGGTCATTTTTCCCCACGTTGTCAATCACAGAGGCAGAGAGAGTCTTCTTCCTGAAGGGGGTGGGGCCAGAAGCAGCTTATTTAAAGCTACAGACACTGAAACAGCCCATTTAGAACAGGAATAAAACCAGAAACTGTGGTGAAATCAACCACCTCTGTAGTATTTTGAGTTTAAAAAAAGACAGATTTTGATAAATTTAAGAAAAATGGGCAAAATATGGGATCTTTAAATATCAGGGGAAGTAGACTTGTTGCGATTTCTTGGGAAATGTAACTAAAATACAGGAGATTTTTACTGAGTTTGGAGCATTAATTAAATATTGGAGACACTTGATAAATACAGGCTCTAGTCTGTCGTCTTTCTCACCTTATTTTGACTTAAATGTTTTAAAATTTGACTCCTACTCTAAGGTTTTACGTAGTTTCTGTGTATAGTCTGCAGGGTAACTACACTAAATCACAGGTGTCAGCTCAGATATCGAACTATTTCCAATGATGACCAGACCTGCTAGTAATGCTGAACGTTATGTCTGATGGACATCGAAAGGTCACGACTATGAGGTCTGACGTTTAATCAAATCAACAACACTGAGTGAACGCGATGACATGTTTTCTGATGTTTTCTGATTCTAGGTCAAATGTTTTCAACCTTCAGTGTTTAAGTCTCTTTGCTGGGAACCTCCCCAGACGTCAGGATCTCCTGCAGGATCTTCTGGTAGAACGGAGAGAACACCAGCTTGTTGAAGTTGACGAGGCGACTGAAGCGAACGGCGAGTTCCTTCAACTCCCGGCTGACCGGAACCAAACCTCCAGGAAGAGGAGGAGGAGTCTGATGTTGACTCGACTCCAGAGAAGCTAAAAGGTAGCTCTGAACCCGAGACTCTGACAGAAGAAGAAGAAGAACTGCGTTAGTCAAAACTGACACCAAATCAGTTTTACATCCATCCACGTGTCTCAGTCTGAAGATGAAATATTTGCACAAAATTTGAGTCATCCTTGACAAATTTGAGCAATTTTGGATCATTTTTGTGTAAATTTGGAGAACTTTCACGCTACTGACAACAATTTGAGTAATTCTGGTCATTTTTTGCATCATTTCTAACAATTTTCCAGCATTTATTTCAATATCTGAATCTTTTTGGACAGTTCGTCTAATTTTGGAACTCTGCAACCAGATCAGTTTTACATCCATCCAAGTGTCACAATCTAAACACACAGGAACAAAAAAAGATCAATTTTGAGTCACTTTGGACAAATCTGAGTAATTTAGGACAACTTTCATGCAATTCTTTGAGTCATTTTCAACAGTTTTAAGTAATTCTGGAGTCATTTTGGTCAAATCTTAAGAAACTTGGGACAATTTGTGTGTGATTTTAGACGACTTAAATGTAATTTAACCACTTTTTGATTAAAAAAAGAAAAACTCACATTTGAGACAAAAAAAATATACATAACATTTATACTACTTCCCCCCTACTTCCCTGGTTACAAATTGAAGCTAATTTAAGTAATTTTCTATATTTCTTGTGTCATTTAAAAAAAAAATCTGGGGGGTAATTTTGGACAAATTTGGAGGAACTGAGATTTGTGTGTAATCTTGAGCAATTTCTGATGAACAGAAAACAGGTTTGAGGTTAGAAACTGCAACCAAAGGGGTCACACTCTAAAGACAAAATTAGTATTTTGTTCAGCACAATTCTCAAGTCATTTTGGACAATTTTATATCATTTTGGTGATTTTTTCAGATCACTTTGAACAATTTGTGAGTCATTTTAGGCTATTTTTGGGTAATATTTGACCATTTCTGTGTCATTTTAACAAATTCCGGCTCCTCCAGGGACTATTTTAAGTCAATTTTGACCATTTTTGAGCATTTATGTATAGAATCTTGGATATATCACAGTTTGAACAGCACACAAAACTACAACTGAAGTTGTGAGGCTCTGAAATGATGGAAAAAGTCCATTAAAAAGTGATAAATCTGAAACCACCTCTATGGACTTCAAGGACCTGAAATGTTCTCAGTGAGACTAAACTTAAAGACTGGAAGCAGGAAAGGAAAACGTCCCTGGTAGAAAGTTCTAGAGTAGACCTACCAACAACTGTCTACTCTAGAACTATCTATGGACTTCCAGGACCTGGAACTCTGGAAATATTCTCAGTATGAAGGTAGAACTCATTAAATATACTGAAGTTACTGTGGGTATATATAGGTCACCATTGTTGACTCTGGTCTTACCCATCAGCTTGCGGACTTTGTTGTCTGGCTGGACGGTGGCTGAGATTTGTCCCTTCAAAGTGCTGCTTCTGTCAGCTGAGAACGGAGAGAATCCATGCTGACTAAGACACTGACTCAGTTCAACACACAGTTTCTCCCCGACGGTCGCTAAAGCTTCCTGTAAACTAAAAGACCTGCAGACAGGAAGTAAGAAACATCAGCTGTGCAGCAACGTAACATTGAAACAAGCTGTAAAACCGGTCCTAACTAGAAGATACACCTACGGTGAGTGCATGTCTGCTAGCATGACGCTGACGGTGTTTTTCAGGGTCTCCATCAGACCCGGCAGGCCTGAGATGGCTTCTCCTGCCGTGGTGTAGACGATGAGCAGCACCGAGGACAGAAGAACCAGCTGATCGGCCTCCTGCTGCATCTCCTGGAACCGGACCTGGTCCATCAACACCGTCTGGGGGGACGAGGGGAAGGTTTTAGATAGTGGGCCCACATTTTGTTCATGTATTTGATATTTGGGACCCAAAATTAAGTTCTGTAAAATATTTTTGGCAGAATTTTGAGAATTTCATGGCTTTAGAGCTGGGAATTTTTTTGGGAAAAACACCTGTGAAGCCATTTTAATTGTTCAATATCTCCAGAAATCAAACTCCAACAGTCACGAAATGTGATGAAGACTCAGACAGAATAGTTTCTATCAGATTTAAATGATTGAATGGATCCAGCAGAGGAAACACTTTTAATTATTGGTCCTTGAAAATGAAAAAAAAAGCACCAGATTTTTAATCAAGAGCATCTGGGATTTGACAAGCATGGAAGGACAAGTTACACTTTTTTCTTGCTTTTTTGACGTGACACTGGTCCAAAAACACCAAATTTGTCCAAAATGACTCAAAATTGTCAAAAAAATTCAATAAATAACAATTAGTGCCCATTGTAATTGGAAAAAAGTGCAAATTTTTTTTGAACATCTGGACCTCCATGAACACCACCATCTAGACCTCCATGAACACCAACATCTAGACCTCCATGAACACCAACATCTAGACCTCTATGGACACCAACATCTAGACCTCTATGAACACCAACATCTAGACCTCTGTGAACACCAACATCTAGACCTCTATGAACACCAACATCTAGACCTCTATGAACACCAACATCTAGACCTCTATGGACACCAACATCTAGACCTCTATGAACACCAACATCTAGACCTCTATGAACACCAACATCTAGACCTCTATGGACACCAACATCTAGACCTCTATGGACACCAACATCTAGACCTCTATGAACACCAACATCTAGACCTCTATGGACACCAACATCTAGACCTCTATGAACACCAACATCTAGACCTCTATGAACATCTAGACCTCTATGAACACCAACATCTAGACCTCCATGAACACCAACATCTAGACCTCTATGAACACCAACATCTAGACCTCTATGAACACCAACATCTAGACCTCTATGAACACCAACATCTAGACCTCTATGAACACCAACATCTAGACCTCTATGAACATCTAGACCTCTATGAACACCAACATCTAGACCTCTATGAACACCAGGTTCTGTTTCCTACCAATGAGTTCACATCAACATTTAGTCTAAATATCTAAAAACTGGAACCTTGTCTGGTCAAACTTTAACAGATCTGATTCTACTGATGTTAGAGCCTCAACAGTTGGTGAAATGTCGACCAAAGACTGGATTTTAGTAGAAATATGGATCCATCCATATATAAACACTTACAGAAAGTTTATGGGGGCAACGTACCAGCCTGGTTTGAAGATTTTGCACTTTTTTTTTCCATTTTCAAGGTCCAATAATTATTCACGTCTGTCATTTTGGACAGTTTTAAGTCATTCTGGGCAAGTTTAAAGTCACCTGGGACAGTCTTTATCTTATTTTGGACAAATATTTAGTCATTTGGGACAAATTTCAAGTCTTTTTAGATGAATCTTGAATCATTTTGACAGATTTTAAGTCAAAATATCTAAAAAATGGAACCTTGTCTGGTCAGACTTTAACAGATCAGATTCTACTGATGTTAGAGCCTCAACAGTTGGTGAAATGTGGACCAAAGACTGTATTTTAGTAGAAATATGGATCCATCCATTTATATACACTTACAGGAACTTTATGGAGATACTAAACTCTTGTTGGAAACTTGTGCACCTTTTTCCATTTTCAAGGATGAATATTAAAGCTTTCAACTCTTCTGGATCCATTCAATCATTTATATCTATTGGAAACTATTCTGTCTGAGTCCTCACCAAATTTCATGTTTTATTTCTGGAGATTTTGAACCCTGATGATGACTCTACTGGTGAGATGTCTCATTGAGCATAAAAACACAGAAAATCTCCACACTCCATTCTGGTGGAAAAGTAAAACACAATAAACTGAATATAAACAACTACAGACATAAAGAGGACAGGTTTTACCTCTGGGAAGGGGTCTGAGGCGTGGTCCCACCTCAGCAGGCGAAGATAAGCGTGATTGTGGACATTAAGAGGAAGGTGTGAGTCGGATGAAGCAGCGCTACAACCAGCCGCCTCCAATTCTTTCAGGCATTTCACTGTTTCCTCCAGCCACTTCTCAGTGTAGTCTAAGGCATCTGCAGGAGAAAGGACCAGTTTTTTCTCTATATCAACACTGGACAGTCAGAACATCTTTAAACACAGAAAGTTGTCCAAAACGACTCACAAATTGTTCAAAAACACACAGAAATTGTCCAGAATTACTTAAAAACTGTTAAAATGACTTCAAAATGTTCATAACTCAAAGAATTACACAAAATTATCCTAAATGACTTCAATTTGTCAAAAACTACTCAAAATTGGTCCCATTTTTAGTGCTTAGACTGTGACACCTGGATGTAAAACTGATCTGGTTTCAGTTTTTAACAGATTTCAGATGCATTTTTCATCCATTGATAATTAGTCAAAGTGACAATAAAGTAGCCTAAAATTAAATGAAAATTATCCAAAAGTTCTCAAAATTTGTCCAAAATGACAAAAACCCAACAAAATTATTTACATTTTTTTTTCTAAATTGCAAGAAAATCGTCCAAAAATACAAAAAATGTCCAAAATGGTTCCAAAAAATGGCACGAAATGTTTCCGAAATTACTCACACTTGACCAAAATCATTTAAATTTGTCCACATTTTTGGGCTGTTTGGGTAGATTTGAACTGAACAGCTTGATTTCTTTGAATTGTGTTATTTAAAATCCAGATTTATCACTTTTTAATGGACTTTTTCCATCATTTCTGAGCCTCAGAACTTCATCAGTCCAGCAGATAGAACCATGACATTTAGGAGGAAAAACATCTGAGTTCTGGTAAAAACTGACACCAGATCAGTTTGACATCCATCCAGGTGTCTCAGTCTGAAAGACAAAAAATGTGGACAAATTTCAAGACAGTTTGGTCAAACTTGAGCAATTTTGCACTTGTGTCATTTTAATAATTTTAATAATTTTTGGACAACTTTTATGTAATTTTGATGCATGAGTTCTGTTCAAAAACGGCAACCAAATCATTTTACATCCATCCTGGTGTCACAGTCTAAAGACAATCATTTTGGACAACACTCCTGTCATTTTGAACAAGTTTGTTGAGTCACTTTGGACATTTCTTGACTCATTCAGCAATTTTTGAGAATTCCTGGACAATTTTGGCTGGTATTTCTGTGATTTTGCACAAATTTTAAGAAATTTGTGACAATTGCAATTTAATTTTGGACAACTTTCATGTCATTTTCAGGGCTGAAAACCACATTTAAGTTCTGTTAAAAACTTTAAACCTAATCAGCTTTATATGCACCCAGGTGTCACAATTTAAAGCCACAAATATGGACAAATTTCAAGACATTTTCCACAAATTTGAACCATTTCAGCAATTATCAAGAATTCCTGGACAATGTTGGCTTTTTTGACATTTTGGACAAATTTTAAGAAATTTGTGACAATTTCATTTAGTTTTGGACAACTTTTGTGTCATTTTCAGAGCTGAAAAACACATATAAGTTCTGTTAAAAGCTGCAATCAAATCAGCTTTAAGTCCACTCCAGGTGTTATAATGTAAACACTAACTGTAGCCTTTGCTTGTCTGATTTCAGAAACACAGAAAGGGCACACAGCTTATAATAAGAGCGCCGCCTGCAGACACCAGTCCAGTGCTTCAGCATTAACAATATATAATAAGAGTCTTTTAACGGAGGACAGGTTTCTTACTGGGTTGCTTCTCCAGGAACTCCTGGAACTTGTTCCTCTCGTACTCGACTGACTGCTGCATCAGATGAGGCCTGATGCTGCTCAGAGCGAAGTTGGCCATGTCGACCTTCATCAGGTCCAGCACTGAGAATATGGCCCTGAGAGGAAGGCAACAGGAAGTAGGAAACATCAGGACACTTCTAACTTCCTCTCAGTCGGTCTGCATCAGGATTAGGAAGCTGTTATTATTATAAAACCACAATAACACCACAAGCTGCCTTCCGCTCTTTAATGGACGTGAATGAAATTACAAAATCTATAAATAAGCTACGACCTGCAACATGCAGAGATAATAATAGTTTTTCTGGTTTCCTACTTGAGCAGAGGCACGATGTCGGTGATCTCCTTCAGCTTGTTGATGTCCTCGTCCCTGCAGGGGGCGCACAGCGACCCCATCATGCCCACGATGAACTGGGACAGCCGGCCGATGTCCAGAGCTCCGTTCTCAGCCTGCTGCTGGATCAGGGGAAGATCCAGAACCTCGTCGATACGAGAGCGAAGACGACCGTGGCCCGGCAGCAGGAAGGAGAGCAGAGCCTGGACGGGACGAGGAAAAAGGAACGGTTGATTTGTTGGTGGTTAAATCTGAAGAAAGATACGTTTTTCTCAAATGTGAACGACTAGTGAAGGTAGCAACTAAACTACAACAGCAAATTCTGAAGTGCATTCTGAAGTCATTAAGTTGCTTCTACGCGGGGTGATCAAAAAGTTCTGAGACTGTACCATGGAAAATGAAAAACTGCCACGTCCTCCGTGGGTTGATCCTGCCAGTAGCATATGCTTGTCTCAAAGATGAAGTCATGCAAGTCTAAGAACACACGGCCGGTACAGTGAATACAGTCTATATATGGATGGATCTATATTTCTACTAAAATACGGTCTTTGGTTGACATTTCACCAACTGTTGAAGCTCTAACATCAGTAGGATCTGATCTCTAGGTTCCACTTCCAGGCTCCCAAAACGTCTCAGTTTGGACCATGTTTGTTTGTTCTGTTGATGGTAGCTGCAGACCTTCACAGTGCTGCATGTACGATTGATACGACTGATGAGCTTCATGCAGCCGCAACACAAACAGTCCCAGAGCTTTCTGATCATCCGTCGTACCTCCAAACTAAAATAAAAAAATCCCAACATTCATTCACCTCTTTGATCTCAGCCAGAAGTTTGATGGCGTGTCCGTAGGACGGCGGTTCCTCCTTCAGCTGAGCTTCCAGACAATCCCAGAATGCTTTGTGCATGATCTCCTTCACCCTGCGCTCCAAACTGAACCAGGACAAAACACAGAAATGTACTTTTACAGCAGGAAAACACTCGTATCAGATCAGATTACTGATCAGGTCCTCACCTTCCCTCTGGGAGCTCTGTGGGTTTGACTTGAAACGCCTGGTTGACCATGATTTCATGAGCCAGAGCCATGTTGGTGACTCCTTTAGCCGTTTCCATCAGCTCCTCCACGGACACAAACCTCGGTGGGCTGGCTGTGAGGAAAAAAGATGCTTTCAGTTGTACAAAATCACATGCAAGCTGAGGAACAATCTGTTCCATCAAACCAGCTATGAACTCATTTTCAAACAGAGTCCTTTATCTCTGACTTCCAGAGTCTTCATATTTCTACTAAAATACCAAAAAACTTAAGCAATTTTAGACAAATTTTGAGTCCTTTTGGGAAAATATGGAGTCATTTTGAACAAATTTTGAGTCATTTGGGGGAACTTTGAGTTATTTTGGACACATTTTAAATAACTCTAGACAATTTTTGAGTCATTTGAAGAAAATTTTGAGCAATTTGGGGAATTTTTTTTAGCAATTTTGGACAAATCTTGAGTAATTTTGGGAAACTATCGAGTCACCATGGACAAATTTTGAGCAATTTTGGACAAATTTGGAGGCATTTGAGGAAAATTTTGAGTCATTTTGGGAAAACTTTGAGTAATTTGGGAAATTTCAAGTCATTTTGAAAAACATTTGAGTCATTTTGGACAAATTTTGAGTCATCTTGCAGAGGATCAACTAAAAGGTCAGAAACAAAATAATCTGAATCCTATTTTCATACAAAGTTTAGATTCATCCAGGCTTCAACATCCTTTCAGCACAGTCTTGACTTGTTATTTTTAGTGTGTATCATGAGTAAAACAAAAAATAAAATGGACATGAATGGCAGCAAAAGAGGATTAATTGTGTTTTATTGTGTTCTGTAGTTTCGTATTTGTAATTTTGCAGCACTTTTGTGGAACGTTTGCTGTTTTTTAATGTGTTTTCTGGATAAATTTGGCTGTAGAGTTCTAATAAAGGTGACGTTTACCTTGTGGAGTGTTTCCTCTGTGAGGACTCGGAGTGTTCGCTCGGACTCTCTTCCTCACCGTCTCCTCAGAAGCTTCCTGCCTCCTCTCATCCTTTGCCTCCTTGTCTCCTCCACCCTCACACTGATCCGAATCCTTTGGCATGTTGGAGTCTGAAGGAAGAGAAAAGATGAGATGAGATTAGATAAGACTTTATTAATCTCACAGTGGGGAAATTTGTATTGTTAAAACAGCAAAGAGTTCAAATATTTAACGGATATAAGTACAGAAATATAAAATAAACCAAAATATTTCACATATCTAACTATATGACTGCATATTAATTGGACAAAACTCCAATTTGCTGAATGAATCTATTTTAAACTCCTATTTTTACTTCTATTGCATGGTCATTTGTGGCTAAGTTATTTTATCAAAGTGCTTTTATTTCTCTGTACAGTAATTATCACAACCGACAATTATCTACATTATTAATCCTTCTGATGCATTGATTTTTGGTGAATAACTGATTTTTTTGTCACTTTTTTTAAATTAAATTGCTTCGATTTTTTACTGTCTATAGATCAATTAACAAACAGAAAACCAGGATAAAGATATTATTTATTCAGAGTACAGCTGTGAGTCTGCTACCAACATTTATCTTCATGATCAGTACATTTGATGAGTTGATTTCTTGAATAATGTCAGAAAATAGTTTTTTTTTTAAAAAAAAACCCTGAACATGAAGATAACAGCAAAATTATTGATTATTTGACTCTGACCAGAAAACCAGCAACATTTAAGGAACTGCTGGTACTGAGAGGAGTATTAATATGGCACAGATTATTATCTATATTGCACATATATGTAAGTAGAAAAATAACAACACAGCACATAATCTGATGCATTATATGTAGATAAATGATGCACAGGGTTATTAAATGCACCAAATATTCCTAATGCACAGCTTTAAATGAGCTGGTAACAGATTTTAACATCTATATATTCTATATGTTCTATTATTTAGTATTTTAATGTGACAAGATGTGATTTTGGAGCAGAAACTGGATTGTTTTTGTGCTCCTGGATAATGACGTCACCCTGACAGAGGAGGCGGGGGGAGCCACAGTGATGCTAACAGCTAACAGAAGTAAACAGAGCAAAGCCTCATGGGAACTCTACAGCCTCCCTCCCCGTCGGTACTGACCTGATAACCGGCAGCCCGGTAGGAAACTCAGCCGTCAGCTGTGGAGCTCAACTCGTGTCCCGTTAGCTTGACTCAGCTAAACAACAACAACAGAGCGGAAACAACCAGCTTCTCCCCCACAAATAAACAAATAAACAAGCAGACAGCGGGGTTTAAGCTGCCCCGGGTTTAGTCACAGCTTCACCGCCGCCGGACGCCGCGTTCAAGCGGAGGAAATCTGTGTTTCATCCCCGGTAACCGGAGCTTCCAGACACCGGAGACTCCTCCGCTGGGCTGAGCTGCTTCCGGGTTTGGGGCGTGGCTAGCGTGACGTTTCAGCCAAGCCTCCCCCCGCATGCGCAATCACGCAACTCATCTCAATTAAATTACTATTATTAATAAGAAATTCAATAAATAATTACTTAGTTGTAATAAGGAATTATAAAAACATAGTGAAATAAAAAAAATATATTTTTTTCTAAATTATTAAATAAGCGTATTTTATTATCTTTAATGTTAAAAAGTAAATAAATAAATAGTGTTTGTTAATAATTAAATGCAATAATGCGTAATTCAATACTAATTATTTTATTATAATCACATTGAATCATAAAAAGCAATTAAATACATATATTAATCATACTTAATTTAAATAACAATAAATAATTAATTTAAAATAGCTTGAATGTAATTAACTGTAATATTAAAAGTTAATAAAAATAATGTATTATTAAATATAATATAAATTGTATATATTTTATTATCAAACAAATTAAAAATGTTATAATAAATAAATGTTAATTGTGATAAATGTAGTAACATGTAGTTAAATTTCAAACTATTTTAACTGTGATTAAATTTTATAAATAATTACATAAAAATGTATTTAAATGTAAATAATCTTAAATATTTAATTGTTTAAAAATTAAAGAATTACATCTACTTTTAAAAAATCTTTTTTTAAAGGTAACTGAACTACATGGAAACAAAAATGTTATTTTAAAAAGTACATTAAAAAAATTATAAATAATTCAATGTAATAATATGTAATTCAATACAAATTATTTTTTAAATCAAATTTATTAATAAAAGTAATTAAATACAGATGTTAATTACACTTTATTTCAATAACTGATTAATTAAAAATATTTTAAATATAATTAACTTTAATGCTAAAAGTTAATAAATTAGAAGTAATTTACTAGTAATAAATTTAATAATACATAATCAAACAATGTATTTTATTGTTATCAAAGTAAATAATTAAATAAAACTATTACAATAAGTAAAAAGACGTTAATTAACTTTTTTTTAAAGTAATTTTATCAATTTTTTTTTCAAATTTTTTCTCCAACTACATTTGACGGAGACACAACTGCAAGTTTATGAGCATTTTATTTCATTTTCTAGAACAATAAAGCAAAAAAACACACGTGCACAAACATTCTGTAGATTATAAATGGACAACATCCACATATACGGTCAGAAAAACATCTTTTACATCTGTAAACTTTAGTCTAACCGACCAGATGTTCTCCAGAAACCGTCAGAAGAAGCTCAGAGCTCTTCAGGCTGAGCTTCATGGATCTACAGCCGACTGACTGCAGACTCTCCAAAGTACTGGTTGAAGATCTCAGGGTGACTCTGGCTGAACTGTCTCAGGAGACGTTTCTTCTTCTTGGCTGAGATGTTGGAGTCCAGGTGGATGTTGTTCAGGAGGATCCAAAGCTCCTGGTTGGTGGTTTTCTTCATCGACTCAGCCTCAGTCCTGCTGGGAACCTGCAGACAGAACGTGGAACCTGGAGGACCAAAACACGAAGAAGGAACCGAGTTTAAAGGCTGGTTTTATTATCCTGAGACAAGATTCTTCGTCTTCAGTAACTTTATTAATGATCAGAGTTCTACCTTCAGACTGAGAATATTTCCAGACTTACAGGAACTTGAAGTCCATCGAGGTGAGTCCAGATTTATCACTTTTCGAGTCAAAGTGTCAAAAAGCCAACAAATGTGGACAAATTTCAAGACATTTTGGGCACATTTTTGGTTATTTTGTGCTATTTTTTGTAATTTATCCAAATTTTGAGTCATTTTGGACATTTTTTTGTAGCAGGTTTGGATGCATCTGCAGTCATTTTGGGTAAATGTTATATCATTGTTGACGTTTTTTTCAGTAATTGTGGATTATTTTTAAGTCATTTTGGAGAAAACTTGATTTGGTTAGTATTTATAATTCTTGAGATTTTTTTTGACAAATTGTGAGTCATTCTAAACAATATTGGGGAGCTTTTCGAGCAAGTTTGGATGCATTTTGAGCCATTTTGCTAAATTTTTTGTCATTTTGGGAAAATTTTGAATTAGTTCAGACAATTTTTTTTGTCATTTTGGACACATTTAAAATAATTCCAGACAACTTTTGAGTCATTTTGGGAAGATTTTCAGTCATTTTGGACAAATATTTCATAATTCTAGGCAACTTTTGTCTGTCTCCTCCAAAATGACTCAAAATTTGTTGGAAAAAAAACAAACAAAAGTAAACTCAAAATGGTTCAAAATGACAAACCTGTCATCAAGTCATTTGCCTCATTTTTGGACCTCTTTTGAGTTTTTAATTTAATTTTTTTTTTTTTTAACAGTAATTTGAAAAGAGTTTGGTCTAAAGCCAAAATATGGGGACACATTTCAGGACATTTTGGACACAGTCGTACAGGACCTTTAAAGGTAAACTGATGTTGGGTTTCATCTCCTGTCTGAAGGTTGTGTTATTCCTGATAATCAGCGGTTTACCTGTAACGTCCGGCTGTTTTCCCTGAACCAGGACGGCCAGTTTGTCGCTGACTTCTTTGTGCAGAGCTCCTGGTATCTGGAACAGAAAGAAGAAACTGTTGGTGGACATAAAATTATCTCTAGATTAAATGAAACTCCCAGTTCCTCGTCTCACTGAATGTCTTTGACGACAGTTTCCTAAAATATGTTTTCAAAAGAAAATATTATTAAATAACTTCACACCAAAATGTCCTACGTCTGAAGACATTTTTGACTTGATTTTGGACAGGTTTTGCATTGATTTTAGGCTGGTTTTAGATTTGTTTTTTGGGCCATGTTTTGACTTTATTAACTTTCTTTAGGTCTTAGGCTGGCTTTGGACTGGCTTTTGGACTCCTTTTGGACTTGGTTTGTGGACTGTTCTTCAACTGATTTGAGGCTGGTGTTGGACTTAGTTTTGGACTGGTTTTAGGTTGTTTTGGACTGTTGCGGACTTGGTTTCAGACTTCATTTTGGACAGGTTCTGCACTGTTTTTTTGTATGGTTTTAGATTGATTTTAGGCTGGTGTTCTACTTGGTTTTGGACTTCAGATTTGGTTTGTGGGACATTTTTTGACTTTGTTTTTTTTAACTTGTTTTTGGTTTTTGGCTGGATTTTGGATTCCTTTTGGACTTTGCTTTTGGTGGATTGAGTTGGTTTTTGGACTGGTATGGGACTTGATTTGACTGGTGTCAGACTTGGTTTGTGGAATGTTTCGGACTTGGTTTTGGCTGTTTTTAGACTTGGTTTTCAGATGTGTTTTCGGCAGGTTTTATGCTGACTTCGGACTGTTTTCAGGCTGGGTTTGACTATTGTTGTTTTGAACTGATTTTAGGCTGGTGTTGGACTGTTTTCATTTTCAGACTTAGTTTTGGATATGTTTTAGGCAGGTTTTGGACTGGTTTTAGGTGGGGTTCAAACTTGGTTTTGGTACTGTTCTTTTAGTTTGGTTTTGAATGCTTTTAGGCTGATGTGGGACTGGCTTTGGACTGTTTTTAGACAGGTTTTGAACTATTGTTAGGCAGGTTTTGGACTTATTTTAGGCTGGTGTTGGACTGGTTTTAGACTGGTGTTGGACTTGGTTTTCTACTGGTTATAGACGTGGTTTTTGTAATGTTTTGACTTGGTTTTGAAATAGATTGAGGCTGGTTTAAGGCTGGTTTTGCACATTTTTTGGCTATTTTTGGGAACTGATTTTAGACTGGTGTTGGATTGGTTTTATATTGGGTTTAGACGTGGTTTGTGGAATGTTTTGGACTTGGTTTTGGCTCTTTTTGGCTGACTTTGTATTTGGCTGGTTTTATTCTGCTTTTGGACTTGGTTTTGAACTGGTTTTAGGCTGCTTTAGACTGGACTAAGGCAGGTTTTAAGCTGCTTTTGGTCTTGGATTTTGGACTGGTGTCACATTGTTTTTTGTACTGATTTTAGGCTGTTTTTTAATGATCTTTGGCAAGTTTTAGACTGATTTTAGACTAGTGGTGACTTTTGTTTAATATAGAAAATTACAGCATTTGCCATCTCACTTTCACCATACTTTGGTGTAACATCGTCCAGATTTATGGAAGTTCTAAATGGTTGTAAAACTCAAGGAAAAGCTCTTCTGATGATCTGATGTTTACCTTAAAGACTTCTTTAATGTTGCTGAGCATGAAGACCACCATGAGGTCCTCCTTCTCCTTGGAGAAAGCTTTGCTGTGGAGGATCGCTCTGGAGAAAGACTTCTTCACGGCCAGTCTGTTCTCCATCTACAGATACGACAGAAACGTCTTCAATGCAGGAAACCATACGGGTAGAACAGCGTTTATGCTGCAGCACTGAGGACTTTAAATATCCAGGAGAGAATGTATAATCTGTTATAAGATCCAGTGAGCAGCTCTGACCTCTTTGTCCACCTTTATCTCCTGAGGATCGGCTGCCAGAGACATGAACGTCAGAAGTCTTCTCAGTTCGTCTCTGCAGCCGATCGGCAGCAGCTTCAAACAAAGCTGGAGAGCCTCCAGAGCTTTACCCAACTTAGCGTTCACTGGAAAACCAACAGAGAGAAGCTTAGGTTGGTTACACTGGAGTTAATGTGATTTAAGTTGGAGTTATAGAAGAGAAACAGGAAATAAAATGGACTTGATTGGTCATCGGTTCCTGACTTCTCACCCAGCAGGTCGATGATGGCGCTGTAGACGTCCGTCATGTTGTCAGGCAGCAGTGGAGGTCTGTTAGTGTTACTGTAGTGTTTAACCAGAGTCTCATACATCAGAAGTTTACACTGAACCAAACCAGCGTGGGACAGACGAACCTGATCATCACTGCTGGGAGCTGTGGAAAAATGGTCCAAAATGACTTAAATCTATCAACAATTACAGAAAAATGGTCCAAAATGACTTAAATTTATCAACAATTACAGAAAAATGGTCCAAAATGACTTAAATTTATCAACAATTACAGAAAAATGGTCCAAAATGATTAAATTTATCCAAAAATGACTAAAACTCCATCCAAGACTGAAACTGGATGTAAAATTGAAGTGGTTACACTTTTAAAAACAGAGTTTACTCATCAAAATTAGTCAAAATGACACAAAGATTGTTCAAAATTGTCCAAAAATTCTCGAAAAAGACCAAACAATGTCCAAAATGATTCAAATCTGCATCGCCTGGTGCATTTAAATAAGCAGCATCCTCAGACTGACCTCCATCCTGGACGCTGCTTCCTGCTGAAGTTTCCTCGTCTGGAGGGAAACATTGAGGCAGTTCTCTGCTCAGCTCCACCACCGGCTGGTCGGGAAGAAAATCCAGACAGTCCAGAGCTGAACGCAGAAACTCATCGTCCCTGGAGGAGGAACAGCGTTATTCTGGTAGCATTAGCTGAAAATATTCACAGAAATGTGCTCATTCTCTGTCTGTCTGCAGGTTTAATATTAAGCTACAAGCAGCAGCTAGTTAGCTTAGCTTAGCACAAAGACTGGAAACAGATGGAACTAATATAAACTGTAAAATCTGATGCTTCTTTGGTGCTGATTGATTTACGCAGCTGGAAACATTATGGATAACTTTACACCGAAATGTCCGATATCTGAAGACATTTTTTAAAAACATTTTCTTCATGTTAAGTTAAATGACTTTTCCTTGGTTTCTAAAATAGATTTATAAATCTCAGTTGTTCAAAGTGACTTGATTTTTTCCCGCCAGAAAGACATTACTCAAAAACTATCCAGAATTACTCAAAAACAGTCCGGTATTACTCAAAATTAGTTAGAAATGACTCAAAATTGTTCAAATATTTATCCAAAATTATTTAACATTTGTACAAAATGACTCAAAAAATACTCCAAAATTACTTAAATTGATCCAAAATGATTTTAAAAAGTGTCCAAAATGACTAAGAAATGTTCCAAATGTACTTAAATATATCCAAAATTACTAAAAATCTGTCCAAGATTATAGAAAAATGGTCCAAAATGCCTTAAATTTATCTAAAATTACAAAAAATCTGTCCAAGATTTCTCAAAAATGGTCCAAAATTACTTGACAACAGTCGACAATTACTACAAAAAAATGGTCCAAAATGATTTAAATTTATCCAAAATTACTCAACACTGTCCAAAATTGCTGAAAAAATATTTAAAATTCGTCAAAGATTACACTAACAATGGTCCAAAATTAGAGAAAAATGGTCCAAAATTACATAAATGTATCGAAATGTATTAAAAACCTGTCAGAGATTACTCAAAAATGGTCCAAAATGACTCAAAAATTGTCCAAAATTACGGAAAAATGGTCCAAAACGACTGCGAAATTGTACAAAATTACTTTACAACTGTCTTAAATTACTGACAAATGGTACAAAATTACTGAAAATTTTTTTGAAATGAAATAAAATTATCTAACAATTCTCAAAAATTGTCTAAAATGAGTTAAATTTATCAAAAATTACTCCAAAACTGTCCAAAATTACTCACAAGTGTGACGTTTTGAGGCAATAATTAACTTTTGAAATAGTTTTCTGTTATTCTGATGACGTAAAAACCCGATAAGGTAAAATATACGAATATTTCTTGAATCCAAACCACTTCTAGATGTAAAATGTGATCGTGTCTGTCATAAATCACCACATCAGACCTCCTGATGACTGATTCAGGATGAAATAAATGTCTAGACTGAACCCACTGAGCGTCTCTGAAGGCCCTGAGGATGCGTCTGTCCAGGTGGTTGCTGCTGTAGATCAGGTCTGGGTTACTGTGGAGCAGCCGATTGGACGACGGAGACGAAGAACTGCAGTGGAGGACTCCATCCAGCAGGGGGAGATCCACCAGAGTCAGGAGACGCAGGAGAGTCTGTTCCTGCCAGACCTCATGCACCACTGAAGAAGAAACAACCATCAATGATCAGGGTTCTGGCTTCAGACTGGGAATATTTCAGAGCTCCAGGTCCTTGAAGTCCACAGTCCATGTATTTACGGAATATTTGGCCGAGGGGGAGAAGACAACTGCTGAAGAGGAAGGGACCGAGAACAGAGCCCTGGGGAACACCAGAGGAGATTGGAGATGGCTGGGATATGAATTTTTCTAAAGTGGTCTAAACACGACAAATGAGGACAAATTTCAAGACATTTTGGACAAATTTGAGGTTTTTTGGACAACTTTTGTGCTATTTTAATCTCCTTTTTAGACATTTTTTGAGTCATTTCAACAATTTTCATGCATTTTGAACATTTTGTGACTCATTTTGGAAACTTTTTTATAATATTCTCTTTAAAATGTGTCAAAATTTTTTGTCTTTAGACTGTGACACCTGGTTGGATGTAAAACTGATCTGGTATCAGTGTTAACAAAATATATCCATCTAAAAATAGTCAAAATAACATGATCGTTGTCTCAAAATTTTATTGAAATTGTCTTAAATTTCTAAAAATGCGTCCAAAAACCTGTCCACAACAATGCACAAATTTTCAATGAAAATTCTCAAAAAATATTCAGAAATTGTAGAAATGACTCAAAAATGTCCAAAATGACTCCAGAAAAACCCAGAAAATTACGTGAAGTTTGTCCAAAATGTCTACAAATTTGTCCACATTTTTAGTCTTCATCTTGTGACATCCGGATGGAAAAAGAACTGAACTGTGTCAGTTTTTAACAGAACTCAAGAAAATTGTGAAAATCTTGCAAATATCTCAAAATGTGTCCCAAACAATTTTAAGAATTATTCAAAATGGCATTAAATTATCAAACAATTATGAAAAGGTACTGAAATGACTCAAAAATGATTCCAAAATGCCATAAATGTTGTCCAAGATTACCTGAAGTTTGTCCAAAGTTACTCAAAAATTGTCCAAAATTGGTCAAATTTTGACTGTCTTTTAGACTGAGACACCTGGATGGATGTAAAACTGATCTGGTGTCAGCTTTTCCCAGAACTCAGATGTGTTTTTCCTCCTAAATGTCATGGTTCTATCTGCTGGACTGATGAAGTTCTGAGGCTCAGAAATGATAGAAAAAGTCCATTAAAAAGTGATAAATCTGGACCCACCTCTATGGAACTCTGGGAATATTCACAGGATGAAGGTAGAACTCTGGTCATTGATAAAGTTACTGCAGATGAAGAACCAGATGGTTTATTTCCGTCTTACGTGACTGAGGTAACACTGAGTCGCTCTGAACTCTGCTGGGACTCAGATTCTCCACCATCTGATCCAGGATCAGACCAGAAGCTGCTCCAGCATCAGTTTTCTGCTCTTCCTGCCTGAAATGGAAAATAAAAGTCAAACAATTTGCTCAGATATATAAAACTAGTCTGTTCAACATAGCTAAAATCAGCACATGGAGATTGTGTAAATACTGACTTTGTTTTTTTGCTAGTTGTATGTTTTGCTGTGATGACTGTGTGTTGTGTGCTGTTGGAGGCTATACCTGTCTGGACAATCACTGAACAGTTTATGGATCCCGTCGACCAGAACACCTTTTTCTAACTCCTCAACCGAAGGAATCCGAACGCTGACAAACCTGAGAGCAAGAAAATATATAAAAGAACAAACAAAAAGAATAAATAAAGATGCCAAAGTAACACGTTCAGCTGCAACTGTGGAAAGACAATAAGAAAAGGTTCATATTTTGACAGGGTGCTAATGATCCACTTGGCTTTTCTTGATCACAGGTTTGTCCTTTTGGACCATTTTTGAGTTTTGTTTTTGTTCCTTTCCAAAAAATTTCAAGTCATTTTGGAGAAGACAGATAAATGTCTAAAATTATTCAAAATTTGTCCAAAATGACTCAAAATTGTTCAAAATGACTCTAATTTTGCCCAAAATGCCAAAAAAAAAATTGGTCAAAAATTGCTCTAAATTGGCCCAAATTGACCCAAAATTTGTCCAAAATGACTCAAAATTGGTCCACAATTATTCAAAATCTTCCCAAAATGACTAAGAATTTGCCTAAAATGACTCAGAAATGTCTGAAATTACCAAAAAAATGCATCCAAACTTGCTGGGAAAACTCCCCAAAATTGTCTAGAATGACTTAGAATTTGTCCAAAATTGCCCAATATTTGTCAAAGAACTTCAAAACTGATAAATACCACCGAAAATGGGTCAACATTTTTTCCAAAATGATCCAGAATTATTCACATGTTGACAGTGATGCAACATTTGTCCAAAACGTCTACAATTCTTCACCAAAATGATAAATGCTGAACAAAATTCCTCAACAACGATGTAAAATGTGCTTCAAAATGACTTACATTTATCCAAAACTTTAAAATACTTTTAAAAAACTGTCCAAAATTACTCAAACATTGTCCTAAATGACTTAAAATGTTCATACAGGAAATATAAGAAAATAACAGGAACTTTCTGGAATCAATCTCTGACATTAAAACAGAATCTGCACATTCTGCAGTCAGGTGAAAAAATAAAGCATAAATTTCAGCATTTGATTTGATAATTGCAATAAAACTCCAGTGTAAAGTCTGGATTTTGTCTTATATCTCACCTGTAGAGATTATACATTATATCTTACGTGTATAAATTATATTTAATCTCACCCGTATAGATTTTATATATATATAGTATATCTCACCTGTATATATTTTATATATATATAGTATATCTCACCTGTATAAAGCGTTCTTACTGTCCTGGAACTCGTCCTGCTTCTTGTCTTTTCTAAACATTTTGGTTCCGACCGACTCGAAGACGCTGCAGTTGAGCAAACACTGACAGACCAAAACCACTTTATCCCGACGGACGTCCGGCCCTGAAAACACCACAATTAACCCAGAAATGAAAGAAAAGGCAAAATAAAACTGAAATCTGACATGAAGAATCTCTGAGGAATCACTGATGAGGATCTGAAACTAAATTAAAGCTGGAATTAACTTTTGGTTAAATAAATAAATAAATTAAGCTGCTTCTAATAAATCTGTTTTCTTTTGCAACATCTGGTCTAAACTTAATTTTCAAATATTTTGTTGCATACATTATCTTTAACATGTTTAAATTTTTTAAAATCTGGTCTTTTTCTGCTGTTTTGTTGTTCAAAATGATTTAAAATGTATCTAAAATGACTCAAAATTTGTCCAAACCTACTCAGAAAATGTACAAAAAGACTTAAATCCTCTTAAATGCATCTAAAATGGATCAAAAATTACTCATAAACGGTCAAAAATGACAATGAAAAAGTGACCAAAATGACTTCAGTTCAACTAAAATGACTCAAAACTGGTTTGAAATGACTTAAATGAGTCAAAAATGACGTCTTCTACTGTAGTCAGTTATAATCTTTAAGTAAATTACATTAGAAACCCAGTAAAACTGTGGCGACCACCAGCAAGTGTTTGACTGTCATTTCAAAATAAAAGCTTGTTATCGTGTGTCTGCATTGTTTTTATTCTTCTGTTTTGTTTTTTTTTTACTTTTCCCTGTAAATGTCCTTGAAGAACGTCTGTGTGTGACGAGCTGCTGCAGAAATAAACTTCTTTCACCTCGGAGTCCCTTCATGTGACCGATGTGGTCCATCAGGACGTCTACGGCTTCAGATCCTACAAAACAGTCGCTGTGACATTTCAGATGGACTCGTCTTCGTTTCACCGTCACCGAAGATCTGAGGGTGGAGATCAGCAGGTTCCACATGGATGAAGAAGACGAGGAAGATGATGAAGGCCTGGTGATGGTTGCTGCAGGAACTGAGAGGAACAGAAACACAATCCAACTGACAAATGTGAATAAAAAAACACAATAAAAGAAAGAAACATGAAAAGATAGAGCTGAATAAAAGATACGTTCAGGTGGTGAAGCTTTACTTGGATGGAGGTAAATCTGACCTGAAGGTTTCTAAAGTTCTCACACAAAACGACAAGTTGTTCCACAGATCAGACTCAATTCAGACTTTTTTTGTTTGTTTGTTTGTTTTGTCTTGATTTGGAACATCTCAGATCATCTGGCTGGTCGAACTCAGAGCTCTAAATGGGAATAAAAATCTAAAAATTCTGCTATATAAGAAGGTGTCCGCCCATTTAAAACCTCAAAGACAAACAATAAAATCTTAAAATAACGGTTTTCTGTTGTTTTTTAGCTTTAAACCAGAACCAAGATCCCATTTATCCTCTTCACACAGGATCCCAGAATGGCTTACGATGGATTTTAAGATTGACAAAGTGACAAAACGCTGTCCAAAATATCAAAATGACATTTGCCAAACATGACCCAAAACTTTTCCAAAATGACTCATAATTGGTTCAAAATGGCTCACAATTGGCCTAAAATGACTTGAAATGTGTCCAAACTGACTCAAAATTGTCCCAATATGACTCAAAATTAAACCAAAACAACTCAAAATTGGTCATTTCCCCCCCAAAATCAGGCAAAATAATTAAAAAACAACTCAATTTTTTTCCAAAACTACAAAAAATGCATCCACAATTACTCAAAAATGGTCTAACAAGACAAAAACTGTCCAAGATGACTCTGAAATGTGTCTGAACTGGTGTGAAAATGTTCAACGAGACCCTTGAAAACCGTCCAAAAGACGAAAACATTTCTCTCCATGTTTCTGTTTGATTAGAATGTAGAATATGTGAAGGAGGAAATAGAGGAAAAGATTTTCAGCTTCAAGCAAAGCTGCTGAGAAACGCTGGAAACTTTTTGACCTTCAGACGTGGTTGAATTTAAAACAATAAAAAGGTTTTCTTCTACTGGATCCTCAGAATTTTTGTTGAGTTTTCAGGTTTATTATTGTAGAGTCACAGTTTTAGCTTCAAATCAGTGGGATTAATGTCCATAATTAATAATTAACGTTGGACCTCAGCCTTGTTATGTGTTACAGTCGGGTAAAGTAGATTTTATAGAACTATTGAGGGGTTTTAATCCTTAATTTGTGGATTTCTCAGGTAAATTCACACCATAAACAACCCTGTAGGACCTTAAACTCATTAGTTAATCTTGGTAGATTGTTTTTACTATTATTATTTTTATTTCAGGAAGGTATTTAGAACACATGCATTTGTCTCCTCCCAATAAAAACACGACAAAAACTGCATAATTTAAGACATTGTTGCAAAGAGGCAGAATTTGGCGCAAAACAAGTTAGCAGGATGCAGCAAAGTGCAGTTTCCTGTGTCTGGACGTCCAGTCTGATGCTTCATTAAACCTCCTCCATGTCTGAGTTCATCTAACAGGTAGAACTCAGCTCAGGTGAGTCAAACTAACAAAGCAGCGATACATTTCACATTTTATCGTTTTTAAATCCCGCTGTACGACTTTAAACGTGTTTATTTAGCAGTTTTCCGGCTACTAAACCGAGCTCAGGCCTCCGTTTCCTTCAGGAACCTTCAGAAACCGCTAACCTGTCGCTCCTCACCTGTCCGGGACCCACCTGGAGGCCTCACGCGCAGCTTCTCCGCGAGCTGCAGCGCTGCGGCTCGTTCTCTGATGGAGGCCATGATGGAGGTTCTGGTCCAGAACCAGAAGATCTGCAGCAGAACCTCAGCAGAAGGTCAGAGGAGGGAAGACGTCCATGCGGGCCGAAGCTGCAGCTTTAATGTTCCACCGCTAGATGGCAGCAAACTCCCAGAGACACGTTACCTGGACTTCCTGTTGATCACCTGACCTCCCTGCTGACAGGTAGGAGAACTATAGATGGTGATTAATTAGAAATGAGTTATTGTGATCCTCTGCTGGGTCCTGAGTCAGTGCTGCCTTCAGGTGCTGCAGGAAATATCATGTTTATGTTAGAATGACCTCTATGGAGAAGCTGCAGCACAGCTCTAGATTTAAAAGTTAAATGTAGAGCTAATTATGTTCTATTCTGCTGCTAAAATAAGCTGATTTTTATCATCACTAACTTCTTGTTGTTTATCTTCTTCATTTTCTTCCTTGTTTTCTTCTTTATCTTTTGTTTGTTTTTGTCTTCTTTATTTTCTTTGTCTTCTTCATCTTTTTCTTCTTTCTCTTCTTCTTGTTCTTTGTCTTGTTCTTCCTCTTTATTTTTTCTTATTATTTATTTTCTTCCTCTTGTTCTTCTTCTTTATTTTCTTATTATTATTTTCTTCTTCATCATCATCCTATAAAAGTTCACAGAAAAATATTCCATGCTACATACTTTGTCATTTCTCTCTATTTTTTTATATTGATTTTTTTTTAGATCTAATGCAGTGTTTTCATGCGCATTTGTGTATATTGTTGAAATAGATATTTTTGAATGATATGTAGTGCCTTCTTTAACACTGCAGTTTTATAGTATCTACATTTTTTAAAAGTTAAATCCCAGTTATTCAAAGCATGTTTAAAACAGTTGACGTTGCACCAAAGTGTTTTGCAGTAAAACAATGAGCCTGGTGTTTTAAATTAATGTGACAAATATAAGTACTGGCCATATTTAAGACCACACTGGGTTATTTATTATGTTAATTTACCATTAAAAGCCAATAATAATGATACACAGAAACAACTGTCACACCATGTAAACAAACACTGAATATGCTGAAAATAATGACCAGATAATGATGAGATTTGTTAGTTATTATCAGAACTGATGTCGGTTTAAACATCTTTTCATTTTCATGGCACTTTTTTGACGATGACCTTCATTGTTCTCGTGTAATTATTATAAATCGTCACCAATAGGTTGAATATAATCAATCAATTTTATTTTTTAAATTATTGTAATAAATGCTCTGATTTGTTCCCTCTGACTGACATTTTTTAAAGAATATGTGCTATCATTAGATTACCGGTGAAGCATCAGTGTTTCTGCAGCAAGTTGGAGCTACTCATGACCACTGAAGGTAACAACAAGCTAAAGTTCTGATCAGACGCAATCTTGTTGCGCAGCTGATTACTGAAGGTAACAACGACAAACTACAATTTTACGACAAATTCAACATCAAGCTGAACACATTTCAGTTCTCAGCTAAAGTTAACATGCTTAGGAACAGATACAAACAATATTGGACAAGCTAAATTATTAATTTGTTCGTGATAACCTCAGATAATCAGAGGCTAACGGCTAGCTAACGGTTAGCTAACTGCCGGCTAGATATTAGCGTTAGCATTAAAAGCTAACGTTTAGCCTCAGTTTTTTCCCCCTCACGTTCTTTAAGAGGACCTGGAAATAGTTTCAGAATAACAGCAAGTGTTTTAAACTAACTTTGTGATTTTCCAAACATTTATGGTTCATTTACTTTAAGAGAAACAACAGTTAAAAGCTAAAGCTAAGTGGATGTTTGCTAATGCTAGAGAGGAACAGACTGTTGCTAGCTTAAATGTCCAGCTAACGTTTACACTTAAACTAGAGGTTTTATTCTTGTCTACAGTGTTATAACCAGCCTAAATATCTCTCTTAGATTAGTTTACTGTGTGTTAGATAGTTTCACAAAGACAACCTAAAAACTTAAGCCTAGAAAGTGGGTTTATTAGCTAAAATTGTGAGAAATTAGGCAGTTTGAAGCTGACTAAGGTGCTGTTGGGCTAACACTAGTGACTATTTTTCTGTTATTTAATCTACACACTATTTTACAGATTAATTGAGGAATTTAAATGACTAATTCACCACCATGAAAGCAAAATAATAATTTTATTTAACCATATTTATTCTGACAAGCGATATCATTGTATAAAAAGCAAATGGAAACAAAGGTTTAGATATTAAAGAAGAAAGAAACCACATATTATTAACATTTAAGAAACTTCAATCGCAGAATTTACATCACATGAATTGTGGTAAATAGGGGAAAAAAAGATACAAACATGCAAAATCATTTCTTTTCATTAATTATTTCCTAGATTGATTGTTATTAGGTCCAAAAAAATGGCAAAATATTGTGAGAAATGGCCAAAAAATGTCCAAGATGATGTCCTCGAATGTCTCATTTTGTCCAAATATATTCAATTTATTGTCACAGAGGAGGAAAGAAACCAGAAAATATTCACATTTAACAAGCTGCAATCAGAGAATATATATTAGATGACTTACACTGTATAGAGAAAGAAATCTCAATATGCAATTAACGATTATTTTCATGATTAATTATCGCACATAATTAGTTCCACAAAATGTCAAAAAATGTTCAAAATAAAATCCTCAAATGTCTTTTTTTGTTCACGACATGCAAAAACATTTATTTTCATGAATTATTTCCTAGATTAGTTTTTTTTAAATTAAAATTGTGAAAAAGGACCAAAATGCACAAGATGACGTCCTCAAATGTAAAGTTTTGTCCAAATATATTCAGTTTACTGTCATAAAAGAGGAAAAAACACAGAAAATATTCACGTTTGGTCTCTAAAACGTTAGAAAACGGTAAAAAAATGTTCCAAATAATTTTCAAATATGTTGTTTTGTCCAAATATATTCAGTTTATTGTCATAAAGTAGGAAAGAAACCAGAAAATATTCACATTTAACAAGCTGAAATCAGAGAATTTACATTACATGAATTAAACTAAATAGGGAAAAAGATGTACCTTGGTGATAAACAATCATTTTCATTGATTATATTCAAGATTAATTGTGATTTGGTCTATAAAATATCACAAAAACGTGAAAATCGCACAAAAAATAACCTCCTCAAATGTCTTGTTTTGTTCACAACATGCAAAAACATAGATCTAGAGTAGGTCTAAAAAAATATTGTGAAAAATTTCCAAAATTTCCAAGATGATGTCCTCAAATGTCTCAATTTGTCCAAATATATTCAATTTATTGTCATAAAGGAGGAAAGAAACCAGAAAATATTCATGTTTGGTCTCTAAAATGTTCGAAAATGATACAAAATGTCCAAAATGATGTCTTAAAATATTTCGTTTTGTCCAATTATATTCAGTTTTTTGTCCCAGAGGAGGACAGAAACAGAAAATATTCACATTTAAGAAGCTGGATTTAGAGTTTCTTTGTCTTAAAAACTGATTAATTGATCATCAAGTGGACAGAAAACTGAACTAATCTGCAGTGTGTCCTCACTAGAAACCGTCTCTCGTGTTGCTGTTTGTGTTTCTTCTGTGTAACTTTGTTTTTTCTTCCATATTACAGAACATAACTCCGAACGTCACGTTTAACGGCTGCTTTTTAATTCGTGTCTTCACGGCCGTAGAGCTGCTGTTTAATACCTGCTCAGCTGAGGAAGCAGATAAAGCCTCGGCGGTTCCTCCCTCACACTCGGCGCTACACTCTGACACTCCTGGAGGGTCACGGAGTCACTTTATGATAGTAGCCGATTGTGGCAGGGATCATTTAATCCTCCGACGTGATTGATTCCAGCGCCGCTTAAATGGGAGGAAAAAGGCTGAGTTCTATTAAGAGAGCGGCGGCCAGTGGAGACCTCCCACTGGAACGCTCCTAGGTGCCACTTCACGCCGTCCACGGCTCGAATTAAACCACCCAGATAATTTAAAAAGCATTGACAGCACAATTTGTCCACTCGCTGTTATTGCTCTGACCCCGATTAGTGTCAATGGGCTTATCAGAGGTGTAATCTGATCCGGTGTTCAGCAGAGACAGAAGAAAGCCTCTAATGGTCATCCTGCAGCCGTTAGCTGGGCTTCTAGTAATTGAGAAGCATTACGAGGCTTTAATGTCCACCCTATTATTCCTGCTGGAATCATTTAGCAGTAAAAACTGCAGATGAGGAGGTAATTATAAGCAGAAAAGCAGCTATTCTATTAACCTTTTATCTGCTAAATGTGTTTTTTTTCTGCTTTAACAGGCAGACGAGGCCCTGAAAGAACTCCATGGATCAAAGTTCTGCTGTGAGTCACAACTTTAGACAAACTAAATAACATTTATCTGCTCGTTTAGCTTTAAATATGAATATTTATAAAGAAAAACACTATATGACTGAAGTCATAATATCATTATTTCATGTCTTTGAATTGCAAAAAGTGATTTGGATTTGGTGAATATTTGGATAATTCCACATAAAATCAGAGTTCTACCTTCATCCTGTGAATATTTCCAGAGTTCCATAGAGGTGGGTCCAGATTTATCACTTTTTAATTCACTTTTACATTTCAAACCTGAAAAGCTGTTTTTTTTTTATATCCATCCAGGTGTCACAGTCTAAGGACAAAAAAGTGGACAAATTTCAGGACATTTTGGACAAATTTGAGTAATTTTGGACAACTTTCGTGTCATTTTCAGCATTTTTTGACTCATTTCAATAATTTTTGAATATTTTTGACATTTTAATGCAATTTTTCAGCAATTTGTGAGATACATTGCAAAAATTTCTAGAAATTTGAGACAATTTCCAGAAAATTTTGGACAACTTTAATGTAATTTTTAGTCATTTCTGATAGATGAATTCTGTTAAAAAGTCAAACCAAATTAATTTTTACATTCATCCAGGTTTCACAGTCTAGAGACAAAAAATATGGACAAATTTGGAGTAGTTTTGCACAAATTTGAGTAATTTTGGATAATTTTCATTTCATTTTCAACACTTTTTGAGTAAATTCATTTTCAATATTTTTTGACAATTTAATGTAATTTTGAATAATTTATGAGATATTTTGGACAAAATTTTGAGAAATTTGGGACATTTTTCATTGAATTGTGGACAACTTTAATCAACTTTAATGTCATATTTACTCATTTCAGATGATTGCGTTCTGGTGAAAACTACAACCAGATCAGTTTTACAACCTAAAAGACAAAAAATGTGGACAAATTTCAAGACATTTGAACAAATTTGAGTGCTTTTGGACAGCTTTCATGCCATATTGAACAATTTTTTTGAGTTATTTCAACAATTTTCAAGCATTTTGGACAATTTTCATACCATTTTGAACAATTTGTTTGTATTGTGGGAACTTTTTTGTCACTATGGACACATTTTGAAAAATTAGGGACAATTTTGGTTCAATTTTGGACGACATTCATCTTATTTTCAATGGATGGAAAACACATATAAGTTCTAGTAAAAAAAAAAAAAAAATCAGTTTTACATCCACTTCATGTGTTCACAAAACATATGGGCAACTTAGGGTAATGTGCAGTTCTTTGAGTCATTATGAACATTTTTGAGTCATTTTTTAAACATTTTTCGAGTATTTTTAGACAATTTTCATGTCACAAATTTCTCAAAATCTGTCCAAAATTTTTAAAAAATGTAGAAAATTACATTAAATTGTCAAAAAAAAACTCAAAAATATTGAAATGACTTTTAAAAAAAAAATGTTGAAAATGACACGAAAAATTGTCCAAAATTACTCAAATTTGTCTAAAATGTCCCAAAATTTGCAAACATTTTTGTGAAACTGATCTGGTTGCAGGTTTAAGCAGAATTCATCCATCAGAAATTAGTAAAAATGACATGAAAGTTGTCCAAAATTAAATGAGAAATGTCACAAATTGTCCAAAATAACTCATAAATTGTTCAAAATTATATTAGGTTGTCGAAAGTACTCAATAAATATTGAAATGACTCAAAACAATCTCCAAAATCACTCAAATTTATGCAAAATGACTCCAGATTTGTCCACATTTTTAGTGTTTCGACTCTGACACCTGGATGGATGTCAAACTGATCTGGTGTCAGTTTTTAGTAAAACTCAGGTGTGTTTCTCCTCCTAAATGTCCTGGTTCTATCTGCTGGACTGATGAAGTTCTGAGGCTCAGAAATGATGGAAAAAGTCCATTAAAGAGTGATAAATCTGGACCCGCCTCTATGGAACTCTGGGAGTATTCCCAGGATGAAGGTAGAACTCTGATCATTGATAAAGTTCCTGGGCATGAAGAACCAGATGTTCTGAGGAGGTTTTGTTATATTCTATAGGTCTGGTTGAGGCTCTGTGTTGTTAAATTCTGATGTTTCTCTTGTTTTTCAGTTCGTAGAAGCAGCGTTGGAGCAGGTCGTGTCTCCTTCCGGTTGTCCAACAGAAGATGGAGGAACCATCTCACTGCAGCTGCTGGAGTTTAAAACTCATCTCCTGGAGGTTGTGGAGGAGCTGCACATCCGAAGGGTGAAGTAGAAAATAAAACAGCTTCTCTGAAGGAGTTCTCATTCATTCTAATACCACTATACTAAATGGTATGCCATAAAAAGATCCTGTCTGTTCTACTACATGCACTGTAAAAATAAAAATGATGGAGAATAACCATCTTATAAAATCAGATAATTTTCCACATTTATACCACGTATTCCAACGTTATATAATATGAATTTTTAGGGATTTTTAATTTTTGATAAAACGTTAATTTTATTATAGATTTCATACACTAATGACAACGTAAACTGTAACTCCAAAAAAATATTTCTAATATAATAAATCTGAATAAAATTACTGAAACAATTTTTCTTTTTTCTGTTGTTGTAATTTATAAAAAATATTTTGAATCTATCAGAGGAAAGTGGAATATTTGGGAATTACAATAAATTTATCAGAATTAAAAAAAAAATCTTAAATTAATGCAAACTTAGTGGTTATTTAAAACTGCAGATTTTATTGTTACTTGTGATTTTTATGAATTTTATGGATATTTTTGTTATATTTTTTAAAAAAATATGGAGAAAAACATTTGTAAAATAGAAGGCAAAAGGCAATATTTAAAAAATAGAAATGTGAATTTAACAGTTTCATTATTTGGTAAAAGTGAAATATTTAGAAATTGCATTAATTTTGTCAGAAAAAGCTATACTTGCTTAAAAAATTGAAATTCTGTGTTTTTTACAGCTATAGTTTTTATTGTTATTGAATATTAGACATGTAAATTCAAATTTTTTGGAATTTTATAAGTATTTTGGTATGTTTTTTAAACATATGGGGAAAAGCATTTATAAAATAGAAGGCTAAATGCAATATTTTAAATGTATTTTCACAGTATTAAATGTGAATTTGACAGTCCATTTATTAAATAAAACTGAAATATTTGAATATTACAATACATTTGTCAGAAAAATTTACATTTTTTTTCCTACAGCTGCAAGTTTTATTGTTATTGAACATTAGGTATGTAAATCCTGATTTCTTTTTGTAATGTTATGAATAGTTTAGTGTATTTTTTTTTTTTTAAATATGGGGAAAAACATTTGTAAAATAGAAGGAAAAAGGCAATATTTAAAAAATATTTTACAGTATTAGAGATGAATTTAAATTTCATGTATCAGGTAAAAAATTAAATATTTGAATATTAAAATAAACTTGTCAGAAGATTTTGCATTTTCTTTACTGAATTGAGATTCTGTGTTTTTTATATCTGCAGTTTTGATTGTTAATGAACATTAGACATGTAAATTCAGATTTCTTTTTATAATTTTATTTTTAATTTTTATAAATATAGGAAAGCATCTGTAAAATCAAAAGCCAACGGCAGTATTTAAAAATATTTTTTACAGTATTAGACCTGAATTTAACATTTTCATTATTAGGTACAAAATTAAATATTTGGAAATTACACTACATTTGTCAGAACATTTTTTCACTGCAGCTGCAAGTTTTTATTGTTATTGTATTCTTTTTGTAATTTTATGAATATTTTGGTGTATTTAAAAAAAAATATCTGTAAAATAGAAGGCAAAAGGCAATTAAAAAAATACATTTTTGCATTATAAAATGTGAATTTAACAATTTCATTTATTAGTTAATAAAAACAGTATTTGGAAATTAGAATAAATTCACAGTTTTTTTGTAATTTTATGAATATTTTTGTGTTTCAAAAATACATGAAAAAAATATGTAAAAAGTACCAGAAAATTTCTCCAGTGTAGCATGCCAAATGTGGCATTTTCTGTTTTTTTTTCTAAAATGTTTTTGTGACGTTTCAGAGATTTACTTCCAGTTAGTGTGACAGTTCTACAGAAACACAGCTATTAAATTACATCAAAGGAGCAGTAATGTTTGAATACTGACTCTGCTTGTTCTGTGTGTTATTTCTACTCACTGTTTGTTGCCTGTTTGGCTAAAAAGCAGCATCATTTTACAGAAATATTGTGGATTATTGTCTTATTCTAGGAGCCCAGCCTCCCTTTGGCTATCTGTTAAAATGAGGTCACTAAACTCCATTTAGCCTTTAAGTAGAAAAGTAAATTTACTTGCAAAGAAGCAGCAGAAATAAATAAAGCTCTGTAGCCTCCAGCGAGAGTTTTCAGCTGACAGCACATTCAGAGTGTGCTTAAAGGTTAGAGGAGCAGGAATGGGATGTTGGTGGTTGGGGTTTTATCGTTATGGTCGTGTTAGCGTCGGATACGAGAGCGATCCTCCTCAGGCGTTATCACGGCTGTAATGTCAGGACGCTGCCGGACGTTCCTCAGCAGGTCACATTCCTGCAGCATTCTCTGTTTCATCCAGACGCTGTTTTAGTGAGAACAGACGGCACATTTAGTGACACCTACAGAGCTTTTTACAATATTCACATCATTAAAAATGATCCTAAGCTCCATCTGAATGAAGAGAACGCTGTGATTTAGCATTTAAAATGGAAAACTTGAAGATAAACTAGGTCAAAGTTCTTCTACTTACAGAAGGTAAAAACAACCAGCAATAAAACAGTGAAAAACATGAGAAGCTGTGAAATTAAAATGATATAAACACAAGTTTCTAAGTTGATTTCCGTTATAATTACATTGTTTCAGCTGCTGTTTATATGAAAACAGAACCATGTAAGGTTATTATTCATAAAAATTAGCTTTTTCTAACTAATTTAACCTCATTTTTTACAGTAAATTTTGTAGGTGTCATCTACCTAAAGACTAGAATCATCAACACAAGGGAATTTTAAAGCGTTTTGTACTTAACTGTCCTAATTACAAACTCAACTTTTTAAACTGATTGCTCTTTAAAATAAAATAGTTTCAATGGATATTTCCGCATTATTGTAAACTCTTTTTTAGATTGTTTTTCAGTTTATTCCTAAAATTTAAGTAGTGTCAACTGGTTTTCAGCATTATTCAAAAGTAATTTGTCATGTACTTAATTACCATAATTATTCATGCAAGTTTTTAAATGGACTACTCATAAAAATTAAGTTGTTCCAACAAGTTTGTCTACATTATTTAAAGGGAATTCTTAAGTGTCTTGTACCAAACTACTATAATTATAAGTGCAAATATTAAGGTTGACTGTTAAGTAAAAGTTAAGTTGTTCCAACTAGTTTCCCCATATTTTTAAAGGGAATTTTTTAGGTGTTATTGACTTAATCAGCCTAATTATGAAAACACAACTTTGA
The DNA here is from genome assembly GCA_027123335.1 of Amphiprion clarkii. Lineage (NCBI taxonomy): Eukaryota > Metazoa > Chordata > Actinopteri > Pomacentridae > Amphiprion > Amphiprion clarkii. The sequence continues at coordinate 37,370,786 of CM049570.1, read as the reverse complement.
AAGCTGATTACTCATAAAAATTAAGTTGTTCCAACTAGTGTTTAGTGTTTTTAGCATAATTAATTATCATCATTGTGAGAGCAAGTTTGCTGTTCATAAAATTTAACTCATATTTCCGTGTTATTTAAAAGGATTTTTTGAAAATGTCGTACTTAATTACCGTAATTTGAACACACATTTTTAAGTTGATAATTCATGAAAATTAAGTTGTTCCAATTACTATTTCAAGAACATTTAAAGGGCATTTTTAAATTGTCATTTATTTATTTTAGGGCTGCAACTAACGACGAATCGATGAATCGTCTGAGCACGATACGTCATCAAAAGCAGAAGTGAGTTCGCAATGCAACAGAAATCAGCGTCCGAGTGGAACACGGACGGACATCCACGCTGCATCGTGCATATATAGTATATGCATATATTATTCTATTCAGTTCTATTTATATAGCACCAATTACAGTCCAATTGTCTCAAGACTCAAGGCTTTACAGAACCCATATATCTGACTTGTATATGCACGATGCAGCGTGGATGTCCATCCATGTTCTACTCAGACAGTCATTTCTGTTGCATTGCTAACTCACTTCTGCTTTTGATGACGTTTCCTGTTCAGACGATTCATCCATTCGTCGTTAGTTGCAGCCCTAATTTATTCACTATAATTTCAAACTCAACTTTTTAAATTGGTTACTTCTAAAATTTAAGTTGTTCCAACTAGTATTTAGCCGTTATTTAAAGGGATTTTAAATGCATTTTCTATTTAATCACCATTAATATGAACACATGTTTGAGTTGATTACTCATAAGAATTAAGTTGTTCCAAATAGTTTTTTGACATTATTAAAGGGGGATTTAATAAAAACAAAAAAAACAACTAGTATTTAACCGTTATTTTAAAGGAATGTTTTTTTGTTCTGTATTGAGTCACCATAGTTATCAACACAAAAGTTTTAAATTGATTACTTTTAAAAGTTGTTTCAACTAGTATTTAACCTTTTTTAAATTGAGTTTTTAATTGTCATATATTTAACTACTATAGTTTCAAACTTTCTAGCCTGATTAGGCTTTAAAATTAAGTTGTTCCAGGTAATCATTCCACATTATTTAGAGGAAATTTCTAAGTGTTGCACACTTAATTACTTTAATTGAAAATGAATGAACACAAATGTTTATAAAAATTAAGTTGGTCCAACTAAGTTCTTCCAACTAAACCATCACATTTTTATGCTCCGTACCAACAGATAGTTTAGTTTTTCTTTATTAACGCTCACTAAAAGGCAGTCGTTCAGAACAGCAGTAAAACAGCAAAAAAGATGAAAAGCCTGGACACATATGTGGTATAAGTTTTAATTTTGATGAGTGAAATATAAACTAGAAGGTTTTAGTGTCCTGTTTTGATTTAATTAGAGTTTAATGCAGCTCTGCGGTGTGTTTTGTAAAACCTTCACACACACAGTGATGATTCCTGGGTGGAAAAATAACAGCTTTATCTCCCGTTCACTCCTTTCTCCAGAATGCGGCGCCACGCTGGTAGCATACTTTAATAGGAACTTATAAAATCAACTCTCCCACATGCACATTAAAAAGTCCCGTGGATATAGAGAGCAATTGACTTTTACCTGCCTTCTCCGGGGGAACGGGGAGGATAGGGATGGATCTCCACAAATATCACCTCCCTCCTAATGTTCCTCTGCAGAAGATACGCTGGACTGAACACCAGGAAACTTCCAGCTTCTGGCTCAGCTCCAGAGCTTTATTGGTTTTAGATAGTCACTGTGCCTTCCACCGGCCGCTTCAGATGTTTAATTCAGCAGGTTACACGTGTGGTTTTTAAATATTCTCATCCTGTTTTTGGCCTCAGAACGCAGAAGAACGCTTTGAGGATCAGATCAGTAAACTAGTGCTGGAGAAGCAGGAGCTGGAGTGGGAAAAGGTACAACTTTTCACCTGGAATAAAGAGTATTTAACCAATACACCCTAAAAATAACAGTTGGCACCAATGTTTATGAGTTCAGACAACTTCTCATGAAATTATGTTCAACCAGCAAACTATATTGAGTTAGAGGAATCAGTTTTTCCTCTGCAGTTAAAGGCGTTTAGAATTATTTGATGTTTTCATGTTGAGTTGATTATGCATAAAAAATGAATTTGTTCCAACTGGTATTTGCACATTTTTTTTAAGAAAACTTTCAGCGTTATGTATTTGATCACCGTACTATTATATTCTATTCTATTACTTTATAGTATAACTATTATTTCTGCATTATTTAAAAGGAATTTTTAAATGTTATGTACTTAATTTCTATAAATTATGGACACACTTTTTTTTTAAAAAGTTGATTACTCATGAAAATTGTTCCAACTAGTATTTCTGCATTAGTTGAACAGAATTTTTAAGTTGTCATGTACTTAATTACCATAATTATGAACACGATTTTAAGTTGATTACTCATAAAAAATTAAGTTGTTCCAACTAGTACTACCAAAAATAAAGGTTTTTCTAGATCCCGCAATTCGTTTGATAAAGTTTGATATAATCAATAGTTTTCATCCGTTTTGTGTTTTTCCAGGAATCTCTTCAAAATCAAATTGAAACGACGGCAAACCAGAACGCACAGTCGCTGAGTAACGTTAAGAAGCAGGTATGTTTTATGTATATTTTATAAAAGAAAGACTTTTAACAATGCATTAAACCCTTCTGACTGATTTATTCTCTTCTCTCAAGTTTCAGGCCAAATTACGAACCACCGAGGAGGAGAAGGTACGAGGATTTTATTCAATTAATGCTTTTATAGGAGCAGTAAATTCACTGGTCTGGGCTGCAGCGTTTGGCCCTCATACTGGATTCTTCTGCGCTGCTATTTATTGCTGCTTTTTGACACCCGCACAATAATAATCTAACGTTTCAGGGTAAATACCAGGTCATCGCCGAGCTAAAGGACAAGGAGATTAACAGCCTGAAGGAGGAGCTGAAGGCGCTGCAGGTACAAAACTATACAATCTTCTCTTCACGAGTGTTTTGCTGATATTTCTGTTCTTTAAAAACCAGATCTGAACAGGATGCTAGCGGTGAGGTGACCTGGTGTTGAGGCCGGAGGTGATTTACGGCCGTCGTCGCAGTTCGCTGCTCTTCAGCAGCCACGTTAGAGACAATAGAGGCGCTTTTTGATATTCTATCTGGGAGACGTTTGGGTTCAACGGTCTGCCGGCTTTCTTTAATTTAGCACATTTTCACGCTGGCCACAGTCGCCATCGAAGACGTTTAATTGCCACGTTCGTTTACGGCACCATTGGAGCTCTACGGTTCAATTATCCACAATTAGAAGCTAAATAATTCATCAGAACGACTGATTTAATCCCAGCAGATGTAATAATAGAGCTGAAGGTCTCTAAATACATACGAATGACAGATAGGAGGGCATTATTACCCCTGAAATTATGACGTAAAACAGAAGTTTAAATGTGTTTATTTAGTTTATTTCTTAGTCCTCAAGGGCATTGAGTCTTGTTGTTTTAAAATAATTATATTATATTACATTATATTATATTAGTTTCTGTAAAATGTCATTTTTAAAATTCTGATAATTTTATGGATTGATTGTTTATATAATATTATTATATATATGGCATTATTTTATAATATATTTGTTTCTATGAGATGCCAGAAAATTGATCCATTCTGGATCATGTTTAAGTGAAGTGTTTTTGGACAAGCATGAGTTGTTTTTTACTCTTGTTGGACAAGATTGAGGACATCTTAGGCATCATGTCAACTAAAGACTGTATTTTTAGTAGGAATACGCTTAGAGGAACCTTCTAGGGTCACAATAGTTCCCTCGACTGAAAATTTGCACTTTTTTCCCGTTTTTCAAGGGCCAGGACCATTTTTTTTCTTATTTTGAACAAATTTTGAGTAATTTTGGACAGTTTTAAATCAGTTTGGCTAAGTTTCAGGTCATATTGGACAATTTTCAGTTATTTTGGATCATCTTTAACTCTATTTTGAACAAATTTCAGGTTATTAAGGACCATTTTGGGTCATTTGGTACTGTCTTTGTTTTATTTTGGACATGTTTTCAGTCTTTTTGGCCAAGTTTCAAGTCAAATTGGATAACTTTGAGCCATTCTGGACCATGTTTATCGTTTTTTTTTTTTTTAAACAAATGTCAAGTGTTTTTGAACAAGTATGAGTCATTTTTTACTCTCTTTGGACAAGATTGAGATCCTCTTTGGTATCATGTCAACTAAAGACTGTATTTTTAGTAGGAATACACTTAGAGGAACCTTCTAGGGTCACAATAGTACCCTCGACTGAAACTTCTGGACTTTTTTTCATTTTCAAGGACCAGTAATTTAAAAAATTGCCCTCAAGAACTTAGTTTTAGGTCCCGAATAACAAATAAAGTGTGACCTGAAGGACCAACTCACATATAAATCCTAACTTTGTGTGTTCTTACAGCAGATTTTCTTCTATTTGTTGTTCTACAGCTGCTGAAGTACAACTTGGAGAAGAAATCCAACGAGCTGGTGAGGAAGGCTTTTCCATTTATACAAAGTGTTGACAGAAGACGGGTGGGAGTGATGAAAATTAAAAGAGGAGTCTGAGCGAATGGCGCTGAGGAGGGCCGGCTTCAGAGGGAAGAGCTCATCAGGAGTAACGGATAGGGAGGGTTTGACACTTTGAACCGCCGGCACAGCACAGAAAATATCTCTATTAAAATATTTTATAACAGGGCCTCGCTCGGTTTAACCTTCGAGTGGAAGAGGGCCGCCGGACCAACGAGGGGAGGAGAGGAAAGAATCTGCCGGCCTTCATACAGACAATCAGACTGTAATGGCGGTTTGAGGAGCGATAAAACGCTCTGAGGCATGAGGACGCTTGATTCCTTCATAACGCTGAAGGAAACCATCTGACAGCTGCTTCCACTGAGCTGCTCCATGTCACACTAAATGTGCTGAAGTCCTTTGGTTTGGAGCCTCTTAGTGCAGAAAATCCTCCTCCATGAACTCCTTCCCTCAGAGGAAGAGTTCGAATGTATAGAGTCAACCGAATCTGAAAAAAACTTCCTCCCAGACCTCATCACAATCATCTCCAGTAAGTTTACCAATGATCAGAGTTCTACCTTCATCCTGGGAATATTCCAGAGTTCCATAGAGGTGGGTCCAGATTTATCACTCTTTAATGGACTTTCTCCATCATTTCTGAGCCTCAGAACTTCATCAGTCCAGCAGATAGAACCATGACATTTAGGAGGAGAAACACATCTGAGTTCTGATAAAAACTGACTCCAGATCAGTTTGACATCCATCCAGGTGTCTCAGTCTAAAAGACAGTCGAAATTTGACCAATTTTGGACAAAATTTCAGGTCCTATTGAACATTTTTTTAATAATTTGGGGAAACACTGACTCATTTTGTAAGTTTTTTTTTATTTTTTGGACACATTTTAAGAATTTTGAGACAATTTAGTGTAATTTTGGACGTCTTTTGTCATTTTGAACAGTTTTTTGAGCCATTTTTGACAAATATTGAAAAATCAGTGTCGATTTTTGTGGTATTTTAGCCGAGTTTCAGGTCATTTCATTTTTAGCAAAAGACACATCTGAGTTCTGCTAAACACTGACCCCAGATCAGTTTTACATCCATCCAGGTGTCTCAGTCTAAACACTGAATCTGGTTTCTGTTCAGAACCATTTCAATCTGTAATTTTACACAACTGTTGACTCAGAAATTGGATCATTTTCCAGCAATTTAAGACAATTTTCATTTCATTTTCAACAAATTTCCTGTAATTTTGGCTCCTTTTCGAGTCGTTTTGCACAAATTTTGAGTCATTTTCTATCATTTGTGAAGCATCATGGACTAATTTTGTGTCGTTCTGCAAATCTTCAGTCAGTCTGGATCATTTTTTAGCGAATTCTCACTCATTTTGAACATTTTTTTGTCATTTTCAACTATTTTTATGGCAACTTGGGTCTTTTGTCATCATTTTGGGTCATTTTTGTGTCTTTGGGATAATTTTCAAGTCATTTAGGACAAATTTCATGTCATTCTGAACAGACACCAGATCAGTTTTATGTCCATCCAGGTGTCACAGTCTAAACACTGAAAATGAGACCAAATTTTGTGCCATTTTGGACAAATTTGAGTCATTTTGAACAACTTTCATGTCATTTTCAGCATTTTTTTTGGTAATTTGAACAGTTTTTGAGTATTTTTTTCACAATTTTATGCAATTTTTTTAACAATTTATGAGATATTCTAGAAAATTTTTTAGACAATTTGGACATTTTTCATTGAATTTTGACTTTGTCATTTTTTATTAATTTCTAAGTTCTGTTAAAAACTGCAACCAGATCAGTTTTACACCCATCTGGATGTCACAGTCTAAACATTAAAATGTTCGAGCATTAATAAAGTTACTGGAGATGAAGAATAAAATGATTCTGAGGAGCTTTATTCAGATGTTACATTTTCTGGAGCTCTACCAGTTTCCCTGTGGTGGTGCTTCTTCTCTGTATTTCCACAAATCTGTCAATGAATCAGTGTCTGGTATCGTCTCTGCAGCTCAGTTCTTCTTCTTTATTTAGATTTTTCCCTCCTCAGGAGCAGAAACTTTCCCTACAGAGTCGGTTTAAGGACAGCCACCTGAACCAGCTGGGGGAGGTGGAGAAGAGATTCAACACTCTGTCCAGACAGTGTGTCCTGGTGAAGCAGGCCCATGAGAAACTGGAACAGAACGGTGATTAATGAGCCAACACAAACACACAAAGACAGAAATATAAAAGCAGCACATCACCTCTGAATGCTTGAATTAGATCCCAGCTGCAAGAACATCTTGGATGCTTTAGGGTTGAACTGCAACATGTGAAAGTCTTCCTTCACTTCATCCTCTGTAATACTTTGGGGTCTAGTTTCTTTAAATGCTGCTCCAGGAAGATTTTAATGAAAGCAGTGAGGTTGAGTTTAGTTGCTATGAAGAGGCCTGAAGCGAGGAAAGAAAATATTCCCACAAGACTCGTCCATCACGTTGTTTTCCTGCTTTTTAACCTTCTGTTTGCACAATACCTCGTGTTCAGCATTGACTTTAAATACTCCTATTTGAGCCTGAAGCACGTACAATTTCTGCATCATCAATGTATTACTTTCTTTTTTCATTTTTGCGATCAGGTTTTCAAATTAAAAGTCTTCTACATGTTTAGTTTTGTATTTTTGTGACTTAGCTGCATGTGAGTCAGAAAATATCAGTAGTTTGCTTCTGCTTTATCAGTTTTTGTCATTAATAAGCTCAAAGATGGAACTTTTCATGACTTTTATTCATATTTCAATTCACCAATAATCAGATATTATTTGATCTACTTGTCCAATATTACAGATTCTGTGGATGTAAAATGAATTTTTCAGTTTTTAAACAGAGAACAAATGTGTTTTTTATTCAGTTTATTTTTTATTGCTTCAAAGGTCATGAAAGATGCTAAAACTACATAAAAATCATCCAGAATCTTTCCAAATAGGACAGAAATCTGTCAAAAAGGGCTTAATTGTTGTCCAAGATGACTCCAACAAAATGACTTAAATTTCTATTATCTTCAGACTGAGACACCTGGATGGATGCAAAACTGATCTGGTGTCAGTTTTTACCACAACTCAAAGGGGTTTTGTGAAACTTTAACAAAATAATGAATCCTGAAAGGTTCTTTGATTTATTGAGCTTTCTGCAGGACATAATTCATTTATATTTTACATCAGTTTAATCTCAGGTCCTTTGGTTGTTTATATTCAGCTCTGCCTTCATTATTAGCGATATTTGGCCTCTGGAGATGTTTGATGGCTTCTTGTTCTGTGTGATTCTTACAGTCGATGAAGCCATGAGAATAAATAAGAAACTGACTTCTGCCAATGAAAAACAAGAAGCAACCATTGCGTCACTGAAGAAGGTATGCGGGCAAGAAATATTAGAATTATTTGAAGTAAAACGTCTCATTTTAATGGATTTGCTCCTCAACTTTGTGCCTGTTTGCTTTGTTAATGAGTTATTCAGCCAAAAAGATCCAATGTTGCAGCAGAAATCAGTAAAATGCATAATATGTAGGGTTTGGGAAGCATAATTAGCTTGGATATTGTTGTTTTGTTCTCTCAGGAGTTAGACGAAGTCAGTACCAAGCTCATAAAGGCCAAAATGACGTCAATCAGACAGATTAAAACCCACAGTCCTGCAGGCAGAGAGCAGCAAATACAGCAGCTGCACCTGAAACTCAACATGGTAAATCACAATCGCTTAATATTTTATTATTTGAGCCCAAAAACTACTGGATACTGAAACCTGGTAAAGATGTTTTCCTTTTTAATGTTTAGGAAATTGAGATGAACCAGAAACTCAGGGAGGAAAATGCGGCTGAAAGAGCAGAAAAGCAGGTAAAAAACTAGAAAATACGACTGAAATTAATTCATTATTAAGCACAAATACCAAAACTGTCATATAACGGCCATTTTGCGTGACTTTGTTGTGTATTTTTGTGCGTTTGCGTGTTGTTTAGGAGGTGATAAAGTCTCTGCAGCAAACCCAGCAGCTGTTATGGAGTCAAACACAGACGGTGAAAGTGGTAGAACTGGAGCTTCAGAGCCAAACAGAGAAGTACCAGGTCAGAGTTTTCATCCTGGACTGGAGTATGAACATATCGTACTCATTCTGGCACAGACTTACTCCTCCCCAGCCTTGTTTTTATGCTTTAATTACCACGAGTCTCCTGCTGCGTCATGAAGAGGGTCAGTCGGTGTCGTTTTGAGAACAGAAAATAATACTTTAGCCGTTTTAAGGGTTTAATATCTCCAGAAATAAAACTCAAACGGTCATGAAATTTGGTAAAGACACAGACAGAATAGTTTCCATCAGATCAGAATGATTGAATGGAAGCAGCAGAGGACTAATTTTTCATTACTGGTCCTGGAAAATGGAAAAAATGTCCAAAATTTTCCATCCAGGCTGGCATTTGGGGCCTGCAAAGTTCCTGTAAGTTTATACCTATGGATGATCCATATTTCTGCTGAAATCCAGTCTTTGGTCGACATTTCAGCAAATTCTGAGGCTCTAACATCAGTAGAATCTGATGTGTGGAAAGTTTAACCAGACAAGGTTCCAGTTTTGTTTTGTTTTTTTACTATTTTGACCTAAAACCAATTAAATGACACAAAATGATCTAAAATGAACTAAAACTTACCAACAATGACTAAATATTTGTCCAAAATTAGACGAAGACTGTATTTTAGTAGAAATATGGATCCATCCATATACAAACACTTACAGCAACTTTATGGAAACACAATCCCAGCCTGGATTGAGAATTTTACACTTTTTTTTTCCATTTTCAAGGACCAATAATTAAAAATCTGTCCATTGTTAGAGATCTTCAATCATTTAAATCTGAAGGAAGCTCTTCTGTCTGAGTTCTCACCACATTTCATGGCTGTGGGAGTTTTATTTCTGGAGGTCTGGAACCTTAAAAATGTCAGAAAACAGTGCTCACTGTGGTCTACAAATAAAAATTCCCAAAGCTGCACAACTGGCATTACTTAGAAGAACATAGAACATGGTGAAAATGAAATTCCTCCTTCTTGGTCATGTGTGGAATTTAGATTTAGGTAATAATTTAATGAGAAATTGGAATTAAATGGAATTTAAACAGAAGATTTGTCAACTCAAAACACATGCTTGTAGATTTATGACAGATTTGTGATTTCTGTGCTGAAAATAAACAAAACAAACAAGAGCTTCTTGAGAAAAAAAGTAAAAAGTGATCAGAAGATGTTTTATTTCTGCATGTAAATCCCTGCAGCATTTTTCAGTCTATTTAAACGATTACAGAGTGAATTTACACAAAGACGGGAATAAAAGACGAGCGTTATTCCTCGTCATAAACCTGACCAACGTGTTGTTGTATATCACAGCATGTACATCTGTGAATATAATCCCTCCACAGCTGAATGATAGTGTGTTTATTCTCCATTTATAGCCTTCCGCTTTATTGTTCTCCATCCCCTCCTTCTCATTTTAATCCGGCCCTATTCATTAATTTATTAAAATCATTATTAAAATGACACAAGCCAACTGATTTGTATTAGCGAGGAGCTGCGTCTCTCTGCTCCTGCCCTGTTTAAGGCTCCTCTGTTCGCGTTAAATAAACACATAAAAGTTTAGTATTGCATTAAAACCTTACGGGTGATTAATTTTACTGCAGGCCCTTAAGCAGGACCACGAGGAGATGCTGGAGAAAAGCAAAGCGACGCAGGAGGAAGTGGTTCGACTGACGGAGAACGAAGCCGAATCTAAAACCAGCTGGAACAAAGAGGTAAAGGAACACGGTGGGGGGATGAGAAGCAAAGGTCGATGGCAAGAAGTCTGAACTCAAAATAGATTCTAGAAAGTTGTTCTTTCACCATGTGTGGCCAAATTACACAAAACTTCTGACCTGGGAAGCCCTTTTAAAGGTTCAATATCTCCAGAAATAAAACTCCTACAGCCATGAAATGTGGTGAGAAAACAGAACAGTTTCCTTCAGGTTTAAATGATTGAATGGATCCAACAAAGGACAAATATTTAGTTATTGGTGACTGGTGACATGCAAAATTTTTAAACAAGGTTGGTGTTGTGTCTCCATAAAGTTCCTGTAAGTGTATATATACACTTGGATCCATATTTCTACTAAAATACAGTCTTTGGTCAACATAAAACCAGTTAAAAATAACTCAAAAATTATCTAAAATGACTCGAAATTTGGCAAAAATGACGAGATATTTGTCCAAAATTAGATGAAGTCTGTCCAGAGTGACTTGAAACCTGCTCAGAATGACTTACAACTGTCCAAAATGACAATAATGAATAATTATTGGTCCTTGAAAATGAAAATTGGTAGAAATCAGCAAGTTTCAAAGTGCAATAAGATCTTTAATTTGTGCCAACAGAAGTCGAGGTTTTTGGATCTCATCCAGAGTGAACAGAAGGAACTTCAATCCCTAAAAGAAGCTTACGACGACCTCCATGAGAAACACTCTGCTCTGTCCTTACAGACCAAATCACAGGCTCAGCATATAACTCAACTGGAGGTACAAAAACACACAAAAAACACAAACGTACAAGGATTCTGATGCACAGAAACGAGAGTTACTGCAAAGAAATGTCTGTATAGATGGATTTATAAAGGTTATAATCTTAGTGTTGGTTGATTTGCTCCCATCCAACTAAATTGTCATCAGCTATTGGACTCATAGCCTGTCAGAATGACTCAGAATTGATCTAGACTGACCTGAAACTCGTACAGAATTGTCCAGAAATAAGATAAGACTGTCCAAAGTGACACACAGTATATACACTATATTGTCAACCTGCCTTGACTCGCATATGAACATAAGTGACATCCCATTCCTAATCCATAGGGTTCAATATGAAAACACCTGATTCTGATTATATGGATGGGTGAGCAAATACACTTGGCTATACATATATATATATATATATATATATATATATATATATATATATACATATATGTACAGTTATTTTACATTCCAGGTAATATCTAGTAAAATCACAGGAAATATCAATCATTTACATGAAAACTCTAAAAAAAAAAAAATCTAAAAATCCGTATTTTCTTCTGTGATTATCAAATAATTTTGTGTTACTGTATTTAAATCGACTAAATGTGCCAACAAAGTTTCGTTGCAGAAAAGCAATGACAATATCCTTATCCTTGAATCCTTGAAGTTTTTGAATGCTACGCTTTTCCACGTTTTTTAATTAATCTTTTTTTTTGATGCTCGTGAAATTTTTACAGATGACTCTCTGATATTTTTAAAAGCAGTTGAAAATAGGAATTTAGCAAAAGTGTAAATAAAAGCAGGTGTGTCTAAATTAACATCCAGCACATGGTGGTATCAACATTGCCAACAAAAATAGAAATGCCAATGAAACTTGCTGTTTTATGAATGTTTTCACTCATAATTCACTTATTTAAATGAGGTTAGGTCTGACTGTGAACACTGCTGACATTAAGGTGTAAAATAACGTACTTTTTTCTGTCTCGTACAGATGAGACTTTCCACTCAGAGCCTCGGTGTTTCTTCCCAGCTGCTCCCGGCTGTAATGGAGGAAATCAGAGGAGGTGAAACCCTGAATGAACCCATCTCCAGCTCTAAACAGAACATCATCGACTCCGAGGTCAAAAACCCAGACAGTCTGGACGACAGAGGAGCTGAGACGAAGCTGGACGGAGCAGATGGAGGTCAGCCAGATGAATACAAACACCCAGCAGATAAAGAGTGTATATTAGCTGGTCCATTCTGAAGTTTTATCATTTTACACAGAATTAATTGACGAAAGATGAGGGTCAGTTTGTGTCATTTCTGATAGCAATGATGCTGCATCGTCTCAGATTTTGTATAATTATTTGTTATTTGGGATTCAGGACTAAGTTCTGTAAAATATTTTGCCTGAATTTTGAGAATTGAATCTGTTTTCAGATCTGGAATTTTTATATATTCAGTTTTGTAAACTTTTTACCTGGAAAGCCATTTTAAGGGTTTAATATTTCCAGAAATTAAACTCCTACAGCCATGAAATTTGGTGAGGACATAAACAGAATAGCTTCCAGTAGATCAGAATGATTGAATGACTGAAATAGAGAACAATTTTTTAAATAATTTTTGGACCTTTAAAATGGAAAAAAGTGTAAAATTTTCATACCAGGTTGGTATTGTGTCTCCTGAAAGTTCCTGTAAGTGTTTATATATGGATGGATCCATATTTCTACTGAAATCCAGTCTCTGGTCGACATTTCACCAACTTTTGAGGCTTTAGATGTTTAGACTAAATGTTGATGTGGACTCATTGGTAGGAAACACTGGTGTTCATAGAGGTCTAGAGGTTGGTGTTCATAGAGGTCTAGATGTTCATAGAGGTCTAGATATTGGTGTTCATAGAGGTCTAGATGTTGGTGTTCATAGAGGTCTAGATGTTGGTGTTCATAGAGGTCTAGATGTTGGTGTTCATAGAGGTCTAGATGTTGGTGTTCATAGAGGTCTAGATGTTGGTGTTCATGGAGGTCTAGATGTTGGTGTTCATAGAGGTCTAGATGTTGGTGTTCATGGAGGTCTAGATGTTGGTGTTCATAGAGGTCTAGATGTTGGTGTTCATAGAGGTCTAGATGTTGGTGTTCATAGAGGTCTAGATGTTGGTGTTCATGGAGGTCTAGATGTTGGTGTTCATAGAGGTCTAGATGTTGGTGTTCATAGAGGTCTAGATGTTGGTGTTCATAGAGGTCTAGATGTTGGTGTTCATGGAGGTCTAGATGTTGGTGTTCATAGAGGTCTAGATGTTCATGGAGGTCTAGATGTTGGCGTTCATAGAGGTCTAGATGTTGGTGTTCATAGAGGTCTAGATGTTGGTGTTCATAGAGATCTAGATGTTGGTGTTCATGGAGGTCTAGATGTTGGTGTTCTAGAGGTCTAGATGTTGGTGTTCATAGAGGTCTAGATGTTGGTGTTCATAGAGATCTAGATGTTGGTGTTCATGGAGGTCTAGATGTTGGTGTTCTAGAGGTCTAGATGTTGGTGTTCACAGAGGTCTAGATGTTGGTGTTCATAGAGGTCTAGATGTTGGTGTTCATAGAGGTCTAGATGTTGGTGTTCATGGAGGTCTAGATGTTGGTGTTCATGGAGGTCTAGATGTTGGTGTTCATAGAGGTCTAGATGTTGGTGTTCATAGAGGTCTAGATGTTGGTGTTCATAGAGGTCTAGATGTTGGTGTTCATAGAGGTCTAGATGTTGGTGTTCACAGAGGTCTAGATGTTGGTGTTCATAGAGGTCTAGATGTTGGTGTTCATGGAGGTCTAGATGTTGGTGTTCATAGAGGTCTAGATGTTGGTGTTCATAGAGGTCTAGATGTTGGTGTTCATAGAGGTCTAGATGTTGGTGTTCATAGAGGTCTAGATGTTGGTGTTCATAGAGGTCTAGATGTTGGTGTTCATAGAGGTCTAGATGTTGGTGTTCATAGAGGTCTAGATGTTGGTGTTCATGGAGGTCTAGATGTTGGTGTTCATGGAGGTCTAGATGTTGGTGTTCATAGAGGTCTAGATGTTCATGGAGGTCTAGATGTTGGCGTTCATAGAGGTCTAGATGTTGGTGTTCATAGAGGTCTAGATGTTGGTGTTCATAGAGGTCTAGATGTTGGTGTTCATAGAGATCTAGATGTTGGTGTTCATAGAGGTCTAGATGTTGGTGTTCATGGAGGTCTAGATGTTGGCGTTCATAGAGGTCTAGATGTTGGTGTTCATAGAGATCTAGATGTTGGTGTTCATAGAGGTCTAGATGTTGGTGTTCATGGAGGTCTAGATGTTGGTGTTCATAGAGGTCTAGATGTTGGTGTTAGATGTGCAGAGTTACAAGCTGCTTCATGTTGTCTTCATGTTGGAAATTTAACAACATATGAGGTTTATATTGCCAACTGAATGTTACCATGCAGATACTTGAAATAAGATAAGATAAACCTTTATTGACCTTTATTCAAGCTGTATGACTTTTCTGACCAGTAAAGTTTGTCCAGCTTCAGAAAAAAACATGCAAATATTGTTTTTTTTTTTTCAGAACAAGAATTACTGAACCACCATCAGCAACCAGAAGAGATTAAAAAGCCCATAAATGATGAAAATATGCAGATATGCCAGCTTACCACCAATATACCCAACCAAAAGTCTGATAAATCAGATGATCTCCAGATCAACAACGTTTACTGTTCAATAACTGCATCAGTCGCTAAATTTATACCTCTGGATGGATCTGTCGAACAAAATGATGAAGGAAACATAGAAGTGGGAGAAAATGGAGGTAAAGCTGATTTGAAACAAGAAAACAATATAGAGGACGAGAAAAGACACACAGAAAAAGAAGAAGATGGTAAACCCACGGCTAAAACATCTCAAACTGACATACGTGAGGATTGTGAGGGTTCAGGAAAGGATGCAGAGAAAACTAGTAACCCTAAAACAGAAACAAAAGATAGAGGAGATACAGATGAAGTAAACGAAGGAGGACAGACATCAGAAACAGCAGAAACACTGATAGCATCCCAGACAACTGCTGATAGAACCACTGAACAGAGCTCCAAACTGCAGGTCAATGACTTCATGGACGATGAGTCGGGTTTGTCTGTCGGTGAGACTTCAAATTTCTCTCAACATCTGTCTCAGAACATGATAGAGAAGGTTTCTAGCCATGAGATCAGAAAAGACGGACATTCTCTCTGTTCGGATGAGCACCAAAGCGACAACCAGGAACCAAACTCCATCATTCAAGAGGTTTCTGAACTCCTGAATCAGTCCAGTAGCTCAGAGATGAATGCTGCACCGTTACCTGGTCAGTCAGATGTTATCCAAGAGTTGGAGATGAGTCGAGAACAAACAGAAACCTGTATACTTACCGACAACACTACAGACACCAAGCAAAAACATGAAATGTCTGATACATGTGTGAGAAAAATGGCCGAACTTCACCCTCAAAGTCAGGAAACCTCAAAGCAGGAGGAGTCTGTGGTAAATGATGATAAAAATGGTGATTGTGAAGGTCAGTCAAACGTAGACAAAGATGAAGACAAAACCTGCGAGACTGGACAAACACCAAAAGATGCTGGTGTTGATATCACCATGGCTGCTGTGGACCTTGATTCTGGAAGTTGTCGGGATCATGTGAAGAGCAACAAAACAGAAGATTCAGGAGATGTAAAGACAACTAAAAGTGAAAAAGACCAAGCTTCTGGCAGCTCAAAACACCACGATCATCATCTGTTCAGAGAAACGCTGTTTGATGACTCTTTGCCCACAACTAAGACTTACAGGCCGTTATTTGACTGGAGCAAAACTAAATCTGATGTCCTTCAACAGTCAGTCCAGGTATGAACATTAAGAAGCTGAAACTTTACCTTTTGGTGCTCTTTAAAGGAGAAAATTAAATTTTTTTTTAGTCTTTTTAGGTATAGATAGTTGCAATAAATTACACAAAATACGACAGCAAACAGTCACAACATTAAAACCACCTGCCTTCATTCCAAATCAGGGTTCTTACATTGTCATTGTGGGTTTTGAAAGCCGACACACTGTTTGTATTCATGCTACAATACGATGCTTTACTCCTCATATTGTGACATAGCTCAGGATTTCTGGAGATTTTAGAGCTGTGACTTTTTACAGGATGTAGCACAGTGGGCGGGCATAGAACAGGATTTCTGGATATTTTAAAACTGACTTCTTATGGGATGTAGCACAGTTGGAAAAAATAGCACTGTATTTCTAGAGATTGTAGATCCACAACAATTTAGAGGATATAGCATAGGATTTCTAGAGACATTTTTTTTAGCACAGTGGGTTGACGTTTCTTGTTCTGTTTTGGTTTTTTTTGCTTATTTCCCAGGGATCTTCTTTTTCGTCTGAGCCAAATCTAACTGATCCCAGTGGATTCCTTGGACATCCTTCCTGCACAATCCCCGCATTCCTGAAAAGCAAGCACAGCAAAGGTGACGCTAGCGTTCCCATTAAAACGGCATTATGCCACTGGATTGTGGGAACGTCTCGCATAGTGAACTCATTGTCCATCTGTGTTCCTTACCCTCGCTAATCATCACTCATTCCTACTTTCTCGCCGTTCTTGCCGTCTCACCTCATTCCTCTCAGGCCCCTTGGTGATTATGAGGGCGTCGGATCTGCTGAATGCCTCCAGTGTCTCCGGGACGTCGGCTTCTTCCCCGAGGAAACGCCGGCAGGACGGATGGAAAGCAGTAGAAGAGATGTACAGACAGACGACAGCAGATATGGTCAGTTATGAAGGAAGAAAGCTGCTCTAAGAGGCTTTAGAAGGAGGTTTGTTTGGTAAAGTCCACACTGTAAACACACTGTAAACTATCATAACCTCTATATGGAAGTGACAGGCAGCAGAAATAAAGCAGCCCAATGAGTTACATGATCCAATAATCACTTCTGATTGCACACTGTAAAAATATTTTTTCAACCATATTTAACTGTGATTTAAAAAAAATAAAAAATAAAAAAAATAAATAATAATAATAAAAAAATAATATATATATGTGTGTGTGTGTGTGTGTGTGTGTGTGTGTGTGTGTGTGTGTATTTTTTTTAGCATATTACAAATATTTGCTGTTAGTTGATTTTTAAAAAATTAATATTGAGGAGAAGAAAATGGTAAATATTTTGTTATTTTTAATATTTTCCCTGTTAAATTACAAATAATATCTAATAAAATTACAGAAAATAAAGAAATAAAGAGAGTATAAAGAAAGTATTTGAAGAATAAATGTATTCATTTGCATGTTGACTGTAAATCAAAAACAGGCCACAACTGTTAAAAAGAATAAATAAATAAAAAAATCTTCATTTTTACAAATATCTGTTCATTTACAATGTAAGGCTGTAAAAATACCAACTTCTACTGTATTTAAATCCACAAAAATAACATTATTTTCCAGATATTTGCAGTTTTTGAACATTACAGGATTCTATCATTGATAAACGTGTTTTCTGTCACCGCTGCTGCCAGATTTTCATCCTATTTTTCCTGGATCTTGTTGTTTTACAGTGCATGATCTCAGCTTTCAGCGCTGTGGAGAATTTAACTTCAGCAGCCGAAGCTCTTGTCCAAGTTCGTTTCATCACAGCGAGGCTAAAACATTGTTCTGCGTTACAGTTTGACGATGACCAGCAGGAAACGTCACACAACGACCGTCATAAAACATTTTCTTTATCAAATAAACTCTCTGGAGGTCACTTCTGCTCCACAGGTTGTGAACTTCATCATTTTATGAAAACGCGTCTCGCCGGACCCCCGGGGGAAATTTACACCAGAACTCAATGAATTTGTCTTTTCTTTCAACCTGACGTCCTCATTAAAGTGCTTTTTTTTTTCTTTTTTTTTTTTTAACATTTCTGTTCTCCAGATATTAGGAGAAACACAGAATATCTGAGAGAGATTTCAGAAGTCTAAAGGTTTCTGTGATTAACTGATGGATGTTTCGCTCGTAGACAGACGGAGAACGAATGACCTGTGGAGGAAAATCTACCTAATGATGCTTTGGTTGCCTCTCCTCTCTCACTTACTCAGTCTTTATCTGTCTGCTCACTCTTTCTCTATCACTTCATCATTTGTCTCTCACTCACTCTCTTTCTTTTTGTAGGAAAAAACATCCACTTTCACTTTCTCCCCCTCTTTTGTCACCATCTCCGCTCCGTCACTCTGCTTTTATACAATCCAGGTGGCAGCGGTTGAGGGAGATAAAGCCTCCGGAAAAAGAAAAATAATTCACTTTTGTCTCAGAGCAGCAGAAACGTCACTCAGAGTTCAGTCCGGTTCTGGATGCTGTTACATATCAATGTGCTGCTGCATTTGTTTATCACTTTTATTTTCCTCCGGAGGTTTTAAAAGCCTGAGAAACAATCCGACCTTCTCTTTACATGTAAAATATCTCACAAACTCACCTCTGAGTTGTGTTGATTGTGATTTTTCTTGTCGTTTTTTGCACAGGACGGCAGAGTTCCCTCCTCCTGCAGCAAACGGTCGTCATCAGAGTGAGTACATTCAACCACATGTAGAAAACCAACGTACTTTAAGCCAGAATGCGTGATTAAAACCACATAATACAAACTTTGCCATTATCTACTCACCAAATACTGCATTCCTACACATCCAAACTGCATTTATGTTATCAAAGTCATGTTTTCTCCCTGAAAATTCAAAATAATAACAAAAATGTCAGCTTTGAAGGAGCAACAATTTTATCGGGCCCATTTTTTGAGTTTCGTGTAAAATTATGTCAATTTTGGCTTTTTTCTTCTGCTTTCTTGTGTTTTTCCAGTATGCACATGAAGGAAATAAGCACCTGTATACCAAAAACATTTGTAATTGCAACAGTTTCTGGGAGAAATGGTGTATTTTCTGGAAAAATTCCAGAGCTGCCAATAATTTTGGCCATGACTGTATTGAAAGACTGGGTTAGGGTTAGGAGACCAACACTACGTTAGGGTTTGAGTTAGGGAAGTGATTTTTGGGGCTACCATTGATTTTAGCCATGAACAATTCTTTAGTTTCAGCTGATTCATTTGGTCGTCCAGAACGAGGTTTGTCCATGACACTGCCTGGTTGTTTAAACTGTTTATCCAGCCAAGTGGAATCCTCCTTGGATGATGTAATTAAATTCAGCTGCTATCTTTCCATATGTCCATCCTTCACGTCCACTGAGAAGTACCAGTTCAACTCTTTCTTCTTCCAACGAAGCCATATTTAATCTGTGGAGGCAAAACGTTATAGTTAATGAGATTTCCTGTGTCCAGACTCCAGGGACACCCTAGTTTAATATCAGTTTCTCCTTAAAGCAGGTCTAGCAGAGCTTCTACTTCAGCTGCAGGTCCTAGTTCAGAGTCAGAATTGAGCTTTTCTCAGGACAGAGAAGACCAGCAGTCATCATTCAGAGCTCAGATCTCCAAAATCGAACAGTTTCTCAACACCGAGAGGCTCCGTCTGTCCAAAAGACGCAGAAATGAGAACTGAAGCGGTAAAAGTCCCTGTTCTTTCCTACAAATGTTGGTTTGAATCTTCAGAAAAACTAACTTTACAATTACATTTTAGTCTGTTTTGTTTGAAAAGTTGTAAGACTCTGAGTTGTGACGAATTGTGCAGGAGTTTCTAGTGTTTGGGCAAGTTTTTGGTTCACTTTTATGTGTCATTTAGGTGTAAAACTGCACTGTGGATTGTTTTTGTCCAATTTGTCTGTTTATATGCAAGTAACAGAAGAGAATTTTTATATTTATATGGGTTTATTTGAACAGTTGTGTTTAAAGTCATTTAAAATGTCTGCAGCATCAAAAAAACTAACATTTGGATTTAATTGCACCATAAAGTTGTCAGTTCTATCAGTTGTTTTCCATGCTTTCTGCATTAAATACTTTTATATGTTATTATTAAGCAGCAAACTTGGTTCTAACCTTAAATGTTCCTGTATTTTGACCACACTAAAAGCACATTACAATAATGGGACACAGCAAACCTGACAAACAGCTGGTTTTCCTTCATAGCCACTGAAATTTATTGAAACAACAAACAGGATCCGTGTGTTTTATTGGATTTCCTCAGTCCGTCACGCATTTGACAGCAAACAGCTGCTGAGCAAAGAGCCGGAGCTTGTTGCTGGTTTAAACGATTAACATGCTAATTAACGGTAATTAACCATCAGGGCTGCTGTCTCAGAGGAGCTCTAACCGTGGAGCCACCTTTGGTCCACGTCGAGGCATTTCTGCTGCTGTTGTCGCTTCAATTACAACTCGGGACACAACTGGTCCGACTGTGTTAACACCAATTAGCAGAAACTAGCAGAAACAGCAATTAAGACAACAATTAGCCTAACCCCAATTAACAAAGAATCAATTAGCGAGGATACAGACCAATTAACAGGTTCTAACGAGCCTCTCGTTAACTTTATGTTCCCTCTGAGGATGACGAAGGAAAGAACACACACAGATACTGGATTCCCTTCAGTTTTACTGTATGTTCTGTAGAATTTAGGTTTGGATTCCTTCTAAAATCCACCTTGTGATTTTATCTCCTGCTGTTTTACATTCAGAGCTTCATAAGAGTCCAAGTGAAGATATATTTTACCAAAAAATGCTAAACGTGCTTGATAATTAATCCTTTACTACAGTGATTATGTTAAATACCAAATGAATATAGAGTTATATTGATTTTGTGTATTTAAAGACATTGTAAGCCAATAGTTTGACAGTAGAAGATAAATTTGGTATCAACCTCAACCCTCTGAACCCCAAAACTCACCAGAGGGTTTGAGAAACTTTTTTTTTTAAACAAATTTCCCAAATTACATAATTTATAAGCCAAAAATTGTCAAAAGTCAGGGAAGATGGCTCAAAATTGGCTCAAAATTGTAATATTTCATAAAAATTTGACAAGTTGGATTTAAAAACTTGCTAAAAATAAACTATATCTATCTTCTTCTTTTTTTAAAAAAAAAAGAAAGAAAGAAAAACAATGGATAAATTCTGAGCATCTCAATGCATCTGAGACCCAGAAATTGGTTGAACTGCAGGCAGTGTTTCCACAGAGCGACTGAGAGGAAAATCAAAGCTACTGGATGAATAAATAAATGCAGCATGGCTCAGAAACAGTGAACAGAGGAGCAAGCTGTTGGAGATACATTCAGCATGGTGAAACATCTTTCTACTGATGATGAGCAGAGTAGAGAGGAAAAGTCTGGAGAGGAAACATGGAAACAGACGTGTTCAAATTACCCCCAGTTTTCCTTCTAGTACTGAAAACACTTGTAGGTACTTAAAAAACTGCTTCTATAGATGTCTACTAGATGGTCGCACCTGGTTGTTCTTGGATTAAGGAGCTTTAAGGAGGTTGGATGAATAAGTTGTAGTCGTAAATATAGTGTCTTCAGTCAGATTCCTCATAGAAAGGACAGTTACCCTACAAACTGATCTATTATAAGGCTGATTAGATTCTGGATGTCTTACTGACACCTTGCAAAAACCACCACTTTTCAGTAAGTTAGCTACTCACAGGAACAAGTTGTTGGAAGATACATTCAGCATGGTGAAACATCTTTCTACAGCTGATGAGCAGTAGAGTGAAAAATGCAGTTTATAGAGTTTACAAAAGTGATAATAGATTTAGTCAAATAGCCATATTTATTTTTCTGTAGGTACTTGGAAAAGTGTTTCTATAGCTAATTGGCTTCATAGCTGATGGCTGCAACTGGGTCTTTTTGAATTAAAAGGGTTTAAGAAGGTTGGATGAATAAGTAGTGGTAATAAAAATAGTGTCTGTGGTCACATTCCTCATGGAAATGACAGTTATCCTACAAACTAATCAATTATAACGCAGATTTTGCGCTGTTTGTTGGACTGATGGACAAAACCCCCAGTTTTAAGTTAACCATCTAACTTTGACATCTTTGTGATTTATTGTGAGCTCTGTCACAAGACTACACTGGAAAAAATGCCCCTCTTAACACAAGAAAAAGAACTTATTTCAAGGAACTTTTACCTTGAAATAAGTGAACAAATCTGCCAATAGAACAAGTGAAAAATGTCTTGGTAAGATTTCTTGAAATAAGATATGATATTTAGAATATTGAGATCTTAAAATTAGCTGGGAAAACTTATTTTAAGTTCTATTTTACCAGGATTGTCAAGCTTAGGTGTCTTAAAATAAGCCAGATATGCTATAAAAAAAACTGTTTTTCACTCAAAAATAGATTTTTGCTTTCATGTAGCCTCCTAATTTGAGATGTATTATAACCCTCCTGCTGTCTTCATTTACAGACACCAAAATATATTGTTTCCTTGTCTGAAAAAAATCAAAAATTCAGCCAAAAAATTCCCCAAATTTCTGAAAATTTGCAAAACCTTCAGGAAGAAAATTCCAATAATTCCTTAAAATTTTCCCTTAAAGATTTTATTTAAAAAAAAAAAAAAAATCCCCCAAATTTGGCAAGAAAATTCTTGTAAATATTTTCAAAAAATGAGTAAAAATCTTCCAAAAAAAAATCCTAAAAATATCTAAAATGATTCCATATACATCAGTAAAACTTGTAATATTTTCTTTAAGAACATTCACGGAAAAATCAACCAAAATCCAGCAAATTTCGCTGGATTGTGGTTGATTTTTATGTGAATGTTCTTAAGAAACATTTTTGACATTTCTTGTTTTCCACCAAAAAATGTTCAGAAATTTCCCAAAAATCTTGAAAATGTGGACATCAGAAGATTCACTGTGAAAATACTTTTTTTTTCCTCCACATTTTTAAACTTTAAAATGGGTTTTGACCTGCAGGACGACACGAGGGTTAAACTTATTTTGAGTTTTCTTGTAAAATTCAACTCAAAACAACATAATTCCAAGATTGTTTGTTTGAGATATTTAAGATGCATTGTCTTAAAACAAGTCCCTCCATCTGCTGAAATGTCTCTTGTTAATTGAATTTATCCGAAATCAAGTGGGATGAGACATTTTGACTAAAAATAAGACAAACAGACTTGGTAAGATTTAGAGTTTTTGCAGTGTATGCGTTAAGGTTTAGCTTTGAACAGCCCTCTATTGATGTAATAATCTCCTAATTCTATAAATACAGCTTTTTAGCTCTACCCAGACCTTTAGATGACTCTAAATGTACCTTCTGCCATTTGTGGTCATTGCAGTCAGTCGTCGGTGATTCTATGGATTTGACTGTAACTCAGTGGTTAACCAACATTTTCCAGTTCAGACTTTTAGCCATGTTGAAAACCTACCTCTGTCCCAAAGACTTTAAGAAAGTTAATCATGATTTATTACTACTCAGTAATTCTTTGTTTGTAGATGTATCATCATAGTCTTTTTAGCATCTGGTACAACATGCATCTGCTTGTCTTTTAACAGGAAGTAGAAAGTGTGATCATTTAACATCCGTATATTCAGGACTGTTTTGAAGATTTTGTTGTTTGCTTTTAAGGTTTTTAAATGGGTTGGTGCCAACTAATTCTACCCTGATTAAAGAACTGAGGTGGAACAATCAGATCCTCTTCCATCCAAGCTTAAAAATAAAGAAGTAGTTGCTTCTGATCTCAGTTTACCTTTTCATAGAAGACCCATTTAGACTTTAGAAACCTTTAAGTGACAGCTGTTCTCGCTGGCATTCGATGGACCCCAACTTAATCTGTTATTGCTTTGCGTCTTCGATGTCTAATTCCATTGACATTTTCTAGCATGATGCTGCTTCTAAATGAAATGGTTATTGTTTGATGCCATGGTAGCAGCACTGATGGCTCATGGCACTCATTGAACCTTGTTTGCTAGCAATTAGCTTCTTTCTTGACTGGTTTTTAGTCATCTTCACTGGAACAAATTTGCCTCGAATAGGTCAACTCTGACAACATCCCTCCATAGATTAGAGTCACCTTGGTGGCTAATGTTTAAGAACTCTCTAACCTTTTGTTTTCTTGGGTTCTGTGATTGTTGACATTGATCTAGAAAGAAAAGAGGCCTCTACTACCTCGAGCTTTTCACTAATATTCTGCTCACACGCTGAAATTAAACAGCTCACATTTTGAAGGTCTCCGCTTGGTCCATCTTACTACACTTACTGATAATGAATCCGGCTGAATGTTAATGCACCCATAAAGAAATCTGGAGCGTTTGAGTGGTTTCGCCCACCTCTGCTGACCCTTATCCTTACTGGGAGGACGGGAGGGGAAGGGGAGGAGAGTCGGGGGAGGCCAGGAATATAAAGGAGTTAATTTGAATACACTCACGCATGCAAACACCTACGCCTTCTGTATTTCTATCACATACAGTTTGGGTGCAGGGCCTCGGTTATGAAGTGCTGGTGCTTTGAAACAGTCAATTACCTTCTGTCTAGGGAGGATACCTGCTGTTAATTACTGCTCAGTGTTTTATATGGAAAGTAAATAAAGAGACCGCTGACATTCACATTCCATCAATGCGTCCCCCGGCACACACTGTGTTGGATGTGATGTTAAAATAACCCTCGGAGGTGGATGCTGCAGGAACAAAACATGTTGGACTAGACTTGTAAAAAGCGCCTATAAAAAGTATTCATCCCGCTGTGGAAGTTTTCCACTTTTATTGTTTATTAAACCATCATGGCAATATAAGTTAGATTTTTTTTTTTACAAGAATTGACAAAAAAAACTCTCCTGTCAAAGTGAAAACAAATTTCTACAATGTAAGGTCATTTGATTAAGAATATAAATTCTAAAGTAAGTGATTGCATCAGTGCTCAACATAAGTGCTGCCAGTTATTTCCAGAAGGGATTGTAGTATAAAAACACCTGTATCTGGAAGGTCCAATCACAGTCATAGAACTACAGCATGAAGACTAAAGAACACTCCAAGAAACTCTGAGAAAAGGTTGTTGAAAAGCATCAGTCAGGACGATACAAGAACATTTACCAAATATCTCTTAGAGTCCAGTTAAATCCATCCTTAAGAAATGGAAG
This sequence comes from Amphiprion clarkii, assembly GCA_027123335.1. Classification (NCBI taxonomy): domain Eukaryota; kingdom Metazoa; phylum Chordata; class Actinopteri; family Pomacentridae; genus Amphiprion; species Amphiprion clarkii. The sequence goes on along the minus strand of CM049570.1, from coordinate 37,345,722 downwards.
GAAGATGGAACATGAATAAATCTGACTAGAGCAGGACGTCCTCAAGACCTGAGAGACCAAGAAGAAAGATGCTAGTGAGGGAGGCCACCAAGACACCTATGACTCCTCTGAAGGAGTTACAGGAAAGCATTACCAGTAAGGACTTAACTAAGGTTGTTGTTGATTTGCATAGTGTCTGACTTTTAACAGTTTCATGTTATCAGTGTGAATACTGCGTTTGCATACACAGATGTTTTCCGTATTGGTACGTTAGCTAAAAAGATAAAACCAAGTTAAACAGTTATCAATGCTCTGAGCTAATTAGCATGTAAAACTCTGTGGTAAAAATACAACATTAATCCCACTTATATGGGCATGATGCTCTTACGTTGTTTATTACATTGGCGAATCTGTTGCTCTCGTCTGTTGGGACATTGGACAAAGTTTTGATATAATAAAACAAGATTTATAATTTTTAATGCCAAGTTTTAACAATGTTTTTCTCATATTATATTGTGCAACACTATTCACGTAGACCAATGTTTTATTGGCGCATCCATCCACCCTGACCTCCTCCCTAAACTGTATTTGTGGTTTTATGACTACATACACACTTTTTCTGAATTACTACGACCACTAGAGGGTGCTGTCACAATGAACCGTGGTTGTTCCTTGTAAAGGATATTCTCCTTATATCTATATTTTCACCTCATTTTCTGTATTTTTGCACCAAACATGGTCATTTTTTGTCTCTAAAAAATCTGAGAAACCACACAATAATGCTCTTGAAAACACACACCCACCTCAACCTTTCAGCCCAAACACAGGAGGCCTTTACAGTAAAAAAAAAAAAAAACAGTCACAAGTTTGAATTCAAGCCTGATTTACTGCCCCGTTTTATTGAAATTCTGTACATGATAAGGGAGGAAAGCAATATATTTGCCAATCCTCCAGCTAAATGGCTCTCACCACCACTAAACATAGTTGAATATCCCGGGGTTATGGGGCCATGTTTTGTCATATTATACCTCTTTGCCTCAAAAGCCATCACAGTAAATCTAGCCGGGAAGTCGTATTAAACGCCGCAGTAGATGTCTGCTGAGACGGAGGCTGAGTGCAATCCTGGCACTCTGAGTGACTCTGCAGTCTTAAAGTGAAGAAGTGCAGCTGCTCCTTTGGCCCAGTAAAAATACTTAAACGAGCAGATTATTATGGAGAGAGTGGATTCTGCTCCTCTCAGCTCGCTCTACGCTGTACGATAGGTCTTCCTTTTGCTGTTTTTCTGTTTACAGCGGCTCATTTTAATATGCTTTTCTGACATTATTAGCGGAATGAATGTTAACAGTCATTTGGTGCTGTTTTAAAAGAGCTTTTTAGTGATGACACACAAGACGACGGCTCTACAAGTACAACTAATTAAACATTCTTCACTGTTTTAGACTATTTCTCAGGGTTTTATTTTCCATGCTAACCCAATGTTCACTGAACAAAACCCAACAACATGGTGGGCAATAGATTTGTAGTAGCTGCAACAAAACGTTAAAAATTACCCTTTAAAGGTGCCCTGTGGAGTCTTTTCGTAAACAAACAAACAAAATAGGGCTCCACTCTTAAAAACACTCCTCTGTTGCGCTACTAGTGGCCACAAACTCAACAGATTGCACCTTCAAGATGAAATTATGCAGCTGTTGTTCCACAGTTGCAGCCAAGTTTCTTCAAACTGGATTTCTGACACCAAAATTTGATGTAATCTTTAACTTGGGTGACTTATGTTTTAATGTTGTAGCGTATTCCCATTAAAACCAAAGTAGTAACCTGTGAACATCTAAATTCTAGGTATGTCGTCAACCAAAGAAACTAATGGTTGATTGAAATCTTATAGCATTTTCAGCCAATCGATTGGAGCAGAGAAGAAAAATACTCTCATTGCAGCCTTTTTAGCCTAAATTAATTCTAAATAAACATAAAAATCCAGTATTTGTCAACATTTTAAATCATTTTTATCTGGTTGTTTTCTACTGAAGCATTAAGAACAAACTGGGAGCAAAGCAGTTGCACATATGGTTCTCTTTTCTGAAAAAATATCAACTGGTGATTTCTTTTTTCACCAGATTGGCCTCAGCTGCACAGTGTTTGCTGTAATTATCCTTAAAATGTGTCTAAAAACTTGACTGACCACGTGGAGTAAACAGATTTTTCCACAATAAAGACATTGCCAGGAGCTGAGGTTCAGTTTGTTGCTTCCAGTTGTTTAGGATTGTTTCTTCTGAGTTAATGAAATACCTGCAGCTGCGACAAATCACAGACACTAACAGCTTAGTTCAGTTAAATTTCCCAATAATATATGTAGTCTGAAGTTTTTTCCCACAATAAAGTCATCAACAGGAGCTGAAGCTCAGTTCGTCGCTTCCAGTTGTTTAGGATTGTTTCTTCTGAGTTTATTAAATACCAGCAGCATCAACAGCAAAACAGAGCCACTAAACTTAGTTCAATTAAATTTACCAATAATGTATGTACAGGGGGTCCTCGACTGACGTCAGAATTCTGTTCTTACAGCGCGACGTAACACAATTTTCACTGTACGTCGGAACTCACATACTGTACATAAGTACCTCTGTCACTCACCTACAATATCACAGTGGTAAAAGCATAATCGTTCGTCCATCTGTATGTCACCCTTTTCCAAGCTTTCTATTATATCTAATTTCACTTCCATGGAGATGGCTTTCCTTTGCTTCGAAACACTGCCATCAGAAGAGTCTGACTTGCGGGAGCCATAAGGAAGGGCAAAAAGTTTCCAAAACAACACAAACGAAAGAAAGCAAATGTAACACAATCCAAGGTGGCGTACAACCGGTGAATGTAAACAAAGCCGTCTTATAGCGCTGCGTGAGGATGTATTCGTCCACTCTGCTCGCCAACTAGTTCCCGCATGAAATTTGTTTTAACGTCGCAAATGCTGTACGTCGGAATGATGGAACAAGACTTTCCTAATAAGTAGGTTGAGGATGTCGTATACTGAGGACTTGGTGTAATCTGGAGTTTTTTCCCACATTGCAGACGTTACCAGGAGCTGAAGGTCAGTTAGTCGCTTCCAGTTGTTTAGGAGTGTTTCCTCTGAGTTTATTAAAAACCAGCAGCATCAGCAGCAAAACACAGACACTAGCAACTTACTTAAGTTAAATTTACCAATAATGCGCGTAGTCTGGACTTTTTTCCCACCAAAAAGACATTATTAGGAGCTGAGGTTTCGTTCGTCGCTTCCGGTTGTTTACGATTGTTTCCTCTGAGTTTATTAAGCAGCAGCAACAAAACAGACTAATGTAAAAACTCTGCAATATAAATAGTATATTCCTATGGAACTATCATTTCTCAGCATCACACTGACCGGAGTTTAGGCTCCACTGAATATCTGCCAAGCCAAATCAGTGCAGGTCTCCCGTCGGTGATGGGATACGTGTTTATGCTTACAGTAAATCAGTCAACAGCCTCTCCTGCAGCTGAACATCAGTAGAATTAGCCACCGCTAGAAAAAGGGAAAAAAAAACAGAGATCCAAACTAAAACCTCTCAATGTTTTACTGTTTTCTTCGCATAGTATTTCTTATTCTTTGGTTTGAAATATGGTTGCGCTGTTTGTCTTCTGCGGTTTCTATCTCTGCACATTTTTACTGCGCTGAAACCTCACAACGCTGATAAATAACGGGCTTCACCTTTCCTTAGCCGGGCTTTAGCATGACTGACTGCACTGAGTGTGTCCTCAGCTGTGAATCACCGCCGCTCAACACACACCTACGCTCACAAGCATTCAGACACACAAAAACACACCCTGCTCTCGGCTTTCACCGAGAGAACAGAGCCGGGAAGATAATCTCTGAAACGCTGCCCCGCTGTCAAAGGTCGGCAGAGTGGAAAGGTCGCCCTGCGCATCATTTATAGACTCTTAAATAAGCCCAGGCCTGACGCTCTGCTACTCAGACAGTTACTGGACTCAACAGGTTATGAGTTATCTCTCAGATGCACAGGTATGCATAGAAACCGAGCACTGTAGAGGAAGAAGAAAAGATATATTACAGAGACACAGTAGGCGATAGAGGCTAGATAGTGGTTTTGTTGCTGTTATAAACCTAGAAGTCTAAACAAAAAGCTGTTAAAACATGAGAACTTATTCTATTCTTCAACACAACTAGATAAACTTCCAGATTTACAAACAAGTAATCACTACCTACCACCCAACTAACCAATAGAGCTCAGATTTATTTACTTTGATAGAGCTGCTTTTCCTAACTTAAAACTGTCTGAGTGAAAACAGGATTTCTGTGAACTCAGGCTTGTCCAGAATGACTCAAACTCATGCAAAATTAATCAAAATGGATTTAAAACTATTTAAAATTTGTCCAAAATAACAAAAACTTGTCCAAATTGACTTTTCGTTTGTCCAGAATGACTCAGAACTCATTCAAAATTAAGCAAAATGTATTTAAAGTGATGTACAATTGGTCCAAATTACAAATATGTGTCCAAAATGAGTTGAAAAGTTGCCCACAACGATTCAAAACATGTCAAAAATATTTGAAACTTGTCTAAAATTACTCAAAATTTGTCCACAATTGCTTTCAATTTCTTCAAAATTACAAAAACTTTACTAACCATAAAATGTGTGAGTAAAAGCACAAGTAAAACCAGGATTTTCTGTGAACTCAAGCTTGTCCAGAATTACTCAAAACTCAAGCAAAATGAATCAAAATGTATTTAAAGTTATTTAGAAATTTGTCCATAATGAGTTGAAAATTTCTCCACAATGACTCAAAACATGACCAAAATATTTGAAATTTGTCTAAAATGATTCAAAATTGTCGACAATTTGTCCACAATTACAAAAACTTTTGCTAACTCTCAAATGTCTGAGTAAAAACAGGACTTTCTGTGAACTAAAGCTTGTCCAGAATGACTCAAACTCATGCAAAATTAATCCAAATGTGTTTAAAATTAGTTAAAATGTCTCCAAAATGACAAAAACATGTCCAAAATGAGTTGAAAATTTGCCCACAATGACTCAAAACATGTTAAAAATATTGTAAACTTGTCTAAAATTACTCAAAATGTGTCCAAAATTGCTAATAATTTCTCCCAAATTTCAAAAACTTTTGCTAAATGTTTGAGTCACAAGCAAAACTCCCCAATAGTTCTGCTGTTAGCTACAAGAGTGAACACAAGAGGCTTCATGCACTCCTACTTGCCCAAAATAGCTCAAAATTTTTCTAAAATTTCTTAAAATCTGTCTAAAATGACTCAAAATGTTTCTAAAGTGACAAAAACTTGTCCAAAATCGGCGGATATTTGGTGAGTTTTGTTCTTGGTTCAAACATTTTAGAGTTTAGCAGAGAGGCAGCTGCTTATTCTGATTGGTTCACCTGGAAGCAGTGAGGGGGCGGGGCTATAAAGAGTCAAAGCTCGACAGCTATTGGTTAGTTAGCTGTAAGGTAGCATTAGGGTTAAATTCTGACTGACTTGTAAAGCTGAGAAGTTAACATTTTGAGATGAGGAATGGCAGAAGTAAACATCTTCATATCTTAGCAGCTTTTTACAACCAAAAAAACACAATAAAAATGATGATTATTTTACCAAATTGGACCTTTAAAGTTGGACAAATGCACTCTTTGATCAGTTGTTGTTGGTCTTTCTTTCTGACTCTCAAAGTAGGTAAAAATTCAGTATAAAGAATGAGGATCTAATGTAGTTTTATGCGTCAGGAAAGCATGTTGTAGCTAAAACAACTCTCTGTAATTTGCAGATTATGTCAGGATTCCAGCTGCTGAGGTGTTTTTAACCCTCCTGTCCTCATTTACAGGCACCAAAAAAAACTGTTTCCTTGTCTGAAAAAAAATCCCAAATTTCAGCAAAAAAAATCCCCAAATTTCTGAAAATTTGCAAAACCTTCAGGAAGAAAATTCCAATAATTCTGTAAAAGTTTCCCTTGAAAGTTTGATTTTATAAAAAATCCCTCAAATTTGGCAAGAAAATTCTTGGAAATATTTTTTTAAAAATGAGTAAAAATCTTCCAAAAAAATCCTAAAAATATCTATAGTGATTCCATATATATCAGTAAAACTTCTAATATTTTCTTTAAGAACATTCACAAAAAATCAACCAAAATCCAGCAAAATTCATTGGATTTTGGTTGATTTTTTTGTGAATGATCTTAAGAAACATTTTTAACATTTCTTTTTTTCCACCAAAAAATGTTCAGATTTCCCAAAAGTATTGAAAATGTGGACATCAGAAGTTTCACTGTGAAAATATATATTTTTCCACATTTTCAAACTTTAAAATGGATCAATTTTGATCCACAGGATGACACGACGGTTAGTGGACTTTTTTTTTTTGCGCTAAAACCCTGCCAGGCCTCATAGTAAATACATGGAGTGGCTCTGCTGTTCCTGAGCCATGAGGAACCTTTACATAACCTTCCAGCAACAGAAACAGCAGATGAAGCGCAGAGAGGCAGAGATAGGACGAGGCAGGAGATAGAGATACTCTGTGGACCGTGGCTGGGACTGAATTATCCTCCACGGAGGACCACCGTGGCGGCAGACATACGTTTCTGATTTCCTGGGAAGGCTTTAACTTCTTATAGGTACATGTTCCTCCCACGGACCGACTCTGTCACTGATGCCTATATATCTGCAGCAGAGTGTGTGTGTGTTGCAGCATGTGGATGAAGCCGTTTTGTTATTGATGGGGCTTAAATCTCGGGTCCGGGTCACAAACGTGCACAAACACTCGGACTATGTTAGGTGTCGGCCTCCCTCGGCGGGTTGCTCGTGGTCGCTACGGCGATAAACTCTTTTTCTTTCCAGGGGATCCTATAAAGCTGTCACAACCCAGATCTCCGTCCCTTCCTCAGCTCATTCTTTTCTCACTGGAAAAAATGCTCCTCTCAAAACAAGAAAAAAAAACTTATTTCAGGAACTTTTACGCTGAAGTAAGTGAACAAATCTGCCAATAGAACAAGTGAAAAATGTCTTGGTAAGATTTCTAGAAATAAGATATGATATTTAGAATATTGAGATCTTATAATTAGCTGGGAAAACTTATTTTAAGCTATATTTTACCAGGATTGTCAAGCTTAGGTGTCTTAAAATAAGCCAGATATGCTTTAAAAAAAATTTAAAAAGAAAAAAAAGAAAAAAAAAAGCAGTTTTTCACTCAAAAATAGATTTGCGCTTTCATGTAACCTCCTTGTCTGAAAAAAATATAAAATATCAGCTAAAAAAATCCTCAAATTTCTGAAAATTTGCTAAACCTTCAGGAAGAAAACTCCAATAATTCCTTAAAAGTTTTATTTAAAAAAAAAAAAAATCCTCCAACTTTAGCAAGAAAATTCTTGTACATATTTTCACAAAATCAGTAAAAATCTTCCAAAAAATCCTAAAAATATTTGAAGGGATTCCATATATATCAGTAAAACTTCTAATATTCTCTTTAAGAACATTCACAAAAAATCCAGCGAATTTCGCTGGATTTTGTTGATTTTTTTTGTGAATGTTCTTAAGAAATATTTTTAACATTTCTTTTTTCCACCAAAAAATGTTCAAAGATTTCCCAAAAATGTTGAAAATGTGGACATGAGAAGTTTCACTGTGAAAATATATTTTTTTCTGCACATTTTCAAACTTTAAAACAGATCAATTTGACCTGCAGGACGACACGAGGATTAAACCTATCTTGAGTTTTCTTGTAAAATTCAACTCAAAACAAGATAATTTCCAGATTGTTTGACTTAAGATATTTAAGATGCATTGTCTTAAAACAAGTCCCTCCATCTGCTGAAATGTCTCTTCTTAAGTGAATTTATCTTAAATCAAGTGGGATGAGACATTTTGACTAAAATAAGACAAATAGACTTGGTAAGATTTTGAGTTTTTGCAGTGCTCTAAATCCCAGTTTCGCCTTTGTGAGGAAAATGCTACTTTCCAATTATACAGAGACGCAAGATCAGAAGATTATCTCTGAATCGCAAGCTGCCATTGTGCTACAAATACATTTAGTTTCCAGCCTCAGTGAGTCACAGTTCTTTCTTCTTCTTCTTGTTTTGACACTGAACTCGTAGTTTGAACTCGGAGATAGCGGCCTCCATGTTCGACCTTGTTTTCTCGGGTTTTGTTTCAAATGGATGGGACCTGTGAGGCTGAAACAATAAACCCAGAGTGTCGAGTAACTTTGTTTAAAGTCCTGACTTTGAGAAATGTTGGTGAATTTTTACAGTGTGCACCGACCAGAGAGGCATCACCGGAGTGCAGCGAAGCGACCCGGTTATAAACTTTAAGAGGAAAGAGTGGAGGCAAAAGGTGAATCTATTTAAACCTGTGAAGTCCTGAGTTAGAGCTGAAAGGTTCACAGAGATGCAATGGCTCGACTTTGTGAAAATACAGCAGGATGTCTTTTCTTCTGTATATAAATGCAGTCAGATTCACTACAATGAGACACTTTGGCTGTCTAGAGGTTGTGATCGTATTGATATCATGATACATGCGATAGTACGACCTTTGCAAATTCCTAAACATAGAGAGTGTGAAGTTGATATCATGTTGTGTTGCATGTTGAGACGGAGACGCCATCTTTTAAGGAGATACTCTGATGCTTAACTGATGTTTTGTTTCCCTAAAAGTTGGTTAAACCAGGAAATTAAATTGCTGTAGGTTCACTACAGGTCAGTTGTAACTTTTCTGTGTGTTTTCACCGCAAGAACTGCCCCCGTAAAACCTTTCAGGGGAGAAAAATGTACCAACGGATACCAATCTGAAACCCTTTTGCTAGATAATACAAACTTTAAGTGTTGTAGATCAGCTGTAGTTCCTGGTTGTTCCACCAGGTGGAGCCTCTTCCTGTTTCATACTGTAGAGACCAGAGGAGGCGTCACTCAGACTACAGTTCATGTTGGCAAGCAGAGAGCATTGTAGGAGTTTAGCTAGCAACGGGCACCATGACAGAGACTTGTGTGGCTGTTAATGACCTCCAACCAGAGCTTATGTGTTTGAAACAAGTCAGAATAGACGAGGACTGACATTTCATGTCTGCTGACGAAAACTTCAGCATTAGCAAAGGGAAAATGTGTCTTCTGTGCTGAAATTTTGTCATCAGTTCACCAATTATTGACTGTCAAGAAGATTATTCACAATTTGCTTCTCTTGCGTCCTGCCACAAGTTGTGCTCTTACATGTATGACAACAGACATAAACAAAGAATCAGGCAAAGGATCGTGCTGATACCAATCAGTAAAGAAATGCTTTGATCAGCTAGCTACCTTGCTAGCTGTTTGCTCTATGTGTGCGCTAAAAACCATCAGCTGTTTGTTCATTTCCCTGGCTGTGCTCGGATTGCAGTGGCACATGCTAGCTATCTACATATGCTAACTAGCTAAGTATCAACTACCTTTCTTCAGAATCACAGACTCAACCTTTAAGTTTCTTTCACAAATGTTTGATTCAGCTTCTGTTTCTGGAAGTTTGTCCTCGATTTGGTCAGTGTATCTTGAGTTGGTGTATTTAAAGTTGGCTAGCTAGCTTGCTAATTGTTTGTTCTACGCGTGCATTTGTTCATACCCCTGACTCTGAAAATGATAAGATAGTAAAGAGATTCGGACTACAGTGGAATGCTAACTATCTACATATGCTAACTAGCTAAATGTCAACTGTCTTTGTCCAGAATCAGACTCAACCTTTAAGTTTCTTTTATAAATGTTTTGCCCTGCTTGTGATCAGTGTGTCTCAAGCTAAACCTGATTTTTAAGGAATTTTTTCATGATTATCATCGTAACCAACACTTCTAAGACCCCTGTTGCTGCCCATTGACAGAAAATCTCCCATTTGGGTGCAGCATGTGGAGAAAAGGTGTCAGGAGGTGATGTGATCCTGATTAAACCTGGACAAGTGATCCACTGACCGGCCCATTAACCGCTCTGATACATCTCAGCTCTGTTTGTTTTCACAGTAAGGCAGCGACACAGATGAATGTCTTTCTCTATTATGCTTCCATTAGCCAGGCTAGTGTCGTTTTCCCACTCTCTCTGGTCCTCCATGGACCAGCCGACCCAGAGACTCGCTGCCGTCTAACCAGAGAGGACCTTCCCCGACCGGGGGACACGTCTGGATGACCCCCTGGTATGCTGGAGGGGCAAGACCGAGGAGCTAAAGAGTGAATAAAAGGACAAAACAAATACAACCAAAATGGAAATTTTATGACATCGCTGGGGGGTAATATTTTTTTTGTCTTCACTGGTCACAGTTAAACAAGGTCAGAGATATAAATATAAAAATGACAGCGAAGTCGGTCCTATGAGGCGGCGTTTAAATTCCCTGTGTGCGTGACAGTGCTGACCTGATGATTGCGACCTTGACTTCTGAGTAGTATTTTAACTGCATGTTTATTCAGTTTTTTCATATTATCTTTGTAGTAGGTAAAGTAAGGACAGACGGTAGGATCCAAAATTATTTTTAAAAATGAAGTTATTTAAAGAAGAATATGATTTGTTTCATTACATACATACAAGATGTTGGGGTTGAAACAAAACACAAAAAAGTAAAAAAAAAAACTTCTTAGAAATTAGCATGATCCGGCAGTGTTGGATTAAACTTGTTCACTTTAAATTCAGTTTCAGTAGCAGAAAAGTCAAAACAAGTCCAAGTCAGAACCAATAAATTCCAAAACCAGCCCCAAGTCAACCTTAAGAAATTACCAAGTCAAGAGCAGCAAATCCCAGGTCAAAGCTTTTGTCAAGACTAAGTAGTTCAAAATCAAGTTCCAAGTCAAGACCTTAGAGTTAAACCTGTGTTAAGGACCAACAAGTTCCAAATCCAGTCCCCAGTCAAGACTAATACATTTTTTTGTCAGAACTAAGACAAAGTCAAGTCAAGCCACTAAGTAAGGACCAACAAGTTTCTAATCAAGTCTCAAGACAGGATTAAGAAGTCCTAAACCAAGTCCTTAGTCATGTACAATGTAAAGCCTCATATCAAAACTATCAAATCCAAAGGGTAGATGTCTAGTCAAGACTAACAAGTCCCAAGTCCAGCCTGTACATTAAATTATATCTTTGGCACAATTTAAAACTGAAAAAAGAGCAACAATAAAACCTTTAAAATCAAGTCCCAAGTCACGATTTTGAAGTCCCAAGTTAAATGTGTAGTCAAACCAGTAACGTCAATGTCAAGTACCAAGTCACTGCTAGAAATTCCCAAGTCAAACCTCAACACAAGACCAAGTTATGTTGTCGTTATTCATTACATTCTCAATATGTGAAGGGAGGGCATCAAGTCATCCCAAGTCAGAAGAACAAATCCTAGTCATAGTGCAGACTTATCTTATAGGACACATTTTTTAGTGATTGCCATCCAGAATCCACCAACGTGATTAGTAAATTAGAGACAGAGATTGGTTTTTCATGTAATGCAGAAGTCATTTTTCATGTCTTTGTGACTCGTAAACAGTTTGACCTCAGACTCACACTGTGGGTTGTTATGGTTGCACGTTAACCAGCACAACACTTCAGTTCCATCCGAGGGGAGCCCCCACCAGCTGCAAATATTACAGTCCGTCTCGGTTGTTAGATTTAAAAATGAGCATGAAGTTGGCTTTGGGAGTTCTGGTCTTTTCTTAATTTTCCCTGCAGGTTTTGTTTTAGTGCTCCAGAGCCAAGGTTCACTTTTCTATTTTTGAGGCTTCACATTCTATGGGGCAGTAATTTTGGAAAATGGCTCCAGCGTCTGATTTACTGATACACAGAGGTCAGAGCTTTGATTTACTCACATCCTGCCGTGAACGTCTGTTGTTTGTTCTCCTTCTCTTAATGGTTTTCCCTAACTGGTAAACATTTTTCACAGTTTATCCTTCGTTATCTAATCGATAACGTGGATTATTTTTGTTTCATCTGTTACTATTCAACATGGATTTTCATTTGATTGGGACTTTCTTGGATAATTAATTGATGAAATGATGGATAAAGTGTTGTTACTTTCAAACAGCTATTCGTAGGGAGGCAATAATGCGAGCCGACGGTAATCTGTTAGCCGCTGATGGATGGCGTTCAGTGCGGCCCGTAATGACCTGTCGGATGGTGGGAAAAATGAGGCCGGAGGTCATCGGATTCAGATCGGCCGAGCTCCTGCCCGCTGCCACCGTGGTCATCTCTCTCCTTCTGATAAAGACGAACCGCGCTTGTTTTCTCGTCGCCGTTCTTTTCGTGTCGGAAGTGGAGCCGGGACGTCCTCCAAGAGCAACAGCTCGAAATAGAAAGATCTGGAAGGGAGTCGCGGTGGAAAGAAAACACCAGATAGAGATGTTAGAGGAAGCTGGAGGACGTCCGAAGAGCTGCTCCGATTTAAACCGCCTCTGAGCTGGGTTGTCGAACGATTCCAAGTATCAAAGCCGGGACACTTTGAGCACCACGGAACAATGTTAAAATAATCTATTATTACCCTCGATGAGTGAACCCGAACCCCGCCGTCATCATTCCCTGTCAGCCCATTTGTTATTAAAGTGCAGGAATGTGTCTGGTGCTTCATCACTCTGCAGCAGGAGGCCTCAACCCCCTTAAACGCATTCTGCAGCAAAAACACGAGACAATACACACTTTAAATGAGTCTGCACTGACACACATGCACAGAGATGAAGCTTTTTTAATTTTACACACGTATCTACCTGAAATAACTTCAGGAAACAATACAGAGGCAACATCTGAGTAAAGATAGTGCAGCTCTCCCTCAGTTTTATGTGAATTCTTGCAATGTAAAAAAACAAAGAAATAACTAATTTTTTTGAACAGTTTACTGATTATTTTACATTTTTCCCCTGTTTTCTTAAATTACATATATAAACTAGTAAAATGACAGAAAATATATTTATTTACATACATGTTAAAAAAAAAACTAAAAACAAACCTAAGGTGTAACTAAAATCTACATAATAAATTTAATATTGTCACAAATGATAGTCTTTCCAATGGTTGATCATAAAAATACTGTTTTTACAGTATTAAAATCAACAAAATATATTATTTTGCAACCATTTGCTGTTTTTTCATAGTAAAATTGTGTATATGAAGAACTAAAAACACTGCAGTTGTTTCACTGATTTCCTGTTTTGTTAAATTTTGTTAATTACCAGTAAAGTCATAAAGAAAATGTTTATTTACATGTTAATCCTAAAAACCTAAAAAAAAAACAGACCATAGCCGTAAATAAGTCTGTATTTTTGCCAAAAATTTACGTTTTGAACTGTATTTTTTAAAATCAATTAACTGTTGTTTTACAGTTTTCCTCTGTTTTGTTAAATCACAGCTAATAATTAAAATGAAATTAATTTAAAAAATATTAATTTACATATCAGGCCTTAAAAAGACAGGCCTGAACTGCAAATAATAAAACAACAGTAAAATGTGTATTTTCACCAAAAAAGAGCATTTTGAACTGTATTTTTGAAACATTTTTTTGTTATTTAACAGATTTTAGATTTTTTTTAAAAACAACAAAAACAGGCCTACATCATAAATAAGGTTCACATAAATAATCGGTATTTTCATTAAAAATAAACGCTTTTCATGGTGTTTTTGAACAATTTACTGTTAATTTACAGTTTTTTTCCTGTTTTGGTAAATTATGAATAATAGCATAGCATCACAGAAGAAGAGCATTCATTTATATGTTCACTCTAATAAACAAAAACAGGCCTCAACTTTAAATAATAATAATTTTTACAAAAAATAATTCCATTGACCAGAAATTACTCTGTTTTTACAGTATTTAAATCTACAAAAATAGAATTATTTTACAGATATTTGCCATTACTTGAAAATGAAATTATGAATATTGACAACTAAATAATAATAAGAATAAACCATTTCTTAAATGTTATGTGACAGATTTTTAAATTACAATGTCAATTTTATATCTTTTTTGTAAAACTGTAAAAATCTGTAAGATAACAGTTAAATAATTATTTGCTATTTTTTAATCCTTAATATGCATATTTCTTTCAAATAGCAGCAAATATACTTCCTGCTGATTTAAATACAGTAAAAATCGTGTAATTTTACAGTCATATGTTAAGGAGTGAGTTACCATGTATAAAAACATCACTGTGTCTTGACTGAGTCTTGTACATAAGAAAATGTGGCCATAACATGAACCTATAAGATGAAGTAATCTCTTTTATAATCGCATTTTACTTTGAGAAAGAAAAACTTTTGGAAGCAGCTTCGATTTTGCAGCTCATGTTCAACTCCGGGTCTTAAATCATTGTTTTTCTTGCAGTTTAACCTTATTTTATGCGCTTACAAGTCAAGAATGCTGCTTTCTTCTTTTTTTTTTCGGAACACTTTGAGCTGACCAGCCGGTGAACCCGACACTCAGTCAGATACATGCACTCTGATATCTGTTTCAGTGTTTCTCAGTTTTCCTGCCAGAACTTCGGTCCGTCTGTTTGACTCCCCGTTAGCTGCTTTATAGTCGACTGAGGCTCGTTATGAGCAGGTGACGAGGATGAGATGGCAGCGTTAGATCAGCGAAGCGTGGAGGGTGGTTTTAGTCTGTCTAGCACCAATAATCAGGTTAAAACTATATATATTCTAATATCCAATATGTTTGTAAGACTTACACTCTGTTGAGTGACTTTGTCGGTTGGTATAGAACATCTCTTGTAAGGAGCAGCTACTTCCTGTATCCTTCAATATTAGGATTTAGACTTTATTTGAATGCCAGTTTCTCGATCTCTTCTTGATTTCTGGTTCTTTCATGTCTGTACCTATAAAGCTGAAAGCCTGGCTGAGTTTGAAACATATTTTTGGATGCTCCAGAAGAAGATTTAACACGTCCCAGTCCATGGTACATCTAAAATAGTATCCCTAAAATATCAGGATGTCCTACTACGTCCGCTCAGTTGTTTTTCTGGTCATTCTGACCCACAACGCTTTGTGCTTCACATACATCATGGTGTCTAACGGGAGTATAAACAAACTTAGACAATGGTTTAAGGTGTAGTGTTAATATGAACTGACTATTGTATGAATACTGCATGGAACAGAACGTACTCTGTGACGACAGCTATCGTACAAACTGAAAGGAAAAAGGAAAAACAATGCAATTTGGAATTCAGCCCATATATAAACGATTCTTCCTGTATGAAAATTGAAGCCAAACCTGCATTCTTTCTAACAGCCAGCAGGGGGCGACTGCTGTGGTTACTAAAGAATGTCAAAATGGAGAAACTTAACAGACTCCTTCATTGATTTGTTACCTCAGTAAACATTTTCCTTAATGAGTTGATGTTCTCAATCGCTAGTTTTCAAGGCAGCGTGATGTTAAATTAGTAAATTATGGTTCCATTTAGAGGTAAATAGACGACAAATCCAAGTATGTTTTAAGACTTTGTGTTTGGCAAGTCGCTAATATATGGATGTTAACAGTTTCTTAGTCAGAATCCATATCTCATTTGTTAGGTTCTGAATCAAGAATCTGAGATGGCGTTGGCCGAATTTGAAAGTCAAGGCGATCCAAAAACCAATAGGTGGTGCCACATGGGGTCGTCTATCTTTTATATACAGTTAGTGGTTTCAAAGGTGGCAACATCCACCTACCAGAACTACTAAACATGGCTAATTAGGCTGGTTATGTCTTGTTTATTTAATATGGACAAATATAGTCACTGGTTTTAATTTGAAATTACAGACTAGTGCTATTTCTTGGTGCTAAATGGTTTAATCTTAGAAAGTTACCTCATCCAGCTAAGAAACCCAACTAGTTTTATTGTTGACATTAAATCCACAAAAATCATGTTTACTCGTGAAAGTTAGACACTTGGCCTTTGGTACATTTGGACAAAGTCCAGCTGTCTGTTTCTAGTCTCTAGTCTTCTAGTCTCCATATTTACAACAAAACAAATGAGAATATTTCACGTGTTTTGCGTTTTCTAGGATCTGAGGTCTTGATTGAGGTCTTCATCATCACATCTGTCAGTACTAATAACTTTGTACTGCGTTTGGCATTCTGATGTGCAGGTCCTATTTTTGAGTCTTTTATATTCACACTAAGCGCAACAAACATGGTCAGGTGTGGCTAGCTACATTGCTACAGAGTTAGCATTGGGTTGTTACTCAATGGTTCACTGATGTTATTAATATAGGGTTTAGGTAAACAGCACCAGGAGGTGGTTACTGGTAAAAATAAGCTTTTCTTGTTTTTTTAAGACAGAACAGCAGATTGTGGGGAAAATAAAATAGAGAGAAAATGGTAAAACAAAACAGTATGATTGGTTGATGCTTTACCAAGTCAGTTGTAGCTTTGGAAAAAGTTGAGGCAAGCTCAGCTTTGATTGGTGGAACATCATGTCTTGGGTAGGCGTCAGTTTGTAGCTTCATCTTGCCAGTTCTAATTGTCGTGTATGGGTCTTATTTTTTGAATTTACAATTACCTTCACACTTCATATGAGAAAAACTGCCACATGTGACCAGCTAAATTGCTACTGACTTAGCATCAAGGTATTTACATTGACATTGTTGATGTAGGGTTGATTTAAATTCCACTGGTAGCCGGTTAGTGGCAAATAAACATTTTTCTTCCGTTTTTCAGACAGATTGCAAGAAAAAAAAAATTTAAAAGTTGAGACCAGCTTATCTTTAATTGGTAGACATCATGTCCAATGTCAAGATGTTGATGTTGTTGATGTAGGGTAAGATAGCGCTAGGAACTAGCTAACAGGATGAATAGATTTTTCTTCCATTTTTCAAACAGAATGTAAGAAGAATTTAAAAGAAGTTAAGGCCAGCTTATCTTTAATTGGTAGAACATCATGTCTACATCATGTTAGCTCTAAGGTGTTGATGTTGTTGATGTAGGGTAAGATAGCACCAGGAACTAGCTAACAGGAAAGACTGATTTTTCTTCTATTTTTCAGACAGAATGTAAGAAGAATTAAAAAAAAAAAAGTTGAACCAGCTTATTTGTAATTGGTGGAACGTCGAGTCCAATGTCAGTTTTAAGGTGTTGATGTTGACGTTGCTGGTGTAGGGTAAGGTAGCACTAGGAACTAGCTAACTGAAAGAATTGATTTTTCTTCCATTTTTCAGACAGAATGTAAGAAGAATGAAAAAAAGTTGAAACACTTTATCTTTATTTGGTAGAACGTCATGTCCAACGTTAAGTCAGCTTTAAGGTGTTGATGTTGTTGACGTAGGGTAAGCTAACAGCAGGAGCTGGCTAACAGGAAGAACAGGTTTTTCCTTTTTCAGACAAATTGTAGACAGAATGAAAAAATAAGTTGAGACCAGCTTATCTTTAATTGGTAGAACATCATGTCGATGTCAATTCAGCATTGAGTTATTGATGGTGTTGATGTCGGGTAAGCTAGCACTAGGAACTAGCTAACAGGAAGAATAGTTTTTTTCTCCATTTTTCGACAGAATGGAAGAAGAATTGTTTTAAAAAGTTGGTCAGCTCATGTTTAACTGGTAGACATCATGTCCAATGTCAAGTTAGCTTTAAGATGTTGATGCTGTTGATGTAGGGTAAGCTAGCACCAGGAACTAGCTAACCGACGTGTGGGTGTGCGAGGGCCCGTTAAACACTGCTTGCAGCTTTAATTATTAGTTATTTTTATCATTATTGAATTAGTTTTATTCTAACATTTTTACCTTTTGTTGATTTTAAATATACGTCTAATGACTATGTTCGTATCTAAGACTTTTGGCCTCATGAGTAGAATTTTTCTGACCTTTTTCCACATTTATTTCCACTTGCATGTGAATCAAACGTTACTTTTCCTGCTTAGCCAACATCAAAACGGCGTCAGCATCCGTCACCAAACTATCAGCTCCACTGTGGCCTTGACTGGGTCACTGTGATTGTTCACACTTTGTTACATTTCTCTCTCATTTCGGGTCTTTTATCTTCCTCCATGTTGCTTTTCATGTGGTTTAGAGCAGCGGAATGAGTTGTTCCAGCCTGAACAGACTCCAGAAGAGTTGGTTTAAAGGCAGACGGAGCTCGATATCAGTGTGTTTATTTATCCTATTTATAGCTTTTGTTTTACCATGAGACTCTCCTTATCACACAAGACTCAGTTTTGGGTTTTGTGTGTTTATAAGAAGTGTGTTTTTGCAGTTTTTTCCATGTCAATCCTGCTTTTCCCCCCCGAACATGACCCGGTACCTGCACGGTTCCCTTCATCTTTAAGGATATATTGATGATATACTATCATTTCAGAAACATCTTTGTTCATTTTCAACACAATTTTGATCAGTTTAGTCAAGCTTTGAATCATTGTGGACACTTTTCGAGTCATTTTAGACAAATTATTGGTCATTTTGTATCCATTTTTGTTGATTTAGTCAAGTTTTGAGTCATTTTAGACAAATTTCAAGTCATTTTGAATGCATTTTGCTTTATTTTGGACACGTTTCGAGTCACTTTACAAACACATGAGATTGTTTTGAACCAGTTTTTATTAATTTAACCGAGTTTTAGGTAACTTTGGACCAATTTTGGGTTGTTTTGAATGCATTTTTATTGATTTTATACACTTTTTGAGTCATTTTAGACAAGTTTTCTGTCGTTTTGTATCTATTTTGATTGATTTAGTCAAGTTCAGATTTATTCTGGACACATTTTTGGTCATTTTGCATACAGTTTGATTGATTTAGTCAAGTTTTGAGTAATTGTGGACAAGTTTTACATCATTTTGAGTACATTTTAATTAATTTTGGACACTTTTCAAGTCATTTAAATAAATTTTTGGTCATTTTGATTGATTTAGTCAAGTTCAGATTCATTCTGGACCAATTTTAGGTCATTTTGAATGGATTTTGCTTTGTTTTGGACGCATTTCGAGTCGCTTTACTCACATTTTAGATAGTTTTGATCACATTTTGATTAACTTAGTCACGTTTTGAGTCATCTTGGACACCTTTTAGGTTGTCTTATACACACTTTGATTAATTTATTACAACGCAGATCATTTATTCACTTACTTTCTGTTTTTTATTGCTGGATGGAACAGTGAAGACGAACTAAAAGCCAAACTATTTTGCCAGAGACTGATGAAGCTCCGGTTCTTTTCAGGCTGCTTTAGCGTCAAACAACTTCAAGTGTCTGCGAGTTAAATCAAAGGCATCTCAAGTGGGTCAGATGTTTGGATCTATTTTCAGATGTATATTAACTCATGTCTGCGGCCTCAGATTGTGTCGGCCGGACTTGGCTGGATATTAAGGAGAGCAGCGGTGATTTGTTGCTGAACATACATATACATACCGATTGTGAGCTCGTTGCTTCGGCGGTGCGCTGCGAGACTCAGATTGTATCTTTGAAGAATCGTCTGCAACGGCCAGAACATAACTTACTTCACACCGCCGGCCGAAGCTGATAGCCGGCCAACATCTGTGTCTGTATATCACCACTTCCCCCTCTGTCCTCTCCTTCACATCTGCCTCCACAAAAACAACTGTAAAACCTGCAGCGTTGCTCTTGGAAATGGACGTTTCCACCATTAATTCCTCTCATATATAACACTCATGAGTCAGAGCTTTCTTTTGTGTGAGAGGATTCATTTTTCCATTGAAGCAGCTAAGATCATTTGACTTAAAAAATGGAAAAAGGCTTTAAATATGAGAATCAGTAGAATCAGTAGAAATACATATTAGCAGTTGCCCCCAATCTTCTATGTTAATTGGTCCACTGCAACCAAGAAGCAAAATAATGCAGTTAATATTACATTAATGTGTGTTTGAATGTCTGTGTGAATGGGTGAATGTGATGTATAATGTAAAGCGCTTTGGGTATCGTTGCAGGTATAGTAAAGCGCTATATAAATACAGACCATTTACCATTTAATATCTAGTTAGCTTAGCTTAGCATAAATATTGGAGATTGAAAACAGTTGGCTTAGCTCCATGTTGGATGTTGCTTTTTAAAACCATAATTAAATACAGAATCAGATGAAACGTCAATGAATGAAACACAAAACATGCCTGAAATGTCAAAATTTTGAGCAGTGAGTGATTTTAGGGAGTTTTGTGAACCTATTGGGTTAGCTTAGCGTAGCATAAACATTGAAGATCATTTTATTTGAAGTGTAATAAGCACATAACTAATAATAAATTGACCAACTTATGTTACTTGGAATTGTAACGGCAGTTGCCCCGCCCACTTTAAAGCTTTTTAAGATTTGGTCCAAATTTAAGAATTTATTTTTTTTTCTCTCCTTTGACATGTTGGAGTCAAAGGTTTTTACAGAAGAAACCTTTGGACACCACTGCATAATTCAACAGTCAACCTTTTATCATAGAACAGTCTATAAATCATGTTTTAACAAATCTCTCTGTAAAAAGCCTCAGAATACAGACAGGAATAAACTAGACAGTTCGGTGAATCTAAGTGCTGCTGAATCAGGATGTGAGAAAAAAAATCTGAATAAGTTTTATTATTAAATAGGTTTTTAATTTGGTGCATTACAGTGAACGCTAACAAGTGGAGAATTTTGAGAAAGGATGAAAAGATCTCAAAAGAAAGAAAGTCTAATAAACTCAAACTGCAGCAAATCCAGAGAATTTTAAGAGACGAAAAGTCACAAAAATATGCAGAAATGGGCAAATTGTTCACCTGAGTTTGTGCAAATGTACATATAATGTTGTAAGATATGTGATATAAATGAAATCTACAGACACAAATAGACAAAGTGGGTTAAAACAAACACCTAAAAGTGTATTTAAACTGAAAGAAAATACCTGAAAATCTCCAAATTAACCACAAAAAGATGCTTGTTTCACTTTAACCAGACTGTCTTGAGTGTCTTTGCTAAGTTAGATTAATGAAATCTAATTATTCCTTCAAAAAGACTACTTTTTGACATTTACAGGCTGAATTCTTTTCTAAATCTTGTAGTTTTTTTGCCATAAAATATTAATATTACCAAATAATTCATGCAAAGTCAAGAATAAATCTAATAATTATGACTTTTCTGGACTCCAGATGGTGAATTTAGAGCCATTCGTTTGTGTTTGCAGATGATTGAAGGTTGTCTGAATGTTAAAAACTAAACTCTCCTCTCTTGGATAAACTCCAGATCCTCAGACTGGGACCTGAATGTTCAGTTTTCTATTGTTTCTAAGTGTTTATTCTGTCGGTCCGGGTCGGTCCGGTCCTCCACCTGTGTTTTAGGGAGCGTCCGTCCACTGCCGGCTGTAAATTCAGGATCAACGCTGACCAAAGAAAACACCATCTGGAGGCTGAAGGTCGGGACAGCTGTTTGTTACCGCTGAGAAATGGAAAACAGTCAATAATAATAATAACTGTGGAATCTGACGGGGATGAATCTGAACCTGTGAGTGACCAGCAGTAACCCTCAGACCTGAGGAGGAAGTTTAACGTGTCCGACGGCTTTAAAACTCGTTGCTATGACGCCGTTTTCAAACACCGTTAGCTCATCTTTTCTTGACTCCTCTTTCTGGGCAGTTAACAGCGTTTTCCTGCTTCTCCGGTGAGATTAAAACATGAAAAGATGAATGTTTCCGACTCTTCTGCTGCTACGTCGTCTTATGAGGCCGAGTTCACACTTTTGAACAAATGTCGCTGCTCCTTTATGTCCAGTAAACGCCTCTGAAGTGTCTTTTTTGGAGGTTTTCTGTTCAGCTGAGATAGAACCACAACTAGCTGGAGGGGTTACATATCTCATCTGGCCTGGGAACGCCTCGGGATCACATTTAAAATCACATTTTAAATAGATTTTGATTAGTCTTAGATGGGTTTCGAGTCATTTTAGACCATTTTCAGGGTCATTCTGGAGTGCATAAAGACTCTTGCAGCCAACAGCAGAATATTTGGTGAGTTTTGCTTGGAACATTTTAGTTTTTAAGTCATTTTGGACAATTTTCCAGGTCTATTTGGACAAGTCTGAGTGCACAAATAGGCATTTTTAACACATTTTGATTCCTTCTGGACAGGTTTTGAGTCATTGTGGTCAAATTTTGAGTCATGTTTGCTCATTTTAGTTAGTTTTGGACTAGCTTTGAGTCATTTTTGGCAACTTTGAGTGCATGAAGACTCTTATGTTCACTCTTGCAGCCAACAGCAGAACATTTGGCATAATACTGGACAGATTTTCAACCTTTTTTGGACAATTTTGACACATTTTTGTCCTTGGGATCAAATTTTGAGTAATCTTGGCACATTTTTATTAATTTTGAGCTACTTTTGAATAATTCTGAACTATTTTCAAGTAATTTTGGGCAAATTTTGGGGTACTTTAGAGAAATTTCAAACATTTTGAATCATTGTAGACAACTGTTAAACTTATTTTGGGCAAGATTGTGTCATTTTTGTACACACTTTAGGTCATTTTAACACGTATTTCATTTTGGACTACTTTTGAGTCATTTTGGATGAGTTTCAGTGCATGAACACTCTGGTGTTCACTCTTGCAGCCAACAGCAGAACATTTGGTGAGTTTTATTTGTGACATTTTAGTTTTCAAATTCTGAATCCTACTGGACAGATTTTAAACTTTTTTGGACAATTTTGATATGTTTTTGTCCTTGTGGTCAAATTTTGAATTAACACATCTGAGTTAATTTTGGACTAGTTTTGAGTAATTTTGAACAATTTTTCATGTCAATTTGGATGCATTTTGATTCATTTAGTCAAATTCTCAGTCAAATTCTCAGTCAAATTGGTCAAACTTTGTCATTTTGAATGAATTTTGATTCATTTTGGACAAGTTTTGAGTCATTTTTGATTAACTTTAGGTTATTTAAACGTATTTGAGTCATTTTTCCAGGCATTTCACAAACATTTGAGGTTGTTTTGAATACATTTTGATTTATTTAGTCAAGTTTCAAGTCATTCTGGACAAATCTTAGGTCATTTTGAGCACAATTGATTAATGTAGGTAGGTTTGAGATGTTTTGGACAAACTTTAGTCATTTAAATGCTTTTGATTCATTTTGGACATGTTTCGAGTCATTTCAGACAAATTTTTGGTCATTTTGAACACAATTTGATATATTTAGTCAGGTTTTGAGTCATTTTAGACACATTTTTGGACACTTTGAATTATTTTGACCACGTTTCGAGACATTGTGGACAAATTTAACACCATTTCGAACACATTTTGTTTAGTTTATGGTGAGCTGGAAGACTTTGTTGGTTTGGTGGGATCTGGCGCTGACTGGCTTGTGAAGCTGGGAGATGAGCTAGTTGTTACTAGTTGTGTTGTAAAATGACAGAAGTGAACGTCTTCATATCTTAATGATTTTCTCAATGACAAAACACAATAAAAATGGATTTCCACCGTTTAGATGCATCGACCAAATGGAACTGCAGCCTGTTCTGCTCATATCTTTGGCAATAAATTAGAAAAAATGCAGTAAGTTCTGCAGAAACAAAAGTAAAGCTGATCTGAGCTGCAGCAGAGCTCATCCTTCGTCCATATCAGTAAATAGCTCAGACGGGAGGATCCGGGTGGACACACAATCACACACATAGACACACAATCACACACACACAGACACTCAGAGTTGCAGCGGAACAGGGAGGAACCATTTTGGCTCCAGCTAATCGAGGCTCAACCTGCAGAAACAAAAGAGCGATTCACCAACATGAACGTCTTTCTGACACCTGTGTGACAAGAAAACACACAAAAATTAATAAACGGGGCTGTGTGTAGCCAGAATAAATGTCCCTGGACATGTCTGGAGTCATTTAGGACAAATCTTTAGGTCAGTTTTAATACATTTGATTAATTTTGGACAGAATTCAAGTAATTTTTGACACTCCGATTCATTTAGTCAAGTTTAGAGTCATTGTGCACAAATTCCAGGTCATTCTAAAGACATTTTAAATGATTTTGACCAAGTTTTGAGTCATTTTTACAAATTTTAGGTCATTTTGAATGAATTTTGATTGATTTTGGACAATTTTCAAGTCATTTTGGACACATTTTAATTAATTGTATACATATTTTGATTCATTCTGGACACATTTCAAGTTGCTTTAGATGAGCTTTAGGTCATTTAAATGCATTTGATTCATTTTGGACAAGTTTCGAGTCATTTTACACACATTTTAGGTTGTTTTGAATACATTTTGATTAATTTAGTAAAGTTTAAATTCATTCTGGAGAAATTTTAAGTCATTTTAAACACATCTGGATTAATTTTATACAGGTTTCAAGTCATTTTGGACAAATTTTAGGTCACTTTGAATTCATCTTCATTCGTTTAGTTAAATGTTGAGTCATTTTGGATCAATTTCAGGTAATTTTGAACACATTTTAGATTGTTTTGAATACATTTTGATTAATTTCGTCGTTGGGATTCGTTCTGGGTAAATAATAAATAATAATAAAGCGTTTCTGCATGCATGGAGCTGCTGCTAGTCTCAGACAGGAACACAGTTAATCTAAAGAAGCTGCAGCTCATCGCCGCTCCGCTGGAAAAACAAAATATTTGCCGGGTCACTGGGATCCCTGTGTTTCTAGAGAAAGCACCAGGGGCGAGCTCGTCCACTTTTCATTTGAAGATAATTTGTTGTCGGTGCGGCAGGAATGCGCTCCATCGGCCGAGGGGCTCATCAATCTTCAGATCGGTGGAGCGGTCAGATGCCTGAACGCTCCTCTGGGATCACGGCTAATATTCAGGCTTCAGAACAAGCAGAAACAAACAGAGAAGTTGTTTCTGCTATCAGACGTCAGGAGGCTTATCATGATGGATCAGAGAAGTTTATCAGCAGAACACAACCGGAGTCACAACTGTGTCTGTGTTCAGCAGGAAACTCTCCGAAGAAGAGAGAATAACCTTTAATACGTCTAAGTGATGTGAGCAACTAATTAAAGCTGCAACGACTTTAGTTTTAGATTTCATGAAACAAACACCTGCAGAACTCTCTTCTGATTCCATGACGTTTGTTATGTGCATTTTTGCTTTAGAAACAGCTCAGTTTGCTAAAGACATTTTATTTTTCCAGTTTTTAAGTCAGTTTAGACAAATTATGGGTCATTTTAAACACAGTTTGATTCTTTTTGAATGAATTTTCAGTCATTTTGGACAACTTTAGGTCATCTTGAATGCGTTTCTATTAATGTTGCGCAAGTTTCAAGTCATTTTTGACACATTTTAATTAGTTTTATACACATTTTGATTCATTTTGGACAGGTTCTGAGTTGTTTTGGACAAACTTTTGGTCATTTAAATGCATTTGATTCATTTTGGATGAATTTTTAGTCATTTTGGACAATTGTAATTAGATTTTTATTAATTTAGAACATGTTTGGAGTCATTTTGTTCAAATTTTAGGTCATTTTGAACATATTTGGATTTATTTTGGACAAATTTCGAGTCATTTTCCACATTTTAGGTTGTTTTGAACACATTTTGACTAATTTAGTCAAGTTTTGATTCATTCTGGACATATTTTAAGGTGTTTTGTATACATTTTTAATCATTTTGGACAAGTTAGTTTTGAGTCGTTCTAGACAAACTTTAGGTCATTTACATGCATTTGATTCATTTTGGACAGGTTTAGAGTAATTTTTGACAAATTTCCGGTCATTTTGAATGAGTTTTGATTAATTTGGTCAAATTTTGTGTCATTTTGAACACATTTTATTCATTTTGGACAAGTTTTAAGTTATTTTGGACCAATTTTAGGTCATTTTGAAAGAATTTTGATTTCTTTAGTTGAGTTTTGAGTAATTTTATACAAATTTCAGGTAGTTTTGAACACATTTTGATTCATTTTGTACACATTTTTAGTAGTTTTGGACACATTTTACATTGTTTTGAACAAATTTTAATAAATTTTGGACTATTTTCAAGTCATTTTGTACAAATTTTAGGTAATTTTATACACATTTTGATTAGTCAACGTTTGAGTCATTTTGCGCAAATTGAATAAATTTTTGACACATACTTTAGGTCATTTAAATGCATTTCATTTTTTGGACACATTCCGAGTGATTTTACACACATTTTTGGTGGTTTTCTAAACATTTTGATTAATTTCATGAAGTTCCGATTCATTTTGGATAAACTTTAGGTGATTTATCTAGGAAAATAGTATCGGGTATTGGCAGATACTAAATATTAAATGCCCACTTCGGGAGAAAAGAAGTTATTTTAAGCGTGTTCTTTGTTGAGCTTGCTCATCCTTAAATCTGGTTGTTATTTCCTGGATTAATCAGATTATTGTTGGTATATCAACTGTTTCTGGTTGTTATTTCTTTAATGAATTAGATTATTATTGGTGAATAAACTGTTTCTGAGCATTTCTGGTTGTTATTTCTTTAATTAATTACATTATTATTGGTGAATAAACAGTTTCTGGTTGTTATTTCCTGTATTAATCAGATTTTTACTGGTTTATAAACCGTTTCTGAGCATTTCTGGTTGTTATTTCCTGTATTAATCAGATTATTGTTGGTTTATAAACCGCTTCTGAGCGTTTCTGGTTGTTATTTCTTTAATTAATTAGATTATTATTGGTGAATAAACTGTTTCTGGTTGTTATTTCCTGTATTAATCAGATTATTGTTGGTTTATAAACCGCTTCTGAGCGTTTCTGGTTGTTATTTCCTGTATTAATCAGATTATTACTGGTTTATAAACCGTTTCTGAGCGTTTCTGGTTGTTATTTCTTTAATTAATTAGATTATTATTGGTGAATAAACTGTTTCTGGTTGTTATTTCCTGTATTAATCAGATTATTTCTGGTTTATAAACCGTTTCTGAGCGTTTCTGGTTGTTATTTCTTTAATTAATTAGATTATTATTGGTGAATAAACTGTTTCTGGTTGTTATTTCCTGTATTAATCAGATTATTGTTGGTTTATAAACCGCTTCTGAGCGTTTCTGGTTGTTATTTCTTTAATTAATTAGATTATTACTGGTGAATAAACTGTTTCTGGTTGTTATTTCCTGTATTAATCAGATTATTGTTGGTTTATAAACCGTTTCTGAGCGTTTCTGCACATGTCGGGATGCTGAACTAACGGTGACGAGACTTTCTGGTCCTGGAGGAGCTGAAGAGTTGAATCGTGGGTCAGACCAGATTTCCAGATGGTGAAGTCACATCTATCACGCCCACAGACGTGCACTGACACGTGCACGCTCTCGTTAGAGCAGCAGAGAGTGCTGGGCTGTGATTGGCTCCAGGAGGAGAGGAGCATGATGGGAAGAGAAGTGCTGAGTCGGGGAAAACCCGCCGTGAGGATGTTGGAAGATAAAAACCAAATAAAGACGTTAAAGAGACTCGTTAGAGGAACGACTCGTCTCAGTGAGGACCGAGACGGATGGAGTCCAGCTGCTGGAACATCTGAAACACAACATCTGAAACACAACATCTGAAACACAGCATCTGAAACTCAGCATCTGAAACTCAACATCTGAAACACAGCATCTGAAACTCAGCATCTGAAACTCAGCATCTGAAACTCAACATCTGAAACTCAGCATCTGAAACTCAACATCTGAAACACAACATCTGAAACTCAACATCTGAAACACAACATCTGAAACTCAACATCTGAAACTCAGCATCTGAAACTCAGCATCTGAAACTCAGCATCTGAAACTCAACATCTGAAACACAACATCTGAAACTCAGCATCTGAAACTCAACATCTGAAACACAGCATCTGAAACTCAGCATCTGAAACTCAGCATCTGAAACTCAACATCTGAAACTCAACATCTGAAACTCAGCATCTGAAACTCAACATCTGAAACTCAACATCTGAAACTCAGCATCTGAAACTCAACATCTGAAACTCAGCATCTGAAACTCAACATCTGAAACTCAACATCTGAAACACATCTGAAACTCAGCATCTGAAACTCAACATGTGAAACTCAGCATCTGAAACTCAACATCTGAAACTCAGCATCTGAAACTCAACATCTGAAACACAGCATCTGAAACTCAACATCTGAAACACAGCATCTGAAACTCAACATCTGAAACTCAACATCTGAAACACAACATCTGAAACTCAACATCTGAAACTCAACATCTGAAACTCAACATCTGAAACACAGCATCTGAAACTCAACATCTGAAACTCAACATCTGAAACTCAGCATCTGAAACTCAACATCTGAAACTCAACATCTGAAACTCAACATCTGAAACTCAACATCTGAAACTCAACATCTGAAACTCAACATCTGAAACTCAGCATCTGAAACTCAACATCTGAAACTCAGCATCTGAAACTCAACATGTGAAACTCAGCATCTGAAACTCAACATCTGAAACACATCTTCCCCAGACCTTCTGACAGACGTGGACGTCTCCAGATCAATTTTAATCTAAATTAATTCAGTCAAGTTTTGAGTCATTTTGGACACCTTTTAGTTCATTTTCAATGAGTTTTGATTTATTTTGGACAAGTTTAGAGTAATTTTACACACATTTTAGGTCATATTGCAGCTGACACTCATTACAGTAATCAGCAGGTAGCAGAATACAGGCAGGTGAAACAGGGAGAGAGAGACAGGGAGAGAGAGACAGGGAGAGAGAGACAGGAGGGAGAGAGAGAGACAGGAGGGAGAGAGAGAGAGAGACAGAGAGAGAGAGACAGGGAGAGAGAGACAGGAGGGAGAGAGAGAGACAGGAGGGAGAGAGAGAGACAGGAGGGAGAGAGACAGGAGGGGGAGAGAGACAGGAGGGAGAGAGAGACAGGAGGGAGAGAGAGAGAGACAGAGAGAGAGACAGAGAGAGAGAGACAGGAGGGGGAGAGAGACAGGAGGGAGAGAGAGACAGGAGGGAGAGAGAGAGAGAGACAGAGAGAGAGAGACAGGGAGAGAGAGACAGGAGGGAGAGAGAGACAGGAGGGAGAGAGACAGGAGGGAGAGAGACAGGGAGGGGGAGAGAGACAGGAGGGAGAGAGACAGGAGGGAGAGAGACAGGAGGGAGAGAGACAGGAGGGAGAGAGAGAGGAGGGAGAGAGACAGGAGGGAGAGAGAGACAGGAGGGAGAGAGACAGGAAGAGAGACAGGAGCGAAAGAGAGACAGGAGGGAGAGAGAGAGACAAGAGGGAGAGAGACAGGAGGGAGAGAGAGACAGGAGGGAGAGAGAGAGACAGGAGGGAGAGAGAGAGAGAGACAGAGAGAGAGAGACAGGGAGAGAGAGACAGGAGGGAGAGAGAGACAGGAGGGAGAGAGACAGGGAGGGGGACAGAGACAGGAGGGAGAGAGACAGGAGGGAGAGAGAGACAGGAGGGAGAGAGACAGGAGGGAGAGAGACAGGAGGGAGAGAGAGACAGGAGGGAGAGAGACAGGAGGGAGAGAGACAGGAGGGAAAGAGAGACAGGAGGGAGAGAGACAGGAGGGAAAGAGAGACAGGAGGGAGAGAGAGACAGGAGGGAGAGAGAGAGAGACAGGAGGGAGAGAGAGACAGGAGGGAGAGAGAGAGAGACAGGAGGGAGAGAGACAGGAGGGAAAGAGAGACATGAGGGAGAGAGACAGGAAGAGAGACAGGAGGGAGAGAGACAGGAGAGAGAGGTGACAGACAGACAGGCAGCCAATGAGAGACAGATCAGAACAGACAGACAGACAGACAGATACAGAGAGAAGAGGAGGACGAAGGAGAGAAACTGGCTGGAACAGGGATCATGACACTGATTCATTCTGGACAGGTTTTGTGTTGTTTTGCACAAATTTTAGGTAATTTTGATTAATTCTGTCAAGTTTTGAGTCATTCTGAACACATTTGAGATAATTTTGGACATATTTCATGTTTTTTCGAACAAATTGTAGGTCATTTTGAATACATTTTGATTAATTTTCCAAGTTCTGAGTCGTTTTGGACAAACTTCAGGTCATTTAAATGCATTGGATTAATTTTGGATACATTTCAAGTCATTCTGTACAAATTTGAAGTCATTTGGACACTTTTTGATTAGGTCACAGCCATGTTTTTAGTCAATTTGGACAAACGTTTGGTCATTTTGAGCACATTTTGATTCATTTTGGACAGAAAAGTGGTGATGTAATTATTTTTTAAATATTTCGAGTATATATATATATATATATATATATATATATATATATATATATATATATATATATATATATATATATATATATATATATATATATAAAACAGGCCTGGTTTGTTTCAGTATTATTTTCATTCAAACAATTGTCTAAATAGTTGACGATTAACTTTAATATTTAATGAATCCTCCAGTAGCAGAACCTTGAAAAGTGGAATCATAAAATCGATGAGCTGCAGCATCAGGACCTTCTGTCATTGGATTTCAGTTTTAAACTGTTGCCATGGTGACAGTTTTCATCCCTGATTGATCTGCAGGAGATTTTAGATCCATTATCAAACATAAATCTGGTTATTTGATAATAAGAAAGCTTCAGGTTATCGGTGAGTTTCTCCTCCTAGTTTGTTCAGCAGAATCCAGTCTCTGCAGCTTCCAGGTCAAACTGAAACGTTCTTGGACTTGTATTTGAGCCACATTTAACGCTGGACGGTCTGTAAAGAGTCAGATTTACATCTTAGAGTGTCGACGTTATTTAGTGCAGCGACTTTAAGGGTCGGGGAGGAAAAGGTCGCAGGTCAACGGTTCGTTTCTGCAGTTCGTCTGACGGCCGCAGAGTCAAAACTGAAGGAAAAAACACTAACTAATGCAGAATTACTGAAAAATATGAGTTTAGATTAGAGAGTAGAAGAACTACGACAACAAAATGCACTTTAGCATCAAAGCAGACATACAAGAAGAGCAGTAAAGTGCATTAAATATAGAATATTACACAATAAACTGTATGAACAGAGCTCACTAATCTATACCGATCAGACAGAACATTCTGACTGCTGACAGGTGAAGCCAATAACACTGATTATCTGTTGCCCAAAATCATCCAAATCTCATCCAGAAATTACCAAAACTCATCCAAAATGACGAAAACTTTTCTAAAATTGGTCTAAATTGTGTCCAAAATGACTTAAGTTTAAGCAAAATTGATCAAATTGACAGAAAAACGTCTAAAATGACTCAAATGTGTCCTTTATGACCACAACATTCTGAAAATGACTCAAAAAATATTTTTCTAAATGGCCCCAAATGACGAAAATTTATCCAAAATGTGTAACAAATTGTCGAGAATGAACCAAAATTAGTCCAAAACGTGCAAATAGAAGAAAGAAGGTGCAATAATAACACGTCCTTGAATGACTTCTGCCTCCAGCTGCACACATCACTGCAAATTCAAAAACTGGACTCCAGATGTGTCCACAATGACATAAATCTGGTCAACAAGTAGCCAAAAGTAGTCTAAAATGACTGAAAGTTCTTTAAAATTAGTCTAAATTGTGTCAGAAATGAGCTGAAATCCATCCAAAATGTCTTAAGTTTATCCAAAATTGATTCAAAATTACAGAAAAAAGGTCTAAAATGTCTCAAATGTGTCCAAAATAAAATCAAATTGTGTCCTTATTAACTACAACGTTCTCAAAATGAGTCTAAAATGACATAAATCTAAACGTCCCAAATGACTAAAATTTGTCCAAAAATTCCTAGAATTTGTCAAAAATGAGGGGAAATCTGTCCAAGCTTCTACAGAAGAACAAGAGAAGTTCATGAAAAGAGCCTTAAGTGATGGATTTGTGTTTGTTTCTTGTCTTTATTGAGCAGAAATGTTCATATTTTTATCTCTACACTGCCTGCAGTTAAATCCTGAATCTCATCTTTACCACTAATTCTGCTTTTACAAACCTTCTGCGTTGATGCTGTCAGAAAGGTGATAATTCTGCTCTGTGTTTTAGATTCTAGTGGGGAATCTTGGTATTTTTAAGATTTATTTATCCTGCATTACTTTTTTAAAAATGGGGACACATGAGGTGACGCTAACGAGGTAAATCCCCCAAATCATGGGGGAAAAAAAGTAAATTTGGTCGATTTTTTGTTGAATTTTGAGCCTCTGAAGCTAAATGTGATTCTGATGCTTGTCTTTATCATTAATAAACAGTTTTTTTGTGAATTATTCCGTCTGGATGTTGGTTCAGTGAAGCTCAGAAACATGACGTCGGTGTTAAATGTGAGGATCTGATTCTCCTCCAGATTGTGGGTCACTCTAACCTGAACGTAGAAATAAATCAGATGAAGAGGATGTTTCTGAAAGAACAAACACCAGCTCAACTCCAGTGCATACAGCGCTTTTATTCTAGTCTTAAATTCGTCTTTTACTCTTCACATGTTCGGTTTTAGTGGATTTTTAAGATGAAAAATGTCAAAATTCTCTCATTTCAGCTTCTTAAATGTGAATATTTTCTGCCTTCTTTCCACCTTTATGTCAGTAAACTGAATATATTTGGACAAAACAAGACATTTTAGGACATTGTCTTGGAATTTTTTGGATGTTTTCCCCCATTTTATAGACCAAACTACTTATTAATTGAATTAGTGTGTATAGTTTCTGATTTCTTTCCACCTGTAAGACAATTAACTGAACATCTTTGGACAAAACCAGACATTTTCCAACATTATCTTACACATTTTGGACTTTTTCCACCATTTACTGCCATTTTATAGACCAAACACCTGGTCAGTTAATCAGGAAAACACATTGAAAATCAATATAAATTCTGTGACTTATGCCTCTTAAATGTGAATCTTTCCTGGTTTCTTTGCTCCTCTGTGACAGTGAACTGAATATATTTGGACAAATTAAGACATTTTAGGACATTATCTTGGAAATTTTGGTCATTTATTACCGTTTACTGACATTTTATAGACCAAACTACTTATTAATTGAATTAATGTGTGAATATTTTCTGGTTTCTTTCCACCTTTATCACAGTAAACTGAATATATTAGATTTTTTTTTACATTTTTATCTATTTTATGACATTTTCTGGCCCAACGATTATCTATTAATCAAATGACAGCTCAACCAGTGAAGGAATCTAATCATTCTCTGTCTAGTTTTATTAATATAAGGTAAATTATTTGATTGCAGATTCCTCAATATGAATTTTTCCTGGTTTCTTTCCTCCTCTGTGACAAAAAACTGAATGTTTTTAGACAACACAAGACATTTAAAGACGTCATCGTGGACATTTTTCACTATTTTGTGACATTTTTAGACCAAACAGCTGATGAGTTAATCCAGAAACTAACCTACATTATTACTCTATAATACAACTAAATGAATTTATACCAATCTGATAAAATAAATGGCTAATTTCCATCTTCCGTCCCTGAGAAAGTGGATTTAAAACTGCGTTTGGTTCTTTTTTATTCAGAGATTTGTTAGAAATCAGAATTAGTGGCATTTTTAGAAACACAAACATAAAGTATCCAAATAAAGACGTGTTTTGCATTTTATTCCGTCCATGAAAGCCCAGTTTTAGAGCTGGTGTTGGTGATTCAGCTTCTCTTCATCCCGGTTCTTCTCCTCCGTTCCGTTCCGTTCCGTTCCGTTCCGTTCCGTTCCGCGGCTCTAAACCGGCTCCCGGTGCGTCTCCACCGGATCGGTGCCTCTGCAGGAGTCGGTGCGTCTGGAAACAACCGAGGAGCAGAAAATAACGGCAGAAACCTGTTTAGACACAAAAAAACTCCGCGAAATTATACTTTTATTGATGCATTTAGAGTTAAATTAATAACAGAATTAAAAACTACTAAAAAGATCACGTTTGTTTTATAGTAAAATGATTAAAAAAAACAAAAAACGAAGCAAAGATGCTGAAATCTGAGCCCAAGACTCACGTTAAATGTTCATGTTTTATTATTACCAGCATTTAAATTAAACTAAGTGTATTTTATTCATCTTTTCCCGGCAGCTGGAGGTTTATTTTCTGGATCTGAGCTGCAGGTCAGAGTGTTTCCAGGTTTGAACGGTTTGGTTTTACGCAGCGCTTCAACTCTGCTGCTGCTGTTTGCATTAAATTAAACGTTTTTTTCTCCATTTGCACCGAAACGCGCACAGCTTGCAACATAAAGCGACTTTTACTTTCACTTTCTGCAGCTTTATCACCGCAGTTTTTAGCAGAGAGCAGAAAGAAAAGGAGAAAAAGCGCACGGAAATAAAGAGAAAGCTGCTTAAAAATCTGAACAACACCAGCAATGCAAAGCTTTAAAATTAAATATTATGTTTTAGTATAGAAACGTGGAAATAAAAATCTAATTTTTATTTTAAAAAGGGCTTTTATTTTTTAATTTTCAGCTTAAATTGACTTGTTTTCTGCTCCTGTGTCATAAATGTGCATTAAAAAGGGCTTTGTTTCCTTATTTTTAACAGGAATTTTAACGCTACTTTATTTAACTGAATTAAATCATTAAAAAACGTCATAAATAAATTAAAATAAAGAGCCAGAACCGAGCAGGCCTCGAAGACCAAACCGGGGAAGATTTACGGTCAGACGCGTCGTTGGTGCGCAACGAGCCGTTGATCTGCAGAATATCATCAAATAATATCATAAATAAAGGCCCGTTTTTATTTACTGTCAAAAATAAATGCAATAATTATGGAGTGTCATTTAATGGTAGAAACAGGAAATGCACTTTTTCTGCGTTTTGTTGAGGATGAACTCGTTTTTCTCTGATTGCTGCGCCTCGTTTTAATGTGTGCAGGTGAATTTATGGGTTTAAATGTTCTTTAGATTCAGTTTTTTCAGTCAAAAACGAGTTAAATTATTTAATTTCTGAGAGTGTTGTCGATTAAACCTAATTCTAGACTTAAAGATGACTTTTTGTACATTTGAGTTTGAGAAAATAATGAGAAAAGCTTTTAAAAATCAGCAAGATTTATGGTTTTTAGCAAAGTTTATGGCGTTTTTTTAACATTATGGTAAAATTCTGACTTTTCAAAAAATGTTTGCTAAAATATCAGAATTAGAGGATTTAATTTCTAGTCACGGAGGTCAGATGTGGTTTTATTTTCCTGCAGTTGTGTGTTTTGTCGTTCAGGCAGTAAATGAATGAAGTCAGAGGGTCCTGTCCTTCATCACCTCCTGACTCCTCCTCCTCCTCCTCACACAGTAACACACACACTAACACACACACTAACACACACAGTAACACAGAGTAAGCGTGAGGAGGAGGGCAGAAGAGGTTTCCTCCTCCTCCTCTCTCCTCTCCGTCCATTCAGAGCAGCAGTGATCAGACGTCCTCTCCTCTCTGGATGGACTCCATCTCTGAGACTCAAACTCACTTTTCTGTGGACGGAAACCTCTGTTTTTTAATTAATTTCTTCTTCTGGTGCAGATTTCTGAGAACCCCGACTTCTCCGTGTGGTCATGAGCTCTGATCGGACTTGAGGAGTGTCCAGGCTGCAGCAGGATTCCCGGTTTTTTGCCCCCCCCGGTGTAAAAATAGCCTCCCTGTACCCCGGTGTGCTGCCCTGGACCGCTATGGGTTCAGACGTCCGCGACCTGAACTCCCTGCTGCCCCCGGGGCCGGCGGGCCCCAGCCCCGGCTGCCCGGCGCTGCCCGTCAGCTCGGCCCCCCAGTGGGCTCCGGTCCTGGACTTCCACACGGCCGCCGCCTCGCCGTACTCGTCCCTGGCGGCCCCCCACACCTCCCTGGGGCCGCACTCCTTCATCAAGCAGGAGCCCAGCTGGGGGGCCGCCGGGGACCCCCACCACCACGACTCGGACCCCCACTGTGGCCTCAGCGCCTTCACCGTCCACTTCTCGGGTCAGTTCACCGGCACCGGGGCCTGCAGGTACGGGGCGGCGTTCGGGGCCCCGGCGGCGGCGCCGTCCAGCCAGCCCACGGCGGCCGTGGCCCCCCCACACCACCACCAGCCCCCCAGCAGGATGTTCAGCAACCCGCCCTACCTGACCAACTGCATGGACACGCAGCCGGTGGGCCGGAACCAGACAGGTAGACGCAACAATTCATCACACTCAATATGTCACGGAAATCCAACTCAAAACTCAGCGTTGGTTGGTTGAACACAAAAAAATAAGGTGGGGTAAATTAATTAAACTAGCGTCATATCTTAAAAACGTCATTTCAAGTTGGCGTAACTCAAAAACTGATGCTGGAGTTGATAAAATTTAGATTGTTGCAAATACAATAATGTTGCATCAACTCAATATTTCATGGAAATCCAAACTAAAATTCATACATTAGTTGGTTAAACACGAACATTTAAGTTGATCCAAATTAACCTCAGGTTCAAGTCCTTAAAATCTTCATTTCAAGTTGTCATAGCTCAAAAACTGCTGCTGCAGTTGATAAAAATTTAGTTTGTTCCAAATATAATAATGTTGTATCAACTCAATATTTCATGGAAATTCAATTCAAAACACAGCGTTAGCTAGTTGAACACAAAAAATTAAGTTGTGGTAAAATAATTAAAATCACTTGATATCTGAAACACTGTGATTTCAAGTTGTCATAACTTAAAAACTGATGCTGGAGTTGATAAAATTTAGATTGTTGTAAATCCAATAATGTAGCTTCAACTCAATATTTCATGTAAATTCAACTCAAATCTCAGCGTTAGTTGGATGAAAACGAAGTTCAACAAAATGAGTTCAGTTGATGTAAATTAACCTCAAGTCCTTAAAAACTTAATTTCAAGTTGTCATTAGCCAAACACTGATGTAAGGTTGATAAAATTTTAACACGTGTTTCATCAACCTAATATTGTGCGTAAATCCAACTCAAATTTATACATTAGTTGGTTGAACACAAAAATTTAAGTTGTAGTAAATTAATTAAATTAGCTTGATATCTTAAAAACTTTATTTTAAGTTGTCATAACTGAAAAACTGATGCTGGAGATGATAAAATTTAGATAGTTACAATTCCAATGTTGCATCAACTCAATATTTCATGTAAATCCAACTCAAATCTCTGTTTTAGTTGGTTGAACACAAGAATTTAAGTTGACATAATGTAATTAAATTGACTTGACATCTAATCAACTTGAAGAAAACAAATCAACTCAATATTGTGTGTATATCCAACTCAAATTTCTACATTAGTTGATTGAACACAAAAATTTAAGTTGGCGTGAATCCATTAAATTAGCTTGATATCTGAAAAACTTCATTTCAAGTTGGCATAAGTCAAAAACTGATGCTGGAGATGATAAAATTTAGATAAAACTTTAAAATTGCAACCATAGTAATGTTACATTAAGTCAATATTGTGTGTAAGTCCAACTCAAATTTCAGCATTAGTTTGTTGAACACAAAAATGTTAGTTGTGGTAAATTAATTCAATTAGCTTAGCATCTTAACCTCAAGTTAAGATGTCAAGATTTAAAGTCCTGAATTTACCTTTAGAATTGTTCTTATGCTGCCATTTATTAACTGAAAATCCCTTCGACTAACTCACTACGGTTTGTTGGCTGTACATAATTTCATCAGAAGTTGTCATTACTCAAAAAAAATTTGTTAAAACTGTTGCGTTAATCTTCTGGTTGAGTCTACACTTATAATACTTCACACCCAGTTTGATTGCAAGATAAAAAAATCTACAATTTACTGATTTAGATGAAACTTTTCAGTTGCAAACATGAAATCTTGCATCAACTCAATATTGTGTATAAATCCAACTCAAATTTTCGAGTTAGTTGGTTGAACACAAAACTCAAGTGAATTAGTGAAATTAGCTTGCCCAGAGCACAAGATTTCAAAGATTTCTTAAAAATTGTTTGAACGCTGCCAGTTATTCATTAAAAATACTTTCATGTAACTAATTTCACCAGAAGTTGTTGTAACTCTAAAAGATTGATGCGAACTGTTTTGATGATCTCTTTTTTTAACATTTAGTTTTTAGAGTGAACACATTATGATGAATTGTGCTGACATAATGATGTCACATCAAATTAATATTTTGTTTAATTTAAACTGAAATTTCTGCATCTGTTGATTTAAAACCAAGGTCAAGTTGTAGCAACTTAATGAAATTGGCTTCTTAATTAAATTCAGTTCAGGATTTCAACTCCTTTCCTTGACCTACTTGACACTGGAGCAGTTCAATGTTTTAAAATTTCCCAACTTAAGAGCTTATGTTTATATTTTCATTATATTAATGCAGTACATAACACTTAAAAACCCTTTTAAAATGTAGAAATATTAGTTGGAAGAATTTAATTTTTATGAATAATCAACTTAAAAACTTGCATCTATGTTTTCATTATGGTAATTAAGTACATAACACTTAAAAAAAATCATCTTAAAAATGTAGAAATGCTAGTTGGAATTACCTAATTTTTATGAATAATCAACTTTAAAACTTGTGTTTTTGCTGCTAATCATGAAATAATTATAAATACGTTTGATTTTAGTTGTAAAGCTTCTTCCTTTAACTCAATGTATTTGTTGGTTGAACATAATTTTTTTAGAAGTTGCAATAATGCAACAAGATTGAGTTGCATGATTTTTAAATTTTAGATTTTTTTGTATTAGTAGTAAAAATATTTCTTCCGAGACGTTGTTGTTTTGGTATCATCTGCACATTTCTGCCTTTTGTTCACTTTTTCCAGTCATCATATTGGTGTTTTTGTGTCAGAAAAGTCGAAAAGTGACCAGAAGTTTGAGTTCAAACCTTCTGCAGCTTCATTTAACTGGATATAAAACATAAACATGATAATTCAGAGTCCGTACGGAGATGATCTGCAGCGGTTTAAAAACACGCTGTAATGTGTTTTATTGCCCTTCGCTGCTCGGTTTCCACTGAGGTAAAGCAGGAGACGTTTCCTCAGCGGCTCGTAGGGAAGCAAACGGAGGAAAAGACCATCTGAGAGTTTAGTTTCACACGTTAATATTTAAACCAAAGACGTGTCGGTTTGAGG